>OZ001646.1:16337499-17537499 GCA_963924145.1 Pyrausta purpuralis | reverse complement strand
ATTAAATCCCATCAGCGGTAGATAGGACGCGGCGTGGTTGTCTAACATACCTACCCTTATTGACATTTTAATATTTGACATTATTGACAATTATTAGTTACGAAAGTTACAACATCCGTGAGAGATTTAAATATCGATTAGGAACAACATTATCGATAAGTACGATAAACTTACCAAACATCACTAAAACCACTCGTAAGTGTTTTAGTAGTGGGCGGTAACCGGGGAAAAATGCTTTTGACCCACGACTTATGAGCCTGTTTGTTCCTGGCTAAGTTCCACAAAATAACCAGCCGTAATAGTAATTTACGAAGGAACACATCTGCAGAAATAACGTCTTTTGTCCGAGGTGGGTATTGTTTAGAAATTGTAAAGGAAAGTGAGTAGGTATTATTTTGAGATTTAGTCGAAAAGTTACATCGAAAATACACAATGTTTAAAGGGCTTCTAAAGTGATACCTATCGGAGAAGATAGTGATGAAATAAAGACTGCATTTAAATTAATAATAAATATTGGACACCAATCACATACATTGCTCTGAACCCAAAGTAAGTAACCAATGCACTTGTGTTATGGAAATCAGACACAACGGTGATACCACAACACCCAGATCCAGATCCGAGACAATATAGAAAAGATCGTTTTCTACATTGACCCGACCGGGAATCGAACCCGGAACCTCACGAGATGGCGACGCTTGAAACCAGCGTGCTAGCCACTCGACCACGGAGGTCGTCAAATGTTAATTTATGTATTGCGTAGATTTATCTATTGACTTTATTCGGTATATATAATTGTAATCTTTATTGAGATTATGGCAAAGTATCGGTAGAGTATTCCATAATACAACCTGTGGTGGGTTGGTTGTGATTTGAAATGACGTTACGATTGAAATTGTTGGTATAAGTCTGTTATTTTAATTAAGTTGGGCAACATATCCCCGGCAGTATCCAAAACGAAATGGAGACAGATTTAATAAAGGACCGCAAAACCAAATGCTATTAATCGTGAACCTTTTAAAGGGCTCTAGATTAAAATCGTAATGAATTAAGTGATTTGAGGGAAGCGACGCGGAAAATGACAAGTGCCTCATTTCGGGAAAACGCTCGCATTTAACCGTTTCATGAAGGCATTGTTTCAGAAAGCGAACTGATGATATTTGTATTTGTATAAATAGTTCAGAAAGTGCTTTCTTATGAGTTTCAAGAAAATTCAGATTTAATTATTTTCATAGGAAACAGAGGTAATATGAACAAGAAAAACCTAAATACATACTTTGACAGTTTAAGAAAATTAAATGTGAATAAAACAATATTGTTTACATTACCTTACAGTAGTGGATTGCCAGACGAAGAAAATGATTTAAGATATAAAATTAATTTGCAACTGCATAAATTGACATTATATGAGGTGAATAAATTCCACCTACTTGACATGAATAATTATTTTAAAAACAAAGTGTATTTGACGCGAGATAATTATTATGTTAATAATTATTTCAAACGACAGATAGCAATGTCGCTATCATTTTATTTTGACTATTCAGCCAAGAACTTGGCTACCAAATCTGAGGTGGAATTGTGTTAAGCAATCGTATTCATTTGACAGTTCAAAACGTACAATATGATCTGTCAAACCCTTTGTTCTTTGCCATTTGACAGAGCATACCGTACGTTTTGAACTGTCAAATGAATACGATTGCTTTACACAATCGCACCCCTGCTTTTATTGAGCAGATTATTGACATGAATATTCAACCATTGGAATCAGTTCCAATAACAAACAATCATTTAAATTAGTAGATCAGACAATAGAGGATAACTCTTGCTTATCAGAAATTGTAGAATCAAATCAATTAAATATAGTACATCAAAATATTCAAGGCTTTTCTGGAAAAGATTTGGAAATTGAATTGTTTTTAAATAAAATGAATATTCATGTTCTCTGCATAACTGAGCACTGGCTCAAGCAGCATGAACTGATGTTATCGATAGATAATTATAATCTTATTAGTTCGTTCACTAGGGAGACTGCCATTCGCGGCGGGACACTTATATTAATTAATAATAAACTAAAATGTAAAGAGCGAAAAGACATAGTGTCTCTCACTATTGAGCGAACAATTGAGATATCGTGTGCGGAGCTGGACGACTACATTATTGTCTGTGTTTATAGACCCCCAAGTGGAAACTTTAAATTATTTGAATCTGTAATGGAAAATGTGTTAAACAAAATATGTAAAACTACAAAGAAAGTAGTTGTATGTGGAGATTTCAATGTGGACATTATAGATATTACGGAGGAAAATCGCGTTCGGTTTTTGAGCATTTTCAAATCATTTGACCTCACTCCGGTTTTCGCTGAGCCCACTAGAGTAACTCCTACAACAGCTACTTGCTTAGATAATATTCTCTGCAACTGTAAAATCATCAAACAATCTATTATTAATTTTGTAAAATCGGATCATTGCGGTCAGATAGTTACACTACAGAACCGTTTTATTCCACCCCGTCTAGAAATCAAATGCAGGCCGGTCACTGCATCTCGTAAGGACAAATTTAAAAACCTTGTAAGTGATAAAATACCGTCTATACCTTTTGATAAAAAAAATGCTAGTGACTTGTATGAACAATTATTTCAGGTAGTTAAAAAACAATTTGATATTTCTTTCTCTCAAAAGAAAATAGTTATCAATAACTGTAAACCGAAATTCAGTGACTGGGCTACACGAGGAGTTTATACAAGTAGGAAAAAAATGTTTGAATTGTATAACAAAAAAGCATATAGAAAGGATCTATCGTTTCATGAGTACGTTAAGAGGTACTCAAAAATTTTCAAAAGAGTTTGCTATGTAGCTAAGTCGAATTACATACGCGATAACATTAAAAAATCTAGTAATAAAATCAAAGAAACATGGAATATTATAAATAAAGAAACATGTAAAACGAAATCTCATGATAACAAATTTAGTCTAGAAATAAACAACAAGCTTATTAAATCTGATGACGAGGTAGCAAACGCTTTTGAGGATTACTTCTGTAACATTCCTATAGAGACGACTAAACAGTTGAGTTCTTGCTCAAGTCACGCGAAATAATTACTTGTATCGAGTGTTCATAAGTGCGAATCCTCATTTAAATTCAGAAATATTAGTCCTTTAGACATCATAAAAACATTTAAAGAATTAAAACAAAAGAAAACAGAGGATAAGTCGGGTATATCAATAGACACAATAAAACCCATTATACCTCTAATAGCTCCTTACTTATCTTATATCTTTAATGAATGTATTGACCAAAATCAGTTTCCAAATTTATTGAAACATAGTAAGGTTGTCCCTTTATTTAAATCGGGAGACAAAAGTGACCCCAGCAATTTTAGGCCTATTTCAATATTACCCACAATAAGTAAAATTTTTGAAAAACTCATTTATAATCAATTGCTTTCCCATTTTAAACTTAATAATTTACTACACGAAAAACAGTTTGGGTTCTCTAAAGGTAGAAATACAACTGATGCCGGAGTAGCACTCATCAGACACATTCTTGATGCTTATGAAGACAAACATGATGCCGTAGGTGTATTCTGTGATTTATCAAAGGCGTTTGATTGTGTAGACCATCAGACACTGCTCATTAAGTTAGAACACTATGGTGTCTCGGAAAACTCATCTAAGTTGTTAAGTTCGTACTTATCAGGTAGAATACAATCAGTTAACATAAATGGTACCTACTCTTCCGGAGCCCCTCTTCATATGGGGGTCCCCCAGGGCTCAATATTAGGGCCTTTACTTTTCCTGATATATGTAAACGACCTGCCATTTTATTCCACAAATCTTTGTGAGATAGTTCTGTTTGCCGATGATACTTCTTTGATTTTTAAAATGAAAAGACATGAAGAAAATTTTGACGAAGTAAACAATACTCTCTCCAAAGTATTGAATTGGTTCACCACCAATAACTTGTTGCTGAATGCTAGTAAAACTAAATGTGTAAAATTCACTTTGCCAAATGTAAAGCAACTTACACCAAATATTGTACTAAATGGTAATAATCTAGTTTTAATAGACTCCACTGTATTTCTGGGCATTACACTTGACTCAAAATTACAGTGGGGACCTCATATTGAAGCCCTAGCTAGGAGGCTAAGCTCGGCTGCCTTTGCAGTTAGAAAAATAAGGTATCTGACTGATGTTGAAACGGCGAGGCTTGTGTATTTTAGTTACTTCCACAGTATTATGTCTTACGGTCTTCTCTTGTGGGGTTCTGCTGCAGACATTGATACCATATTTATATTGCAGAAAAGAGCCATTCGTGCTATTTATAAACTTAGTCCTCGTGACTCCCTGAGAGAGGTCTTTAAGAAAATCAACATATTAACTGTGGCTTCTCAATACATTTTTGACAATATAATGTACGTCCGTAAAAATTTAGATTATTTCATGAAGAAGAGCGACATTCACTCATATAACACAAGAAATAAACACAAGCTTGTCGTTCCTAACTTCAGATTAGTTAAAACTAGTAATTCGTTCATGGGAAATTGTATAAAATTCTTTAATAATATACCACACAATCTTGTCGAATTGCCGGTTGATAAATTTAAGAAACACGTTAAAAACACGCTTATGTCTAAAGGCTATTATAAGGTTCAAGACTATCTGAACGACACGAATGTGTGGTCTGTCCAGCCTGCACCGACTGATGTACTTACCTTTGATGATTTTGATTTTACGGCAGCTAGTGGTGACTGAGTTTGTTCCGGCGTTTCTTCTCAGCACTTGCCTAATTGTCTGTGTTCTGTCTCGAAGCGCTGGTAGGGCCCAAAAGATAAGGAGACATGATTCGGCCCCTTCAGGGCACAATTATTTTTATTTTATTTTTCACTATACATTTGACGTTCATAAGTGGCATATTGTGTCCTAAATTGAATAAATATTTTTTTGATTTTGATTTTGATTGAAAAATTAATCCAGATGAGATTAATGGAATGAATCTATGGAATTGACGGCATGTTTTTTTTACGTATTATTGAACGGCCAACGTCCGGTCCGGTTACAGCGAATATTTGATATTCAAAATAATAAAAAGTCTGAGGGAAATGTTTCCTTACCAAATTTTCCAATATAACATAACAGTAATACATAAACATACGATAGAATGGGAAACCAGCAATCAAGTTGAACTTTATAAAGTTATTTTGCTTTAAGTTTTCGCTGATCGTCATATATTGTTTATTACGAAATTATTTGTCACTTAAAAGTGTTGGGTATTGTAAAAAGAGCAGAGCACAAATCAACAAATTAAATCTCGTTTATCATTTCGCATTATACAAATTTGAATCATATACAATTATTTTACTATGAATTTCCGCTAAGCGACGCCGGCGCAGGTAACCAACCACACAAACCGTAACCGCGTTGAGTATTAGTTCAGGCAAATGCAGGATGCACCACTCGCCCTCCCTCAATACGCATGCGGCACAGCTGATGCAATTGTTAGTACCCAACACCAACGTGCTTTAGACGTGCCGCATGCGTATTGAAAGACGGGCGGTAAATCCTGAATAAATAAAGTAAAGTAAAATTAGCCTGTAACATCCCACTGCTGGCCAAAGGCCTTACCTCAATAATGAGGTACTTTGAGCCATACTCCACGACGCGGGCACAGTGCGGGTTGGTGGAGGGATGTTTGCAAAGCAAGCGACTAACCCTGCTATCAGATGTTATCAAGCCGCCCATAAGGTCTTTGACTAGGCTTAACGACTAATATTAACTGATATTAGCCGGGACCAAAGGCTTAACGCGCCTTACGAAGCACGGAGATACTTGTGATGTACGTCCCTTATATGGTCGGAATGGTCACCCATCCAAACATGAACGCGCCGTGTAGGTTGCTTCACTTCGGTATCACTACCAAAGCGCTGCTACCACTGCGCTACGAGCACCTCCTGCATATGCCTGAACTAATACTCAACGTGGTTACGGTTCGTGTGGTAAGATGCTTGCGCCGGCGTCGCTAAGCGGAAATTAATAGTGAAATAATTGTATGAAATTCAAAATAATAATGGATAATAGTTAAATATCATTGCGAAATTATGAACGAAATTTAATTTGTTCATTTGTACTCTGCTCTTTTTACAATACCTAACACTTTTCAGTGGCAAATAATTTCGTAATAAACAAGATATGATGATCCATAACATTGAAGCAAGCAATCCATCTCTGTCACCGAAGCCTGGTACATTTCCGCCCACGACTTTTCAGTCCTGTTTTCGCACTGCACTCCTCACATATGTACTATATGTACTAGAGACAAGATGTGTAAACAAATGTTGGACGGGGTTTGAAACACAGCTCGGACCAGCTATCCAATTTGTGGAGTTACGCTGCTCAGCTACAAAGTAACCTTGTCGAGAGTAGCCTGTTTTGTTAGTCACATGATATTTTTTACTTTACAAGGTAATGTATGAAAGAAAATCCTTTTTATTTGTTTTATATCGCATCCTAAATTTTTGTATGTCTAGGTCATAGTTTTTGATGATACGCTTTTAAAGTAGATACGGAATGGTTGTTGATCTTTTAAAATAACTCTACTTATGTGAAATCACAAGCCCGTCTTCTGTTTTGTTGAACTACATGTAAAAAATATATAATAAATCTGTTATCACTATTTATTTAATACGTCGTAGCGCGAGGTATTAATTTGAGCGCGTGAGCGGGCAGCGCAAACTGAAACCTTATTTTAGCATTCCACGCGAGGAAAGTCTGGGTTATAAAGGAGCTCCTTTTTCTTGGTTTAGTTTATAGTGCAGTGATAAAGTTGAGTTCCCGGCGTGCGGGTTAATAAATATCCGCAGTAACCGCCGCCCGCAGCGCGCAGATAAATCTAACGTTCTACAGGTTATATGTTTCCTACTAATCCTGCCTACGAGCGCATTAGAATACGATGTTTCTTGGCGCCAACTTTAAGGTAATAATTTACTGGTAATACTTGAAGTTTACTTATTGTGTATGTTTGTATTCAAAACTCTAGCTATAGTGGCACTAAGATGATGAATAAAGCACTTTATGATCGAATACCACATATAAAATAAGTGCGCGTAAACACAAGTGTAGGCTTGAAACACTTATTTACGCTTTACTAACATGGCTGCTAACTTGTCACAATTACAGAGGAACAAATAGCTTTTTGGAAATACTCTATCTTATCTTGGATAAAGTTGATATTTCAGTAATAATGTCTTTTAATGTGGCTATTACAGGTATTAAGGTCGAAGCCCACTAATCAACCCGTCACGGTGACAGCACCGCATCAACTCGAGGCGTTCAGTATTCTTTGTATGAAACTCCATACTTCAACGCACATCTATCAACTTCGGATCGAGACCAACTCGGGACCCACTCTCGACTAGCGGTGCATGCGTTGTAACGCGCTTACGGCGCGTCGCCCGCTGGTTGACGACTATTCGTCCACCCTGTCAATCGGGCTGTCATTTACACGAAGAACTGTCATAAGTTGTAGCAAACACGATCCGAGGCGAGGCGTTCGCTATCCGGTGCCGATCCCATCCGAGGCGTTGCTGTCTGCTTTACGTACTCGTAACATGCTTCCGTATGGTTGACGTCTAGTTGGTGCTGTTCCCGTGCCGGGTGGGTAGATTTGGGTAGACTTTCAACCTTTAAGCATCCGTAACTAGTGTGTTAAAAGATCGCAAGATCAATTGCAAAACAAGTCGGTAGACGGTACATGACATCTGTCTGTTACTTCATTAAATTTAAAATATGTTCCATTCCATACATTCAAATATTATTTGAAATACATTATTATTATTTTTTTATTGTACCTTTGCATAGGAATTCGATCGACCATAGACTACAAATTCTAGTAAAAATCAGTTATTTTTCGAATAATCTGTGCCACTTTTCCTCGACTCTTCCTCCACTCAACCTTACTCGAGGTGTCTCAAAATTGTCAATTGTTTTGACTTAGCATACCGATTTCGAGGGCTACTCGAAACTTTCCTGGAGTGTTCCTCAGTCGAGTCTGAGTCAAAGCGGTTTTGAGGAAACGTCTGAACATAGGGGTGTAAGTCATATTTGCTGTCAACAAAATATTGATGCCGGGTCTTTAGGATATACATGAAATTATAGGTTTTTTTTAAACTTTTTGTTGTAAAATTTCACAAGCGGCTTTGATCACTAGCACTATGTTGGTTATTATTGTAATCTCATTTTCTTGTTTTTAGATTAATTAATTTCTGCAACACCGCGTGCACGGAGCTTTATAGATTTTTCGTCTAAACAAGGACAATGCTAAGCATAAAATAATGAAAATGATGTGCGTTACGCAGACATAATATTATAATGGACCTTAAACCTAAAAATTTCAATGATGTGGTACCTTGACATTGCAGCCGTTACCATCTTTCTGCATATCCTAAGATTTGACTAGCAGAGAATTTCTTTAGCATAAATTTGATCTTAGCACACTTAGATGCAATAATGACTTGAAATAAAATCGATAAATATTATTCTACGATCAATATCTCTAGCTGTATTAAATGAATACAACAAGATGAACAATTGTCCTGCCTTCGACTCTGAGATTTAATTGACCATGTAGTATGCCCTGCTACGCGTCTATTTACTCGCACACAGGTTAAGCGCAAGAAAGAGAAAGTAGAAAACCTCACTCCCTCCCACGCCTCACAGCACTGCCAGCCGCCTGTCGCTCATTCGTGTCTGTGCGCGCGCGCCGTTACAACGCACGCAGTAACCACAGTATATACGTTAAGTTTTTATTTCGTGCTAAACGTAACTTACCTTATAGTGATACGTATTATATACACATAAAGTGAATGTGAAGTAAAACGCACTACCCAGCGTGGCTGCACCATGCATGCTTTACGCTTCGCGGCCGAGCTAGCACGCGATGCTAGCCAGTCCGCATTTTCCGCTCCGAATCAATACGCGATATTGATCTGTAGCAAATACCGGCCGAGCTGACACGCGATGTCAGCCAGTCCTAATTATCTAGATCATTTTTGATCTCAGCTGAGACTTTTGATATGCGTTGCTTCCAATATCCTACCCTCATTTTCATTCAAAAAAGAGGAACAAGTTGGGTGAATTTACAGTCAATCGGGCTTTAATGCTAATAAAAGATTACAGCCAAAGGCATTCATACATAATTCTACATACTAAGCAGCGCTGACGATGCGCCATCATGGCCTCTAAGTATGAAGCAGCGGCCCTCGCCCGCACTCATCCGGCCCAACAGGCGCCTGCCTGGGTATGTTCTACCTGTGCGAACGCGACGGCCCATGATGCGCCGCGAATTACTTCGTAACGGTGATCTACCGTCACAATTCCAGCGTTTTTTCAACGTTTCGCACTTGGAATCAGAATCCGACCAAAAAAGGTATGTGTTTTTATTGAAATCTTTATTATATCACCTTAAAGCCGTACGTACATATGTACTTATTACGGGCTACCGTATTCCACGAGTGGCGAAACCACGACCGAACACTTGTCTCAGCCAATCTTTTGATAAATATTAAAATGGAGCATAATGTAAGCCATCACACTAACAAACAAAAATAGCAATAAAATAATATAAAGTACCTTTTCGTAAGTACCGAAAAATAGTGGTGGCAGAAATATTTCAAATCGAATAAATTTTCATTTATTTTGTACATTTTTGCTCGGAAAAGTAAAATTGAGATTTAAAAACACTTTTACTGCCTAGACCCTAATCATAAATACACGTTATCTGCAACCTGCAGTACACGCTTCAATTTTTTTCCCAAAGCTCTAAAATCGGTAGAATGGCATCCCTCCATAGCTCATGTAGTTATGTATGTTATAGCTATATCCGCCATTGATTACAACTCTTTTGTACTTATTTCTTGCCAATGACTATAAAATTGTCTAATTAGACAATGCTATGGTAAACACAACATTGCTTAATAACACTACTTAAAATATCGAATTTAATAGATTTTGTAAAAAGATAACAATTTACTTTTTTAGAAAGCAAGTTTCTACATAAATTTCTGCTTTCTGCTTATACCTATAACTATTTAGCTTGTGGTTGGCTCTTTGATTATAAATAGCAAGCAAGCAAGCTGTAAGCTTGCCCAGTACGCACCAAAATATGGTTGGTTCCATATAAAAACCGGTCCGTTTAAAAAATGGTCAAAATGGTGGTATTTTTCCAATGAATCACGATTTTTACTTTAAATAAGTGTGTTCAAATGCAATAATCATATTTATATTGTAACGGTATAATTGATAAAGGTGTTTGTGAGATCTGTGAAGAAATTTAGTTGTGTATGTACCGAGAATTTTCTGATAATAAGGTCAATAGGTTAGTCAATGGTTTGTTTACATTTATGGACTTTCCCTTGTGAATAGGGTATACATAAAACATTTTTCTTGACACAGAGGTTCATGGAAAACATCGAACTAAAGATCATTGCACTCTTTCACTCATCATTATCACGTACAGCTACTGTAGCTATCTTTCACATGTCATTGAAAAAGGTATATCCAACATTTTACATACAATACATGTGCAACTGAGCAAAGGAAACTACATTGAAGCCATGCGGATGAAATTCATTTATAAACTCATTGCTCAGAGTTACGTAAGTAATGTTAGAAGCTGTCGATCGCGCACTGTCTAGTTCGATGCTTCGGAAACATAAGTAACATGGGAATTGATCTAGTTGCATACAGAAAAGGTAATAATATTTAAGGAAATAATATTTTTCAAGCTGTTGAGTTGCTTTTTATTTCGTGGTGCGCGGCAAATGAGTTTCTAAGCGTGAATAAATCTTGGGCCGCGATGTAGGTACATGATTTTGTTTTGTTTTCTTTGCGGAGTACTTGTCTTGTATTGTAGTGGGCGTGAGGTTGGTATTGACACGACGGTTGGACCTTACTGCAATTAATCTGGCGACCCTTAGGTCCTAATTGACATATTAGCAATGCTTTGCAAATGGCCGGATTTTTGTATTGCTCCCCTTGGTAGGTAGGATATTTTTACCACATTCAAATAAGAAGGTAATTAATTTAAAGTGTATGTATATGATATAGTTGGCGTTGGATAATATTTGAGTATGTTCATCTATTAAGGTTTCCAAACACGTGTGCAAAATTTTGTAAGTGAATGTATGTTTTATATTTATATGTTTGTATGCCAGTCCAAGGATTTCTCGAAAACGAGAAAACATATCGAGATAATTCTTTTTTAGTTCAATCAGGTATATATCAACTTAGGCTACAATGTAAGTTTCATCAAAATCAGTCCCGTAGTTTTTGAGATATGGGTACAAATATTTTCAAAAATTAAACCGCCTTCAAAAAACTGACTTATAAGCTCAAAATAACCATAAAATTAATATTCCTATCGGAATAAAAGGACAAATAAAAGCTGTCAAACGAAACCGATTTAAGATGTCAGTAACTAACATAAGTAAGTAACATTTGTAGCTTTAAATGAGATAACCTTTCGATCAGGTGATTTATAACAATGTTCCTAAGTTAAATATAGTAGTTTACTGCATGATAAACAGTCGACACAAAATATTGAACATGCAGCTCTAGTGTAAAACTAAATGTTATTTCATTATACAAAATATTCGTCGATATACATTCCCTGTGTTATTCTGTCTTTATTTTTTACGTAAATTAACGTTTGTAGAATAGAACAATCAAACTGTGTACTTTACATTTGAAGCGCATTGGTAAATATAAGTCGTATATTAAGAGGCTTCGATTTGGACTAATCTACCTGTTAAATGATTATTTGTTGGGGTTATGCCGCTGTAATGCAAAATAATCAATCACTGATCAAGTCACCATGTTTCAGACGCATTATTTCTCCAAAATATACACAATTTCACTTTTAACTATAAAAAATCAAATGCACGTAATTTTCAGCGAGCTTCTGCAGGGCGGTCAACTGTTTGACATCTGACAAAAATGGTTCTGCTACCCATCTCTTTTTATCACACAGTTTGCTGCTTCTCGCTTTTGTCGTTCTATTCCAAAGGGATAATAATTTTATGAAAATAACACATTCGCCCTTTGTTTAGGAGAAACAAATTCATTCGGAGTCGGTGCATGATCTCAAGCATATGTTCATCAATAAGTCTACGCACATCAACTTCGACTTCTAATGAATTTGTTTTTGCTAACCAGAGGGCTTTGAGCTTTTCAGTATTTATTTTATACTCAGGTCAATGTTTTAAATTATTTTTCTGAAAAATATCAAAGCTATCGTATTTTTTTTTTAATTTCAGTAATTTCAAGAGTTATAAGGGCCATACGCTTTTCAAGTAAGGCTACCAGGGAGGCGATTCTTGCATCAATCGAACTTGATTCGTACGCTAATTCGATTGCGAATAACACCGTTTTACCTAAAAATCAAATAATATCCATACGTAAAAAAATATCGCACGAACGAAATCGAATTGTGTCGTTTATGTTGCTCTAGAAACGATTGGAATTTAACGGTGTAGCAAATAACATTTTGTATTAAATCTTGAAAATGTATCGGACAGTAAATCATTAGTCTCTGCTCAGCTCCGGGTGGAAGCGTTAGTATAAATAATAAGAGTACGTATTATTAATTTGCGATCACTTTTCTATTTTTTTTTGTTATGATAAGTGATATTATGACGTATTATTGTAATATGATTTTCTTGATAGAACTACATTTAATAAATTCAATCAGCTTATGCTAGTGATCACAAACTTTTTTGATGTGTGTAGAAGTTTTGTGTTTCTGTACTTACGATTTATGTGAGTTTGTTGTGAAAACAAGTGTCTCCTCACCCTGTAGATCTCTCGCACAGTTATATTCGTAGTATGTTCAGAGGTCTTAAAATTATAACCCCTACATTTGCAAACGTCTTGTTGTTGTGACTGAGTTGAGGCAGGTGAACTCCATTAAAGCTATTTTAATAGAGTTTAACTGCCTCGTTGGCGCAGCGGTAAGAGGGTCGCACTTTAAAGCGGCGGCTGCGCCGGAGGTCCCAGGCTCGATTCGTGGGTCGAGTCAAAAAATATACCTGGGTTTTTCTGTTCAGAAATTCTAAGGGTAGCTTGGAGTTTGGAAAATAGCGATGTTTTACCCCCGTGCCTCGGATAAGCACGTTATGCCGTTGGTCCTGGACTTGATTTGCTCCGGTCGTGTCTAATTGCTGTCCCACCGGGCTATGAGAGTGAAAGGAATAGAGAGTGCACCTTTGTTTGCGCACACATTCGTGCACTACGGTTAGTCGTTGTGAATAGCCACCGTAGTCGAATTCAGCTAGGGGGACTACTATTATTACTATGTTGGTCATTTTCCAATCTCAGGACCATGGGGTCTCGGACCTTTGCCCGCCTGTTTGACAACGTTAATATATAAGAAGTGTGATATGAGCCGGCGTTTATCCCTGTATGCGCATACAGGTGAACCCAGGGACAACCCCTGGCTAGTGTAGGACTTTAGCAAAATATGGACAGAAAATATGCTGGGGTTTCAGTGCTAAATGGATTCGGCAATTGGGCTATGTAGGTTGAGACTGCGGATCACCAGCCTGGTTCATAGCCTCTAAAAACTGTATAAAATGGCAGGTGGTGATTCGCTATCGGTCACGAGTCGTATAGACCGGACTGAGGTGCAACACTGTGCTGACTTTATACAACAATCATGCGCTCTCTGAGGGTCCGGCATCACGTGCGCACTCTCCACTTACGCAGCGAATCCATTCTGACCGGCCTACCAAGGCAAGCCAGAGGTGAGAGTCCTACAGCCCCCTTAGGTTCCACTTCAGCAAGTCGAAGACGGGAGTCTTGACCGACTCTCGGGAGCACTTGGGTTAACCCCGTGGTGTCGCAACTCACCACAGCTCGCCACAAAACCGCCATGCGGAGTCATCATTATTACATATTATTAATATAGTTCAGTGTTGTAACCTTAATCGTTTTGTAATTATTGGCTCAACCCGTCTGACACATTGGAAGCTAATTTGATACACGTGAGAAGCATTTAATAATCAAGAAGCATTTACCTAGACATATGCCATGGTCAGGTCACACGTATCGTTAGAGGCAACTCAGTAACAACCATGTCCGTGTATGACTTTAAATATCTCTTTTGCTCATGCTAGAACGCCTTATCTAGTGACAGGGGTGACTTTGAAAATACAAGCAGTGTTACACAGAAGAGTTCCTATAGTCTGATTTTTAATTAGATAGACCAGAATGTCAGCTTCAATCGAACTTTTTATTTTTTAATGTTCCAAGCGTAGACCAATAATGTTGTAACATTTCAATGGTACGCGATTAATTGAACTTCATCATCATCATCATAATCAGCCAAAGGACGTCCACTGCTGAACATAGGCCTCCCCCACGGCTTTCCGCAGCGACCGATCACTAGCGGTCTGCATCCAGTTTGATCCTGCGATCTTTTTAAGGTCGTCTGTCCATCTTGTTGGTGGACGTCCTACGCTGCGTCTTTGGTCGAAGGGTCTCCAATCTAGAACTTTCCTATCCCAACGGCCATCAGTTCTTCGCGCTATGTGCCCTGCCCACTGCCACTTAAGCTTACTGATTCTCAAGGCTATGTCCGTTACCTTGGTTCTTCTACGTATCTCTTCGTTTCTGATTCGATCTCGTAGAGAAACACCGAGCATAGCCCGCTCCATCGCTCGTTGTGTAATTTTGAGCTTCATTATAAGGCCCATAGTAAGAGACCACGTTTCGGATCCGTATGTCATCACTGGTAACACACACTGATTGAAGACTTTCGTCTTAAGACACTGAGGTAATTGAGACGAGAAGACGCTCTTGCGCAGTTTCCCGAACGCTGCCCAGCCGAGTTGGATTCGTCGATTGACCTCTTTCTCGAAGTTGGACCTACCCAATTGAACTTGTGATTTGAATTTTCATTAATGTGATTTTACTAAGTAGGATGTAAAACTTTAACTTAAGCTTGTAATACATAAAACAGTTTTGTAAAGAGTAGAAAATCTAGGTTTTTCTTGCCATAGCAATGCCCTTGTATGAATTTACCTATTTTAACGATTTGATTCTTTCAATAAATAAATTATAAGAAATAATGATGATATTTGTACGATTCATGAATTTTATAAACTTTTGTATAACATTTATAATCGATTATAAACAACAATTGAATGAAATTGACTTATTCGATTATTTAACAGCAGGAAAAACACTATTTTTAAATGATCATCTAATTAAAAATCAGAGTATAGATCGGATATTATTAGCCTAAGGACCGGGCAAAACCGGGCAAAAAATCTGTCGCTTGAACTCGAAGCAACAAAATATTCCCAAAGATACTTGTGTTTTACATTTCATAGAAGCTTTTCCGATGCACATATTTCAAAGAGTCGTTGCAATGTAGCGTAGCGAGTAATTTATGCAGGACGAATAGGAAGTATGTAGTTACAAATTGTACTGGTGATATTTTTCTCAATTTCAGAAGTTATGTTAAGGCAATAAAAATAAAAGAAATTCATCAGCTTATATTCTCAGGGACTTTAGTTTTTGTTTGCCCTAAACGAACTCACTATGGAAAACCTTCAAAACTTCAGGCGTAACCAACGTTCATCAGGCGTCTCAGTCACTGGTTTTGTTTATTTATGTTTTTTACTATAAAACATATTATTTCATTAATATTTTTTTTATGATGCTGGTGATACAACTTATACTTACGTCCGTATCAATTGCCTACGAGTAATTTACCATTATCATTCGTGCCAAAAAAAATATACTATTAGAGGTCGGCCCGCATCTCTTACAAAATAAAATCAAAAAGAATTTACTACTTCCATTTTATCGACATACTGCCAACTAAATACATAAACCGTAAAACGTGAACTACGTACATAGTAAAAGGAATAAAATTGCCGATTGTTACTCCGTTGTTCCGCGTTTAAGCAGTTTACGATTTTTGTTTGGGTCACAAATTTAGAACTTACTCGTTTTCTTTCTCCCTATAACGTCGAGCTTAAAAGTGTATGTATTCCTTTACCGTACATTGACAGGGGTTGGGACACACTCAAATGCTTACAGATTACATAATGTATTAATAATATCGAAGTAGAATATGGTAAGCAGGATCCTTTGCGTTTTATTTTATGCCTTGAGGATAACGAGAGTTGAATCGTAAATATTTGAATGGCAAAATGGGAGCCAATTAATTCGCTTGGTAAATAATCGCGTCCAAGTCACTCGGTATCGATAAAGACTGATTGGTAAAAGATTTCCACCCTTCGGTTCCATTTTACCTACTTACTTTTACTTTATGAATGGTAAATTTATAATGGTATTTAATACTTATGGCCTGTTTCGTAATATCTGAATAAGTTCCCACTAGACCCTTTACACACTGCGAGTTTTAGCATTGATGCAGGCGCGCGATAGTTTCGATACAGTTGCCAATATACAGATACAGTCGTCATCGACCAGCTTCTGCATCGCGACTGCATCGATGCTAACGAGCGACAGCATCGCAACAACAATCAACATCAAATTAGCAGAGTGTCAAGGGGTCAACGTAATCTGCTCTAGTTCATGTGAAACTACGTTCCATATTTGAATTATTCCTTGTTTAGTGTTTACTTGTCTATGGAAAACAGATCGTTACTGACGAATCTAATGGGCACATTTTTAACTTTGTTTGAAAAGCTACTAAATTGGTTACCTACTTACATTACATACTACAGATTGTCAAGTCGCAATATTTTGTTCAAATGTTTATTTAATGGAAATTAAATCTGCTGTATGTCATTTCCCGCAGAGGGAAAAATCCAGGAGGCAAAAACCCGTTTTCCAGGAAAAATTTATAACATGGTGTCTATTCAAACCCTTTGTATATTTTATTGACGTTCTTCATTCGTCTCACGTCCGTCCATCTGTCACGGGCTAGTATCTTCCGAGCATTAGCGTAATATAAATTGATTCTAGTCTTTCAGGATTCGCTATTTTTTATGCTTTTATGTTACTTTTTAATACGTTCCTTACTTAATATCTATGTGAGTTATTAAACAGTTAAGTACATAGTAATTTGACCAGTCATTACCTAAAGTTTTTAATTCTCTCCAATTTATTAGAACCAACAGTTAATTAGGCACTTACAGAAAAACTCTTCGAAATATTCACTTGGCCGATTGGATGAAAGCCTGCAAAAAGACTCTACGGTTCCCTTAATCGTGCCCACACAACTTGCGTGTGTAGTGACCGAGCAAAAACCTACAAAAAATGTAAGGACTTGACCGTACGAAATCAATAAGCTCCTCGGCGGTAAGGCTGGGGGCACATGATGGATTTTACAAGACAACTTGTCTATGCTTCTTGATAACTACACCATGCTACTTATTTGCCTTAAACTATCTAAAACCGAGATACATTATACCAACCACTTAAATTTCTTGTCTTGCAAGCATCAATTATGAGGTAGATAGTGACCTCGCGCGTCTCCATTTGCCTTAATCGTTTACATGTATGCAATATCCGATGATATTATAATAATTAAATGTTTTATATTTGTCACACTTCCCTCAACCTACGCATTTCATAATCAAACATGAGTGGCGCGCGACTTCGTGGATGGTACTGTGTACTCGTAAAACTAACATATTGATACATTGGATAAAACAGGAAATAAAAAAAACCAGCCAAGTGCGATTCGGACTCGCGCACTGAAGGTTCCGTGCCAACATCAACTGAATTAGGGAATCCACTTACTTCCGCTCCGCTAAAATACCACAATATTTTGTTGACGGCATATATAACGTTGTTTTTCATAGTGTTTTTGTATGAAGAACAAAGTTATTTTTGCGGTTGTTGAAAATGTGCTATATCTCGAAAACTACTCGTTCGATCCCGTCTCAACCAATTTTCGTTGAAAGTATTTGTAAAGATTTACATTATATATATTTTTCAAAATGTAACATTATATATATTTTTCAAAATGTATGTACACGCTTTACTTCGCTTAGTTTAGAAACGGTAGACTTTTAAAAAAAATAGGTTTAGGAATCTGTATGTCATTTTAAAAGACCTATCTATAAATACCTTACACGCTAGGTTGGACAAAAAAAATAATCTTGATTTAATTTCATGTATGGGAGTCCCCCCTTAAATGCCATTATTTTTTGTATAATAATCGTAAAGCGGTTAGCAGGATACATCTTCCTACTAAATTTCAACAGCGCGATGCTTATAGTTACAGAATAAAGTGGCTGTGCAATACGGACGGACGGACAGACAGACATCAGGAAACTATAAGGGTTCCGTTTTTTGCCATATGGCTACGGAACCCTAAAAAAGACAAATTGGAGTCTAACGGACATTATTTGTGATTACTTATGATAAATTAACGTCAATGTCCTCGAGTGTAACCTCAGCTTATAAGTCAGAACAGAAACTTATTAAGATATTTCATGAGCGAAATGGCTCTATAAAAATGAAGTTTGATTGAAATGAAAATGGAAAGGTTGCACACATGTGTATAAACAACGAAAACTGTTGGATATCATAAAATAAATAACTAACTTCATATTTTATTAAAATCATTTTGACTTTGAGAAAGATGGGATATAGTTGAATCTAAACGATCAAAGTATGAATACGACTGCAGGAGGAAATATTTTTTAACGTTTTAACAGGAGGTGGTCCTCAGTTTGACCTGTAAGTCTGTATGTTTGTCCGCGGGTATCTCGAGTTTGGCTCAGCCGATTTTGATTCGGTTTTTACAAAAGTATGTATTTCAGTTCGAAGAAGGTTTTTGTAACTCTTATTGACTAGTATTTTAGTTCATTAAGGTATATTATTACTTAGGCAACAATTTATTTGAAGTCGGTTCATGATGTTATTCATAACGGTCAGCAACAGTCTAAACACACACATCATGCACTGAATTCAAGTGAGTTTGTTTATCCTAATAAGAAGTCAAATGCATTTACCTATATATTAGTATTTTGAAGGCGTTTACATAAAAAACGTTTTTTTTTTCATTTTAACAGACAATTTTCATAATATTAAGTAGACCTATTAAAAAAACATTCATACAAATTTTACCGCCTTCAAAAACAGACACTAAAATAACGTTAGTAGCGTTTGATTATTATGAAAACATTTTGTTTTCGTCTTTCTTAGTTATTGTTTAAGTTACAATGTACTTGATTGAACTAAAATAGTTATTAGAACTTTCTACTTAATGTAGCAAATACATTAGTGAAAACCGCATCAATATCGGTTCAGCTGAACGCAAGATATTCGCGGACAAACACACATACATACATACAAAGATACAAGAGAACTGAGATCCGCCTTTTTCTGAAGTAGCTGTGAAAAGGTACTGTTTGCATGTGCTTATGACAGCATTTCCCTCTCGTATCCCAGTCAATGATAGTAACGCGTTGGAACAATATCAGATTCATTTGCAGATTTCTCGCAGCGGACGCCCGGCTGAGCAAGACAATCACCGCAAAAAGGACTAACATGCATGCAGACATGCACATGCAGGGGTGAACATTATTGTAATATGTCAAATTCCAATTTGTTTTTTTTGTGTCATTTTATGTCAATTTTGTGTGTACGCACAAAGGCACTCGCTGTAAATCAGCGTCGTGGTATGCATTCTGCTGCTGCCACGACCAATGCGTGAGCGGGTGCCTTTTTCGGCCTAGTAGTTTAATATATGTATTTTTTTTATGTAATTCATTCTTGGTCGAATATATTCATTTTCTTTCTTCCTTTCTTATTATACAAAAATGCCTTATAATAATAAAAAGTAAAACCGGCGATAAGATGGAAGGTCGTCTACATATTGCTGCAATTACTGGGTATAGATTTGGCTTTGACGACGCGGTTGGTGTAGTGGTTAGAACATGCGTCTTGGATATTATTATGTACTTAGTCTTGCCATAAATATTGTCACAAAGAATTTAAAAAAAAATGCATATTTAATGCACACTGTAAAAGTAACAAATATTTTTGTTACTTTTACAGTGTGTTAGTTTTATACATAAATAAAAAACAATTTAAAATATAAAAAGCTTATTCGAAGTGGTCTCCATTGGCTGAAAAACAGTCCTTTAAACGTTGAGGCCAGTTATCAATAGTATAGCACGCACTCTTTCCATGGGAAAATTCTTCACTGCCAATCGTATGGTTTGTTTTAGGGACTCCAAATTATCATGGCGTTTAGAGCAAGCCGTACTCTCTAAAACTGACTATAAATCATAATCCAGCGGATTAAGATCGGGACTAGACTACGGCCAGTCTTCAGCTCTGATGAACGTTCGCTTCTAACCAAGACTGCGTGGACCGAGCTTTATGACCCGGCGCCGAGTCTTGTTGGACATGCTTGGTTATTGAACATGGTGTTGTTAAGGGGCTTAACGACCTTCTCCAGAATGGTATCTTGATACACTTGTGCCGATGTTTTGATACGTTTTTCTCAAAAATATGGCTCAGTCACTCCTTCATAGCTAACACCCCACCAAACCATCACTGAAGTCGGGTATTGCCCACGTTGCACTCTGCCGACTAATTGGGAAGCTTCCTTAGAGGTTTGAGCATAAATATGGTCATTTTGTTTGTTAAAATGTTGCTCAATTGTAAAGATTTTCTCATCCGTAAACAATTTTTTTCTGTGACCTCCCTTTGCGTACCGCTTCAGTAGTTTTTCGATTTTACCACCCTATTATTTTTTAAATTATCAATTAAAAAATGACCAGTGCGTCTCTTATAGGCTGCAAGTCCTAAGTCATCTTTTGAAATACGCGACATGGTTCTGGGTGCTATCTTCATCTCTTGAGATAATATCTTTTGCTTTCGGACAGGATTTCTGCGAATTCTTTCCCTTACTGCTTTGACCACCTTTTTCGTACGGACACTACGTGGACGGCCAGATCTTTTTCTGTCGCAAACAGAGGAGGTCTCATTGTACCTATTGATAGCCCGGTACACAAACATTTGACTAATACAAAGCGTATGGAGAGTTTTAAAAATTGCATTTGGCTCCATATCAACTTTAAGTAATGCAATCACAGCGATTCGGTTCTCTTAATCACCCCACTCTATTTTAATATCGCAAAATATTATAAAATGTATTGGCGCCAAAATTAGAGCAATCGTATAAAATGACAGATTCCAAATTCAAATATAATATCTTTCTTATTTTTAATTGTAACAGTATTTATGGCCAGACTGTGTATTTAAGTATTTATGGGAACGCCCATTCATTATCGCCCATTCATTATCGTGGTCTGGTATTATTGTATTAGGAAGTTAATTTAATATCAATTACTTTATAACATTCCACCATTAATAAGGTTTTGTTTTGTTTGAATCCTTACCTTTTTTCATTTTCCATAAAAAAATGAGGCGAAAGAACAACTCAGTACATTGTATGGACAACAGCACGTCAAGGTAAACACTGCGGTATCTTATGCAGTTGTATTAAGTGCTAGTTTGCAATAAAAGTGGGTAACCTGATGTGCTGGCGACTGTACATGGAAGCTTTAAAGTTGCCTGAAAGTTTTACAATGTATCGTTCGGCTAACGTATGGTTAGCCCCTTTATTTCTGCGCTCTTACATGATTTCAGAAATAAGCTGAAATGTCGATCTTTGATTTTCAGGAAATATATTCTAGGATAATTATTGAAATCGCTTATGTCTTTTAATTATTGTACCTATCATCATTGTTAAGTGTAGATGAATTAACCGTCTAGCTGGTATGAATGAAGAGTATAAATTGGCTAGACTCTAGTCATGTTCAGTGTCAGCCTATCATTTTACTAACTATGAAATCTATTAAAAGAAACATTGCGATAGCTTACAGCTAGTGTTGTTGGGTTGTGATCGGGAGCGCAAGACGTCCCGATTTTCGGGAGTTTTGGGACGCGTACCTGACCGGGACGCTGAATGTCCCGTTGAATCAAAATGACCAAAAAAAAACCTACGAAAATATTTTTACGCTACTTGTTTTTGTCATCACGTCTTTATGTCAAATTAAAATTTAGTTAATGTAATACTATACTTTACTAGTAGTTTAGTTAATTAAACCCTGATTTTAAAACAACACTTACCTATATAATACTAATCGGACCTGGCAATACACTTACAAGTACAGCACAAAATGATTTTTTTTGTGACGAATAATTAAGACATTAACAAGACATAATTAAGGCGATGATTTTCATGTCTATTTACTACCAAAAACACACAAATTTTAATAATTACATGCCTTCCACACTTCTAAGCAGTTTGTTGGCATTAGTTACGGCTATTACTATCTAGTTTTTGTCCAAAAGAAAACAATCAAATACAAGAAACAGTATGTTTACAGTTTATTCGTGTCAGCCGTGTGGACTTCAACAAGCTATAGTGTTCGTATGCGGGACGTCCCGTCGGTTTCGCGTGCGATTAGCGCGCGGTAATCAACTGTCATTACGCTCACAGAACAAGATCGGAGGTAACTAGTTTTGTACCGATTACACAACAACAGATAAAAGTTTCACTATAGCTTCAATGATATTGATTTAGAACAAATCTGTTTTTATTACCTTAATAAGGACTTAGTATCTTGCATAAAATTGTTAATCCATGCAATTCTAACAAAATATTATTTTATCACTCGACTATTCTACAGGTTAAAGTTGTGGTAAATAATAGTTTTATCAAGTTTGCAGATTTTGTAAGTTCAGAAACAAGTTGATTTTGTAAGGTTTAATTTTTTTCCGGTCCACGTACTGCAGACTAAAGATCTCGACAAGAGGTCAGTTTTTAGTTGGTTGGTTAGCTGATATCTATCAGTTGTTTATGGGCTTATGGGATTTCAGTTATATTAATTATCTGTGGAGTTGCCAGCCCTGCCTTAGAGTATGTATGCGACCGTTAGGACACCAGCCGCTGTGCCTTCACGAGTGATTAGAGAGCTAATCAAACGCCTTTCGTCGCTGATGAGAAACAAACGACCAGTAAGTACGGTTTGTGTTCAATTGAGATTATTGTTATAGTCTATGTTATAGTTAGAAGGATCGGTTAATATTTTTTTGGAAGTAAATGTTATCTTTTATCAACCTGCAAGATTGTCGTTCACTCATCGGTCGTTTACGGTAGTTTGACAGTTAATAGTAGCGACTAGCGGTCTTCCGCGACTTCGTCCGCACGTTTTGAGTTTGTCTCTCTCCTCCCGTCGCAGCTTAATGATTAAAAGCCTAAAGCCTTCCTCGAAATAAATAAACTATCATTCATATTGGTAAAGTAGTTCCTGAGATTAGCATGTTCAAACAACAAACTCTTCAGCTTTATAATATTAGTAAAGATATGAAACTTTTACCTGGGTCTACCTTGTTTCGCATAATTTTTATTGTCATAATTTTATTTGGCATATCATCAAATAGCATAAGCTTCCTTTCGCAGAACATCAATTAGCATTCACTCATTTATCAGACGTTCAAAACGCATAATCGTGTAGGCTAGAATCATCTTTAGGCAGAAATTTAATATCCATAATAGTCTTAAAGCAGAATCATCCTAACGCAGAAAGTTCACAGATAGAATCGTCTTGTGGCATACAATTCGTATATTTAATCATTAAAAGGCAGAATCATCATATCGCAGAAAATTCACAGTCCGAATCGTCTTTTAGCATATTTTTCATATTTAATATTCTCCTATTAACCTTAATTTCTCTGTTTATCCCAAGTAGTTCTATCAAAGCATGCATCAAGCAAGCAAGCATGCAGCAAGCAAGCAAGCATGCAGCAAGCAAGCAAGCAAGCAAGCATGAAGCATGCAAGCAAGCATGCAGCATACAGCATGCAAGCAAGCAACAGCTTGCATGCAGCATGCAAGCACGCAACATGCATGGTTTCTGTCACGGCTCCGGCGCTGCGGGGCTCCGGCAGTCCCACGCGAGCTTATCGTCGCAGATGGTTTTCGCTCACCACCGCAGCTTCGGCTTGCTGGCCGGCCTCGCCGGCCAGCCTCAGCCGCGACGGCGAGCTTTTAAACCACCTGCTCCTCAGCTCGCGGGCTGCCTCGCCCCTCCGCGCCTACGCGATTTTGAATTACACTCTAGGGTTGGGGCAAACAAGACTGCGGGGAGTCGGTTTTGCACTGATTCGTTTCTGTCACTAACTTTTGTACCACAACTTAATGACTTTTTAATTCAATTTTAGAGTAAAATACTATTTAAAAGAAATAGCAATATGCGTAGTGAAATTATTCTAAACGAAATTCTGCTTTCTTCATAGTATGCCTAGTCAAATTATGCCAAATAAACATTATGCTTAGCGAAAGTATGCAAAGTAAAATTTTGCCAAAGGTAATTATGCCTTATAAATTTCTGCTATCTTAAAAGTATGCCATTGCAAATTCGGGCATATAAATATTCGACCAAACAATAATTATGCTAACAGAAAATTCTGCCTGAATAATATTCGACTAAAGAAAATTATGCCAAGTGTGTTATGCCAATTGAATTTCGGAGCAAAAAGATTCTGCCAGATAGAGGGAACCCCTTTTACCTAATTGTATTTTTATTTATATAAGTTGACTTTACTAACATGTAGGTAGTTAGAATGTAAATTAAATTGATACATAATGACCACTGAAATTGTGACAAAAATATCTACTATGCGAATCAAAAATTATCATTTCTCGTTATCTATGAGCGTCACCATTTTGCTATACATTTTAAATTCTTTTTCACTGACAACTTCCGAAGCAACACAGGCGCAAATCCATTGTTTGTTGTACTGGCCAGTTGATTAAACAAGCTTACCCGGATCGCACTGAAACTATCCGATAATTACAAAGATTGCTCAATTATCAACCCTAGCACTGTCCAATAGGGATCAAATAGATTGAACTTTAATCTGAAAGGCTGTAACACGTTGTAATGGCAATCCAGTGCCTGATTATGAACCCTTTTTGATGGTAATATGACCCAGTTTCACGCACAAAATAATTAGTTTTATCAGGAATGAAAACTCATGACTCCTACTTACTGACGGCAGGTTATCCGTGCAAAACGATGGATCCATAATTTTAGCCTATAGTACAATGCAATATGGCTCCGATATTTTTTCATGAGTAAAAATAATAGTACTGCCGGCGACAATACCTTTTAATCCGATAAATACGGAATAATGCGTTCATACATATATAAATGTCTGAAAATACAGATTGGTTTGTATTCAAAGCTGACAAAGACTAAAGGTTGAAGCAAATCTACCCACCAAGCACGGGAACAGCACCAACCAGGCGTCAACCATACGGAAGCACGTTACGTAAAGGGAACAGCAACGCTTCGGATGGGATCGTTACCGGATAGCGAACGCCTCACCTCGGATCGTGTTTGCTACAACTTATGACAGTTCATCTTGTGAATGACAGCCCATTTGACAGGGTGGACGGACATTCGTTAACCAGCGGACAGTGATTTTTTTTTTCGAATCAGCGTTTCTTCGCGACTACATCATTCGAGTCCATAAGCTTTCGAACCTATGAGGCAGTGGAAAAAAAATATCGCAACAGCGTGTATCGCTACAGCGGCATTCGAAAATACGTAGGACACCCAAATGGGTCCCGAGTTGGTGTCGATCCAAGATGGTGACGTTACGAATTTGATAGATGTGCGTTGAAGTATGGAGTATCATACAAAGACTACTGAAAGCCTCGAGTTGATACAGTGCTGTCACCGTGACGGGTGTATAAATGTGCTCCAACCTTAATACTATAGCTAAGTAAATTTATACATTGAACCGTTTTCGTTATGATTGAATTTTCTAGAAACTTTTTATCTGTTGAGTAGCTAAAACGTGCAGGTAGTATTCAAAATGTATGTGACTGGTGTCCAATATTTATATCTATTTATTTATTTAAAAAAATACAAAATGCAATCCATTCATTACTGCTAAACAGTTTATTAAATTAAAATGGGAACTGAAATCAGCGTTAACTCGTACTCACAGAAAACCAAGTCTGCTTTAATTAAAGCTGAAAGAATGCATAATAAAAAGCCGAGAACGAGCGAAGAGCTCGGCCTTGCTGCTTGGTTTTATACTAAGTCGCATATAGAAACAGATTGAGAGCAACAACTAATGATGCCATGTCTTTGGTTTTTGCGGGACCGAGTGGGGCGTTACATTAACGGCTGATTTGTTCTCGTTTTTATGTAAGTGTACGTACTATGTCTTCTGTTATCCGACAACTTAAAAAGTAACTAAAATAGATCATTATTGGTCGCAGGACGACCAAAGCCGAAAGGCCGCCAACTAACTGAAATGTTATCTAATTTAAACAATATCACAATACAATTACATCACCGAATAGTTAACTATTCAGCTATATAACATAGGGATCGAAATGATAACCACCTTTGGTTTTAAATCAGTTTAAAGGGGTAGATTTACATAAAGCAATTTATTGATAAGGACGTTTACTGCATTGCGTGGAGCATTACAAAATGATATTAATAGTGTTGCCTGTTTGTTGGTTAAGAGAAATACATAATGAAAATAAAATTGTAAATGAACCTACTTCATCTCGCGAGAATTCAAAATCATCAAATAGGCATCGTGTGGAGTCTCTATCAAGTGCTTGTTTTTCAATGATTTTTCCCATAGACCGCGTAATTAAGGTCAACGACCTCGCACGTTTTGTTTTGTTTGAATCCTTACCTTTTTTCATTTTCCATAAAAAAATGAGGCGAAAGAACAACTCAGTACATTGTATGGACAACAGCACGTCAAGGTAAACACTGCGGTATCTTATGCAGTTGTATTAAGTGCTAGTTTGCAATAAAAGTGGGTAACCTGATGTGCTGGCGACTGTACATGGAAGCTTTAAAGTTGCCTGAAAGTTTTACAATGTATCGTTCGGCTAACGTATGGTTAGCCCCTTTATTTCTGCGCTCTTACATGATTTCAGAAATAAGCTGAAATGTCGATCTTTGATTTTCAGGAAATATATTCTAGGATAATTATTGAAATCGCTTATGTCTTTTAATTATTGTACCTATCATCATTGTTAAGTGTAGATGAATTAACCGTCTAGCTGGTATGAATGAAGAGTATAAATTGGCTAGACTCTAGTCATGTTCAGTGTCAGCCTATCATTTTACTAACTATGAAATCTATTAAAAGAAACATTGCGATAGCTTACAGCTAGTGTTGTTGGGTTGTGATCGGGAGCGCAAGACGTCCCGATTTTCGGGAGTTTTGGGACGCGTACCTGACCGGGACGCTGAATGTCCCGTTGAATCAAAATGACCAAAAAAAAACCTACGAAAATATTTTTACGCTACTTGTTTTTGTCATCACGTCTTTATGTCAAATTAAAATTTAGTTAATGTAATACTATACTTTACTAGTAGTTTAGTTAATTAAACCCTGATTTTAAAACAACACTTACCTATATAATACTAATCGGACCTGGCAATACACTTACAAGTACAGCACAAAATGATTTTTTTTGTGACGAATAATTAAGACATTAACAAGACATAATTAAGGCGATGATTTTCATGTCTATTTACTACCAAAAACACACAAATTTTAATAATTACATGCCTTCCACACTTCTAAGCAGTTTGTTGGCATTAGTTACGGCTATTACTATCTAGTTTTTGTCCAAAAGAAAACAATCAAATACAAGAAACAGTATGTTTACAGTTTATTCGTGTCAGCCGTGTGGACTTCAACAAGCTATAGTGTTCGTATGCGGGACGTCCCGTCGGTTTCGCGTGCGATTAGCGCGCGGTAATCAACTGTCATTACGCTCACAGAACAAGATCGGAGGTAACTAGTTTTGTACCGATTACACAACAACAGATAAAAGTTTCACTATAGCTTCAATGATATTGATTTAGAACAAATCTGTTTTTATTACCATAATAAGGACTTAGTATCTTGCATAAAATTGTTAATCCATGCAATTCTAACAAAATATTATTTTATCACTCGACTATTCTACAGGTTAAAGTTGTGGTAAATAATAGTTTTATCAAGTTTGCAGATTTTGTAAGTTCAGAAACAAGTTGATTTTGTAAGGTTTAATTTTTTTCCGGTCCACGTACTGCAGACTAAAGATCTCGACAAGAGGTCAGTTTTTAGTTGGTTGGTTAGCTGATATCTATCAGTTGTTTATGGGCTTATGGGATTTCAGTTATATTAATTATCTGTGGAGTTGCCAGCCCTGCCTTAGAGTATGTATGCGACCGTTAGGACACCAGCCGCTGTGCCTTCACGAGTGATTAGAGAGCTAATCAAACGCCTTTCGTCGCTGATGAGAAACAAACGACCAGTAAGTACGGTTTGTGTTCAATTGAGATTATTGTTATAGTCTATGTTATAGTTAGAAGGATCGGTTAATATTTTTTTGGAAGTAAATGTTATCTTTTATCAACCTGCAAGATTGTCGTTCACTCATCGGTCGTTTACGGTAGTTTGACAGTTAATAGTAGCGACTAGCGGTCTTCCGCGACTTCGTCCGCACGTTTTGAGTTTGTCTCTCTCCTCCCGTCGCAGCTTAATGATTAAAAGCCTAAAGCCTTCCTCGAAATAAATAAACTATCATTCATATTGGTAAAGTAGTTCCTGAGATTAGCATGTTCAAACAACAAACTCTTCAGCTTTATAATATTAGTAAAGATATGAAACTTTTACCTGGGTCTACCTTGTTTCGCATAATTTTTATTGTCATAATTTTATTTGGCATATCATCAAATAGCATAAGCTTCCTTTCGCAGAACATCAATTAGCATTCACTCATTTATCAGACGTTCAAAACGCATAATCGTGTAGGCTAGAATCATCTTTAGGCAGAAATTTAATATCCATAATAGTCTTAAAGCAGAATCATCCTAACGCAGAAAGTTCACAGATAGAATCGTCTTGTGGCATACAATTCGTATATTTAATCATTAAAAGGCAGAATCATCATATCGCAGAAAATTCACAGTCCGAATCGTCTTTTAGCATATTTTTCATATTTAATATTCTCCTATTAACCTTAATTTCTCTGTTTATCCCAAGTAGTTCTATCAAAGCATGCATCAAGCAAGCAAGCATGCAGCAAGCAAGCAAGCATGCAGCAAGCAAGCAAGCAAGCAAGCATGAAGCATGCAAGCAAGCATGCAGCATACAGCATGCAAGCAAGCAACAGCTTGCATGCAGCATGCAAGCACGCAACATGCATGGTTTCTGTCACGGCTCCGGCGCTGCGGGGCTCCGGCAGTCCCACGCGAGCTTATCGTCGCAGATGGTTTTCGCTCACCACCGCAGCTTCGGCTTGCTGGCCGGCCTCGCCGGCCAGCCTCAGCCGCGACGGCGAGCTTTTAAACCACCTGCTCCTCAGCTCGCGGGCTGCCTCGCCCCTCCGCGCCTACGCGATTTTGAATTACACTCTAGGGTTGGGGCAAACAAGACTGCGGGGAGTCGGTTTTGCACTGATTCGTTTCTGTCACTAACTTTTGTACCACAACTTAATGACTTTTTAATTCAATTTTAGAGTAAAATACTATTTAAAAGAAATAGCAATATGCGTAGTGAAATTATTCTAAACGAAATTCTGCTTTCTTCATAGTATGCCTAGTCAAATTATGCCAAATAAACATTATGCTTAGCGAAAGTATGCAAAGTAAAATTTTGCCAAAGGTAATTATGCCTTATAAATTTCTGCTATCTTAAAAGTATGCCATTGCAAATTCGGGCATATAAATATTCGACCAAACAATAATTATGCTAACAGAAAATTCTGCCTGAATAATATTCGACTAAAGAAAATTATGCCAAGTGTGTTATGCCAATTGAATTTCGGAGCAAAAAGATTCTGCCAGATAGAGGGAACCCCTTTTACCTAATTGTATTTTTATTTATATAAGTTGACTTTACTAACATGTAGGTAGTTAGAATGTAAATTAAATTGATACATAATGACCACTGAAATTGTGACAAAAATATCTACTATGCGAATCAAAAATTATCATTTCTCGTTATCTATGAGCGTCACCATTTTGCTATACATTTTAAATTCTTTTTCACTGACAACTTCCGAAGCAACACAGGCGCAAATCCATTGTTTGTTGTACTGGCCAGTTGATTAAACAAGCTTACCCGGATCGCACTGAAACTATCCGATAATTACAAAGATTGCTCAATTATCAACCCTAGCACTGTCCAATAGGGATCAAATAGATTGAACTTTAATCTGAAAGGCTGTAACACGTTGTAATGGCAATCCAGTGCCTGATTATGAACCCTTTTTGATGGTAATATGACCCAGTTTCACGCACAAAATAATTAGTTTTATCAGGAATGAAAACTCATGACTCCTACTTACTGACGGCAGGTTATCCGTGCAAAACGATGGATCCATAATTTTAGCCTATAGTACAATGCAATATGGCTCCGATATTTTTTCATGAGTAAAAATAATAGTACTGCCGGCGACAATACCTTTTAATCCGATAAATACGGAATAATGCGTTCATACATATATAAATGTCTGAAAATACAGATTGGTTTGTATTCAAAGCTGACAAAGACTAAAGGTTGAAGCAAATCTACCCACCAAGCACGGGAACAGCACCAACCAGGCGTCAACCATACGGAAGCACGTTACGTAAAGGGAACAGCAACGCTTCGGATGGGATCGTTACCGGATAGCGAACGCCTCACCTCGGATCGTGTTTGCTACAACTTATGACAGTTCATCTTGTGAATGACAGCCCATTTGACTGGGTGGACGGACATTCGTTAACCAGCGGACAGTGATTTTTTTTTTCGAATCAGCGTTTCTTCGCGACTACATCATTCGAGTCCATAAGCTTTCGAACCTATGAGGCAGTGGAAAAAAAATATCGCAACAGCGTGTATCGCTACAGCGGCATTCGAAAATACGTAGGACACCCAAATGGGTCCCGAGTTGGTGTCGATCCAAGATGGTGACGTTACGAATTTGATAGATGTGCGTTGAAGTATGGAGTTTCATACAAAGACTACTGAAAGCCTCGAGTTGATACAGTGCTGTCACCGTGACGGGTGTATAAATGTGCTCCAACCTTAATACTATAGCTAAGTAAATTTATACATTGAACCGTTTTCGTTATGATTGAATTTTCTAGAAACTTTTTATCTGTTGAGTAGCTAAAACGTGCAGGTAGTATTCAAAATGTATGTGACTGGTGTCCAATATTTATATCTATTTATTTATTTAAAAAAATACAAAATGCAATCCATTCATTACTGCTAAACAGTTTATTAAATTAAAATGGGAACTGAAATCAGCGTTAACTCGTACTCACAGAAAACCAAGTCTGCTTTAATTAAAGCTGAAAGAATGCATAATAAAAAGCCGAGAACGAGCGAAGAGCTCGGCCTTGCTGCTTGGTTTTATACTAAGTCGCATATAGAAACAGATTGAGAGCAACAACTAATGATGCCATGTCTTTGGTTTTTGCGGGACCGAGTGGGGCGTTACATTAACGGCTGATTTGTTCTCGTTTTTATGTAAGTGTACGTACTATGTCTTCTGTTATCCGACAACTTAAAAAGTAACTAAAATAGATCATTATTGGTCGCAGGACGACCAAAGCCGAAAGGCCGCCAACTAACTGAAATGTTATCTAATTTAAACAATATCACAATACAATTACATCACCAAATAGTTAATTATTCAGCCATATAACCACCTTTGGTTTTAAATCAGTTTAAAGGGGTATATTTACATAAAGCAATTTATTGATAAGGACGTTTACTGCATTGCGTGGAGCATTTTAAAATGATATTAATAGTGTTGCCTGTTTGTTGGTTAAGAGGAATACCTAATGAAAATAAAATTGTAAATGAACCTACTTCATCTCGCGAGAATTCAAAATCATCAAATAGGTATCGTGTGGAGTCCCTATCAAGTGCTTGTTTTTCAACGACCTCGCACGAATGAAGGACACTCAGAAACGCGTTTGCTCTTTTGATCCGAATGTCATTCGTTAGCGGTTTTTTGGTTTTGTTGCGTCCAATTCGTTTGTGGCGTGTGGATTTCGGGAGCGAGTCATTTCGTTTGCCGAAATTGTGAACCAATTTCGACTACTAGTAAAAGAACAAATAGGTCAAAAATAAGCCTTGGCTAGCCCAGTTTGACTTTGAAAGCAATACAGATAAAAAAAAAACAATATTAAGCTAATTGAGTATGTCAGAAGCCTATGTATGCGACGGATGGCGACTCTCATAAAAATGTTGGTTGACTCCAGCCACAATTTTATAGCCCATTTTCATATTCGTAAGTGTACTGGTGCCTCACCTCATCATGCCTGCGGTTGAAGTCTGTAGCAAAATTTTTGATATATCGCGTTGACAATTTTAATTTTCTGATTTTCTGTTTTATCAAATATAATTTTTACTTACTTTCAGTTAGCTAGCTAGCTAGCTATATCCTTAATAACTCTTTAAAAAATCAATATATTTTTTTAAACTTCATTGAAAAAATCTTCTCAAACAATAAATACGTAAGAACATCCATTTTGTGCCAGCGTTGTCTACACGAAATATCAAAAATTTTGCTTCAGACTACACCCGCTGGCTCAGAGTTATAAGCGAGTGATCTTTATACCCAAAAATTTAAAAAAAAGCACGAAACCTAATACTTGTTATTGTTGTTGTACTACAGATTTTTTATGGGGTGGTGGTTTGCCATTTTCCACTCCAGAAATAAAACAGACGGCATTTATCGAATTAGTTATATGTAATACATGTGGTTATTTTCCTTGTAATAATATTTTTTGACGCTTAGCAGGAATATTACTGGACGTTTCTTGTGCCCGAATTCAAGAAGAAAAATAAAATGAAATGATTAAAAGCGTAACTATGAAAGTGGTTCCAATAGCCATATTATGAAAAGCGTCGTTTTATGTACCACTATCTCATTTTATGTGTGACTGTCTCACTTTATTGTAGTTCGAGCTGAGATTCTGAGCACTCAAAGAAACTATTCGCAAAGACATTCTCCTGAACCATGCCAGCTTTTAAATTAAATACGCAGATAGTCGCAATCCAGAGAGGTAACAGTAATTTCGTTCGGATTGTAAGTAGTGGCTTTCCATGTGATTAGTGATTATAATTATGAAAAATACCAATAATAACCTTCTGGACAATCCTACTATTACTATAACAGCAAAAGTTTGAGAGACAAATATTAAACCACTGGTAACGATATTTTTTACCATTACTATTGATAAAGAATACGCACGAATTACAGACAGGAGGTTTTTAATCAATGGGTCACTAATTGAATCCTTGGACTTCGTATTAACATGACTGAGTACATGGACCGTCACTTCGGAGGCGATGCAAGTCCAAGGGCTGCAACACATTCCTTGATAACGGGTTCCCTCTACCTGGCAGAATCTTCTTGCTCCGAAAGTCACTTGGCATAACATACATTAGCATAATTTTCTTTAGTCGAATATTATTCAGGCAGAATTTTCTGTTAGCATAATTATTGTTTGGTCGAATATTTATATGCCCGAATTTACAATGGCATACTTTTAAAATAGCAGAAATTTATAAGGCATAATTTTTGGCAAAATTTTACTTTGCATACTTTCGCTAAGCATAATGTTTATTAAGTACCATGTTTATTTGGCATAATTTGACTGGGCATACTATGAAGAAAGCAGAATTTCCTTTAGAATAATTTCACTACGCATATTGTTATTTCTTTTAAATAGTATTTTACCCTAAAATTGAATTAAAAAGTCATTAAGTTGTGGTACAAAAGTTAGCGACAGAAACGAATCGGTGCAAAACCGACTCCACGCAGTCTTGTTTGCCCCACCCCTAGAGTGTAATTCAAAATCGCGTAGGCGCGGAGGGGCGAGGCAGCCCGCGAGTTGAAGAGCAGGAGCTTTCAAATCACCTGCTCCTCAGCTCGCGTGGGACTGCCGGAGCCCCGCAGCGCCGGAGCCGTGACAGAAACCATGCATGTTGCATGCTGCATGCAAGCTGTTGCTTGCTTGCATGCTGCATGCTTGCTTGCATGCTGCATGCTTGCTTGCTTGCTTGCTGCATGCTTGCTTGCTTGCTGCATGCTTTGCTTGCTTGCTTGCATGCTGAATGCTTGCTTGCATGCTGCATGTTTGATTTGCCATGCAAGTTGTATGTTAGTTTTGCTGAGATAGAACTACTTGGGATAGACAGAGGAATTAGGGTTCATTGGAGAATATTAAATATGAAAAATATGCCAAACGACGATTCGGACTGTGAACTTTCTGCGATAGGACGATTCTGTCTATGACTATATATACGAATTATATGCCACAAGACGATTCTATCTGTGAACTTTCTGCGTTAGGATGATTCTGCTTTAATACTTATGGATCATTATCCATAAGTCTTAAAGCAGAATCATCCTACTAATTTCTGCCTAAAGATGATTCTAGCTTACACGATTATGCGTTTTGAACGTCTGATAAATGAGTGAATGCTAATTGATGTTCTGCGAAAGGAAGTTTATGCTATTTGATGATATGCCAAATAAAATTATGACTATAAAAATTATGCGAAACAAGGTAGACCCCTTGATAACACCTCACTGTCTAAAGCAAACCGCCTAAAATTTCTCGGTTTGATGATGACAACTGATAACCGACTTATGTCGACAATGATATTGACGACGCGTTTGGTGTATTGGTTAGCGCTCCTGACTATTACGCCACCGTCGCGGGTTCGAATCCCGCAAAAGGCAAATGTTTGTGTGATGAGCACGAACGTTTGTACCTAAGTCATGGATGTTTATAATTATGTATTTAAAGTAGTTATGGGAGACGCCTCTCCGTCAATTATGACGTTGTCTGGTATTTGTAACACAAAGATAAAAATTCCTTACTTCGAAACCACGACAATTGGTGTGTTGTCTGGCGCATATTTATTTATTATTTATATGAACCATCTCAAAAACTCTGCTTGGCTTTAATAGAGGTCACCAGACGTTTTCTCCGATTCTAAAATGCTGAAGGGGTCGACGGTGGTAAGACCGGCTATGATATATATGGCAGAATTTTGGACTTGGATATATATGGCAGAATTTGGAAAGAAAAAACATGAAAAACCGCTACAAAATAAGGACAAGTGAGAGACAAACATTCCTAAGGTGGTCATCAAATCCACAAAGCGATAATCAAGAGATCGCTCAAAGTTCTTCCTATTGTAGACAAAGTAAGAGAATAGTCATTGACTATAATTAGTGGCTACTCGCAACGGGAAAACACAACCATATGAGCTATTTAACCTTACAATAACATCATTATACTGATAGGTCTACCTCCCTACCGTCATTGCTACTCTGAATAAAGCTGGGACTGTTCCACGGGGGGAATGTTTTTATGGAAAATCTGACATGACGCGGGTGAAGCCGCGGGGGGTTGCTATTACCTATACAACTTAGTTGCTAATGCACTTGTGATATGGAAATCAGACACTACGGTGGTACCACAACATCCAGACCTGAGACAATATAGACAATTCAGATTTCTATATTTACCCGACCAGGAATCGAAACCGTGACCTCGAAGCAGTGACGTCTTGAAACCCATTGCGCTAAGCCACTACTCCACGGTGGTCGTCATTTGTATCGTTACAGAGACCCAGTGAAATTTCTGTAAGGTGTAGTCAAAGTGAATATACCATGAATTAATACGTATATTCTGTTGTAAAAATACAAGAATGGGACAAGCAAAACATTCATTAAAAGAATCTCTATACCATCGTATATGCATTTCTCGTAGGGACTAGCTAGATGTAGGTACCAGAGTGGGACATAATAAAAGTCGTGGACTCCTTAAAACAAGAACCTTTACTTAGCCTAGAGGAAGCAGTACGGTTGGCAAACAATCTAAATTCTATGGTTATAAAGGAACCAGTATCATCTTTCAACTGTTTCTCATTTCTCCTTTATACATATATTCAATAAAGAAGAAGAACAAAACCAAAATGCACTAAAAAGTCTTAAATAAACTCTTCACCATTGAAAGGAAAGGAATCCGTTTTAGGCAAACAATTTCTTTTTGGAGTCGGTGCTGTGATAGTTGATGCTTGATGGTCAAAGTGATGATTAAAAAAAAGATACAGTCGAATTGATAACCTCCTCCTTTTTTGAAGTCGGTTAAAAACGGTCTCCGTTGTACCCATAAATTCTACATCACCCCCAAATCTATATATTACATTTGTATCATCAACACCATCATTATCAGCCAAACGACGTTCACTGCTGAACATAGGCCTCCCCCACGGCTTTCCACAACGACCGATCACTAGCGATCTGCATCTAGTTTGATCCTGCGATCTTTCCATCTTGTCGGTGGACATCCTACGCTACGTCTTTGGTCGAACATTTGTTCTTTGGATATTTGTAACAGTATAAAACAAATACTGAAGGTCCATTTCAAAATAAATTTTAGGAAGATACAGCCGAAATTGATTAGGCTTTTTTTCTGCCTGTGTTGCTGACGGCCTAAGGTTACGGCCTACGGGGTCGTAACATCTAGACAAATTAAGTGAAAGTGATAAGTAGCCAGGCTCGGTGGTGATAAAAACGGCCTTTTGAAGTCATAAAACTTGTTCCGTGCCTTGCGAGCGTGATTACAATCCAATATAGACTCGCTTGTACGAGCTGTAATAAAAAAACAATAATTATAAAAATGTTGGAAAATTTGAAAATCATTTATTTTACGGTAGAAAACAGGCAATTTTCAATAATTTAGACTAGTAATTTAAGTTCAATCTGACATTAATTCAATACTAGCAGTTCCCTGCGGCTTCACCCATGTAAATGTCGGATCTCAAAAAATATCACTATGATGTATTGCCTATATTCTGTTGTATGAGCTGTACACGTTATATTGTGAAGTTTCATTAAAATTCATTCAGTGTTTTTGCGTGAAGGAGTAACATACATCCATCCTCACAATCTTTCGCGTTGTTAATATTAGTAGAAGATTAGTAAATTAAATTATCTAACTAAAACATTCATGATGGTGCGTACATAACTTAAATTCACCTCCAATTACGAGGGTCAAACTGAAAGTTCTTAGAAAATCAAAAACTGATTACATTAGCCAGTTATTAGTTTTATTATATCTTTTCAAAATATTGTCCATTGACGTCAATACACCGCTGCATGCGATGGAACCACTGGGAAAAGCACTTTGCCCACTCGTCCTTAGGGGTCTCTTCAATGGCATCGCGATAAGCAGCCACCGCTTCTTTAGCATTCATAAACCGCTTTCCTTTAAGTTTTTCTTTAATTTTTGGAAATAAATAAAAATCACAAGGCGCGAGGTCGGGGCTATACGGCGGGTGACCCAGTAATTCAACGTTTGATGTCGCCAAATAGTTGATCGTTCGCTTGGCGGTGTGCGACGAGGCGTTGTCGTGGTGAAGGAGGATCCTACTGCGAGGTGGTTTCTCTCGAACTTTTTCCAAGACAAGTGGCAAACAATTGGTAGTGTACCATTCTGCAGAAACTGTTTTTTGATCCTCTAACACAATTGTTGCGAAATGACCTATCCTTCCAAAGAACGAGGCCACCATTTTTTTTCCCGCACTTCGATCTCTCTTCACCTTAGTTGGCAACTCCTCGAAAGGAAACACCCACTGAGCAGATTGTCTTTTGGTTTCAGGATCATAACAGTAAATCCAGCTTTCGTCACCTGTTAGTATGTCGAACACAGCATTTGAGTCACCTCCGTTAAATCTTTCAATCATTTTACGGCACCAATCCACACGATGGAGTTTTTGAGCCTTAGTCAAATTATGAGGTATCCACCGGGCGCAAAGCTTCCTGACCGCTAAATGTTCGTGGAGGATTTTGTGCACTTGACTCATACCGATGCCTAAGCTTGTCCGAATCTGCTGATAGGTCACTCTTTTGTCAGTCTCTATCATACGCCGCACAACACAGATGTTATTTTCAGTCGTCGCCGTAGAAGGCCGTCCCTCACGTACATCATCAGTGAGATTAGTGCGACCACGTTTAAACTCATTAAACCAGTTGTAAACAGTCACACGAGATGGGGCTTCATCGTGAAAGGCCAATCGTAGTCTATCATATCTTTCTTGTTGACTTAAATGACATCGAAAGTCATAAAAAATCATTGCACGAAAATTTTCTCGTGTTAAATTCATGTTGACGTGACACAGACAATTTTCAATTTTCCGCCAAATCGTAAAACAAATGACAAATGAATGAAATATATACTCAGTAATATTGGCAAAGAGTTCTATTTTCAAATTTTAGAATATTTTTTTTATTATATTGTTTATAAGTGGCCAGTTCTAAGAACTTTCAGTTTGACCCTCGTATCTTGCGTTTTTCAGTATTGCTGCATTCAGAAAGTCTATTGCACTCTTTCCATTGTACCGAAATATTTCGTGTAAAAAACGACCACAGCGCAGTGTTGAAGCAATTATTCTTAACTACGGCAGGCTTCATTTGTTTCAAATAACTGCTTTTGTGCAAAGTTGCTTCATACCTAAACAATATAAAATATATGTCTATTATATAAATCTAGCATCTCAAACAATAATTTAAGAATTTCTAATTCTTAAGACCAATGTTATAAGGAGAAAGACATCTCTGGTACACTTCTTAAACCAATTACGATTTGCTTGTATTCGAACTCAGTCCCTTTCCCATTATTTTGTTATCGCCTATAAAACCTCTACTCTCAAACTCAATAAGTCAACTGGAAGAAATCGCACCCCTCCGCAGGGACAGGGTAAACAGAATTGTGTGATATCGCGCGGTCAGATTTAGTTTTACTTTAGACTCGAGTTAAGTAGTGATGTGATCGGAGAAAGTAAATCGATTGACAATATTATCTCCCTGTTAGAAAACAACGTATGTCTTTGCTACAATATTTTTTTTAAGTAGATAGAAGAAATCAAAATCCTTCAAAATAATCTTAAATTTATGTAATAAGAAGCTAATCTAATTGTAATAAAAGAAATGAATTGAATTTCAAACTACCTTATCAGACTAATCTTGTCTCTTTTTTGATCCTTATAGATTGATAACAGTTTATGAGCTAATTACTATATGTCTGATCTTTTTAAAGTATCGATTAGGAACAACATTATAGATAAGTACGATTAACTTACCAAATATCACTAAAACCACTCGTAAGTGTTTTAGTGGTGGGCGGTAACCGGGGAAAATGCTTTCGACCCCCGACTTATGAGCCTGTTTGTTCCCGGCTAAGTTCCACAAAATAACCAGCCGTAATAGTAATTTACGAAGGAACATATCTGCAGAAATAACGTCTTTTGTCCTTGGTGGGTATATTGTTTAGAAATTGTAACGGAAAGTAAGTAGGTATTAATTTGAGACTTAGTCGAAAATTTACATCGAAAATACACAATGTTGAAAGGGCTTCTAAAGTGATACCTATCGGAGAAGATAGTGATGAAATAAAGACTGCATTTAAATTAATAATAAATATTGGACACCAATCACATACATTGCTCTGAACCCAAAGTAAGTAGCCAATGCACTGATGCTATGGAAATCAGATACAACGGTGGTACCACAGCACCCAGATCCGAAACAATATAGAAAAGATCGTTTTCTTCATTTACCCGACCGGGAATCGAACCCGGAACCTCACAAGATGGCGACGCTTGAAACCAGCGTGCTAGCCACTCGACCACAGAGGTCGTCAAATGTTAATTTATGTATTGCGTAGATTTACCTATGACTTTATCCGGTATGTATACTTGTAATCTTTATTGAGATTATGGCAAAGTATCGGTGGAGTATTCCATAATACAACCTGTGTTGGTTTGGTTGTGATTTGAAATGAAGTTACTATTGAAATTGTTGGTATGAGTCTGTTATTTTAATTAAGTTGGGCAACATATCCCCGGCAGTATCCAAAACGAAATGGAAACAGATTTAATAAAGGACCGCAAAACCAAATGCTATTAATCGTGAACCTTTTAAAGGGCTCTAGATTAAAATCGTAATGAATTAAGCGACGAGGAAAATGACAAGTGCCTCATTTCGGGAAAACGCTCGCATTTAACCGTTTCATGAAGGCAGTGTTTCAGAAAGCGAACTGATGATATTGAAAAAATAATCCGGATAGGATTGATGAAATGAATCTATAGAATTAACGGCATGTTATTTTTACGTATTTTGACCGGACGTTGGTTATACAGAAGATTTGAAATTTAAAATTCATGAAAAGTCTGAGGGTAATGTTTCCTCACCAACAACTTTCCAATATAGTTTTAAAAGGCGTACGATTATCTGAACTTTACAGCGAACAGTAATTGTATTGATACATAAACATATGATAGAATGGCAAACTAACAATCAAGTTGAACATTATAAAAATATTTTGTATTAAGTTTTCGCTAAGCAACGCCGGTGCAAGCAACCAACCACATGAACCGTAATCGCGTTGAGAATAAGTTCAGGCAAATGCAGGATGCACCACAGGCCCTCCCTTAATACGCATGCGGCATAGCTGATGCAACTGTTAGTACCCAACACCAACGTGCTTTAGATGTGCCGCGTACGTATTGAAAGACAGCGGTGCATCCTGCATATGCCTGAACTAATACTCAACACGGTTAGGGATCGTGTGGTTAGATGTTTGCGCCGGCGTCGCTTAGCAGAAATTGAAATAATTGTATAAAATTCAAATTAATAATGGATAATAGTTGAATATCATTGCGAAATGATGAACGAGATTCAATTTGTTGATTTGTGCTCTGCTCTTTTTACAATAATCAACACATTTCAGTAACAAATAATTTCGTAATAAACAAAATATGACGATCCATAATATTGGAGTAAGCAATCCATCTCTGTCACCGAAGCCTGGTACATTTCCGCCCACGACTTTTTAGTCCTGTTAGCGCACTGCACTCCTCATACCCATATATGTACTAGAGACAAGATGTGTAAACAAATGTTGGACGGGGTTTGATACACAGCTTGGACCAGATATCCAATTTGTGGAGTACGCTGCTTAGCTACAAAGTTGCCATGTCGAGAGAAGCCTGTTTTTTATTCGCAAGATATTTTTTACTCTACAAGGTAATGAATGAAATGTATACGCTTTTAAAGTAGATACAGAATGGTTGTTGATCTTTTAAAATAACTCTACTTATGTGAAATCACAAGCCGGTCTTCTGTTTTGTTGAACTACATGTGAAAAAAATATAATAAATCTGTTATCACTATTTATTCAATAAGTCGTAGCGCGAGGTATTAATTTCAGCGCGTGAGCGGGCAGCGCAAACTGAATAGTACATTATGATACAAGTGTGCTAAGTTGACCATTATATACAAGGCGATATTATGTGCGCACGAGCGAAAGCGAGTGCGCCATAAGAAAGCATGGTCACAGGCACACGTGTTTCATACAACGTTTTTCAACACACTTGCCATTAATCCAAACTTCGTCACACCATAGCCGCCAACTATTTTAGAAAAATGGCGCGTTGTTTTTTTTTTCTTACCGCGAAACTGATGCGCGTGCAAGGTTAAGGCGCGAACTAGATCTGCCAACAGCCAAGATTAAAAATGTAATAATTCGTTATATAAAACACAAATTACAGAAAATTTTAAATGAATTTGAGTTATATTTAGTAATAAAGCTGGATTTACCATTTATTGAAGTAAATATGTACATACTGTTATTTTTCGCATAAATACTGTTTGTTGTGTAAGTTATAACCCGACTAAATTATATCGCTTCATCTTCTTAGTTACTACTTGGTACTAGGGTACAAATGTTAATTGGTCGGGTTAATAAACAAAAGGCACTAGTGCAATAATATACAGAAAAAGTACGCGTGTTTAATATCTATGATTATGTGCCAAAAATCGGTGGAATAAAAACGTCATTTTGAGCTAGTACATTATGATACAAGTGTGCTAAGTTGACCATTATATACAAGGCGATTTTGTGTGCGCACGAGCGAAAGCGAGTGCGCCATAAGAAAGCCGCGTATGTTATGGTCACAGGCACACGTGTTTCATTTGACGTTTTTCAACACACTTGCGACTTGCGCGAAGACTCTTCATTTACTAAGTTTTTAATTATTAAAACAGTAAAAATACATTTCACTCGAATTTAATTGCAAGGACTTTCGCACGCGTTTTTCGCATCGTTACGTATGTCCGGCGGAGTTAATAATAGGTTTTCTTCACTTGAAGTAGATATTTTCATTAATATTAAACTTCATAATTAATCCAAACTTTGTCACAGCTGACAATTATTATTTACGAAAAATGGCGCGTTGTTTTTTTTTTCTTGCCGCGATTCCGATGCGCGCGCAATGCTAAGGCGCGAACTAGATCGGCCAAAAGCAAAGATTAAAAATGTAATAATTCGTGTTTAAAACACAAATCACAGAAAATGTTAAATGAATTTGAGCTGTTTTTTAGTAAGAAATCTGGATTTACCATTTATTGAAATAAATATGTAGATACTGTTAATTTTTGCATAAATACTGTTTGTTGCTAAAATAAAGGATTGTATAGCCCGACTAAATTATGTCGCTTCTTCTTCTTACTTACGACTTGGTACTAGGGTACAAATGTAAATTGTTCGTGTTAATAAACTAAAAGCACTAGTGCAATAACATAATGAAAAAGCACGCGTGTTTAATATCTAGGATTATGAGCCAAAAATCGGTGGAATAAAAACGTCATTTTGAGCAAGTGTGTTGAAAACCTTATTTTAGCATTCCACGCGAGGAAAGTCTGGATTATAAAGGAGCTCCTTTTTCTTGGTTTAGTTTATAGTGCAGTGATAAAGTTGAGTTCCCGGCGTGCGGGTTAATAAATATCCGCAGTAACCGCCGCCCGCAGCGCGCAGATAAATCTAACGTTCTACAGGTTATATGTTTCCTACTAATCCTGCCTACGAGCGCATTAGAATACAATGTTTCTTGGCGCCAACTTTAAGGTAATAATTTACTGTTAATACTTGAAGTTTACTTATTGTGTATGTTGGTATTCAAAACTCTAGCTATAGTGGCACTAAGATGATGAATGAAGCACTTTATGATCGAATACCACATATAAAATAAGTGCGCGTAAACACAAGTGTAGGCTTGAAACACTTATTTACGCTTTACTAACATGGCTGCTAACTTGTCACAATTACAGAGGACCAAAAAGCTTTTTGGAAATACTCTATCTTATCTTGGATAAAGTAGATATTTCAGTAATAATGTCTTTCAATGTGGCTATTACAGGTATTAAGGTCGAAGCCCACTAATCAACCCGTCACGGTGACAGCACCGCATCAACTCGATGCGTTCAGTATTCTTTGTATGAAACTCCATACTTCAACGCACATCTATCAACTTCGGATCGAGACCCACTCTCGACTAGCGGCGCATGCGTTGTAACGCGCTTACGGCGCGTCGCCCACTGGTTGACGACTATTCGTCCACCCTGTCAAACGGACTGTCATTCACAACAAGAACTGTCATAAGTTGTAGCGTTCTCCATCCGTTGCCGATCCCATCCAAGGCATTGCTGTTCCCTTTACGTAACGTGCTTCCGTATGGTTGACGCCTGGTTGGTGCTGTTCCCGTACCGGCTGGGTAGATCTGCTTCAACCTTTAAGCATCCGTAACTAGTGTGCTAAGCATCAGGTAATGTATGTTAAAAATTAATATTATTTCCATATTAAAACGTGGCAACTCAACCGTGGGAATCTCTAGTCGGATACGCAGATTCCTCGAAGCAGTGCTTTCAAAAGGAAATGTTTGTTTTTCACGGGAAAACTTGTTGTAAAATAATAAAACACTTTCAGACAACCAAGTTTGGCTTCTAAAAAGAACTTAGACTAGCTCTAAAAAGATTCAAAATCGTATTAACTAGCGGGGTAGGTAATGTGTTGTGTATTTAATATGTAATGCAGATTGAATCGTTTGTTCTCTGTTTGAACATTTTGAAGTTTTTATGGCCAGTTAAAATTGATGATGGTGAAAGCTTTATTATGAACTTTTAGATACATGGACGATGTTTTAAAGTGAAGTGACGGTGCATGGAGATATTTCAATGTGTGGCTGTATTTATTAAGGGCGCATACATGAGAAATGTAACCATTGTGTTAATGTAGGTACCTTTTTCAAGTTCCGCGTCATAAATAGTGTAACCAGTTTTGTGTCATAATTTTCCATATTTGTTATTTTATGGGCATCATAATCCAATTAGTCGATCTTAATCATGTTTTACAGGACATTATTACGACAATACAAGTGCTTACATACATAGTAGATACCGAACCCTTCGTGCGCGAGTCCGACTCGCACTTGGTTGTTTTTTTTTATTTGTTTATCCTGTTTGTAAAATTCATCCAGTGAAAATGATTGCAAACTAAAGGCATTGCGAACATTTTATAGAGGCGAACTCACTGCCGATCACATAGATATTAATTTCTATATGTGTACCATATTATGTATGTATAAATTATGTGTATGTTATATAATATATACATATCTATTTATTTTGATATATTCATATATAAGTAATAAGCGGTATGTATGTTTATCATCGTATTATAGTCATCTTTATTGCTATTCTCTTCTCTTTTCTTGCCTCTATAACTTTACTTGCACCGCCTGTGTATATTTTTTCTCTATTTAGACCTATGGTTGACTGGTAGAGGATGCTTTTGGTATTAAGTCCGCCATTCGTTTAATTACTCCAATTTTATGTTAAGTGCATTAATTTTAAATAAATAAATAAAATCATTAATAATAATCAAAGTTAGTAGTAGGTACTCACAAAAATAAGTACCCAAGTAAATTGCTACAAAAAATGTACCAGTTAATGTCCCGTAGTACTAGTACTAAGTATGCTTTAGGGCCGTTTACCACGGCAGACCAGTTCTGCAGGATCACTGCATAACTGCATCCCGCCAAAATATATGTTGCATTAACACAGCAGCTACTTTCAGGTACGGTTGTCCATCAACGGAGTCATGTCAACTCCTATCAATGTCTATCTCGCTCGCACTTGACCGATAAAGTGGCGCTCTGTTTATTCCTATCTTTCACAGGGTTGCCATGGTAGCTCAGCAGTTACCATGGCGACACTGTTTCAAACACAGCCGATTGTGCATACTGTCATTCTCAAAGTTGAACTGGCCCAGTTTAATGACAAAATTCAGTACAAACTGGATCAGTACAAAGCAGGTATCGGCTTTTTGCGGGTCACTGCAAACGGGATTTCCGTGTGTATACTCACATCGAAACGCATATGCTACTAAACGGAAACCGAGATAAAACAGTACCTGCAAAATACGGGATGTTGCTGTGGGAAACGGCCCTTACTCTTAACAAAATACGGCTCAAGGCAGAAAAATCAATCATAACTTATCAATATTTCATAACATTAGCTACGCAACGTAGAAACAGCATTTGTTATTTTATCTTTCCTTCGCAAAAGAAAAGTTGTGCCCAATTTTATTTCCCGGTCCTTTTCGGACCAAATACATCACATATTGACTGTCTGTTGTATTGCCATAGGCATTTCCGATTGAAACGAAAATTATCTCTTTACGAGAAAATTATCTTTTTTTCAAAAAGTGTGTCTTATTTTATGAGAATCCATTAGATAGACCTGGAGTTTCTTAAAGCGATGTATATACTCAAAAGTTTCGCAATTCCACATGATTGCTTTATCTCAGATAAATAATTTGTTTTAAGATTCAATTCGAAACACCTTTAACTGCAAAAAGTACTCTGAAAACTTCCAATTGAAATATTTTCTACTGAATGGTGAATTCGTTATTCCTTGAAAGTGTTACAAGCTGCTATTTATCGTTTCAATAAAGAAAAGTGAAAAATATTAGTTTGCTTATTTTTATTTTTAATTACAGCATTATAAGTCCTTCCTAATGAGACTTTGAACGACTCATTAAATAAACTCAAAACCGGTGGTTAATTTAATACATTAATAGAAGTTTTTCACTTTTTATTATTAACCAACATAAAGTAACAATACATATACATACAATAATTAACCATTTAAAAGCAGACACAACGGATACTACTTGATCCGGTCCGCCTACCTCTTTTTGGTAAATAATTTAAGATTTTCAAATAATACCTTACCTAATATAATCTTTAACAAATTTTGAGTAAACATAAAGTTACTACTATTATTTTGATTATAAAGACATACTGGTGCTCGTAGATTCGGAAAGCACGTTAAGCCGTTGGTCCCGGCTAATATCGGATTTAGTCGGTAATGCTAGTCAGAGGCCTCATGGGCGGCTTGATAACATCTGACAGCAGGGCTAGTCGCTTGCCTTGCAAACACCCCTCCACCAACCAGCACTGATCCCGCGAGGTGGAGTATGGCTCGAACTACTTCATAGTTGAGGTAAGGCCTTTTCCCAGCAGTAGGACGTTACAGGCTAACTATACTATAAAGACATACATTAAAAACATTAAAAGGCTACCACCTTATATTGATCGGCCTACCTCTTAATGACAGATAGTTTAAGATTCATAAAGATAAAATAAGAAATCAAAAACTACCGCACGGGCGGGACTCGACTAAGCAACTTTCTGGCTAACCGGGCCAAACGCTCTACCAATTGGGCTACCGTGCTGTCGGTCCGACCTTGCCAAATTCGTGGTCTCTTATGACACTGTAAGTGTTAAAAATATTTTAAACCAGATAATTTAAGAGCTACAGCTAGGGAATCTTCGATGAGTCTCCTTTGCCCCTACAATGCTGCTACGAGACGGCTACGGAACAATGCTACGGTTGCTACGGCGTACTACGAATAACTGATTCCGCTCCGCCTAACTAAGCTTTACCATTCTAAGAATTTCCGCAGTAGTATTTACAGGAAAATATCCAATAATTTGGGCAGATAGATAGTTTCTTATTTTTAAAGTATAAGGATTCTCAGAAGCATTGACGATACGTGTGGTATGTTTTGACAAGATTTTATTTTGCATACTTCTGGCGTACTCGTGTAAAGGTAAATCTAGTTATACTTACATTTTAAGTTTTTTATATAAAAAATATATCATATTAATTAAACTACTTTATTTACGTATTAAGTTAAGCTTTGCTTACATGATTTTTTCCAGCTAAAAAAGCGATACAAAAGTCTGAAATCATTTTTAAATAATGGCAGCGTCAAATCGAAGAGTTTCACACCATCAATCGAGCTTTTTATCCCTTCCGAAAAACACGTTTTCCCCTAATGGTTTCAATTTGACGCAAAGTGTGCTCCCAACAAAATCACGAGTTCGAGGTCATCGCTCCTGTATTTTCGAACAAAGTGAATAAAAAAAAAATGGAAGTTTCCTTCGCGTTCACAATTAAAATGATTTACAGATAGGACCACTAATTAAATTTCGATTTGATTTAAAGATGAAGGAATCAAAACGCTCCTCAAAGTAATAAGAATTACTGATAGTTGCAAAAAAATAAATATCTTCCTGAAACGAATAGTTATCTACTTTGTGAACATCTATAGATTATAACAATAATAGCTTACATGAGTTAAAATTTGTGATAACTGACAGCCGTACATTCAAAGATATGTAAGCTTAAGGTAAGTAATAGTCATCCAAAATTATGAAATTAACTTTACATAAGAATAACACGGATTTTTCACTTTTATAACCAATAAAACAGTTGAAAACCAGTCAACAACATGTGTCAAATCAAGTGACCAGTACACAGAAAACTGACCAAGCCTACTATATCTACCTTTCTTGTGTTTCCAGCATTCGCGGTCCTGATCTCTGCGGCTTACAGAAAATCGTCAAAGCCTTTCGGCAAAACGTCAGGAGAATCGATTCTAGACGGCTGAGATGTGGACCGAGTCTTACCTTTCGCACCCTTAGATTATTTCCTGACACGCACCTTTGCGAACGTTCGATTCGTGAACACCTGTGAATGTTGATGGAATGTAGGTGGATATAATAAGATTGGAATGGGCAAGCTCATTACAAAGGCTCTACTGCCAAAACACAGCCTGAGTTGTGTACTACACAACTTTTTTGGTTTTCATCAAAATCTCTATTACAAATAAAACATTCTTCTATCAATCATTATGTTTTTTTAATACATACTCGTATCTGCGAAACGCTACAGGCGATCTTTGAAAACAATATGTTATAATCTTTACCAATAAGTCCACGCATTGCTTTGTGCTCTGTATATCCAATGTCGCCGTCTTTGACATGATGATTAGATACACAAAGAGTAATCGAAAGAAAACTTGTACAAAGGAGCATTATTTATGACAGCAGTAACAAAAGGAATTTCAGGTGGATGAGACATAAAAGATTCAATTTGGCTATCTTGATGAGCGAGTAATAAGATACATTTGTCGGAGGGCAGTTATTTATAACCCGCATTTGTTATTCAGACTCGATGGCGCGAGATCGGCTGTCTCTGTTGCGGGATGCTCTGCTTATCTGAAAGATGGATTGGGTTAGTAATATCCACATTTTTGTACTTGTCAAGAAATACCACCCACTGGGTTCAAACATATTTTCAGTTTGAGAGATTATTTGTTCATCTTGTTGTATTCATTTAATACAGCTAGAGATATTGATCGTAGAATAACATTTATCGATTTTATTTCAAGTCTTTATTGCATCTAAGTGTGCTAAGATGAACTTTATGCTAAAGAAATTCTCTGCTAGTCAAATCTTTAGGATATGCAGAAAGATGGTAACGGCTGCAATGTCAAGGTACCACATCATTGAAATTTTTAGGTTTAAGGTCCATTATAATATTATGTCTGCGTAACGCACATCATTTTCATTATTTTATGCTTAGCATTGTCCTTGTTTAGACGAAAAAACTATAAATCTCCGTGCACGCGGTGTTGCAGAAATTAATTAATCTAAAAACAAGAAAATGAGATTACAATAACAACCAACATAGTGCTAGTGAACAAAGCCGCTTGTGAAATTTTACAACGAAAAGTTTAAAAAAAACCTATAATTTCATGTATATCCTAAAGACCCGGCATCAATATTTTGTTGACAGCAAATATGACTTACACCCGTATGTTCAGACGTTTCCTCAAAACCGCCTCGACTCAGACTCGACTCAAGGAAAGTTTCGAGTAGCCCTCGAAATCGGTATGCTAAGTCAAAACGATTGACAATTTTGAGACACCTCGAGTAAGGTTGAGTGGAGGAAGAGTCGAGGAAAAGTGGCACAGATTATGCGAAAAATAACTGATTTTTACTAGAATTTGTAGTCTATGGTCGATCGAATTCCTAGGCAAAGGTACAATAAAAAAATAATAATAATGTATTTCAAATAATATTTGAATGTATGGAATGGAACATATTTTAAATATAATGAAGTAACAGACAGATGCCATGTACCGTCTACCGACTTGTTTTGCAGTTGATCTTGCGATCTTTGTCTCAAAATTGTCAATCGTTTTGACTTAGCATACCGATTTCGAGGGCTACTCGAAACCTTCCTTGAGTGTTCCTCAGTCGAGTCTGAGTCGAGGCGGTTTTGAGGAAACGTCTGAACATACGGGTGTAAGTAAATGTAAAGTTGCCAGCAATCCGAGGGAGGGCAGACGCGTTGTTAACTTTCGAGTTTTACTACCATAGCTGGTAGTTTAGAACAGTTCAAAACTAGGAAGACTCTCTCCATTGAGTCAGTTTCGCAGTTTATTTCTCTGTTTGCTTTGTGTTGTGTTTTTTTTACTTATAGGCTTCGTTTGCGAAACAGCTTATATGTTTTCATTTAAATCAATAAACAATATTTAATAAGTTTTACAAAAAAAAAATTACATTCTAAAATGTCATGCATTCGTGTTTACATATCTACTAAAGTCTGTTTCTTTTTGCTCGTCGCATATTGTAAACAATCTAATCATGCCTTTTAACCGAAATACCTTCTTAATTTTAAAATAAGATTAACAGAAACCTCACCAACGAAATTGGTGATAAATGGTTTAGCACTAAGATCTTTGTAAATCAAACAGTGAATGAATTTTACTTACTGATATTATTTTAAAAGTCATAATAAGATTGTTTATATTATTCAACTAGCGAAGATATACGGACTTATATTTGCTCACAAATTCACGATCACATCCAGTACCGTTACCATGAGTTTACGCGCTAGCGACGATGGTTTTACTCGCTATCGACGTCGTCACTTTTTGTATGGAAAATTTTAGTTCTGTCAGTGACCGCTAGAGGCGCTTTGCAATTTTCTATAAACTTTATTAACGTCGTCACTAGCGAGTAACACCGTCGTTAACTCATGGTTATGGAACGGTTATTATCACATTGTTCGTAACTCTTAGAAAAATCCCATCGCTACCGAATCTCGCAAGATCACCCGTAGCTGGCAGCGGAATCTTATTGACCCCGTGCATGTATATTAAAAATTTCGAGCTCACGCCCGACGGACCCGTGACGATTCAGTATTATCCACCTGTGTGAAATGACCTTATTCGCGTTAATAAGCGATCAAATTACACCAACGAGCTTAAAAAGCGATGTACCTCTTTCAGTAATTTATTTGCAGGCAGATATTGGGTTCCGGCGATGCAAATTGTTGTTTTTTAATTCCATTAACATATTCGATCGAAGAGTAGGCAGGTACATTTTTTGGGAAAGTAGGTGCTGGCTGAGGTTTTTCATTAACCTCTGTTTTTCACATGATTTATTTGTAGGAACGCTTTATAAATAATATGATTGATTATGCCTATTGTGTCTGGAAACGCGGTAGATGGATGCTAAGTCTAGCTATGGGCACGTCTATTTCTAATGAATGATTTTCCTTAACATTCTACTATGCGATGTGTTAATTTTACACTTGATCAAACTTTTAGGGTGTGCTCTAATGATAGTTTTGAATAACTTTTGCTATGGGACCACCTTCGAAATCGAGAAAAAAAACAGCTGTTCCCTACATAAACTTATTTCATCTCGTAGAAAATGTATGGAACAGCTGCTTTTTTTTCTCAATTTCGAAGTTGGTCCCATAGTAAAAAAAAACCGTGAGTAGAGCACTTCCTGAAAGTTTGATCAAGTGTAAAATTAACACATTGTATAGGTCAGTATTACAAATTCAGTCTAAACCCCAGAAAATATATACACGTATACTCCCAAGCCGGTTTCGGCTACGGTGACTTCTATAAATTCCCTAGCTTAGTTCGTAATATGAGGGCTGCGTTGGGCTGCCCTGTCGTGTGCCCTTATATGATGCAGCAGCCAAATTTGTTTCAAAACGTGCGCAAACATTGCCGACACGTAGGGACACAATTCATATAATTATAAAAGATAATGTAATGATGTAAACAAACAATCATAAGTTTCCATGATTTAGGAACAATGCGTGTGGACTCGTAGCTGTACCTGTACGAGTCTTTTCAAATCACACATCGAGTTGTGGGGATTGGATTATGGTTGATTGAGCAGATTGTTACACACCTTTGATAAGAACTTTATAAAAATGGGGAAAGGGATTTATTCTGCAAAATACAAATTGGAAATACTACTTTTGGTGAACTTCGGGTAACGAATACTCATTCGAGTGCGGGTACAAATGTGACTAATTCTATTAAAAAGTGTGTCTTATAAGCCTGTATAGTCTAATAAGATACACTTTTTGAAAAAACAATAAATATTGGAACACAAACTTTGTGGTCACAGACAACCGTACATCACCGGACCACTGATTAGTGGTCAGCTAGCCTGGCTTCAGTTTGCAGGCAAAAATATATTGAATATTCGCCGGCCAGCCAATACTGCCGCCGCTAAATAGAGCCGCCAACTCAGTGGTTGATTAAAGTTAATTAGTTATGTTGACTTCTATTGTATGGTTTTATATCCTTGCGTTCTCTACTTGCATTTTATCTCAACTGCCATTGTTGCCGTGAAAAACATCTTTTAAGTTAAAGACAAGCTAAAGTTTCGATGATCCTACTTAGTTAGTAGCATGAAACCACTTCTTTTATGAGAGAGGTAAAAATAAATACTCGAGGGAGGCAATTATGATAAGTAATAATAAAAATAATAATATCCTTTGGACATTCCCCCACATCGCCATCTAGTCCCAAAGTAAGCTACTCAAAGCTTGTGTTATGGGTGCCAGACAACGGATATAATAGGTAAATACTTTTTGTTTTTAAATACATACATGATATACATAGAAAACACCCAGACCAATACCTATGTCACAGAGGTTCTATTGTTTTCTCTAGTTTCAAACTGCCAGTCTTGTAACATATAGAAAAGTTTGTAGATAGCTAAATATGTTTGGGATGGCTGTTGATTTTTGGTAATGTCTGTTGGTGGGTCAGCAGAGGATGAGGCCCCCTTAGGAAGGTCCATTATTCCCCCTCGCGCGTTTATTCGCAGGAATAGTGTGCAATAAAACGCGCCCGCGACCGGCCACTGGCCGCAGCAAAAAATACACCCTAAAATTATTATTCTTTCGAATTGAAGCGGTAGATAGATGGCGGCGGTTATTGCTTTTTGAAAAGTTACCGCCAGAAAAGTATGGCCGCCGTATTTTTTCAGTTTTGAAAGTTTTTATTGTCTAACCGTGGCTCGGAGTTGGACTGCATTATTGCTGTAGTCGAAAGTCCCACGAGTGCCTACCAAATCGATTTTGGACTCAAGACCATGGAAAGTTTTATTGGAGAGTATTCATAGGCTCATAGGTCGTTGGAGATAATTATACTTAGAAATAAGTATCTATTCGCTTTAAAATAATAATGATTAAATATTGAGCCATGATAAAATAATAGTAGCTCGGTGCTTTTACCTAGTAGGAATTATTATATGACGTGCGTCCATTTTCGATATTGCTTTGTTTGGTAAGGTGCCTATAAATCGTTTGCTATTATAACAAGATTGATAGTTTGTTGTTTGGAACAACAGTATAAGATCGTACGATTAATATAAGATTATGTGATCCTGGAAGTAAAATAAACTGATAAACTTACGATTGTAATTAAAGCTTTATTGAGCTTAGTTTTGATTGTGAATCCGCGAACCTCATAATAAGTAGTAGGTAGAAGACGGAATCACTAAATCCTCTTAAGTTAATCGATGAACAACAACAGAAATGGTCAACCAATCGATATGTACCTACTTTATTTTCAGTAGGTAGTCAGTCTGTGATAGAGCCTCTTATGTTTGACAGTTAAAGGGTACTTTTCTTTGTTAAAAATTCGTCTCAGTTTATTTTCGTTCCAACGGGCAGGGTGGTCACTTTGACTCTGACCCAGTAGAGTTCCTTCACTTTTATTACTTTCGGCAACATTACAGTGAAGAAAACGTTACGATCGCCTGAAGTAACGTCTTAACTGACTACCTACTTACTGAGTCGTGAGTGAGGGTATAAAAACATTCGTTCTATGGCCCTATGTTCTACTCCTGCCCTGTATATAAAACTTTATTACTTGTTTGTGCAATTGATTTACGTCTGTTGATGATTAGGCTACTGGCAAACATAGTTTTTGGATTATAATGGTCTATGAGTATAAAGTGGTCTTCTTAGTAATTTTCTTTGCTTTTCTGATTAAAGACATTAATTTGGATATCACACTTAATAAGTATTTATGGAGAAAATGTTTAATATAGATATATATGTCAATCGTTGTTAAAGCTGACATCCTGATATCCAACGATCGAATGCTTTTGATCCTAAAAGCATTAAAAATATAAAAGCTTAATTTAACTACTAGCTAGGTTTATAGATGTTTATAGGTAGGTACTTTTAAAATGCTTGTAATGACGCCCAAAGTAAACAACGCAGGTGTTCGTTTTTATTTCCCTTCTGGCCATTTAGCGAATTGTTTCCAGGGGAGTGGATGAAAAACCTACAGTAATTTAATTTAGCTCTAAAACTGTTTCGCCGGTTCGTTTCGTTCCGATATTTTTTGCAGGCGCTCTTGTATCCTGTCACATGCAGGCTATTCAGCTAGACATCTGCTACAGAATGAAATATACCAATTTACCTTTTGTAGAGATATTGAAAATATTGTCAGTTAGCGAGGCCTTGGACTGAATCGATTGAAAAACACTGAATAATTGATAAGTTTTTATATAATCCGGTCTGTGGTTTAAACTAAATAACTAACCTCGTGCTCTCCTCTCCTTATGATGCGAATAAAGATGAATATATAGGAATATGAAATCTCGATTCTATTTTCATTACTTTCCGTCCGATATAGTGTGCCTAAGCAGTCTGTGTCTTAAGTGCCTAATCTGAGAAAATGAACTATAGACTTCGTACACGATCCCAAATAAATAAATAAATATCCTTTGGACATTCCCACACATCGCCATCTAGCCCCAAGGTAAGCTACTCAAAGCTTGTGTTATGGGTGCCAGACAACGGATATAATACTTAAATACTTTTTTGTTTGTAAACTTAACTTAACTATCATGAAGCACGGAAGACTTCTTTATTCGTCCGGGTAAAATATATATAAATAAAAACGTTTTAAATTGCATGTATACTTGTCTATAAAAGTTACGCATCTTCCATGAAAATACATAGGTATAGTAAAATATTCTAGAAAACTTCACGAACATAAATTCTTTTCTCTTAAAATATAGAACGAGCCGAACTCTGAGAATAGTTCCTTTCAAGACTTTATTGATTATTGCAGTCTTATTCCAATGAAGTGGAGAAACGATTCCGGAGAAATTGTCCGTGTTCGGTAGACATTGGTGGAAATGATAGTATAATTGAAATACTTATCATGTTCTCCGAAGCGAGGCTCTCCGAAGTTGAGTGTGGGTCAGGGGCAGACATTTGGATTCATTATTCATGGTCGTGGCTAGCCGCCGCGGTTAGTGAATGATTTGTAATCGATTCGCACTTTGCAAGATTGTAGCGGTTGACCTTAGAGTGGAAATAGATAGATCCCGCCCGTGCGTAAGTTTTTGGTTTCTTATTTAATCTTATAAGCATAATATAACACTGTTAAAAACATCCAAATCCAATAGATAAATATTCTTGTTTTTGATTGATAGAAAAGGGGATGTACTACATCTGATAAGGTCAACGTGGCATATAGATCGGTTTTCAGGAAATAAAATTTTCCCTGTCTATTTATTAATAAGACAAGCTATCACTTGCACAAACCGTCAGAATACGTAAACAAGCAATGGTTATTTCCATAAAATTATTATCCCTTTGGAATAGAACGACAAAAGCGAGATGTCACTAGCAGCAAACTGTGTGTTAAAAAGAGATGGGTAGCAGAACCATTTTTTGGCAGATGTCAAACAGTTGACCGCCCCGCAGAAGCTCGCTGAAAATTACGTGCATTTAATTTTTATAGTTAAAAGTGAAATTGTAATGCTTTAGAATGTTTTTTTTTAACACTCACAGTGTCAAACCAAAATTTTTGGTTTCTTATTTCATCTTTATGAATATAAAATATGACACTGAGTGTTAAAAAAAACATTCTAAAGCATTAGATAGCGAAGCGACATCAATTTCCAAGTTGAATTTATTCTGTAAAGAATAACTGCTTGGGCCATCTGTTTCATAAACAGACGGCTAGATGGCGCTAAGCGTCACGCAATTGACGTTTTCATAAGAAACCACAAATTTCGCCGGGTCGGACTGACAGCACGGTAGCTCAATTGGTAAGAGCGTTTGGCCCGGTCTGCCAAAAGGTTGCTGGTTCAAGTCCCGCCCGTGCGCAAATTTTTGGTTTCTTATTTCATCTTTAGTGAAATTGTATATATTTTGGAGAAATAATGCGTCTGAAACATGGTGACTTGATCGGTGATTGATTGTTATGCATTACAGCGGCATAACCCCAACAAATAATCATTTAACAGGTAGATTAGTCCAAATCGAAGCCTCTTAATATACGACTTATATTTACCAATGCGCTTCAAATTTAAAGTACGCAGTTTGATTATTCTACTCTACAAACGTTAATTTACGTAAAACATAAAGATAGAATAACACAGGGAATGTATATCGACGAATATTTTGTATAATGAAATAACATTTAGTTTTATACTAGAGCTGCATGTTCAATATGTTGTGTCGACTGTTTATCATGCAGTAAACTACTATATTTAACTTAGGAACATTGTTATAAATCACCTGATCGAAAGGTTATCTCATTTAAAGCTACAAATGTTACTTACTTATGTTAGTTACTGACATCTTAAATCGGTTTCGTTTGACAGCTTTTACTTGTCCTTCTATTCCGATCGGAATATTAATTTTATGGTTATTTCTTAATAATAATGTCAATGCGGTGTAGCGACCGGTGATATGAACTACCTACCGACTCCTCTGTCGATAGAGCGTCGTTCGCACAGTAAGAAATGATGAGAAGTGCCAATTTTCTTTCAGAATTAGGTCAATTTAATCAAAAATCGTTTGGGGTGTCTAAAGTTTCGCGCATTTAACATTACTCATTGTAAATATAGGTATATTACTCTCACCTATAACATAAAGCATTTGCATTAAAGTTCCGGAAAACAAGTAACTAGTGAATCTTTGCACTTATTTTAATTGAAACTTCAGATTCCATTTTCCATCTATTCAAGGAAAGTATATATCTGCTTGTGCTGAATTCGCGATTATCCGCCGGTGGTTTTGAATAGTACGCAGTAATTTCACGTTGCTAAGTCAAATTAAAACAGTGAGAATTTAATTAAATGTGTAAATGGGTGCACTTGAAAAAATTGCGGCGGAGAGCCGGGTCCTTGAGCCGTGGCTGCATCTGACTTCATTCATTTATAGGCAGATTTAATGCTTAGCACGGACTGCGGCGCGCATAAAATGTGGAATTTATTAGCGCCGGTATTATCAGCGAAAGATGAGCTCGGGTTTTATACCGATTGATAAATATTTTTATGGTGAAGAGGCTTTAATATCAAGCGTTCCGAGCATGTGGGTTGTGTTTGTGAACGAAGGAATACGATACGTTGGCAATTATTGAGTTAATGATTGGTAGAGACGAGAATTTTCCAGCATCTGTAGGGGTAGTAAAAAAAGTGTTCTATTATCTTTCAATGTTTGCGTTTGTATGTGGTTAGTACAATATTAATTTTACAAAACGATAAACTAATCGAAAAGATGATCCTTTGCGTATCGTTCGATTGATTTGTTTAGACACACAAATAGTGCCCAAAACCCCGCTTCTGTGAATATATTGGATACATGCTACACTTATTATTAGCAAAAAATATATATATAATTGCTACACAGGTAGGTAAGTACCTACCTACAAATGTATAGCACCAGTTATTTTTCAAGCTTGCATTTTGCCTCCTGATATGGGTGTTTCTTTATACATTAAAAATGCGAATTTAACTTGCAAGTTAAGAAAATCCCCGTAAATTGTTATTTATTACCACCACTTTAAACACAAACAATGCCAGCATTGGTGCTGCTTTACATGCTTCAGAGGTTCTCACGCCGCCTCTATAAAATCGACTTAACTGTCATCTTTATGGTAAAGATTGCCAGGCAGAAATATTAAACTTCCGCAAAGAATAAGATGTAGCGTAAACCGTGCCGGTGCCCTCCCAGATGAAATGAAATTGCAAAATATGTCCGTGGAATGGAGCGGACGCGTCGGCTACACCCTGAAGCGCCCGGTCTACTTTGTAAGGTCTATGGCAATTTGTACGAGTGAGCGAGTATCAAACGTGCGGGGTACTCCTTATTAAAAACTGTCAATCGGCTAAAAAAGGAAATTATACTTCTTCTTCTTAGCGCGTCGATTGTACCCGAGGAATTAAATCGTTGGAGCCCAGAATTCAGCCACTTGTATTGCGGATCGTCTGCAGTTCATTAAATCCGCTGGCGTATTGGGGCACGCCGGGCACGATGTTAAGTGTGCCATAGTTTGCACTGTCACTGCAAACACAGCAAATTATACATAAGTTGCTATCATTTTTTTCTAGAAGCTCAGAGGTAAACCATTTCCTGTGGGCGAAGTAGATGGCGGGGAACCGATGTCCGAATCGATGACAGCGCTTGCTGACCAAAAAAAAGGTGGTAGGAAGACTGTCACTATTTCTCTAGCAATTTTAGTATAAAATTTTCGTAAACGTGTATTTTATTTTTTGTAAAAATCGACAGTTTATCTTAACGAAATTAAAAAGAATTCAAATGTTTAATAATACAATATTTTATTAAAATAACTTTGGTTTAATTATAAATTACTTTTCGTTATGACAGTCAGCCATATCCAAACACACTTACACACACACACACACACACACACACACACACACACACACACACACACACACATACACACACACACATTCGAATAGATAAATAAAGAAAGAACTTAGATAGCACTATCTTTTTAAGGAAGAGCAGTATCTCCTAGCAAGGAGATACTGATCATATTAGTCTAAGCTGATATTGAAAGGAAATTAATATTTTGTATTTGTATTTGTATTTCAACGTCCACCACCACGAAATAGTTCGTGACACTGTCCCAATAATATGTATATCCAATCAACGCACTTGTTTCTATTCACAATCTGGGTCCTCATTTTCTTGCGTTACTTCTAGTAGCAATAATAATGAAATGAATGAAATGAAATTTTTTTTCGAAGTTGTAACGAAATAGTAAGTAGAAATGAAGTCATATAATTCAGTTTATCAACATGTTAACCTACTAATTACTTATGACTTAGCACTCAAGTATTCCGCTTTATTCTGTGTTGCGGTAATCACCTAAAACGTAACACGGCGATAGCTCACCGTTAGCATTCACGGCTGATGTTATTGTGCACTTTCAAATTGGTTTTCTTCAAGTGTCAGCAAGTTTAACTTAAGTCCTCCAGTAATGGCATTAAAATGGGCTATATTCAAAACTTAAACCAATTATGGAAATTCAAAAGCTGTAACACTTATTTGTTTTGCTAAACATAATATCAGCTACTAAGTTAGTGAATAAATTTATTACTTAATCAGTACTAATATTATAAAGCTGAAGAGTTTGTTTGTTCGTTTGAACACGCTAATCTCAGGAACTACTGGATCGATTTGAAAAAATATTTTATAAACATCGCGCTGCGACGAGGGGATGGAGCAAACTCAAACTGACGGACCGCCAGTTATATGCACAAAGGAATTTAATGAGATACCTACTACCCAAATAGTATGCAATCTACAAAAAAATACTCAGCTATAAAATCCAGTATGGTTTCTTTTATTTACTTTCCACAATACTTTGTCGCTTTATAAAATCTGCTGTTATATGGACACACTACGAACAACAAACAGACGGATTGTCAGACAGAAAAGACAAAGACTAAGAAAATCGTATATTAAAATTGACTATTTACAATACTTTTTCTAAGTTTGAATTCTGAAGAGTCAAACGAATAAGACTAAAGTATCAACCCCAAAAATAAATGTTTTACCTAAAATAGAGTTCTTTTAAGAGTTAATTCAAAACTTTTTAGTGCCTTTTGTTTTTGAAGTCAGTTTTTTTAATTTTATTCGCAAATTTTTCGTGACATATAGGAGAGGGGATAAGGGTGAGGAGGGAGGGAAGTCTGGGGTGCAACGATTTTGACTCTGTTCCTTAATAAGCTACAAAGCATCCAACATAAAATCTGTTTTAACATAAGACGAATTGATAACCTCCTCCTTTTTGAAGTCGGTTACTAAAATAGTAAAAGATCTATCTATCACTAGGAACATAGCAAAGAACAGCTGATGACCTGATGACTGACCTTTCGAACAAAAGCGCAGCGTAAGGAGTCCACCGACAAGAAGGACACATACTACCTTGTGAAGATCGCAGGACAACACTGGACGCAGGACCACACTGGATGCAGACCGCTCACAACCGGTCGCTGTGGAAAACCGTAGGGGAGACCTATGTTCAGCAGTGGACGTCCTTTGGCTGATAATTATGATGATGACGACTAGAAAGCATCTATCAAAGTTACGAAAAGTTGTTACTTTCAAATTCCTTTTTTTCGATTATTTCCTTAATATTCCTTCCTTTCAGTCTGTTAGTGTGAAACGTGTGTATGTGTGTATCATAGACAGTCAAAAAACCGTACGTGCCAATAAGCCAGTGTTTGCCGAAGTGCCATCGCGGCATATTTCATTAGCTGCCATGTATCCGATACGCCATACGCCCGTTACAGACGAACGCACGTATCGCATATTTTTCCACGTGATCTCAATAGTGACGGCCCGGCTCACGTACGGAATTTATTGGCCTGCTAATAAAACAGAACACATTTTCTGCATTCTGCCGTGACGTCCCAGACCTCCCCTAGGGCGAGGTTGTATTATGGAAAGTGGTCGACTTATAATCTGTACCTATTTTTGAAAAAAAAAAACTTTTTACTTTTACTCGCATAAGAAAAGTACTAGTAGAAGACAAGATATGGTTGAGTGATTGATATGAATAAATAAAAGTACATTTTACAACGTATTTTCATTTACGTACTATTTATCACATCTAAGGTAACTCAAAGTTTTTTTATATTGTGCCGTTCACGCATTCGACTGGATGTAGTCTTTAACATTGTCATATACATAACTTACAACAATCTTTTTTAAAACTATGAAAACAATATTAGTGAATAAAAATCATTTACTATATGATTTGAAAAGATCTTGGTGAACTATGAATTACCTATGTATTTGGTGAGTTTTGTGTTTGTCTTATTTTAAAATGGATTATTTCAGAAAAAAAAAACGACTTCAAAACCAAAATGCACTAAAAAGTCTTAAATAAACTCTTGAATATTGAAAGGAAAGGAACCTATTATAGGCAAACAATTGCTTTTTGGAGTCGGTGCTGTGATCGTTGATGCTTGATGGTCAAAGTGATGGTAAGACTTTTTAGTGCATTTTGGTTTTGAAGTCGGTTTTAACTTTTTTTTAAAAGTTAATATTATTTCTTCATTTTTAGAGAGGGGGAAGGGGAATGCACCTTATGACTCTGTTCTTTAAGAAGCTACAAACTACCTATTATAAGTTATAATTACTGAACTCCTTAGCGTTAAAGAGCTCCACCATCAGCTCAGCCCCACAAAATGTTGACTATCAGACGTAACAACACGCCACCATTTAGATTCTAGTGAAGAAACACTATACGTGCCTTTAAAATTTGAGGGTTTCCCTCGATTACACAAAGATCCCATCATCACATGGCAAATTGAAAAGAAGGGGGCTAACTAGAAGGTATATCCTCTAAGTAGACGAAAAAAATTTTCTAATCGGTCGACAAACGACTGAGCTAAGATGTAACATAGATACAAAAAAAACATACAGTCGAATCGATAACCTCCTCCTTTTTTGAAGTCGGTTAAAAAGTAATGTCAAGATTCATTACAAGATTGGACAAGCAAAAAGAAACAGACTTTGGGTACAATATAAGAGAAAGCAGATTTTTACAAGATCGACTTTGCTTAATCACATTGCGAATGGCATAGCATGTGCTTGCCATTTAATTTAATTAATTTTGTTTGTCATGACTGCCACGTACCATTGTAATAATCTGCAGGCAAACTTACTAATCTTTGTAAGTGGGTGAGCCTCACGGACTTGTTTAAATTGTCGCATGGTTTGAAGATCGATGCTCAAGCATGAGATACGTGCAGTAATCACGGGCGTGAGGCGAAGGTGTTTGCTCGCTCACAATCATGACTGCTTCGATCAGGGCCCTACCTCGGAATACCTTAATATAAAAGTTACGTCCATATAAACGAGATTTACTTATCACGTTTCTTTGTGTTGGACAAAGGTTACATGCTCGTTCCCGCATCAGTCAAGTCCATCAGTCTGAACTGACGTGATTGACGCCAGAACGGTGGAAAATTCATCAGTCTTTCAGCCCGTGTATGTTACACGACCATTCTCTGATTATAATACCTTGGCTCTGTTCAGAATTAACAACCATTTTCTTTTATTTGTGTTTTTTGGATGTCGTCGATATCATCAGCGATATCATTCATAATTTTGTATTTATTAAGTATATGTATTCTATGTATGTTTATTACTCTTTTGCGTATGTATCCTATTATATATTTATGTTATATTAGTATGTATGACGTTAGACTGTCGGTGTGACCTAAAGGTCACACCGACACAATAAATTGTGCTCTAAGGTAAACCTTAGAGTACTATTTATTGTGTAGTGATAACATTCACCGACAACTCCAACACCTAATTTATTATAAAAAAAATATTTCTAATACCTACACAAATATGGCGTTGATATTTAATGATCTTGTATACGAAAAAAAGTTAGCTGATCATAGTGCAATGTGACGTCAAATCATCCTTCTTCGACTTACTTGAATCAGCGTAGCTTTTTGACAGTTATTACAAAGGTAAATGATCGTACGAATTCGGGAATACACGAGTCAGAGTAGGGCCTGACGGGATTATGTACCTGTCTTAAAGTCACATATTGAGGGAAGGACTAGTTTGAAACACCTTTTTATGAGGTTCGGGCTTTGTGTCCAGTCAGTGGATGAAATAGTATTCGGTCAATTTTTTGTAGAATATCTTATACTTAGAATTTACTATTTTTGTAATAGGAGAATAGTAAAATCTAGTGAATAAAATATCTTAGTACCTAATAAACTTATATTTTTCCGTTTTGAAAACGAATTCTAATAAAATAAAATATAAAGTCCTGTCCTGCCTATGATCCTTTATTTCAGGTGCCAAATATAAAGCTATAAAGGAAGTTGCATAGATTTATTTTGCTGCCGTAACATAAAATGTTCCTTGTACTAGAAATTGAATCGATTGAAAATAGAACAAATCTTATATATAAAATTCTCGTGTCACATCGTTCGTTCCCGTACTCCTCCGAAACGGCTTTACCGATTCTTACCAAATTTTATATGCGTATTCAGTAGGTCTGAGAATCAGCTACTATCTATTTTTCATACCCGTAAGTGATAACCCTATTTTTTTAAAAAAAATATGGACGATTTTTTTTTATATTTTGGCATAAAAAATACATACAACCCTAAATTTTTACCTTTTTTATCACCAACCCCTATTTTTATAGCCATTTTAGTAATTTGATTATTGAAGTGAAAACTTCTTTAGCGGCGTTAAGCACTTTTGTGGGATGGGGGAAAAATGTGAAACTCGCGTCAGGACACGTGGGCTGATCGAAAATTATTTATTCTATCACAAAAATGATAGTACTTTTATATTGATAATAAGAGCAATTCATTCAAAATTATTCCCTAACTATTCCAAAAAATAAAAAATGCACAACGTTGATATTCAAGTTTTCACTTCTGCCGGCATTCCCGGAGTGCAATTTTGTGTTTTTTTCATCCCGCTCGATAACTGATCAATTACCTATAGTGTTTTTCGTAACTTTTAAAATTACAAAGCTGGGCGAGACGGGGCCAGGGCGGGACGGTGCTAGCGGCGAAGCAAAGTTCGCTGGGTCCACTGGTTACCTATAAAAAGTTTACCAAATGAATTATTATGTAACTACAGTAACCAATAAGTATTAAAACGAATACGGAAAACTAGGAAGGAAAATGGATAGACACGGGTCAATAAAACGCAAAAGTTTAAATCTTATAGGCAAAATGATATATCTAGGAACTAGGAAAAACTCGGTAGTTAGATTTTTGAACATGAAACATGAGTCACAAAACTCTGACCATAAACTTTTTGCCGTTGAATGTCTGAGTCCGAGACCATTTATCAGAATCTCAAATGTTGATTTCGGCCAGAAAATCAGGAACTCAGACGCAGATTCTTTTTACTGTACAACGTTGACCGTGCCTAACCCAGTCAGCGCTCAGACACTCCATCCAGTCGACCAAGTCGGCACTATCTGGTTATGGAACCTGGGACCCGGAATGGAGACTGAGGAACATGCACTGTCTCACTGAGGGTCTCTCGAACTTTTAGTTCTAAACTTTTAGTTAGAAATCTGGTCTCGGAACTATAAACTCAGAACTTAGATCTGTGATTATTTAGTAGGTTCGAGAGGATGTCATTTTTTGTGAAAAGTTACTAACTTGGTATAACTAAATAGGTCCTAGTTCTTTAGATACATTGAAACTTCTTTCTTGCTGTAAGGGGATCCATCCGCGCTGATAGAGGAAATGATGAAACCACTGACTATTGATTTACACTTCACTAGAAAAACTTGTTAACACGGATTATAGTAACAATAATAACTATTATTGTTTTTTTAGTGTTTTGTCACTATACAAACTTAATAATATAAATATAAAATATACATTTCTTATTCAAAAAGCTTCGTTGTTTACTAGCTACGGCGTAGTATTTCGTAGATAGGCGCGAACTACGCGCGAGGGTGTGCGAGTTTCCCCATTCGTATTGAATTTTTTTAGTTTTTTTTATAAGACTTTTATATAATTTTAATTTTTCTTTAGAATAAGTTTAACTCATATTACTTCTATATTTGACTACCTTTGAGTTGGATGTCACTGACCAAAACATCACACTGTATAAATGAAACAAATAGTGTTTATTTCACCTTATAATATAACGATTTTAAGCAACTACCTACTTGTTAGTAAACATGAATCATTAAAATGGTGCTCTACAGATTTATGAAGCTCGTATTATTTAAAATAGCACAAACACTCATTAAAAACTTGATTAAAATAGTCTGTCAAGCATCCAAGAATAACCTTTTTGTGTTTTGTGGCTAATTAAAAAGTTATAGAATTGAGTGCTTCGAGTATTGTAATAAAAGTGAAAATTGTCTAGCATCTTGGCAGTTCTTCGGAAGCCCTCTCGCTTTGTCGAGCGCTAACTTTCTAGTTGCAAACAACAAAGTTGAAGCATTTTGATCCAGTTATAAGCTTATGTCGTGTGATAGGAGCTAAATAATAGGGGAATCACTCGAGAATTCACTTCTCAATGCACTTGTTAATATAAAGCGGAATCGTAAGTAGGTACTTATTTCGTCTAATAGACTCTTTGCACACTGAGTAGAGGTGCAGCATCGATGCAGTCGCAAGTTGTCAACCTTTACACACTTGCGCTATTTTTAGCATCGATACAGTCGCGATGATGTCGCGCGTTAGCATCGATGTAGAAGCTGAGCAATGACAAATTATGTACTGTGTATTTGCGACTACATCGATACTAATACTAGTATTATATTATCTGGGCTAATACAGACTAGTAAGATTGATACTAACGCGCGTTAGTATTGATGAAGTATAGTGCTTCTGCATCGATTCTAACGCGCTATAGAATCGATGCCGAATTAAATCTGTTCACTGAGAGCATGAGTCGCGATGCTTTCGCGAGTTTTCAAAACGCGTGCCTGCATCGCATGCCTCCCGTTTCACATACTATGAGATAATAAGAATGGCAAATGAAATAAATACAGTGAACTTATTGAAATCTACAAAAATTATGTACGAGTATGTATTTAAAATAAAGATCCAATACGTTTTACTATAACTCGTACGCTTATTTCGCCGTAGTAACGTCTCTGAGCTTAGCATTCGCTTATAAATTTACGTTTGATTTGATAAAGCTACGGTGTATTCCGATTTACCTTTGGAGCGTATAAAAATAGAAAACCTATCTGAAATCTCGCCACAATTTAACTCGCGAAGTGACAGGAAATTTGGTTTGGAGCGTTCGGCAAACAGTTTATCTCAATAAGTCATTTCAACTTACCTTTGCGATTCCAAGACGGTTTCGGAGGGGAGGCAGTCGATTTTTGGATTTTATTTAAAATCTGTTTGAGCAGGTGGATGCGTATTTTAGAAAATATTTCGAAGTTTTTCACTCTGTAGAAAAAAAAAACTATTTTTTGTATCTTTTCAGGGTTCCGTAGCCGAATGGCAAAAACGGAACCCTTATAGTTTCGTCAAGTCTGTCTGTCTGTCTGTGTGTCTGTCCGTCCGTATGTCACACCCATTTTATTCTGTAACTATAAGCATTACACAATTGAAATTTGGTAGGAAGATGTATCTTGTTAACCGCTTACCGATTCTTATACAAAAAATAAAAAATAATGACAGTTAAGGTTTTACAGGCCCCAGGTTTTAGTTTCATGTATGAGAGCCCCCCCCGGCTCTCATACATGAAACTAAAACCAAAAAAAAAATTGTCAAACCTATGCGTGTGGGGTGTCTATGGATAGGTCTTTTAAAATAACATAGAGGTTTCTAAAACCATTTTCTTTTAAAGTCTAAAGTTTTATAGCTAGACGCTTCCAAAGTGGTAAAATAGGCGTCCCTCCCATCTAGTTTCTAAACTAAAGGATATAAAAGGATATAAGGATATAAAAGGATAAGGATATATGAAAAACAAAGTTATATTTGTAGTCCACAAAATATTGTGGTATTTAACTAAGTAGAAGTAAATGGATTCCCTAATTCAGTTAAAGTTGGCACGGAACCCTCACTGCGCGAGTCCGACTCGCACTTGGCCGGTTTTTTAATACCTGCGCTCTTCCCATGTTCTCACTCTTCACACTCCTCTTTACAAGTCCGGCTTTATGTCGGACTCTTTCACTATCTCTGCGATTCGCCTTTGGAATTCTCTCCTCATGGAAATCAGAATGTTCTCTAAGTAACTTTCTTTTAAGTAGTCTCTCCGCACCCACTATCTTAACCTTGGCTCACTTCAGAATTAACCACCATTTTCACACTTTCACTGCTGTCGGTAATATCTTTATAGATGTCATCAATATCTTCACTTCCCTATCTGTTTTTTTTAATATATGTATTATATGTACGTTCATTAACCCCATGCTCATATATTTATATATTTCTTTTGTCTATGTTATTTTTGTATGTATGTTTATATAACAGCATTTAAAAAAAACAATCTAGGACCTCTCACTACTTGAACATCCAAGTCCAACATGCTGTAACAAGACAAACCGAAGCAAGTTTTATTTGAGTTGAGAACCGAATATTTTGCAATCACGTTAATGGTTTTTGCTTTATCATTCTTTCTCTGTCATTCACGTCGAGAAATGTTGAATTATTCAGATAAGAAAGAAGCGAGGAGTAATGTAATGGAAATGTCTCGAAGTTTTCTAAAAAATGTACTTAGCAAAGGAGTTTTTTTTTTGTATGGCTATTAAAATATCCTTTGCGATACACGCGGGGATGGCCCTGTCAGATAGCACTGCTGGCTGGCTTCCAAACAATACTGGAAATTTCTAAAACACCGAATTGCTTGGCCACGATCACTTTATGATTTACTGCAGTATAACTCTTTCGTTTCGTGTTTTTTTTAGAAGCATATAAAATCTATTAGCGCCTTAAGCTACCTTTAATAAAATTACTTCTTTCTTCTGCTTTAAATAGGATTCTTCGCGTCACACATTCATACATAAAAGCAGGTTGCATATATTTTCATGCCGGGGTTCAAACAAAGAAGGCGAAATACGAATAAATTTATTCAGCGTCGCGAAATTGAAATTTCAGGTGGTCGCGGCTGTCCTGGACCGGCTACTGTAAGTTGAACTTCCCATCCCCGTGTATTGCTTTGGGAAAGGGGGAGGAAAGGGTGTTGTCCAATACCACTAGGGGTCTATCCAGTTTGGTTGTGGCAGTTCGTATTTGTATTCCGGAGCTAACCTTGCGCACAGCCACCGATCCGCCGTGATTTGGTAAAAATCCCGAAGGCAAATTATTGTTTAGGACGAACGGTTTGGTATGTCTCAATTCTATTTCAGTAGTGACCCGATTAGATACTTTGTTGATCATGGGTATGTGGGTACTCGTTCCTTAGTTAATACAAAAGTTTCGTCTCACCTGGAGATATTGTTACTTGCGCAATAAAACCTATTAAGTAAATGTAAATATTGTTTAATAATAAAATAAACACAAAACCTTATTTCGTATTTACAACGTTTTTTTACAACCTGTACCTACGTAAGCACTTAAGCCAACTTATAAACAGGACTTATTTAGTCCAAAAGCAGGAAAATTTCACAGCAGCAGAAGAAATCGTAAGTCTTGGTGATTTACACCGCCGCCATCACACAATAATGGATGCGCAGGTAATAAAAATTCCGATACAGACGCGAGACGAATTTCTCTCGAAACGGGCACAAATAAGATTTGTAAGGGTGTATGAAGGTGGTAACACCCCCTACATATGCTCTGGGAGGTACGAACGGTTTGAAAAGTCATAGGAATGGAGCTTTGCCGTAATGCCATTGATATAAAGTTCATTACTGGAGAGCTCAGTTTTGCTGCTGCTGTGTATCGATAAGCGACAAATTGGTTGGCACGTCAACACCGAACGTACGGCGAGCAAGAGATTTCCACTTGTTCCGTGATAAGTAGATATAAATAAAGGAATAATGTATGTTATTTTTCATTGTGGAAATAATTATGAATATTATAAAGTACTTGTATGATTTCATTACTTAAATACTGCCTTACAATAAATTTCTTCGTCTTCGTTGTTGGCAGCTGTATGTAATTCTGATGAAGATACAATAATATGGTACTGTCGAACTGATCTGATGATGGAGCTGGAAGATATGAACTGAAATTATATCATGGAATATCGAATCAAAATCGTTTTTGCACTTGTATGAAACGTGGCGTAATGGACTTTGAACACGATTAGTTTTCAAGGTGTGATGATGAAGCCGGATAGGCACTAGCATTTCATAATGCAATATCGTATCATAGCAGTGTTTGGATTGGTTGTAAATTTCTTGTAATGAACTTTGATCATGATTATGTTTCATGGTCTGATGGTGCAGCCGGAAGACAGGAACTGGCATTTTATGATGAAATATCGAATGAAAGTAGTTTTTAGACTTGTAACAAAGATGACGTAATGGACTTTGAATACGATCGGTTTTAAGGTCTGATCATGAAGCCGGAAAATAGGCACTAGCATTCCATCATGGAAGCACACATATCAACAAACTTTGTAAAAAAACTTTGACAATACAACTAAGTTTCTTGGTCTGATGATGAAACCGAAAGGCAGGAAACTGCGTTCCATGATGGAATATCGAATCATAGAGGTGATTGTATTTGTAAGAAAGGTCACGTAATGGAACACAATCAGGTTTCAAGCTATCAAAAGTTAATTTCGGAAACGACTGTGAGCAGCTAATTCAGCCTATAGGAACTCAACTTCTAGTCAAGTAACGTGCGTACAGACCGCGCGGCCGGGTATATGCTTAGCATCCGCGACCTCGGGCGGGCGTGACCTCTGCGTTTTTTTTACTTTTTTTTACGTTTTTATAGCGCGGCGCGCAAAAAAAGTTTAACCACTGCTTATAAGTTTATTGCGCCCCGTAATAAGTAAATACTGCCAGGAAGCTGAATAAATGCAGAATCTGGTAAAGTATTTAATAAACAGAAATATTCAACAAGTGCGAAGATCGAACGAAATCAACTGCAAACTTACCGTACAGCAAGTGTCCATTTTACGATGTTTTTTCACTCAACACGAATAAAACTGCACTAACTTGAATATCACAACGTTTAACACTTTTGTTTAGCTTTCTTTTGATACCTATAACAATGTAATACTGATAATAAAACGTAATAAATAATAAAAAATGTACAAAACAACAAGCACTCAGCTGAGTTCGTCAAGTGGCACTTGACTTTGGCACTTTTATTTTTAAACTTGTGACGACTAAGGCTTGGGTAACTAGTATCGATGGGTTCATTCGATTAATACTAGGTTAAATAACACGTTATTTATCATTCGAAACAGTCTATGGGCGGAAAAACAGCGAAAACCGAACGGTGGGGCCGGTGGGCGCCATATTTGAATTTATTTGACTTTTCTGGCAACAATAGTGACCACGGACGTTTGAGGGGTTTGGCCTAATCAGAGGACAAACCCCGCTAAACTACATATCTCCTTTAGGACGCTTTGCAGGTGAATGTTTTTTTTTACATATACTGGTACCAAATGCAATTAAAATCATTCAAATGGTAATTTAACTTTGGAAATTTCTACTGACTTTCATAAAACGTGTATGTACTTACAAATTATGTTGCAGCCTCCGAGAAGAGAAAGCAACTGCCACATTTTCCAAGTCTTTAGGCGGCACGCTGACTCCGTAGCAGGTTCCTAGCTAGAGTAGAGTTTATTTGTTTCATGGCTCGGTGTCGTAAGTAGTGTATTTTATTACTGCACCGCATATACCGCGTTTCTTCGGATATTGGGAATAAGTTGTGGGCCTGGAGCCCCATCCACCCATTTCAGTCTGAGCTATATCCCGGATGCCCGCGGCGTTCTAGCGTATGATTAAGTCATGTCTGAGTAGGATAACGATTTGTTTAGTTTTGAGATGAGAAACTTAATTACGTTCCTCACATTCTTCAATAGATGGCTAATCCTGACATGTAATTATTTTTTAAGTTTGCAAAAAAGTTTTTTGCGGGAATGCTCGGAGGGGAGAGCTCCCCTTCGCGGATGCTGACACTGACTGCAGAATAAATTGTTTATAAACGCGTCGCCGTAAGCTTACGAGTATAAGTGCCCGACTAGCCGTTCATGTTGTGAATTATGATATTTATTATTGGTAAGTAAAACACAAACAGTGATTGCAATACAATTCACAGATATTGTGTTTTAATCAATGTGTAGTATCCGCAACAACTTCAAAAAAAAGGTAAGTATACTAACACAAATTTAAATACATGACGTGATCAAAATAAATTAACGCTTTACAGTATAATTTCAGACCTTTGACATTACCTTAATACCTTACTGCCCTAAAAACCATTAAATCTAGAACTCTAGATTGATACTTTATAACAGCTTAACTTCACATTATAACCCTCCTAGCAAGTCAATAATACCTACATATTTTGTTTAATTACAGACATGGAAATCGAAAAAGCAACCAATACAATAATGGCTCGTATTCCAGTATGTTTTCTTCCGTGTCCCGTGATACTCAATTGACATTAGTGAACAATACGGACTCGGAGTGCATTCACAATTCGTTCATTTATTCGATTTCGTCGATCGTAGAGTAGCCACGGACTGAAAAAGGCAGAAAACAATAAGTAACCTTTTCAGCTCGGTCACATTGGATGCTTGTGATTGAAAAATTCTGTGCGGTGGCACAGTCGGTACATGTATGTATGTGTATTTTATGGTACCCAGAGAAATTAAAAACGGTATATTTTAGTTGCTGATATTCCGTGTTTATTCGTTGAAACCGAGATCAAAAAGAGGTCATTACAGGAGCGAGCCCATGGCTTTATACAAGTGATAAACACTAGCGACATCTACTTACATTATTGTGAACTTATTAGTAACTCTAAGCACCATGCTAAACTGATGATAATCAAGCCATTCAATAATAAGTTAAGTAGTTCATAGACAGTTTATTGGATGGCGCTGTTTAACAGTATGTTAGTAACGTTGGTACTTGATCCGAGGTTTGAGAGTCGTCGTGGTTCCGTGGCTCGTATTTGGCATTAGTACTTCAATCTCAATTTCGAGGGATGCAGTGAATTTGTGCTGGCTGTGTTTGTATGGGCGCTCATGAAATCCTGACTATTATTTATAGAAGCAAAGCTATATTGTGGTACACAGAAGTGTCTACTTTATAATAAAGATGATAAAAAGTACTTTGCTCACGCTGAATAAGTAATGAATAATAGTGTACACGCAATATAATGTTTTTATCGGTAGGTAATGTTTTTTTCATTTATCTTCTTATGTAATTTTACACTTATACCCTTTTAGAACGGATAATTATATATACTGCTAATTACCTTCTTATTAGTTTGTGATCACTTTGAGTTTTTTTTTGTTACGGTAAATGATCTTATTATATTATATTACGTATTATTATTTTAAAAACATAATTATTACTAACAAGTTTGTTCTTATTTTGAGAAAACACGCAAAATACATTTTCTTGACAAAAGTTATCATAAACTTTTTTGAATGTCACCTTTGAGCTATGAAATAATATCGAGCACTCGTTCCTACCTTGTTTGTATGTAACTAGATCAATTCCCATGTTACTTATGTTTCCCGAAGCATCGAACTAGACAGTGCGCGATCGACAGCTTATAACATTACTTACGTGACTCTGAGAAATGAGTTTATAAATGAATTCCATCCGCATGGCTTCAATTTAGTTTCCTTTGCTCAGTTTCACATATATTTTAAAAAAGGACTTTTTAAAAATACGCTGTACACCGTATTGTACGTAAAATGTTGGGTATACCTTTTCCAATGACATGTGAAAGATAGCTACTGTAGCTTTACGTGGCAATGATGAGTAAAAGAGTGCAATGCTCTTTAGTTCGTAGTCTTCCATGAGCCTCTGTGTCAAGAAAAATATTTTATGTATGAATAGATAAGTATGGAACCTCAAAAGGAAGTCTGTAGTCCTCTATATCAAGAGAAATGTCCGTAGTAATGCCCATAAAGAGGAATATTCATAATTTCGTATGACAAGAGAATGATAATTATCCACCATGTCAAGATAAATGTTCAGTTTGTAGGTATATACCGTGATTTATACGCAACTCGATAAGCGCTTTGTCGTACATACGTACGTCACGCGGTGAAATATTTCAAAATGAAAAATATGTATGAGGGACGCCGCAGCGATAATTTGCGACAAATGCCGAAAGATCATAAAGGAAATTTACATAAAATTTAGTCCATTCGAGGAGAATTCGCGGCCGGCGAGTGGGTTTTTTATGCGCGCACATTAGGGGACATTACGCGATACGCCTGGCCCCTCTTCCGCGCTTACTGTAATAATATTTTTCAAGCTGTTGAGTTGCTTTTTATTTCGTGGTGCGCGGCAAATGAGTTTCTAAGCGTGAATAAATCTTGGGCCGCGATGTAGGTACATAATTTTGTTTTGTTTTCTTTGCGAGTGCTTGTTTTGTATTGAAGTGGGCGTGAGGTTGGTGTTGACGCGACGGTTGGACCTTACTGCAATTAATCTGGCGACCTTTAGGTCCTAATTGACATATTATTAGCAATGCTTTGCAAATGGCCGGATTTTTGTATTGCTCCCCTTGGTAGGTAGGATATTTTTACAAAAGTCAAATAATGAGGTAATCAATTCAATGTATATATACGTATATTGTATCGTTGGAGTTTGATAATATTTGAGTATGTTGATCTATTAGGATTTCCAAACCCGTGTAAAATTTCGAAAGTGTGTGTATGTTTGTATGCTTGTCCAAGGATTTCTCGAAAACGAGAAAACATATCGAGATTATTCTTTATTAGTTCAATCAGGTATATATCAACTTAGGCTACAGTGTAAGTTTTATCAAAATCGGTCCAGTAGTTTTTGAGATATGGGTAAAAATATGTTTAAAAATTGAACCGCTTTCAAAAAACTGACATAAAAGCTCAAAAATACTCATACGCCCTTTGTTTATGCGGGTCAAATTGATTCGAAGTCAGTGCATGATCTCAAGCTTACGTTCATCAATAAGTCTACGAACATCATGCTCCGACTCCAAATAAATTTCTTTCTCCTAACCAGAGGGCTTTGAGCTTTTTTGTACTTTTTGTTTTACTGCGACGACCCGTCTGGTGTAGTGGTCGAGAAATCGCCTACTACGCAGCGGGTGCGGGTTCGATCCCCGCACAATACAAACATTTGTGTGCATGAACATGTATTGGTCTGGGTGTTTTCTATGTATATCATGTATGTATTTACAAAAAAAAAAGGATTTAAGTATTATATCCGTTGTCTGGCACCCATAACACAAGCTTTGAGTAGCTTACTTTGGGGCTAGATGGCGATGTGTGGGAATGTCCGAAGGATATTTATTTATTATTTACTTTGGTCAATGTTAAAAATTATTTACCTTAAAAATATCAAAGTTTATCTTAATGTTTTTAGGGTTCCGTAGCCGAATGGCAAAAAACGGAACCCTAAAGTTTCGTCAAGTCTGTCTGTCTCTCTGTCTGTCTGTCCGTCCGTATGTCCCAGCCATTTTATTCTGTAACTATAATCATTACACTGTTGAAATTTGGTAGGAAGATGTATCCTGTTAACCGCTTACCGATTCTCATACAAAAAAAAATGACATTTTGGGCTTCCATACATGAAACAAAACCCAAAAAAGATTTTTTAGTCAAACCTATGCCTGTGGGGTGTTTATGGATAGGTTTTTTAAAATGACATTGAGGTTTCTAAAACCAATTTCTTTTAAAGTCTACCGTTTCATAGCTAGACGCTTCCAAAGTGGTAAAATGGGCGTCCCCCCATCTAACTTCTAAACCAAGCGAGTGTAAATTTTGAAAAAAATAAATAATGTAGATCTTAATAAATACTTTCAACGAAAATTGGTTTAGACGGGATCGAACCAGCAGTTTTAGAGATATGGCACATTTTCAACAACCGCAAACATAACTTTGTACTTCATACAAACACTATGAAAAACAAAGTTATATTTGCAGTCAACATAATATCGTGGTATTTTACTTAGTAGGAGTAAGTGGATTCCCTAATTCAGTTAAAGTTGGCACGGAATCCTCAGTGCGCGAGTCCGACTCGCACTTGTTTAATTTATTTCAGTGATTTCAAGAGTTAAAAGGGCCATACGCTTTCCCAAGTTAGGCTACCAGGGAGGCGATTCTCGCGTCAATCGAACTTAATTCGTACGCTAATTTGATTGCAAATTTCACCGTTTCACCTAAAATCAAGTAATATATCCACACGTTAAATATCGCACGAACGAAATCGAAATGGATAGTAATAATAACTCTGAGAAATTAAATACAACTTTTTCTTGGGCAATCAAAATTCGATCGGTGAACTTTTTTTATACGAATTGCACGAGAATTGGCATCCCGGCGTGAGTAAAAAAAAAACTAATCAGCATATTATCGTTACGTTCGAAATCTCGTCTCTTTTATGTTGCTCTAGAAACGATTGGAATTGAACGGTGCAGCAAATAACTTTCCGTATTAAATCTTGAAAATGTATCGCACTGTAAATCATTGGTCTCTGCTCAGCTGCGGGTGGAAGCGTAAGTATAAAAAATAAGAGCACGTATTATTAATTTGCGATCACTTTTTTAATCTTTTTTGTTATGATAAGTGATATTATGACGTATTATTGTAATTATATTATCATTTTCGTGACACAACTACATTTAATAAATTCAATCAGCTTATGCTAGTGATCACAAAATTTTTTGATGTGTGTAGAAGTTATGTTTTTCTGTACATACGATTTATTCGAGTTTGTTGTGAAAACAAGCGTCTCCTCACACTGTAGATCTCTCGCACAGTTAAAGTACATTCAGAGCTCCTAAAATTATAACCACTACATTTACAAACGTCTTGTTGTTTTGACTATAGCTATAATAGACTAGAACTAATAATATAATAGTATAACTGCCTCGGTGGCGCAGCAGTAAGAGGGTCGCACTTTAAAACGACAGCTGCGCCGGAGGTCCCAGATTCGATCCCCGGGTCGAGCCAAAAAATATACTAGGGTTTTTCTGTTCAGAAATACTAAGGGCAGCCCGAAGTTTGGAAGTTAGGCGGTGTTTCACCCCCGTGCCACGGAATAGGACGTTAAGCCGGTAGTCTGCGCTTGATCTCTCTCCGGTCGTGTCAGATTGCTGTTCTATCAGGCTGTGAGAGTGAAGGAATAGAAAGTGCACCTGTATTTGCGCACACACTCGTGCACTGTAATATGTCCCGCGCAGTCGGTTAGTCGTTGGGACTAGACGCCGTAGTCGAATTCGGCTAGGGGGACTATTATTATTATTATGTTGGTCATTTTCCAATCTCACCACCGTAGGGTTCCGTACCTTTGGAATTCGTACATGGGGCCGAGGCCAACACGCAGAGGCCCGTTTGACAACATTAATATATAATCTTGGATGAATTAACCACTGGATATGAAACGCAAGAGCGAATGTATGAAAATAACATTAGCCAATTTCTGCGGGGCGGGGGGAGCTTGTCGTGTCAATTATTGACATTTAGTGCATAAAAGTGTCGATATTTATTATCGATATGTGTGGAACGAATGAATGAACGAATCTTTTGTAAAATTATATAATTTTATCACCAAAATAATAAATTACATTATGGGCATGTAATGCAAAAACCATCAAATGAACAATTGAAACATAGAACGTCTTTTTATATAAACGGTCTGCCAAGTAACACTAACTAGAACTTCCTTAGACATATTGAAACAGCCCGTAAATACACATAGCCTTGCACCATTAAAGTCTTCATAACGGATAATTAACCAGAAGATTTTTTTGCATTGGCATTATGTCACTCGGTGATGTTTTGTGGGGATCCATTTTGCCTCTCTTCGGACGGCTTGTACTCACTTTATTTTCCATAATGGATCTACAGGAAATCTGAAATTATATTAGAAGGATGTATTGTCATATAATATGAAGTTTAAAATTTTAAAGCAAACTGATGTATATTTAAAATTACCTTAATCTACTCTCGCGTGAAACTTTTACAGATTTATAATTTTATTTTAAAAGTATTTATTATATTCAAAAATTTAATAAAAGAACGTTTATCGATATGATTTATCGACATTTGTCAAGCACTATTGAAATTAAACTGACAAGAGAACGAATGATAAACAAACGACAATCCTACTGTATAAAGTATACGTTATCTTGTTGATTTTGTAGTAACAGACCACCACTTTTTTAAATGGCAATGTTACTTTTCTCTTGGAAAACACTTTTCACTATTTTCATGAAAAATAACAGCTTTTTTGGGATAAAACGTTACTTACGAATGAAAATAAATATTTTTAAAATTGCTGCTATAATTTTTTCACTAAAATAAGCCACATTTACTCATTTTTTCTGTCAATGTTTCTCACTGAGCTCTATCACCGTACTGACAAGACATCACCTGCAAGTGAGGCCAAAAAGCCCGCTTCGTGGCTAAGGGGGCACAAGCGAAATTGCCCGTCATTGCGCGTCCAGTGGTTTATTCGTCCAAGTATATAATACGTGTGATACGAACCGGCGATTATCCCTGTATGCACTCTACAGGTGCACCCAAGGACAACCCCCGGCTAGTGTAGGACTATTGCAAAATATGAACAGAACATATGCTGGGTTATTGGGTTGGGTTTCAGTGCTAGATGGACTGGGCAATTTCGTTATGTAGGTTAAGACTACGAATCACCAGCCTGGTTCATAGCCTCAAAAACAGAATAAAATGGATGGCAGCTGGTGACTCGCAAACAACTAAATGAGTCCCCCCCTGGGCTTCATGAGTCTTCATATAGACCGGACTGAAGGGCAACACTGTACTGACGGGTAAGGGTGGAGAGGTGGCCCCGGACTTTATACAACAATCACGCATTCCCTGAGGGCTCGGCATCACGTGCCCACTCGTCACTTATCACCTCAGCCTCATCCACCCTTCGAGCAACACGCTCTCGCGACACTATTCTGACCGGCCGACTAAGGCAAGCCAGAGCACTCGGATTAACCCCGTGGTGTCGCTACTCACCACAGCTCGCCACAAAGCTGCCCTGCGGGGTTGTTATTAATATTATTAATAGAGTTTAGCGTGGTAACTTTGATCGTTTTGCAATTATTGGCTCAACCCGTCTGACACATTGGAAGCTGACTTGATACACGTGAGAAGCATTTACCTAGACATATAACATGGTCAGGTCACACGTATCGTTAGAGGCCACAACCATGTCCGTGTATGACTTTAAATATCTCTTTTGCTCATGCTAAAACGCCTTATCTAGTGATAGGGGCGACTATATTCGAAAAAGCAAGCAGTGTTACACAGAAGAGTTCTTATACTCTGATTTTTAATTAGATGGACCAGAATGACAGCTTCAATCGAACTTTTTATTTTTTAATGTTTCAAGCGTAGAACCAATAGTATTGTAACATTTCAATGGTACGCGATCTTGGACGAATAAACCACTGGACGCGCAATAACGGGCCATTTCGCTTGTGCCCCCTTAGCCACGAAGCGGGCTTTTTGGTCTCACTTACAGAAGACGACTTGTCAGTATGGTGATAGAGCTCAGTGAGAAACATTGTCGGAAAAAATGGGTACATGTGCCATATTTTGGTGTAAAAATTATAGCGGCAACACAAAAAATATTTCTTTTCATCCCTGAGTAACTTTTTATTCCAATAAAGCTGTTATATTTTCTTGAAAATAGTGAAATGTGTTTTCCAAGAGAAAAATTACATTGCCATTGAAAAAGTAGTGGTCAGTTACTACAAAATCAACAAGATAACGTATACTTTATACGGAAGGATTGTCGTGCGTTCATCATTCGTTCCCTTGTCAGTTTAGTTTTAATTGTACTTGACTATTGTCGATAAATCATATCGAAAGCCGACATTATAAATCTTAAAAATGTTTCTCTAGAGAGTACATTAAGATAATCTTTAAAATACAACAGTTTGCTTTAAAATTGTAAACTTCATATTTTATGACAATACATCCTTAAAATATAATTTCAGATTTCCTGTGGATCCATTAAGGAATATAAAGTGGGTCGAAGGGAGACAAAATGGATCCACACAAAACATCACCGAATATGTGGTATCCATTTAACACCAGTGTGATTTAATGCCAACGCGAAAATCTACTGCTTAATTATCCCATAGGAGGATTTCAATCGTGTTGGGCTGTGTACGAACAACACCACGTCAAGGTAAACACCGCAAGATCTTATGCAGTTGTAATAAGGGATAGTTTGCATGCAACAAAAGTGGGTAACCTGATGTGCTGTCGACTGTACTTACGGGCGGTTTCACAATGTCTTTGGAAGTTCTAGTAGTGGTTCTTGCCAGACCGTTCTTATAAACGTTTTATGTTTCAGTTGTTCATTCGAAGGTTTGTGCATTAAATATGTCCATAAGGTAATTTATTGTTTTGGTGATGAAAATTATGTCTTTTTACAAAAGATTCGTTCATTCATTCGTTCCACACATATCGATAAAAAAAATATCGACACTTTCATGCACTAAATGTCAAAAATTGACACGATAAGCTTCCCCCGCCCCGCAGAAATTGGCTAATGATGTTTTCATACATTCGCTCTTGCGTTTTATATCCAGTGGTTAATTCATCCAAGTACGCGATGGATTGAACTTGTGATCTGAATGTTCATTAATGTGGTTTTACTAATTAGGATGTAAAACGTCAACTAAAGCTTGTGATATAAAAAACAGTTTTGTAAGGAATAAAAAAAACTAGGTTTCTCTTGCAATAGTAGATAATTTACCTATTTTAACGTTTTGATTCTTTTATTAAATTATTTATAAGACATAATGATGATATTTGTAGGATCCATAATTTTTAAAGAGTTTTTATTTGAATATTTTATAATCGATGATAAACAACAATTGAATGAAATTGAAATATTCTTTAACAGCAAAATTATTTAACAGCCACCCACCAAATGTGACTTTGCTCTATCTAATAAAAAATCAGAGTATAGATCGGATATTATTAGTCTAAGGACCGGGCAAAACCAATCTGTCGCTTGTACTCAAAACAACAAAATATTCCCAAAGATACTTGTGTTTTACATTTCACAGAAGCTTTTCCGATGCATATATTTCAAAGAGTTATTGCAATGTAGCGTAGCGAGTAATTTATGCAGGACGAATAAGAAGTAGTTATATTGTACTCGTGATATGTTAAGAAAATAAAAATAAAATAAATTCATCAGTTTATGTTCTAAGGTATTTTAGTTTATTTTGTTTCCCTGTACTAAATCACTGTGGAAAATCGTGGGTAACCTCAGGGGTAACCCATGTTTATCAGGCGTCTCAGCCGCTGGTGTTGTTTATTTATGATTTTAACAATAAAATTATAATTTTATGATGCTGAAGATAAAACCTATATCAAATTTCTATGAGTATACACGTACTTTATCATTGTCTTTCGCGCCAAGAAAATATTACTCTAAGAAGTCGGCCCGTAGGTATCTCTTACGGAAGAAAATCAAAAATTATTTACTACTTCCATTTGTATCGACATACTGCAAACTAAATATCATAAACCGTAAAACGGGAACTACGTACATGGTAAAAGGAATAAAATTGCCGATTGTTGCTCCGTTGTTCCGCGTTTAAGCAGTTTACGATTTTTGTTTGGGTCACAAATTCAGAACTTGTTCGATTTCTTTCTCCCTATAATGTCGAGCTTAAAAGTGTATGTATTCCTATACCGTACATTGACAGGGGTTGGGACACACTCAAATGCTTACAGATTACATAATGTATTAAGAATTTCGAAGTAGAATATGGTAAGCAGGATCCTTTGCGTTTTATTTTATGCCTTGAGGATAACGAGAGTTGAATCGTAAATATTTGAATGGCAAAATGGGAGCCAATTAATTCGCTTGGTAAATAATCGCGCCCAAGTCACTCGGTATCGATTAAGACTGATTGGTAAAAGATTTCCACCCTTCGGTTTCATTTTACCTACTTACTTTTACTATGGTAAATTTATAATGGCATTGAATTCTTTTGGCCTGTTTCGTAATATCTGAATAAGTTCCCATTAATGCCTTTATACATTACGACTTTTAGCATCGTTGCAGTCGCGCGATAGTTTCGATACAGTTGCCAATATACAGATACAGTCATCATCGACCAGCTTCTGCATCGCGACTGCATCGACGTTAACGAGCGACAGCATCGCAACCACAATCAACATCAAATTAGCAGTATGTCAAAGGGTTAACGTAATCTGCTCTAGTTCATGTGAAACTACGTTCCATATTTGAATTATTCCTTGTTTAGTGTTTACTTGTCTATGGAAAAACAGATCCTTAATGACGAACCTAATGGACACTTTTTTAACTTTGTTTGAATACCTATTAAATTGGTTACCTACTTACATTACATACCACAGATCGTCAAGTCGCAATGTCCTGTTCAAATGTTTATTTAATGGAAATTAAAGCTGTTGTATGTTATTTCCCGCAGAGGGAAAAATCCAGCTGGCAAAAACCCGTTTTCCAGGAAAAATCTATAACATGGTGTCTATTCAAACCCTTTGTATATTTTATTGACGTTCTTCATTCGTCTCACGTCCGTCCATCTGTCACAGGCTAGTATCTTCCGAGCATTAGCGTAATATAAATTGATTCTAGTCTTTCAGGATTCGCTATTTGTTATGCTTTTTACTTACTTAATAATGCGTTCCTTATCTAACATCAATTTGAGTTATTTAACAGTTAAGTAAATAGTTATTTGACCAGTCACTACCAAAAGTTCTCAATTCTCACCAATTTACTAGAACCAACAGTTAATTAGGCACTCAAAGAAAAACTCTTCGAAATATTCACTTGGCCGATTGGATGAAAGCCTGCAAAAAGCCTCTACGGTTCCCTCAATCGTGCCCATACAACTTGTGTGTGTAGTGACTGAGCAAAAACCTACAAAAAATGTAAGGACTTGACCGTACGAAATCAATAATATCCTCGTTGGTAAGGCTGGGGGCACACGATGTATTTTACAATACAAGTTGTCTATAGTTCTTGATAATGACACCATGCTACTTATTTGCCTTTAACTATCTAAAACCGGGATACATAATATCAACCACTTAAATTTCTTCTCTTGCAAGCATCAATTTGAGGTAGACAGTGCCATCCACAAGGCGCGCGTCACCGTGTGTCCTAATTGTTTACATGTATGCAAGGTGTTGCCAATATTCGATGTTATTATAATAAATATATTTATTAACTCTTTCACGGACAGTGACCGCCTATAGGCGTGATAACAATAAAATTTCTATTGTGTCTGGAGTACTGTCCGTTAAAGTGTGTGTGTTTGTTTATTTTATATTCGTCACACTCCCCGCACCCTGCGGTATCCTTAATCAAACACAATCAAACATGAGTGGCGCGCGACTTCGTGGATGGCACTATATATAACCAACATATTGATACATTGGAGAGGCTCAGGAAATATAAAAACGGTCAAGTGAGGCGGACTCGCGCTCGGTTCCATGCCAAATTTAACTGAAATAGGAAATCCACTTGCTTCTACTTAGCTAAAATACCACAATATTTTGTTGACGGCAAATATAACTTTGTTTTTCATAGTCTTTGTATGAAGAACAAAGTTATGTTTGCGGTTGTTGAAAATATGCTATATCTCGAAGTTAGAGGGGAGGAGCACACATTTTACCACTTTGGAAGCGTCTATCTATGCATAGGTTGGACTAAAAAAGAAACTTCATTTAATTTCATGTATGGGAGCCCCCCGTAAATGTAATTATTTTATATATTTTGTATAATAATCCCAAAGTGGTTAGCAGAATACATCTTCCTACCAAATCTCAACAGTGCGATGCTTATAGTTACAGAATAAAGTGGCTGTGCAATACGGACGGATGGACGGACAGACTTCTCGAAACTATAACGGTACCGTTTTTTGCCATATGGCTACGGAACCCTAAAAAAGACAAATCGGAGTTAACGCCAATAGAAATTAACGCCAATGTCCTCGAGTGTAACCTCAGCTTATAAGTCAGAACAGAAACTTATTAAGATATTTCATGAGCGAAACGGCTCTATAAAAACGAAGTTTGATTGAAATGAAAAAGGAAAGGTTGCACACATGTGTGTAAACATCAGAAACTTTTAGAGATCATAAAATAAATAACAAACGATTTTATTAAAATAATTTCTTTTCGTGAACCGGTTTTTTCAAATTGTATTTTTACAGAACAAACCTTTTACAAACTGGGTGATTCACGAAAGAGATTTTGAGGAGTCAAAAAGTTGAGCGCAGAGGAAAAACAATGAAGAGTGATGTGGTTAAGTTTAATGTAAGTGATATAAGTATGGGTACGACTACAGTAGGTTTTTTTTTTTAACGTCACCAACAAGAGGTGGACCTCAGTTTAACCTGTATGTCTGTATGTTTGTCCACGATCATCTCGAGTTTGGCTAAGCCGATTTAGAGTCGGTTTTTACAAAAGTATGTATTTCAGTTATTGACTAGTATTTTAGTTCATTAAGGTATATTATTACTAAGGCAACAATTTATTTGAAGTCGGTTCATGATGTTTTTCATAACGGTCAGCAACAGTCTAAACACACACATCATGCACTGAATTCAAGTGAGTTTGATTCTCCTAATAAGAAGTCAAATGCATTTACCTATATATTAGTCTTTTGAAGGCGTTTACATAAAAAAGGTTTTTTTTTTCATTTTAACAGACAATTTTTATAATATTAAGTAGAACTATTATAAAAAAAAACATACAAATTTTACCGCCTTCAAAAACAGACACTAAAATAACGTTAGTAGCGTTTGATTATTATGAAAACATTTTGTTTTCGTCTTTCTTAGTTATTGTTTAAGTTACAATGTACTTGATTGAACTAGAATAGTTATTAGAACCTTATACTCAATGTAGCAAATACTTTAGTGAAAACCGCATCAATATCGGTTCAGCTGAACGCAAGATATTCGCGGACGAACACACATACATACATAAAAAGATACAGGAGAACTGAGATCCGCCTTTTTCTGAAGTAGCTGTGAAAAGGTGCTGTATGCATGTGCTTATGACAGCATTTCCCTCTCATATCCCAGTCAATGATAGTAACGCGCTGGAACAATATCAGATTCATTTGCAGATTGCACGCAGCGGACGGCCGGCTGAGCAAGACAATCACTGCAAAAAGGACTCGCATGCATGCGGACATGCACATGCAGGGTTGAAAAACATTGTATGAAAATGCCTTATCATAATAAAAAGTAAAACCGGCGATGAGATGGAAGTTCGTCTACATATATACATATATACTGCGTTTACCGGGTATAGATTTTGCTTTGACGACACGGTTGGCAGAGGTCGCGGGTTCGTATCCCGCAATAGGCAAATGTTTATGTAATGAGCACGAACATTTGTAACCTAAGTCTTGGATGTTTATTAAGTATTTATGGGAGACGCCCCGTTCATTACGTTGTCTGGTATTATCGTATTATGAAGTTAATTTAATATCAATTACTTTATAATATTCCACCATTAATAAGATTTTGTTTTGTGTGACCACTTACCTATTTTCTTTTTCCATATAAAATGAGGCGCAAGATTGTTCTTGCGTTCCGTTCAGGTACGAATCGGGACGCGTCCCGAAACTCCCGAAAATCGGGACGTCCCGCGCTTAATGTCCCGATCACAATCCCGGCAACACTAGCTGTAACCTATGGTGAAATTTCAATTATTGCTGAAGCAATTTTTCTTTTTATTGTTTTCATAGTAAATAATATGATAGGCTGACTCTGGAGATGGCTAGTGTTTGGCCAATTCATATTCTTCAGTACATTGTACGGACAGCACGTCAAGTTTAACACTGTAGTATCTTATGCAGTTGTTTTAAGTGCTACTTTGCAATAAAAGTGGGTAACCTGATATGCGACTGTACTGGGAAGCTTTAAAGTTGTCTGAAAGTTTTACAATGTATCGTCCGGCTAACATATGGTTAGCACCTTTATTTCTGCGCTCTTACACGGTTTCAGAAATAAGCTGAAATGCCATTTCTTGATTTCCAGTAGGAAATATATTCTAGGATTCGAAATAGGAATGTCTTGGATAGAATCAATTAACTATTGCAGTTGAGATCGCTTATATCCTTATATTTTTGTGCATATCATCATTGTTAAGTGTAGTTGAATAATCCGTCAAGCCGTATGAATAAAGAGTATGAATTGGCTAGACTCTAGCTATCTCCAGTGCCAGCCTCTTATTTTACTAACTATGAGAACAATTAAAAGAAACAAAATTGTAATTTCACCACATAGGTTACAGCTAGTGTTGCCGGGATTTCTATTGCTCCACTCGCAACCAGTGCGGCTCCGCACCGACCGTACCGAATCACCTTCTGCGGCCTGCGATACCTGTGACGCTGTTATACGTGTTCCGGCTTCATTACTCCACAAAGGTCGAGGAGATTGTAGAGTACATCCGAATCGAGACCAAATACGCACTGAGGGTCGAACGGTTGAAATCTCGTCATAATACGAATTTCAATTCGTTTGTGGTGAGGGTTCCGACCGAACAGCTGTCGACCTTCATGCAAGCACAATTTTGGCCGAAGGGCGTTTGTATCGTCGGTTTCGCGGACGGTTACCGGACACCAAGATGCGCAACACTACGCCGGTAAAATAGTGTTTCATTTGCTTTTTATTATTAAATATTATTATATGTATGTTAGTCTTTAAGGTATCTATTGTATGGGCCTTTGTTGCCTGAAATAAATGATTAAATTAAATTAAATATTGAGGCATTTAGCGTGGGACGTCCCGATTTTCGGTAGTTTCAGGACGCGTACCTGACCGGGAGGCTAGATGTCCCGATGAATCCAAAAAAAAATCATACGAAAATATGTAATACGCTACTTAATTTTTAGTCAAATTGAAATTTATATAATATAATACTATACTTCACTAGTAGTTTAGAAAATTAAACCCTGATTTAAAAACAACCAACAACACTCTTTGACCTCATTTACCGATTTAAAACTAATCGAACCTGGCAATAAACTTAAAAGTACAACACGAACATTTTTGTGACGAATAATTAAGACATTAACAAGCCATAAGGCGATTTTTCATGTCTATTTAGTATCAAAATACACTCATTTTAATAATTACTCGTACATGTCTTCCAAACTCCTAAGCAGTTTGTTGGCAGTAGTTGTAGTATTGCTATCTTGTGTTTGTCACGTGAAAACTAAAAGAAAACAATCAAATATAAGAAACAGTATGTTTACAGTTTATTCGCGTCAGCCCTGTGGACTTCAACAAGCTATTGTGTTCGTATGCGGGACGTTCCGGCTGTTTCGCGTGCGATTAGCGCGCGGTAATCAACTGTCATTACGCTCGCAGAACAAGATCGGGAGGTAACTAGTTTTGTACCGGTTACACAACAACAGATAAAAGTTTCACTGCAGCTTCAATGATATTGATTTAGAACAAATCTGTTTTAAATACCATAATAAGGACTTAGGGAGTGAGGTTACGTTACCAGCGGTTAAATATTTACGACTGTATGTGTTTAGAAGAAAAACTTCCTTAACCAAATGTCAGACTAGCTATTTTAATGACAATTGGTTAAGTTATTTTTTCTCCAAAACACACACAATCATATTCAAGTACTGGTAAAGTAACCTTACCATTACATAGATATAAAAACTGGCCCTTTGGTATGACGGGACACAAGCGCTTATAAATTTCTAGCATAAACTTATTATATCCATATTTGTTTTTGAAGTTTTCGCGAATATTACTCATCGATTATTATATCCAGGCGAATTTTGACTAAATATTTTTTAATCACTCGACAATTTTACAGGTTAACAGAGTCAACAGTAAATGATTAGTTTTATCAAGTTGACAGATTGTGAAAGTTTTAATTTTTTTCAGGTCAATGTATTTCAGACTGAAGCTTTCGACAAGAGGTTAGTAGATGAACGTGGTCTCCGGTCTGATTGTTTACCTGATGTCTATCAGTTGATTAGGGGCTACGTGATTTCAGTTTTATATATTATCTGTAGAGTTGCCAGCCCTGCCTTAGAGTATGTATGCGACTGTTGGGACACCAGCCGCTGTGGCTTCACGAGTGATTAGAGAGCTAATCAAACGTCTTTCTTCGATAAGAAACAAACGACCAGTAAGTACGGTTTGTGTTCAATTGAGATAAATTTTTATAATGTTTTTTATTGTAATTAAACTTTATCTTTCATCACCCTGCAAGATTGTCGTTCACTCATCGGTCGTTTACGGTAGTTGACAGTTAATAATAGCGACTAGTGGTGTTCCACGACTTCGTCCGCTCGTTTTGAGTTTGTCTCTCTTCTTCTGTTGCAGCGTAATGATTTGCCTTAAGTCCTCCTCGATAAATAAGCTAACCAACACAAAAAAAATTTTTTCAAATCGGTAAAGTAGTTCCTGAGATTAGCGCGTTCAAACAAACAAACTTTTCCGCTTTATGAATTATATTAGTATGGTTACGAAACTTGTTCCTAATTGTATTTTTATTCATAAGAGTTGACGTCACTGCATTGTAGGTACTTAGTATGCAAATCAAATTGTTATATAATGACCACTGAAATTGTGACAAAAATATCTACTATGCGAATCAATAATGATCATTTCTCTTTACCTATGAGCGTCACAATTTTGCTGTACATTTTTAATTCCTTTTCACTGACAACTTTTGAAGCAACACAGGCGCAAATCCATTGTATTCAATCTCAGCCCCCTTTTCATTCTTTTGTTATCGCCTATAAAGCCTCTTCTCTCAAACTCAATAAGTCAACTGGAAGAAATCGCACCCCTCCGCAGGGACAGGGTAAACAGAATTGTGTAATATCGCGCGGTCAGATTTAGTTTTACAGTATTATATTATCTGGGAGCGAGGTATTAATTTCAGCGCGTGAGCGGGCAGCGCAAACTGAAACCTTATTTTAGCATTCCACGCGAGGAAAGTCTGGGTTATAAAGGAGCTCCTTTTTCTTGGTTTAGTTTATAGTGCAGTGATAAAGTTGAGTTCCCGGCGTGCGGGTTAATAAATATCCGCAGTAACCGCCGCCCGCAGCGCGCAGATAAATCTAACGTTCTACAGGTTATATGTTTCCTACTAATCCTGTCTACGAGCGCATTAGAATACAATGTTTCTTGGCGCCAACTTTAAAAGTCATACTGGACACCAATCACATACATTTCTCTGATCCCAATGTAAGTAGCTAATGCACTTGTGTTATGGAAATCAGACACAACGGTGGTACCATAACACTCAGACCCGAGACAATATAGAAAATTTTAACTTCTATATTGACCCGATCGGGAATCGAACCCGGGACCTCGTAGTGGCGACGCCTTGAAACTAGCGTGCTTAGCCACTACACCATGGAGATCGTCTTTTTAACTTAAATTAATAATTTAAAAAGTGTATTTAAAAGTGTTTAATAATTAACTGTTAATACTTGAAGTTCATTATTGTGTATGTAAGTATATACAAAAGTGTAGGCTTGAAACACTTATTTACGCTTTTCTAATACTATGGCAAAATCAATATCAAATCAAAATCAAAAATAATTTATTCAATTTAGGACACAAAATGCCACTTATGAACGTCAATAATTAGTGTAATGTCAATCAATTTTGGCCCGTATGGGGCAAAAACATGTCTCCTTATCTTTTGGGCCCTACTAGCGCTTCGAGACAAAACACAGACAATTTGGCAAGTGCTGAGAAGAAACGCCGGAACAAACTCAGTCACCACTAGCTGCCTAAAAAATGATACAAATCAATATAAACAGGTAGGTACATCAGTTTGGTGCAGGCTGGACTGTCCATACATTTTCGTCATTAAGATAGTCTTGAATTTTATAATACCCCTTCGACATTAGGTTAGTTTTGACATGTAACTTAAATTTGTGAATAGGTACTTACGATGACATTATTAGGTATATTGTTGAAAAATTTAACACAATTTCCCAGGAATGAATTCATTGTTTTGGCTAACCTGAAGTTTGGAATGACAAGTTTGCTTTTATTTCGTGTGTTATACGAATGTATGTCAATTTTTTTCAAGAAAAAATCTAAATTTTTACGTACGTACATGATATTATCAAATATGTATTGAGAAGCGACAGTGAGGATGTTAATTTCCTTAAAGAATTCTCTCAGGGATTCGCGGGGACTAAGTTTGTAAATGGCACGAATGGCTCTTTTCTGTAAAATAAAGATGGTATCGATGTCCGCAGCAGAACCCCACAAGAGAAGACCATAAGACATTATACTATGAAAGTAACTAAAATACACAAGCCTGGCTGTTTCAACATCAGTCAAATGTCTTATTTTTCTAACCGCAAAGGCAGCTGAAGCGAGTCTCCCATACCTTAGAGAGAGCTCTGCTAACATTGTTAAATGATTTTTCGCCTCTTCTTGATTTGAAGGTTAAAGATGTATCATCAGCAAACAGAACTATCTCACAGGAGTCCTTTGAATAAAAAGGAAGGTCATTAATATAGATCAAAAACAGCAAAGGTCCCAATATTGAGCCCTGGGGCACTCCTATTTGAAGCGGGGCACCAGAGGAGTTAATGCCATTAACGTTTACTGTTTGTAGTCTGCCTGAGAGGTAAGAAGTCACAGAATACACCTATCGCATCATGTTTATCTTCATAGGCATCCAAAATGTGTTTGACGAGTGCCACCCCAGCATCTGTTGTATTTCTACCTTTGGAGAAACCAAACTGTTTCTCATGCAGTAATTTGTGAAGTTTAAAATGAGAGAGCAATTGATTAAATATAACTTTTTCAAAAATTTTGCTAAATGCAGGTAGAATGGAAATTGGCCTGAAGTTGCTTGAGTCACTTTTTTCTCCTGACGTAAATAAAGGTATAATTTTACTATATTTCAATAAAGTAGGAAATTGACCTTGATCAATACATTCGTTGAATATATGTGCTAAGTGAGATGCTACGAGAGGTATAATGGGTTTTATTGTGTCAGTTGATATTCCCCATATATCCTCAGTTTTTTTTTGTTTTAATTCCTTGAAAGTTTTAACGATCATCAAAGGGTTAATATAAGTGAAATCAAATGAGGAGTTACACCTGTCAACACACGATACCAGCAGTGATTTAGCATGCAGAGCGCATGAATTAAGTTGTTTTGTGGTTTCGATGGGTATATTACAGAAGTACTTCTCGAAGGCACCTGCAACTTCATTGTCAGATTTAATATTTTTATTATCAATTTTTAATGTAAACGTATGATCACGTGGTTTATTTTTACAAGTTTATTTGTTTACTAGCGGTCCCCCGCGACTTCGTCCGCGCGTTTTGAGTTTGCTCCCTCCCCTCCCGTCGCAGCGTCATGTTTTATATCCTAAAGCCTTTCTCGATAAATAAGCTATCCAACACAGAAATATTTTTTTCAAATCAGTCCAGCAGTTACTGAGATAAGCGCGTTCAAACAAACAAAGTCAGCTTTATAATATATTAGCGCAAGCGCACGTTGTACTTAAGTTGCGAACATTATTTTGGTGCGGAGTTATGTTAAAACTGTGATAGCTCCTAAGATATTTATTGAAATCAAATGATATAAAGGGCAACTTGGTTCTAAATGAAATGCTCGTGATGATGAATGTATTTATTTTGATAAGAATAAATACCTGTGTGTATAATACACCTCTAAAAATAATGCGTTATTTTTTTTACAAATTTATTAACATAAAAAAGGTTGTAGTAAGTCAACCATAAAAGGTAGGCATATGCTGTCGCGGACTTTATTATAGAACTCTTAATGCTGAACAACCCTGTCATACATGATTTTTGTGTAACTTAAGCGGTTTCCGCAGCGTATGCAGCGGAAGCTCTCAAAAGGTATATCTTACTCCCGTTTTCGCAACATTTTTCATTTCTGCTGTGGTCTTTTGAGTCGGATCTTTATGTTATATAGCCTAAAGCCTTCCTCGATAAATGGACTATCCAACGTAAAAAAAAATTTTCAAATCGGGCCAGTAGTTTTTGAGATTAGCGCGTTCAAACAAACAAACAAACAAACAAACAAACAAACAAACTCTTCAGCTTTATAATATTAGTTTGTTTATAATATTCCAAGTCTCTTTAATTTTATTACTGGATTTATTAATTTTCTCACTTATGTAATTAGATTTAGCTACCATGCAAACATTCTTGAATAACTTTGAGTATTTTTTAACATATTCTAAAAATATTGGGTCATTATTTCTATAAACTTTTTGATTATATACTACTTCGGATCGAGACCAAGTCGGTACCCACTCTCGACTAGCGGCGCATGCGTTGTAACGCGCTTACGGCGCGTCGCCCGCTGGTTGACGACTATTCGTCCACCCTGTCAAACGGGCTGTCATTTACATGAAGAACTGTCATAAGTTGTAGCAAACAAGATCCGAGGCGAGGCGTTCGCTATCCGGTGCCGATCACATCCGAGGCGTTGCTGTCTGCTTTACGTACTCGTAACATGCTTCTGTATGGTTGACACCTGGTTGGTGCTGTTCCCGTGCCGGGTGGGTAGATTTGGGTAGATTTTCAACCTTTAAGCATCCGTAACTAGTGTGCTAAGCATCAGGTAATGTATGTTGATAACATATACTATTTCCATGTTAAAACGTAGCCACTCAACTGTGGGAATCTCTAGTCGGATACGCAGATTCCTCAAAGCAGTGCTTTCAAAAGGAAATGTTTGTTTTTCACGGGAAAACTTGTTGTAAAATAATAAAACACTTTCAGACAACCAAGTTTGGCTTCTAAAAAGAACTACTGAGACTAGCTCTAGCAAGATTTAAAATCGTATTAACTAGCGGGGTAGGTAATGTGTTGTGTATTTAATATGTAATGCAGATTGAATCGTTTGTTCTCTGTTTAAATATTTTGAAGTTTTTATGGCCAGTTAAAATTGTTTGGCGGAAGTTTTCTTATGAACTTTTAGATACATGGACGATGTTTTAAAGTGAAGTGACGGTGCATGGAGATATTTCAATGTGTGGCTGTATTTATTAAGGGCGCATACATGAGAAATGTAACCATTGTGTTAATGTAGGTACCTTTTTCAAGTTCCGCGTCATAAATAGTGTAACCAGTTTTGTGTCATAATTTTCCATATTTGTTATTTTATGGGCATCATAATCCAATTAGTCGATCTTAATCATGTTTTACAGGACATTATTACGACAATACAAGTGCTTACATACATAGTAGATACCGAACCCTTCGTGCGCGAGTCCGACTCGCACTTGGTTGTTTTTTTTTATTTGTTTATCCTGTTTGTAAAATTCATCCAGTGAAAATGATTGCGAACTAAAGGCATTGCGAACATTTTATAGAGGCGAACTCACTGCCGATCACATAGATATTAATTTCTATATGTGTACCATATTATGTATGTATAAATTATGTGTATGTTATATAATATATACATATCTATTTATTTTGATATATTCATATATAAGTAATAAGCGGTATGTATGTTTATCATCGTATTATAGTCATCTTTATTGCTATTCTCTTCTCTTTTCTTGCCTCTATAACTTTACTTGCACCGCCTGTGTATATTTTTTCTCTATTTAGACCTATGGTTGACTGGTAGAGGATGCTTTTGGTATTAAGTCCGCCATTCGTTTAATTACTCCAATTTTATGTTAAGTGCATTAATTTTAAATAAATAAATAAAATCATTAATAATAATCAAAGTTAGTAGTAGGTACTCACAAAAATAAGTACCCAAGTAAATTGCTACAAAAAATGTACCAGTTAATGTCCCGTAGTACTAGTACTAAGTATGCTTTAGGGCCGTTTACCACGGCAGACCAGTTCTGCAGGATCACTGCATAACTGCATCCCGCCAAAATATATGTTGCATTAACACAGCAGCTACTTTCAGGTACGGTTGTCCATCAACGGAGTCATGTCAACTCCTATCAATGTCTATCTCGCTCGCACTTGACCGATAAAGTGGCGCTCTGTTTATTCCTATCTTTCACAGGGTTGCCATGGTAGCTCAGCAGTTACCATGGCGACACTGTTTCAAACACAGCCGATTGTGCATACTGTCATTCTCAAAGTTGAACTGGCCCAGTTTAATGACAAAATTCAGTACAAACTGGATCAGTACAAAGCAGGTATCGGCTTTTTGCGGGTCACTGCAAACGGGATTTCCGTGTGTATACTCACATCGAAACGCATATGCTACTAAACGGAAACCGAGATAAAACAGTACCTGCAAAATACGGGATGTTGCTGTGGGAAACGGCCCTTACTCTTAACAAAATACGGCTCAAGGCAGAAAAATCAATCATAACTTATCAATATTTCATAACATTAGCTACGCAACGTAGAAACAGCATTTGTTATTTTATCTTTCCTTCGCAAAAGAAAAGTTGTGCCCAATTTTATTTCCCGGTCCTTTTCGGACCAAATACATCACATATTGACTGTCTGTTGTATTGCCATAGGCATTTCCGATTGAAACGAAAATTATCTCTTTACGAGAAAATTATCTTTTTTTCAAAAAGTGTGTCTTATTTTATGAGAATCCATTAGATAGACCTGGAGTTTCTTAAAGCGATGTATATACTCAAAAGTTTCGCAATTCCACATGATTGCTTTATCTCAGATAAATAATTTGTTTTAAGATTCAATTCGAAACACCTTTAACTGCAAAAAGTACTCTGAAAACTTCCAATTGAAATATTTTCTACTGAATGGTGAATTCGTTATTCCTTGAAAGTGTTACAAGCTGCTATTTATCGTTTCAATAAAGAAAAGTGAAAAATATTAGTTTGCTTATTTTTATTTTTAATTACAGCATTATAAGTCCTTTTTGGTAAATAATTTAAGATTTTCAAATAATACCTTACCTAATATAATCTTTAACAAATTTTGAGTAAACATAAAGTTACTACTATTATTTTGATTATAAAGACATACTGGTGCTCGTAGATTCGGAAAGCACGTTAAGCCGTTGGCCTGCTAATATCGGATTTAGTCGGTAATGCTAGTCAGAGGCCTCATGGGCGGCTAGATAACATCTGACAGCAGGGCTAGTCGCTTGCCTTGCAAACACCCCTCCACCAACCCGCACTGAACCCGCGTAGTGGAGTATGGCTCGAACTACTTCATAGTTGAGGTAAGGCCTTTTCCCAGCAGTAGGACGTTACAGGCTAACTATACTATAAAGACATACATTAAAAACATTAAAAGGCTACCACCTTATATTGATCGGCCTACCTCTTAATGACAGATAGTTTAAGATTCATAAAGATAAAATAAGAAATCAAAAACTACCGCACGGGCGGGACTCGACTAAGCAACTTTCTGGCTAACCGGGCCAAACGCTCTACCAATTGGGCTACCGTGCTGTCGGTCCGACCTTGCCAAATTCGTGGTCTCTTATGACACTGTAAGTGTTAAAAATATTTTAAACCAGATAATTTAAGAGCTACAGCTAGGGAATCTTCGATGAGTCTCCTTTGCCCCTACAATGCTGCTACGAGACGGCTACGGAACAATGCTACGGTTGCTACGGCGTACTACGAATAACTGATTCCGCTCCGCCTAACTAAGCTTTACCATTCTAAGAATTTCCGCAGTAGTATTTACAGGAAAATATCCAATAATTTGGGCAGATAGATAGTTTCTTGTTTTTAAAGTATAAGGATTCTCAGAAGCATTGACGATACGTGTGGTATGTTTTGACAAGATTTTATTTTGCATACTTCTGGCGTACTCGTGTAAAGGTAAATCTAGTTATACTTACATTTTAAGTTTTTTATATAAAAAATATATCATATTAATTAAACTACTTTATTTACGTATTAAGTTAAGCTTTGCTTACATGATTTTTTCCAGCTAAAAAAGCGATACAAAAGTCTGAAATCATTTTTAAATAATGGCAGCGTCAAATCGAAGAGTTTCACACCATCAATCGAGAGCTTTTTATCCCTTCCGAAAAACACGTTTTCCCCTAATGGTTTCAATTTGACGCAAAGTGTGCTCCCAACAAAATCACGAGTTCGAGGTCATCGCTCCTGTATTTTCGAACAAAGTGAATAAAAAAAAAATGGAAGTTTCCTTCGCGTTCACAATTAAAATGATTTACAGATAGGACCACTAATTAAATTTCGATTTGATTTAAAGATGAAGGAATCAAAACGCTCCTCAAAGTAATAAGAATTACTGATAGTTGCAAAAAATTAAATATCTTCCTGAAACGAATAGTTATCTACTCTGTGAACATCTATAGATTATAACAATAATAGCTTACATGAGTTAAAAGGAGAATGCGCAAACATGGTTTCACTTTGTACCATAATAAATTTAGTATCAAGAATTAAGTTTTTTTTTTTAGTAAAACTTGTTTAAAATATCAAGCAATAACTTCGCCGGGTATAAAATTGCTAATTAATTAGGAAGTCATTTTATTACTTGCTTGCTATGCCAAAAACACTTTTTCCAACTTTTCCAATGTTGCCAGTGTTTAAGGATGGAGGAAGTCGGTCATCTGTCCATCCACTGGCGTTAATCGATTCTGGCGAATATTGATTCACTATAATAGATATAAAGGCACTAGAAACCGAAGAATGAAGAATTAGCTACAATGCTAATATGTTTGAAATTGACTCTTGCTCATATTCAGGGTCTGATGATGGTGCTGGTAGGTAACCAGGGGAATTCTGCAATAAAACGGCACAACATCATCGAGTTTGGGCTTGTTTGTATTGTTCTGACAAGGACTCTGGTCGGTTCGAGATGATATCTAAGGTCTCAAGACGAGTCGAACGAGCCCAAGCTGATAAGGGTGCAGCATTGTTTAATTAGATACAAACTACATCATCAGACCCCAAATACGGACCCGAGACCCATAAAAAAAATATCGAAAGACCATTTAACACAGTTTATGCATTAAGAATTATAAAATCTTGTATGAAAACGTAACTATTGAAGAAATATTAACTGTCTGCTTAAGGTATTTTCTGCAGTAAAAACAGATAGATAAACAGTATTTACTCGATTTGAGTATTTAGTCGGTAAATACTCACCGTCTGCCTATCAGTAAGTTTATTTGCTTTATTAATTAATAAAAAAATGATATTGTTTCGGATGATATTCGATTACAAAAAACCTTACACGTTGATCGATTATTTTAATCTTTAAAATAATGTGGCGGGCAACACCAAGAGTGAAAAAAATGTCAAGTCATTTATTGTAATTTTGTGTTGGAATCATCAAAATATTGTGTGCAATCAAAGAAAACAATGAAGACAAAGAAGAAAACGAAGTTAAGCGTGATCTGATCGCATTTATTATAGATTCGACAATACGGAGCTCGTTCGTATAAGTCTATTTGTCAAAAATAACCTAACCTAACTAATGAATTTCGTGAAGCTGCTGTTCACAAATCCGGCGAATTTGAGATTTATTGTTTTGTGTAATTAATTGTTCGTTTAAAACCCTACAAAAAGAGGTAGGTTTCATGGAGGTACATCATGATACAATCTGAAACGAAATTCCATACTTCAATGCACAATCTCCTTTGTGATAACTGACAGCCGTACATTCAAAGATATGTAAGCTTAAGGTAAGTAATAGTCATCCAAAATTATGAAATTAACTTTACATAAGTATAACACGGATTTTTCACTTTTATAACCAATAAAACAGTTGAAAACCAGTCAACAACATGTGTCAAATCAAGTGACCAGTACACAGAAAACTGACCAAGCCTACTATATCTACCTTTCTTGTGTTTCCAGCATTCGCGGTCCTGATCTCTGCGGCTTACAGAAAATCGTCAAAGCCTTTCGGCAAAACGTCAGGAGAATCGATTCTAGACGGCTGAGATGTGGACCGAGTCTTACCTTTCGCACCCTTAGATTATTTCCTGACACGCACCTTTGCGAACGTTCGATTCGTGAACACCTGTGAATGTTGATGGAATGTAGGTGGATATAATAAGATTGGAATGGGCAAGCTCATTACAAAGGCTCTACTGCCAAAACACAGCCTGAGTTGTGTACTACACAACTTTTTTGGTTTTCATCAAAATCTCTATTACAAATAAAACATTCTTCTATCAATCATTATGTTTTTTTAATACATACTCGTATCTGCGAAACGCTACAGGCGATCTTTGATAACAATATGTTATAATCTTTACCAATAAGTCCACGCATTGCTTTGTGCTCTGTATATCCAATGTCGCCGTCTTTGACATGATGATTAGATACACAAAGAGTAATCGAAAGAAAACTTGTACAAAGGAGCATTATTTATGACAGCAGTAACAAAAGGAATTTCAGGTGGATGAGACATAAAAGATTCAATTTGGCTATCTTGATGAGCGAGTAATAAGATACATTTGTCGGAGGGCAGTTATTTATAACCCGCATTTGTTATTCAGACTCGATGGCGCGAGATCGGCTGTCTCTGTTGCGGGATGCTCTGCTTATCTGAAAGATGGATTGGGTTAGTAATATCCACATTTTTGTACTTGTCAAGAAATACCACCCACTGGGTTTAAACATATTTTCAGTTTGAGAGATTATTTGTTCATCTTGTTGAATTCATTTAATACAGCTAGAGATATTGATCGTAGAATAACATTTATCGATTTTATTTCAAGTCTTTATTGCATCTAAGTGTGCTAAGATGAACTTTATGCTAAAGAAATTCTCTGCTAGTCAAATCTTTAGGATATGCAGAAAGATGGCAACGGCTGCAGTGTCAAGGTACCACATCATTAAATTTTTTAGGTTTAAGGTCCATTATAATATTATGTCTGCGTAACGCACATCATTTTCATTATTTTATGCTTAGCATTGTCCTTGTTTAGACGAAAAAACTATAAAGCTCCGTGCACGCGGTGTTGCAGAAATTAATTAATCTAAAAACAAGAAAATGAGATTACAATAACAACCAACATAGTGCTAGTGAACAAAGCCGCTTGTGAAATTTTACAACGAAAAGTTTTAAAAAAAACCTATAATTTCATGTATATCCTAAAGACCCGGCATCAATATTTTGTTGACAGCAAATATGACTTACACCCGTATGTTCAGACGTTTCCTCAAAACCGCCTCGACTCAGACTCGACTGAGGAACACTCAAGGAAAGTTTCGAGTAGCCCTCGAAATCGGTATGCTAAGTCAAAACGATTGACAATTTTGAGACACCTCGAGTAAGGTTGAGTGGAGGAAGAGTCGAGGAAAAGTGGCACAGATTATGCGAAAAATAACTGATTTTTACTAGAATTTGTAGTCTATGGTCGATCGAATTCCTAGGCAAAGGTACAAAAAAAAAATGCACTCCGGGAGTGCCGGCAGAAGTGAAAACTTGAATATCAACGTTGTGCATTTTTGTTTTTTTGGAATAGTTAGGGAATAATTTTGAATGAATTGCTCTTATTATCAATATAAAAGTACTATCATTTTTGTGATAGAATACAATAATAATAATAATATAATAATAATAATAATATAATATTTTTATAGAATACAATATTTATTTATTGCGCTATCGTACACAAACATTACAATTTATATTATATTAAATTACATTAAAAAGTTTATCTCTCAGAAAAATCAACTTACATCCATAATTTCGCCAACCGTCTTACGGTTTTTCGATCAGCCCACGTGTCCTGACGCGAGTTTCACATTTTTCCCCCATCCCACAAAAGTGCTCAACGCCGCTAAAGAAGTTTTCACTTCAAAAATAATAATAATGTATTTCAAATAATATTTGAATGTATGGAATGGAACGTATTTTTTTTAAATTTAATGAAGTAACAGACAGATGTCATGTACCGTCTACCGACTTGTTTTGCAGTTGATCTTGCGATCTTTGTCTCAAAATTGTCATTCGTTTTGACTTAGCATACCGATTTCGAGGGCTACTCGAAACCTTCCTTGAGTGTTCCTCAGTCGAGTCTGAGTCGAGGCGGTTTTGAGGAAGCGTGTGAACATACGGGTGTAAGTAAATGTAAAGTTTCCCGCAATCCGAGGGAGGGCAGACGCGTCGTTAACTTTCGAGTTTTTCTACGGAATTGCTTCTTTGCGAAATGGGTAGTTAGATACCCATAGCTGGTAGTTTAGAACAGTTCAAAACTAGGAAGACTCTCTCCATTAAGTCAGTTTCGCAGTTTATTTCTGTGTTTGCTTTGTGTTGTGTTTTTTTTACTTATAGGCTTCGTTTGCGAAACAGCTTATATGTTTTCATTTAAATCAATAAACAATATTCAATAAGTTTTACAAAAAAAATGACATTCTAAAATGTCATGCATTCGTGTTAACATATCTACTAAAGTCTGTTGCTTTTTGCTCGTCGCATATTGTAAACAATCAAAGGTATTGAGTTCCGGCGATGTAAATTGTTGTTTTTTAATTCCATTAACATATTCGAAAGAAGAGCAGTGTTGGTAATTTTTTTCCGGAAAGTAGCTGCTGGCTGAATTGTTACATTAACCAATCTGTATAACCCTTTTAACATCATTTATTTGTAGGAATTGCCGATTGTGTTTGAAAACTCGGTAAGTGCATACTTACAGCCGGTTTCTGAATTGAGCATTTGACGTTGAGAACAACTTAAGCTCGACTTAAGTATGACTCAAAAGTATTTCTATTTTTGAATTAAGTTTAAGTGTAATTTGAGCATTTGAGGTTGAGAATTTTCAACTTGACATCAACTAGTGCTTAACTCGAAATTTGCGTTGCACAACACTACTGACAGTACTCAAAGCCTGCTCACTGTGAACTTAAGCGTCTGACAGCTAAGCAACCCAATGAGAGTACTTAAGTCCTACTTAAATTCAAATTTGCGAGAATTTGCGAAATTTGCAACCTGCGTAGGTAATTGGGGAAGGCTAGAGCTGTAATAGATCAAGCTGCAACAGGTGATGAGGAAGTGCAGGCAAAACATCATAATAATTCAAAGTTATATTTATCTCAAAATGTACTATAATTCAGACAAAGTTATATTTATCACAAATATACAAAGGTGAACACAAATAACAGAAAAAAGGATTGGCACACTGGTTGGGGTATGCGATCCGGTCCATACAAAATTGCCTGCATCCGATCAATTTTGTATGGACCGGACCGCAGACCGCAACCAAATCCTAAAAGGAAATACTCGTAGTAAGCATTAAGATATGTTATCCTTGGCAGCTTCTTTAAAATCTTTACCTGAAAATCTTGTTTAATTTTTTATACCAATTTTTTTTTTGTAAGAATCCTAATTTAATCTTTTATAAGTATATTTTTCTTACTAATTCCATTGATTTATTTTTAAAATCAGGTTTGAAATGTTAATAATTATTATTTTTCACTACAGGAAAACTATAATTTTCCTTCTCTTCCTGTGTGTAGTTAGGACATCTTTTTTCTTTGTGGTTTCCATTTCATAAACTTTGAAAGAATTTCTCCTTTGAGAAAGAGCTCAATCGTCGAATCCAAATCTGCTGGGCAGCGTTTAGGAAACTGCGCAAGAGCGTCTTCTCGTCTGAATAACCTCAGTGTCTGGATACAAAAGTCTTCAACCAGTGTCTGTTACCAGAGATGCCATACGGATCCAAAACGTGTTCTCTAACTATTGACCTCATAAAGAAGCTCAAAATCACACAACGAGCTATGGAGCGGGCTATGCTCGGTGTTTCTCTGCGAGATCGAATCAGAAACGAGGAGCTACGTAGAAGAACTAAGGTAACGGACATATCCCTACGAAACAGTAAGCTCAAGTGGCAGTGGCCAGGGCACATAGCGCGAAGAACTGATGGCCGTTGGGGCAGAAAAGTTCTAGATTGGAGACCTTTCGATCAAAAGCGTAGCGTGGGATGTCCACCGACAAGATGTGCGAACGACCTTGTTAAGATCGCGGGTTCACACTGGATGCAGACCGCTTGTGATCGGTTGCAGTGGAAAACTGTGAATGTTATGTGAACGTCCTTTAGCCGATAATGATGATGATGAATGATTTCGAAGTTTTTCGACTTATAAACTTTTCAATTATCAAACATTGCAGGAAATTAAACTTTATCAAGTTTGAGTATGACATTGACATTGATTGATTGACAAAAGACATTCCGTTCTCGGTAGTTGTTCACAACTTAATTTTAAGAATTGAACTACAATATACAATAGTGACTATTTGACTTAAAAACTTATTCGCAATCTGATGCTCTTAGGAATATATAACTAACGTAATGAAATCCAGAATTTATTAATGCCTATAATGAACCCAAATATCTTTATAAATAAAAACCGGTAAAAATTGGTTGTTTTTACTCGTAACGGAACGTTGCAGTATAATCAAGGACAAAACTCAGTTGATTGAGGTTTGAGACAATCAAAAATTTACGAATGAAACGTAGGAAACTTAAGTACTCATCAACTATTTGAGCAGATCTCAACAGATTTTCACTCAAATGCTCAAATCAGAAACCGGCTGTTAGTCTAGGTAGGGCAACGTCTATTCCTAATGAATGATTTTCTTAGACATTCTAATATTTATAGATAAGTATTACAAATTCAGTCCAAACAGAGATTAATGTAACATACTCGTACTTAGTTCTTGCAATCATAAATTTTCTTGTTTTAGGAACAATACGTGTGGACTCGTAGGTACGAGTACTCTAGCTGTACGAGACTTTTCAAATCACACATCGAGTTGTGGGGATTGGATTATGGTTGATTGAGCAGATTCAGACACACCTTCGATAATAACTTTATAAAACTGGCAAAGTGCAAGTCGGGCTCGCGCACTGCGGGTTCCGTGCCAACTTTAACAGATTCGGGAATTCCCTTACTCCCACTTAGCTGAAATACCACAATGTTTTGTTGACAGCAAATATAACTTTATTTTTCATAGTGTTTGTATGAAGAACTGCGGTTGTTGAAAATGTGCTTTATTTGAATAAAAAAAAATAAAGTTAATAAGACTCCCCATTCATCCGCCATTTATTATTACCACTCCTCTTAACTATAATAACAAAGCAATGATACGGAACTCGGTGCCGCGTTACAGGTTTGCTGAGGCTGACTACGATCTAATTAATAAAGATATTGCCAGTATTGACTGGCACACAGCCTTCAACAATTTATCAATTGACGAAGCCGTAAACATTTTCTACGAAAATATTTATAAAATAATAAAAGAACGGGTGCCAGCACGTCCCTATAAGAATAATGATTTTCCTATTTGGTTTTCTAAACCACTTATTCATATATTTAAAAACAAAAATAAAGCGTGGATTAGGTGGAAAAAATCTAACAATATCTCGGACTATGAGACGTTTTCTTTGTATCGTCAGAGATTTAAAACATTGTGTAAGAACTGTTTAGATACCTACCTTAATAAGATTGAAGATGGAATTCGTGCCGATATTCGTGTATTTTGGTCTTATATTAACAGTCGTAAATCTAAGAGTGGCATACCTATCAAAATTAAATACAAAAGCTGTGAAACTGATGATCCAAGCGAAGCTTGCGAATTATTCTCCAATTATTTTGGTTCTGTCTATGAACCGTCTAATCTAAATTGCCTCGGTATCGAAACATCTCTTGATCATCCTAGCGATGTTATCACGACATCTGACATACAATTCTCACTCGATACAATAACAGACATTATTAAGAAACTTAATGTGGCAAAGGGAGCGGGTCCTGATGGCATACCACCTCTTTTCTTAAAATCAACAGTAGATACTATAAGTGTGCCACTCTTTATACTCTTCAACCTTAGCATTCGTAATGGTTATGTGCCATCAGCCTGGAAAACTGCAAACGTTGTACCCATACATAAAAGCGGTAGCAAACATGATGTGGAAAACTATCGACCTATCTCTGTGCTGTCTGCCTTATCGAAGGTCTTGGAGAAACTTGTACACAATGCAATTTACCCTAACCTTCATTTGAAAATCATACAAGAACAGCACGGCTTTGTAAAGAAACGCTCCACAGTGACTAATCTGGTATCATATTCAAATTTTTTGTTTCAGTGTATGGACGTTCGCAAACAGGTTGACTCAGTGTACACAGACTTCTGTAAGGCTTTCGATAAGGTCGATCATACTTTGCTACTTCGTAAAATTGCCTATAACGGAATTCGCGGTAATCTCTTTCGTTGGTTTCAATCTTACATAGTTAACAGGACTCAGAAAGTAGTTGTCAATGGTTTTGCTTCTTCTACAATTCATGTTACATCTGGTGTCGCCCAGGGCTCCATTTTAGGACCGTTGCTTTTCATTTTATTCATTAATGACATTTCCGGTTGCTTTAAGCATAGCAACTTTCTTCTCTATGCCGATGATTTAAAAGTGTACCGCGTCATCGACCCTAAGGATGATTGTATTAAGCTTCAACAAGACTTACAGCCGGTTTCTGATTTGAGCATTTGAGTGAAAATCTGTTGAGATCTGCTCAAATAGTTGATGAGTACTTAAGTTTCCTACGTTTCATTCGTAAATTTGAGATTGTCTCAAACCACATTCAACTGAGATTTATCCTTGATTATACTGCAACGTTCCGTTACAAGTAAAAACAACTGATTTTTACAGGTTTTTATTTAAAAAGAGATTTGGTTTCATTACAGGCATTAATAAATTCTGGATTTCATTATGTCACTCATATATCCCTAAAAGCATTAGTTTGCGAATAAGATTTTAAGTTAAATAGGCACTATTCTACATTTTGATTAAATTCTTAAAATTATATTGCGAACGATTGCCGAGAACGGAATCTCTTTTGTCAATCAATCAATGTATGTCAATGTCATACTCAAACTTGATAATGTTTGATTTCCTGCAATGTTTATGATTGAAAAGTTTATTAGTTGAAGAACTTCGAAATACATTCATCATCATCATTATCAGCCAAAGGACGTTCACTGCTGAACTGAACATAGACCTACCCCACAGTTTTCCACTGCGGCCGATCACAAGCGGGCTGCATCCAGTGTGATCCCGCGATCTTAACAAGGTCGTTCGACCATCTTGTCGGTGGAAATCCCACGCTGCGCTTTTGATCGAAAGGTCTCCAATCTAGAACTTTCAACTTTCTGCCCCAGCGGCCATCAGTTCTTCGCGCTATGTGCCCTGCCCACTGCCACTTGAGCTTACTAATTCGTAGGGATATGTCCGTTACCTTAGTTCTTCTACGTATCTCTGTATCGTCTGATTCGATCTCGTAGAGAAACATCCAGAATATCCCTCTCCATCTCTCGTTGTGTGATTTTGAGCTTCTTTATGAAGCCCATAGTTAGAGACCACGTTTCGGATCCGTATGACATCACTGGTAACACACACTGGTTAAATACTTTCGTATTCAGACACTGAGGTAATTCAGACGAGAAGACGCTCTTGCGCAGTTTCCTAAACGCTGCCCAGCAGATTAGGATCCGACGATTGACCTCTTTCTCAAAGTAGAAATAGTTTCAAAATTTATGAAATAGAAACCACAAAGAAAAAAAGATGTCTCAACTACATACAGGAAGAGAAGGAAAATTATAGTGGTGAAAAATAATAAAAATCACCATTTTAAACCTGATTTTAAAAATAACACAGTGAAATTATTAAGCAAAATATACTTTAGATAAAAAAAAAACAAGATTTGCAGGTAAAGATTTTAAAGAAGGAGTTGGAAGAAGCTAACAAAATCGACCGGATGCAGGCAATCTTGTATGGACCGGATCGCATACCCTTACCAGTGTGCCAATCCTTTTTACCTTCTATTTGAAATCATCTTTGTATTTTTGTAATTAATATAACTTTGTTTGAATTATAGTATATTTTAAGATTAATTTAACTTTGTATTATTATAGCGTTTTGTCTGCACTTCCCCATCACCTGTTGGAGCTTGATTTATTACAGCTATAGCCTTTCCCAATTAAGCTGGTCGCAAAATTCGCAAATTGTCCCAAATTTGAATTTAAGTAGGACTTAAGTACCCTCATTGGGTTGCTTAGCTGTCAGACGCTTAAGTTCACAGTGAGCAGGCTTTGAGTACTGTCAGTAGTGTTGTGCAACGCAAATTTCGAGTTAAGCACTAGCTGATGTCAAAGTTGAGAATTCTCAACCTCAAATGCTCAAATTACACTTAAACTTAATTTAGAAACAGAAATACTTTTGAGTCATACTTAAGTCGAGCTTAAGTTGTTCTCAACGTCAAATGCTCAATTCAGAAACCGGCTGTTAGACCGCTTGTCACTTTATTGCAGTGATAATAAATTATTCCTTAGTTTACCCAAATGCAAATCGATAACCTTTACCAAAAAGCAAAATGTCATAAATAATACATACTACCTTAATGATACACCGTTGGATAATGTTTCAAGTATTCGCGACTTGGGGATCCTCTTGGACTCCAAGTTACATCTAGATGCACATATAGATAACATCACTAGCAAAGCCTATAAGCTCTTTGGTTTTGTAGCAAGATTTTGTCCATCTTTTAAACGTCCAGGTACATATTTACACCTCTTCAAATCTTTAATAAGATCTCAACTTGAATACGGCGTTGGTGTATGGAATCCTTTTTACCATAAATATCACAATCAGCTTGAGTCTATCCAGCGTAAGTTTCTTAAATATGTTAATTTTAAATGCTATCGCTCAAAAATGTCGTACGACAAATCACTAGAAAAATTCTCGCTACATTCTTTACAGATTAGAAGGTCGCTCCTAAGTTCAACATTTTTATATAAACTTTGTCATAATTCGTTTGACTGTATTCAATTAATAAATATTATTTATTATAAAATACCAAGTAAATCCATAAGAATTCGTAATAACTACCACCACGATTTATTCTCACTACCAAAATGCAAGACTAATGCTGGGAAGCGAGCTCCGCTGTACAGGGTAATGAAACAATACAATACCGACCTTAATGGTATTGATATTTTTAGTCTTTCATTGACTTTATACAAAAAGCATGTCACCCAAGTTCTTTCTCGAAAGTAGCTACCTATTAGTTGTTTCTTACTTAAGACTGTTTTTTATTTTTCATTAAAGTGTATTTACTTGCTTAAGTCAACTACCAACTACTATGTAATTTTAAATATATATATTTTAAGTAACTGTCCGTGCGGTTGCGTGCGGTGAATGCTGAGTGTACCTACTGGCAATTGACAATACACACCTATTGTATTGGCTGCGCTCGGCCCGAGTCGGCAAAAGCGCCTATCTAGCATTCACGGTACTGCGGGTGCACTGCAGAGTCTCACAATATTAAAAACTAGATTTGATTGTTTTTGCGATCACACAATATGTGGATAAAGTTGTTGGTTGTGCAATAATACTAAACATTTTTATTAAGATTACTTATTAAGAGGATTGTACAATTGTTTTTTGTCCTAAATAAAATAAAAATAAAATAAAATAAAATCCGACTACTTGAAACACGCTCTAAAAAGTACGAAACAAGAAAATAGTCTTAAAGGATAGCCGTAGTCGTATGCCACTTTGATTTAATTTTATTATTATAATGAATCTGAGGTAAAGTTGTGTAAAGCAATCGTTTTAATTTGACAGTTCAAAACGTAAAACGTAAATACGAGTAGCATTATTTTTTGTTTAAGAATCATAAAGCGGTTAACATGATACATCTTACTGCCAATTCAACAGTATGATGCTTATAGTTAAAGAATAAAGTGGCTGTGTCATACGGACGGACAGACTTGACAAAACTATAAAGGTTTTGTTTTTTGCCATTTGGCTACGGAACCCTAAAAATGGGGTAAGAGGTATATTCTGCAAAATAAAAATTGGAAATACTACTATTGGTAACTTCGGGTAACTAGTATGAGTGTGAAGTGCCTATAAAATTGTGTCAAATTAAGCTTGTATAGTCTAATAAGACACACTTTTTGAACAAAACAATAAATATTGGAACACAAACTTTGTGGTACAGACAACCGTACATCACCGGACCACTGATTAGTGGTCAGCTAGTCTGGCTTCAGTTTGCAGGCAAAAATATTTTGAATATTCGCCGGCCAGCCAATACTGCCGCCGCTAAATAGAGCCGCCAACTCAGTGGTTGGTTAATGTTAATGATTATTATGTTGACTTTATATTGTATGGTTTTTATATCCTTGCGTTCTCTATATACATTTTATCTCAACTGCCATTGTTGCCGTAAAAAACATCTTTTAAGTTAAAGACAAGCTAAAGTTTCGATGATCCTACTTAGTAGCATGAAACCACTTCTTTTATGAGAGAGGTAAAAATAAATACCCGAGGGAGGCAATTATGATAAGTAATAATAAAAATAATAATATCCTTCCCACATCATCGCCATCTAGTCCCAAAGTAAGCTACTCAAAGCTTGTGTTATGGGTGCCAGACAACGGATATAATAATTAAATACTTTTTGTTTTTAAATACATACATGATATACATAGAAAACACCCAGACCAATACCTGTATCAGAGGTTCTATTGTTTCCTCTAGTTTCAAACTACCAGTCTTGTAACATATAGAAAAGTTTGTAGATAGCTGAATATGTTTGGGATTGCTGTTGATTTTGGGTTATGTCTGTTGGTGGGTCAGCAGAGGATGAGGCCCCCCTAGGAAGGTCCATTATTCCCCCTCGCGCGTTTATTCGCAGGAATAGTGTGCAATAAAACGCGCCCGCGACCGGCCACTGGCCGCAGCAAAAAATACACCCTAAAATTATTATTCTTTTGAATTGAACCGGTAGATAGATGGCGGCGGTTATTGCTTTTTGAAAAGTTACCGCCAGAAAAGTATGGCCGCCGTATTTTTTCAGTTTTGAAAGTTTTTACTGTCTAAACGTGGCTCGGAGTTGGACTGCATAATTGCTGCAGTCGAAAGTCCCACGAGTGCCTACATAATCGATTTTGGACTCAAGACCATGGAAAGTTTTATTGGAGAGTATTCATAGGCTCATAGGTCGTTGGAGATAATTATACTTAGAAAGAAGTATCTACTCGCTTTAAAATAATAATGATTAAATATTGAGCAATGATAAAATAATAGTAGCTCGGTACTTTTACCAAGTAGGCTAGGTTTGCTTTGTTTGGTTAGGTGCCTATAAATCGTTTTCTATTATAACAAGATTGATAGTTTCTGGTCTGGAACAACAGTACAAGATCGTACTATTAATATAAGATTGATAAAATAAATTGTTAAACTTTTAATTGTAATTAAAGCTTTGTTGAGCTTGGTTTGATTGTGAATCCGCGAACCTCATAATAAGTAGTAATAAATAATAATAATACTGTTAAGTTAATCGATGAGCAACAACAGAAATGGTCAACCAATCGATAGGTACCTACTATATTTTCAATAGGTAGTCAGTCTGTGATAGAGCCTCTTATGTTTGACAGTTAAAGGGTACTTTTCTTTGTTAAAAAAACGTCTCAGTTTATTTTCATTCCCAATGGCAGGGTGGTCACTTTGACTCTGACGCAGTAGAGTTCCTTCACTTTTATTACTTTCGGCAACATTACAGTGAAGAAAACGTTACGATCGCCTGAAGTAACGTTTTAACTGACTACCTACTTACGGAGTCGTGAGTGAGGGTATAAAAACATTCGTTCTATGGCTCTATTTTCCACTCCTGCCCTGTATATAAAACTTTATTACTTGTTTGTGCAATTGATTTACGTCTGTTGATGATTAGGCTACTGCCAAACATAGTTTATGGATTATAATAGTCTATGAGTATGAAGTGGTCTTTTTCGTAATTTTCTTTGCTTCTCCAATTAAAGACGTTAATTTGGATATAACACTTAATAAGTATTTATGGAGAAAATGTTAAATATATATATATATATATATATATATATATATATATATATATGTCAATCGTTGTAAAAGCTGACATCCTGATATCCAACGATCGAATGCTTTTGATCCTAAAATATAAAAGCTTAACTTAGCTACTAGCTAGGTATATAGATGTTTATAGGTAGGTCCTTTTAAAATGCTCGTAATGACGCCCAAAGTAAACAACACAGGTGTTCATTTTTATTTCCCTTCTGGCCATTTGGCGAATTGTTTCCAGGGGAGTGGATGAAAAACCTACGGTAATTTAATTTAGCTCTAAAACTGTTTCGGCGGTTCGTTTCGTTCCGATATTTTTTGCAGGCGCTCTTGTATCCTGTCACATGCAGGCTATGCAGCCAGACATCTGCTACAGAATGAAATATACCAATTTACTTTTTGTAGAGGTATTGAAAATATTGTCAGTTAGCGAGGCCTTGGACTGAATCAATTGAAAAACACTGAATTATTGATAAGTTTTTATATAATCCCGTCTGTGGTTTAAACTAACTGCCTAACCTTGCTCTTCTCTCGTTATGACGCGAATAAAGGTGATTTTATTAGAAATCTCGTTCCTATTTTCATTATTTTCCGTCCGATATAGTGTGCCTAAGCAGTCTGTGCCTTAAGTGCTTAATCAGTGAAAATAAACTATAGACATAGTTCACGATCCCAAGAGGCAACTTAACTATCTTGAAGCACGGAAGCCTTTTTTATTCGTCCGAATAAAAAAATAAAAATAAAAACGTTTTAAATTGCATGTATACTTGTCTATAAAAGTTACGCATCTTCCATGAAAATACATAGGTATATTAGTAAAATATTCGACAAAACTTCACGAACCTAAATTCTTTTCTCTTAAAATAAAGAATGAGCCGAACTTTGAAAATAGTTCCTATCAAGACTTTATTGATTATTGCAGTCTTATTCCAATGAAGTGGAGAAACGATTCCGGAGAAATTGACCGTATTCGGTAGACATTGGTGGAAATGATAGTATAATTGAAATACTTATCATGTTCTCCGAAGCGGGTTCTCCGAAGTTGAGTGTGGGTCAGGGGCAGATATTTGGATTCATTATTCATGGCCGTGGCTAGCCGCCGCGGTTGGTGAATGATTTGTAATCGATTCGCACTTTGCAAGATTGTAGCGGTTGACTTTAGTGTGGAAATATATAGATACCGCCCGTGTGTAAATTATATTTTAATCTTTTAAGCATAAAACAACAGTGTTAAAAACATTCAAAACCAATAATCTTGTTTTTCATTGATAAAAAAGAGGAATATTAGATGTAGTACAATCTAATAAGGTCAACGTGGCATATAGATCGGTATTCAGGATTAGAAATAAAACTTGCCCTGTCTATTTATTGATAAGACACGCCATCACTTGCGCAAACCGTCAGAATACGTAAACAAGCAATGGTTATTTCATAATAATAATGTCAACGCGGTGCAGCGGCCGATGATATGAACTACCTACCGACTCCTCTCTCGATAGAGCGTCGTTTGCACAGTAAGAAATGATCAGAAGTGCCTGTTTTCTTTCGTTTCAAAAATCGTTTGGGGTGTCTAAAGTTTCGTGCATTTAACATTACACATTGTAAATGTATTACTCTCACCTATAACGTTATTTTCATGAAATTTCCGGAAAACAAGTAACTAGTGAATCACAGCACTTATTTTAATTGAAACTTCAGATTCCATTTTCCATCTATTCAAGGAAAGTATTTATATCTGCTCGTGCTCAATTCGCGATTATCCGCCGGCGGTTTTGAATAGTACCTACGCAGTAATTTCACGTTGCTGAGTCAAATTAAAACAGTGAGAATTTAATTAAATGTGAAAATGGGTGCACTTGAAAAAATTGCGGCGGAGAGCCGGGTCCTTGAGCCGTGGCTGCATCTGACTTAATTCATTTATAGGCAGATTTAATGCTTAGCACGAACTTCGGCGCGCATAAAATGTGGAATTTATTAGCGCCGGTATTATCAGCGAAAGATGAGCTCGGGTTTTATACCGATCGATAAATATTTTTATGGTGAAGAGACTTTATGATCAAGCGTTCCGAGCATGTGGGTTGTGTTTGTGAACGAAGGAATACGGTACGTTGGCAATTATTAAGTTAATGATTGGTAGAGACGAGAATTTTCCAGCTTCTGTAGGGGTAGTAAAAAAAAGTGTTCTATTATCTTTCAATGTTTGCGTTTGTATGTGGTTAGTTCAATATTAATTTTACAAAACGATAAACTAATCGCAAAGATGATCCTTTGCGTAGCGTTCGATTGATTTGTATTGAGACACAAATGTTAATTACCTTTACTAATAAATACAATAAACTGAAACCTCACTTCTGGCAAAATATTGGATAAATGCTAAACTTATTATTAGCAAAAAAATAATTTTAGTCGGTACACAGGTAGGTAAGTACCTACAAATTTATAGCACCAGTTATTTTTCAAGCTTGCATTTTGCCTCCTGGTACTTGGTGTTTTACTTTATACATTATACGTTTTACATTAAAAATGCGAATTGAACTTACAAGCTAAGAAAATCCCCGTAAATTGTTATTTATTACCACCACTTTTAACACAAACAATGCCTGCATTGGTGCTGCTTTACATGCTTCAGAGGTTCTCACGCCGCCCCTTTAACATCGACTTAACTGTCATCTTTATGGTAAAGATTGCGAGGCAGAAATATTAAACTTCCGCAAAGAATAAGATGTAGCGTAAACCGTGCTGGTGCCCTCCCAGAGGAAATGAAATTGCAAAATATGTCCGTGGAATGGAGCGGACGCGTCGGCTACACCCTGAAGCGCCCGGTCTACTTTGTAAGGTCTATGGCACTTTGTACAAGTTAGCGAGTTTCAAGTGTGCGGGTACTCCTAATGCAAAACTGTCAATCGGCCAAAAAAATTAAATAATACTAAAGTTGCTATATTTTTTTTCTTGTGGTTTAAAGGTAAACTTATACCACCCTATTTGCTGTGGGCGAAGTAAAGTCAGTTTTTCTTTAGCAGTCGAATAATGTAAACAATCTTTTTATAATTTTGAAAATAATATCAGTAAATGAAAACCATTAACAATTTGATTTAATAAGTTATCTCAGTGCTAAACGTTGAATTACCTATGCAGTTTATAAGATTTGTGTTAAACTTTTTTTAAAATGATTTCTTTTAGTAAAAAGAAATGTCAATATTGTTTACAATATTTGACAAACACAAAGAAAGAAAGCAACAGACTTTAGGTGGTGGCGGGGAACCCGAGTCGATGACAGCGCTCGCAGTGACCAAAAAAATAAAGTTGTAGGGCGTCTGTCACCATTTCTCTAGCATTTTTTGTACAAAATTTCGTAAACGTGCATTATATTTTTTGTAAGAATTGACACTTTATATTAACAATATATCATTGAAAAACTTAAAAAAAAAGTAAAAACCGACTTCAAAACCAAAATGCACTAGAAAGTCTTAAATAAACTTTTCACCATTGAAAGGTCACTTTGACCATCAAGCATCAACTATTACAGCACCGACTCCAAAAAGAAATTGTTTGCCTAAAACGGATTCCTGTCCTTTCAATGGTGAAGAGTTTATTTAAGACTTTTTAGTGCATTTTGGTTTTGAAGTCGGTTTTAACTTTTTTAAAAGTTTATTTTATTTCTTTATTTTTAGTGATTACATAAGAGGGGGGGGGGGGGGGGGAAGTTGCGCCTTATGATTCAATTTTTTAAAGAAGCTACAAATTACCTATCATAAGTTCCGTCATTCTAATTACTGAACTCTTAAGCGTTAAGGAGTTCCACCATCAGATCAGCCCCACAAGATGTTGACAATCAGACGTAACAACACGTCAACATTAAGATAGTAAAGAAACACTATACGTGCCTTTAAAATTTGAGGGTTTCTCTCGATTACACCAAGATCCCATCATCAGATCCCAAAATTAAAAAAAATGGGACCAACTGTAAGGTACACCCTCTAAATAGGCGAAATTTTTTTTCGATTCGGTCAAATTCGGACAAACAAAAACATACAGTCGAATTGATAACCTCCTCCTTTTTTGAAGTCGTCCTCCTGTTTTTGATGACAGCCAGCCATTTGTCATTTCAACGTCCTCCAATAGTTTGTGGCGCTGTCGTCGCGGACGGTCCCGATAATATTAATATCCAATCGACGCACTGTTTCTATTCACAATCTAGATCCTAATTTTCTTGCGTTACTTCTAGTAGCAATTATCAGTTGATTTTAAAATCAAATGTATCATTTGATATACAACTTATGGTGGTTTAATTAGGTTTTTTTCGAAGTTGTAACGAAATAGTAAGTAGAAATGGCGTCATGTTATTCAGTTTATCAACAGGGAATTTCTTCAGAAAGTGTTCTTCTCGTCACCTTTGTGGCGAAAATTTATACAAATATTATTCAAAAGAAAAAATACTGCTTTAAAGAAGCTATCAGAATATAACAAAATTTGTTAGAATGATGAAAATCGATTCACTATTCATATAGAAATTTAATCTTGACATTTTGTCAGCCACGAAAGTTACTCACCGTGACACGAAAGTTAATACTGACTTAATGTCCATTTTTGAAAATATATAATGTTATTATAATGTAAAAGTCCAACAAGATATAAGTGTTTAAACTCAGCGCGAACTCGGTGTGACGCGCGAAGAACGGCAGTTTTACTCCCGTTTTCGATGGTTAAACATTTTTTCCTACAAAACTATAAATATTATAACACTTATAAAGTGAATTCATTTATTTATTTATTTATTTATTTACATATGGCGGACTTAATGCCAAAAGCAGTCTCTACCAGTCAACCATAGGTCAGGACAGAGAAAAATATATATACAGGCGGTGCAAGTAAAATTATAGAGGCAATAAAAGATAAGATTCATATAGCAAGACACATGATAAAACATACAAAATTTATTCTTTAATCAAACATTGAATATGTTTGGATTTACAAACGTGTGACCATCAAAAAACGGTGCTTAAATAATGACCCAACATACTAACCTAGTCATTACTTATGGCTTAGCACTCAAATTATCCGCTATATTCTGTGTTGCGGTAATCACCTTAAACGTAACACGGCGATAGCTCACCGTTAGCATCACGGCTGATGTTATTGTGCACTTTTAAATTGGTTTTCTTCAAGTGTCAGCAAGTTTAACTTAAGTCCTCCAGTAATGTCATTAAAATGGGCTTCATTCAAAACTAAAACCTATTGTGGAAATTCAAACGCTATAACACTCATTTTTCTAAACATAATTACAGCTACTTAGTAAGATACTAATTTTATTACTTAATCTATACTAATATTATAAAGCTGAAAAGTTTGTTTGTTTGTTTGAACGCGGTAATCTCAGGAACTACTGGACCGATTTGAAAAAATATTTTATAAACATTGCGCTGCGACGAGGGGATGGAGCAAACTCAAACTCACGGACGAAGTCGCGGGGGACCGCCAGTTATATGCACAAAGGATTAAAATGAGGTACCTTCTACCTAAATAGTATGCAGTCTACAAAAAAATACCTATCTATAAAATCCAGTATGGTTTCTTTAACTTACTTTCCACAATACTTTGTCGCTTTATAAAATCCGCTATCTGTTATATGGACACACTACGAACGACAAACAGATGGATTGTCAGACAGAAAAGACAAAGACTAAGAAAATCGTATATTAAAATTGACTATTTACAATACTTTTTCTAAGTTTGAATTCTGAAGAGTCAAACGAATAAGACTACAGTACCAACCCCAAAAATAAATGGTTTACCTAAAATGGAGTTCTTTTAAGAGTTAATTCACAACTTTTTAGTGCGTTTTGTTTTTGAAGTCAGTTTTTCTAATTTTATTTGCAAATTTTTCGTGACATATAGGAGAGGGGATAAGGGGGAGGGGGGAGGGAAGTGTGGGGATGCACCTTTTGACTCTGTTCCTTAATAAGCTACAAAGCATCTAACATAAAATCTGTTCTAACATAAGACGAATTGATAACCTCCTCCTTTTTGAAGTCGGTTACTAAAATAGTAAAAGATTATCACTAGAAACATAGCGCAAAGAACATCTGATGACCTGATGACTGACCTTTCGAACAAAAGCGCAGCGTAAGGAGTCCACCGACAAGAAGGACACATACTACCTTGTGAAGATCGCAGGACAACACTGGATGCTCACAACCGGTCGCTGTGGAAAACCGTAGGGGAGGCCTATGTTCAGCAGTGGACGTCCTTTGGCTGATAATCATGATGATGACGACTAGAAATAATCTATCAAAGTTACGAAAAGTTGTTACTTTCTAATTCCTTTTTTTCGATTATTTCCTTAATATTCCTTCCTTTCAGTCTGTTAGTGTGAAACGTGTGTATGTGTGTATCATAGACAGTCAAAAAACCGTACGTGCCAATAAGCCAGTGTTTGCCGAAGTGCCATCGCGGCATATTTCATTAGCTGCCATGTATCCGATACGCCATACGCCCGTTACAGACGAACGCACGTATCGCATATTTTTCCACGTGATCTCAATAGTGACGGCCCGGCTCACGTACGGAATTTATTGGCCTGCTAATAAAACAGAACACATTTTCTGCATTCTGCCGTGACGTCCCAGACCTCCCCTAGGGCGAGGTTGTATTATGGAAAGTGGTCGACTTATAATCTGTACCTATTTTTGAAAAAAAAAAACTTTTTACTTTTACTCGCATAAGAAAAGTACTAGTAGAAGACAAGATATGGTTGAGTGATTGATATGAATAAATAAAAGTACATTTTACAACGTATTTTCATTTACGTACTATTTATCACATCTAAGGTAACTCAAAGTTTTTTTATATTGTGCCGTTCACGCATTCGACTGGATGTAGTCTTTAACATTGTCATATACATAACTTACAACAATCTTTTTTAAAACTATGAAAACAATATTAGTGAATAAAAATCATTTACTATATGATTTGAAAAGATCTTGGTGAACTATGAATTACCTATGTATTTGGTGAGTTTTGTGTTTGTCTTATTTTAAAATGGATTATTTCAGAAAAAAAAAACGACTTCAAAACCAAAATGCACTAAAAAGTCTTAAATAAACTCTTGAATATTGAAAGGAAAGGAACCTATTATAGGCAAACAATTGCTTTTTGGAGTCGGTGCTGTGATCGTTGATGCTTGATGGTCAAAGTGATGGTAAGACTTTTTAGTGCATTTTGGTTTTGAAGTCGGTTTTAACTTTTTTTTAAAAGTTAATATTATTTCTTCATTTTTAGAGAGGGGGAAGGGGAATGCACCTTATGACTCTGTTCTTTAAGAAGCTACAAACTACCTATTATAAGTTATAATTACTGAACTCCTTAGCGTTAAAGAGCTCCACCATCAGCTCAGCCCCACAAAATGTTGACTATCAGACGTAACAACACGCCACCATTTAGATTCTAGTGAAGAAACACTATACGTGCCTTTAAAATTTGAGGGTTTCCCTCGATTACACAAAGATCCCATCATCACATGGCAAATTGAAAAAAAGGGGGCTAACTAGAAGGTATATCCTCTAAGTAGACGAAAAAAATTTTCTAATCGGTCGACAAACGACTGAGCTAAGATGTAACATAGATACAAAAAAAACATACAGTCGAATCGATAACCTCCTCCTTTTTTGAAGTCGGTTAAAAAGTAATGTCAAGATTCATTACAAGATTGGACAAGCAAAAAGAAACAGACTTTGGGTACAATATAAGAGAAAGCAGATTTTTACAAGATCGACTTTGCTTAATCACATTGCGAATGGCATAGCATGTGCTTGCCATTTAATTTAATTAATTTTGTTTGTCATGACTGCCACGTACCATTGTAATAATCTGCAGGCAAACTTACTAATCTTTGTAAGTGGGTGAGCCTCACGGACTTGTTTAAATTGTCGCATGGTTTGAAGATCGATGCTCAAGCATGAGATACGTGCAGTAATCACGGGCGTAAGGCGAAGGTGTTTGCTCGCTCACAATCATGACTGCTTCGATCAGGGCCCTACCTCGGAATACCTTAATATAAAAGTTACGTCCATATAAACGAGATTTACTTATCACGTTTCTTTGTGTTGGACAAAGGTTACATGCTCGTTCCCGCATCAGTCAAGTCCATCAGTCTGAACTGACGTGATTGACGCCAGAACGGTGGAAAATTCATCAGTCTTTCAGCCCGTGTATGTTACACGACCATTCTCTGATTATAATACCTTGGCTCTGTTCAGAATTAACAACCATTTTCTTTTATTTGTGTTTTTTGGATGTCGTCGATATCATCAGCGATATCATTCATAATTTTGTATTTATTAAGTATATGTATTCTATGTATGTTTATTACTCTTTTGCGTATGTATCCTATTATATATTTATGTTATATTAGTATGTATGACGTTAGACTGTCGGTGTGACCTAAAGGTCACACCGACACAATAAATTGTGCTCTAAGGTAAACCTTAGAGTACTATTTATTGTGTAGTGATAACATTCACCGACAACTCCAACACCTAATTTATTATAAAAAAAAGATTTCTAATACCTACACAAATATGGCGTTGATATTTAATGATCTTGTATACGAAAAAAAGTTAGCTGATCATAGTGCAATGTGACGTCAAATCATCCTTCTTCGACTTACTTGAATCAGCGTAGCTTTTTGACAGTTATTACAAAGGTAAATGATCGTACGAATTCGGAAATACACGAGTCAGAGTAGGGCCTGACGGGATTATGTACCTGTCTTAAAGTCACATATTGAGGGAAGGACTAGTTTGAAACACCTTTTTATGAGGTTCGGGCTTTGTGTCCAGTCAGTGGATGAAATAGTATTCGGTCAATTTTTTGTAGAATATCTTATACTTAGAATTTACTATTTTTGTAATAGGAGAATAGTAAAATCTAGTGAATAAAATATCTTAGTACCTAATAAACTTATATTTTTCCGTTTTGAAAACGAATTCTAATAAAATAAAATATAAAGTCCTGTCCTGCCTATGATCCTTTATTTCAGGTGCCAAATATAAAGCTATAAAGGAAGTTGCATAGATTTATTTTGCTGCCGTAACATAAAATGTTTCTTGTACTAGAAATTGAATCGATTGAAAATAGAACAAACCCTATTTTTTTAAAAATTTATGGACGATTTTTTATGTGGCATAAAAAATACATACAACCCTAAAGTTTTACCTTTTTTATCACCAACCCCTATTTTTTATAGCCATTTTAGTAATTTGATTATTTTTCATCCCGCTCGATAACTGATCAATTACCTATAGTGTTTTTCTTAACTTTTAAAATTACAAAGCTGGGCGAGACGGGGCCGGAGCGGGACGGTGCTAGGGGCGAAGCAAAGTTCGCTGGGTCCACTAGTTACCTATAAAAAGTTTACCAAATGAGTTATTATGTAACTACAGTAACCATTAAGTATTAAAACGAATACGGAAAACTAGGAAGGAAAATGGATAGACACGGGTTGATAAAACGCAAAAGTTTAAATCTTATAGGCAAAATGATAAATCAAGGAACTAAAAAAAACTCGGTAGTGAGATTTTTGAACATGAAACATGAGTCACGAAACTCTGACCATAAACATTTTGCCGTTGAATGTCTGAGTCCGAGACCATTTATCAGAATCTCAAAGGTGGATTTCGGCTAGGAAATCAGGAACTCAGCCGCAGACTTTTTTTTGCTGTACAACGCTGACCGTGCCTAACCCAGTTAGCGCTCAGACACTCCATCCATCCGACCAAGTCGGAACTATCTGGTCATGGAACCTAGGTCCCAGAACGGAGACTGAGGAACACGCACTCTATCACTAAGGGTCTCTCGAACTTTCAGTTCCGCACATGAAATCTGGTCTCGGAACTATAAACTCAGAACTTAGATCTGTGATTATTTAGTAGGTTCGAGACGGTGTAATTTTTTGTGAAAAGTAACTAACTTGGTATAACTAACTACGTCATAGTTCTTTAGGTACATTAAATAAATAAATAAATATCCTTTAGACATTCCCACACATCGCCATCTAGTCCCAAAGTAAGCTACTCAAAGCTTGTATTATGGGTGCCAGACAACATTGAAACTTCGTTCTTACTGTAAGGAGATGCATCCGCGCTGATAGAGGAAATGATGAAACCACTGGCTTTTGATTTACACTTCACTAGGAAAACTTGTTAACACGGGTTATAGTTACGTTATTGCTTAATAGTGTTTTGTCACTATACAAACTTAATAATATAAATTGCAGTTGCAGAGTTGCTTTTTATAAGTGCAATTTATATTGATAACACGGAATTAATCACGGAAGGAATAAACACTTGGTAAACGTAATGAAAGGTGCGGTGGTTGAACAAAGACTGAGGCCATCACCCCGTGGTACAACTTTTAGATCTACCCTTGACGGATCGCAAAGCTGCCTAGGAAAAAGACGCATATTTAATTGTTGTGGATAACATTGTAATCTCTCTGCAGGACCTAAAGGTTTGAAAGGCGGAGACCATTGAGCCCACCTTTGTACAATATTATTTTGTGCAATAAAGTCTTTAAAAAACGGTGGTGTCGCTAGTGTCGTTTTACTTTTCATTTAATTTTTATGACTGCTATGTTTCGTGTATAGTTTGTAAGAGTTATTCTACATATACATACAGACTGTTGTTTTGGTTAGCGACGAGCGACTTAGGGGTGGCTGTACAAACGTTACTTATGGCAAAAAATATATATTTTTTGAAATTGTAAAACCTTAAATATATACATTTCTTATTTAAAAAGCGTAGTATTTCGAAGATAGGCGCGTACTACGCGCGAGGGTGCGAGTTTCCCTTATTCGTATTGTTTTTTTTTGAAGTTTTCGTTGCAGTTATGTTTATGCAGCTCGTATTATTTAAAATAGCACAAACACTAATTAAAAACTTGATTAAAATAGTCTCTTAAGCATCCAAACACCACAAACACAAAAAGGTTATTCACCTTTTTGTGTTTTGTGGCTAATTAAAAAGTTATAGAATTGAGTGCTTGGAGTATTGTAGTAAAAGTGAAAATTGTCTAGCATCTTGGCAGTTCTTCAGAAGCCCTCTCGCTTTGTCGAGCGCTAACTTTCTAGTTGCAAGCAACAAAGTTGAAGCATTTTGAACCAGTTATAAGCTTATGTCGTGTGATAGGACCTAAATAATAGGGGAATCTCTCGAGAATTCACTTCTCAATTCACTTGATTATATTGAGCGACATTGTAAGTACTTATTTCATCTAAAAGAGCCTTTGCATACTGCGACTTTGAGCAGCAATGCAGCAACGATGCATTCGCAAATTGTCAACCTTAACACACTTGCGCTACTCTTGGCATTGATACAGTCGCAATGCCTTCGCGCGTTAGCATCGATGCAGAAGCTGAACATTGACATTAATATGTACTTTGTATTTTTGACTGCATCGATATTAACACAAACTTGTGTCCAAGATTGAACTAACGCGCGTTAGCTTGTTATTGTTGTTGTTAGCGTGTTAGTTAGATGAAGTAGCCCTTCTGCATCGATCCTAAGGCGCGATATCATCGATGCCAAATTAAATCTTTACTGTGTGGGTTGCGATGCTATCGCGCGTTTTCAAAACGCGTGCCTGCATCGCATGCCTCCCGTTTCACATACTATGAGATAATAAGAATGGCAAATAAAATAAATACAGTGAACTTATTGAAATCTACGAAAACTATGTATGTATTGAAAATAAATATCCATTACGTTTTTCTACAACTCGTACGCTTATTTCGCCGTAGTAACGTCTCTGAGCTTAGCATTCGCTTATAAATTTACGTTTGATTTGATAAAGCTACGGTGTATTCCGATTTACCTTTGGGGCGTATAAAAATAGAAAACCTATCTGAAATCTCGCCACAATTTAACTCGAGAAGTGACAGGAAATTTGGTTTGGAGCGTTCGGCAAACAGTTTATCTCAATAAGTCATTTCAACTTACCTTTGCGATTCCAAGACGGTTTCGGAGGGGAGGCAGTCGATTTTTGGATTTTATTTAAAATCTGTTGAGTAGGTGGATGCGTATTTTAGAAAATATTTCGAAGTTTTTCACTCTTTAGAAGAAAAAAAAACTATTTTTTGTATCTTCTTACCTGCGCTCTTCCCATGTTCTCACTCTTCATACTCCTCTTTACAAGTCCGGCTTTATGTCGGACTCTTTCACTATCTCTGCGATTCACCTTTGGAATTCTCTCCCTATAGAAATCAGAATGTCGTCAAACTAACTTTCTTTTAATTAGTCTCTCCGCACCCACTATCTTAACCTTGGCTCACTTCAGAATTAACCACCATTTCTTTCACTGCTGTCGGTAATATCTTTATAGATGTCATCAATATCTTCACTTCCCTATCTGTTTTTTTAAATATATGTATTCTATGTACGTTCATTTACTCCATGCTTATATATTAATATATTTCTTTTATCTATGTTATTTTAGTACGTATGTTTATGTTACTGCATATTAAAATATTTTTTCTTGGACCCTCTCAGTACTTTTAAATATTCCGCCACTGATTTAACTCTCTGCATTTCCCAAGCGGTTGACTGGTAGAGAATGCCACAAGGTATTAAGTCCGCCAATGGTACCATTAACAGTGCAATATAGTTTATAGTTTAAATAAATAAATTAAATACATATTTTTGAAGAACTTGAGAAGTAATGGCTGCATAGAGCCCGCTCTCATCTCAAATTGTATCAAATTTACCTCCAAAAGTATTCATAGTGGTTACGTTGGTCAGACTCTTTCTTATCTAAGATACTAAGGAAATACTGTAAAAATACCTATATTTTTTTTTGGGCTGAGTGCCGCTCGCACAGGACTTCGGAAGTTGCAAATCTGGTATTTTAAGATTGGTTAAGGGCTTAATAACATTGAAATTCACATTGACTTGACCTTTAGGAAGCAGGGATGTTTAATTTGACTGTACTATATCGAGTAACGGTAAAAACAGAAGAAAAACATTCAAATGTTTTGACATTAATATTATTTAATTACTCTTTTTAAACCTGTACGTAGTTAAGTTTCTGATTTCAACAACGAGCAAGTAAGAAATACGTTAAAAGCTTGCGTACCTACTGCCGAGTGCCAATGGTGGCAGTCTGAAATATTAGATAGGTTACTTTTCTTCAAATTGGATTCATTTTAAGTGTATCCATTCTCTTCCTTTGCACTGAACATCCAAGTCCAACATGCTGTAACAAAGACAAACCGAAGCAAGTTTTATTTGACTTGAGAACCGAATATTTTGCAATCACGTTAATGGTTTTTGCTTTATCATTCTTTCTCTGTCATTCACGTCGAGAAATGTTGAATTATTCAGATAAGAAAGAAGCGAGGAGTAATGTAATGGAAATGTCTCGAAGTTTTCTAAAAAATGTACGTAGTAAAGGAGTTTTTTTTTGTATGGCTATTAAAACATCCTTTGCGATACACGCAGGGATGGCCCTGTCAGATAGCACTGCTGGCTGGCTTCCAAACAATACTGGAAATTTCTAAAACACCGAATTGCTTGGCCACGATCACTTTATGATTTACTGCAGTATGACTCTTTCGTTTCGTGTTTTTTTTAGAAGCATATAAAATCTATTAGCACCTTAAGCTACCTTTTATAAAATTACTTCTCTCTTCTGCTTTAAATAGGATTCTTCGCGTCACACATTCATATATAAAAGCAGGTTGCATATATTTTCATGCCAGGGTTCAACAAAGAAGGCGAAATACGAATAAATTTATTCAGCGTCGCGAAATTGAAATTTCAGGTGGTCGCGGCTGTCCTAGTCCGGCTACTGTAAGTTGAACTTCCCATCCCCCAATATTGCTTTGGGAAAGGGGGAGGAAAGGGTGTTGTCCAATACCACTAGGGGTCTATCCAGTTTGGTTTTGGCAGTTCGTATTTGTATTCCGGGGCTAACCTTGCGCACAGCCACCGATCCGCCGTGATTTGGTAAAAATCCCGAAGGCAAATTATTGTTTAGGACGAACGGATTGGTATGTCTCAATTCTATTTCAGTAGTAAACCGATTAGATACTTTGTTGATCATGGGTATGTATGTGGGTACTCGTTCCTTAGTTAATACAAAAGTTTCGTCTCACCTGGAGATATTGTTACTTGCGCAATAAAACCTATTAAGTAAATGTAGGTAAATATTATTATTAGCAAACGATGCGCTTCACATCTTAGACGCATGCGCGACAGCCCCAACAGTATCCTGCGCGCGTTGGCAGACCGGTGGGACTCGCCTATGCTAGCTCGATGGATACAGCTACACGCTGTCAAGTAGTAGACATCTTGCTGGCGGCGGAGGGTGCTACATCTGTTATACGTGTCTTTGTTGTGTGTCTTTTTGGTGTATTTTGTGTCGTACTGTATATTAGTAACTTTAGTTTCAAGGTCAATTTGTAACTAACCCAACTATATGGATCCCGATGTCCGAAATAAACATTATTTAATTTAATTATTTAATAATAAAATAAACACAAAACTTTATTTCATATTTCCAACGTTTCTTTACAACCTGTACCTACGTAAGCACTTAAGCCAACTTATAAACAGGACTTATTTAGTCCAAAAGCAGGAAAATTCCACAGCAGCAGAAGAAATTGTAAGTCTTGGTGATTTACACCGCCGCCATCACACAATAATGGATGCGCAGGTAATAAAAATTCCGATACAGACGCGAGACGAATTTCTCTCGAAACGGGCACAAATAAGATTTATAAGGGTGTATGAAGGTGGTAACACCCCCTACATATGCTCTGGGAGGTACGAACGGTTTGAAAAGTCATAGGAATGGAGCTTTGCCGTAATGCCATTGATATAAAGTTCATTACTGGAGAGCTCAGTTTTGCTGCTGCTGTGTATCGATAAGCGACAAATTGGTTGGCACGTCAACGCCGAACGTACGGCGAGCAAGAGATTTCCACTTGTTCCGTGATAAGTAGTTAAAAATAAAGGAATAATGTATGTTATTTTTCATTGTGGAAATAATTATGAATATTATAAAGTACTTGTATGATTTCATTACTTAAATACTGCCTTACAATAAATTTCTTCGTTTTTATAATATTATTAGCGTCAAGAAAATTGGCTGCTGTATGTAATTCTGATGAAGATACAATAATATGGTACTGTCGAACTGATCTGATGATGGAGCTGGAAGATATGAACTGAAATTATATCATGGAATATCGAATCAAAATCGTTTTTGCACTTGTATGAAACGTAGCGTAATGGACTTTGAACACGATTAGTTTTCAAGGTGTGATGATGAAGCCGGATAGGCACTAGCATTTCATAATGTATCATAGCAGTGTTTGGATCGGTTGTAAATTTCTTGTAATGAACTTTGATCACGATTATGTTTCATGGTCTGATGGTGCAGCCGGAAGACAGGAACTGGCACTCTATGATGGAATATCGAATCAAATCAGTTTTTAGACTTGTAACAAAGGTAACGTAATGGACTTTGAATACGATCGGTTTTAATGTCTGATGATGAAGCCAGAAGATAGACACTAGCATTCCATCATGGAATATCGTATCATAGCCGTGTATCGACTTGTTTTAAATAAACTTTGGCTATACTATTAAGTTTCTTGGTCGTTGATGTGATGGTTGTTGATGAAGCCGGAAGACTGGAACCTGCGTTCCATCATGGAATATCGAATCATAGTCGTGATTGTGTTTGTGACAAAGGTCACGCAATGGACTTTGAACACGATCAGGTTTCAAGGTTATGAAACTGACTTACCAGCTATCAAAGTTAATTTCGGAAACGTCGATGACCAGCTAGTTCGGCCTATAGAAATCCAATTCCTGGCCAAGTACAGATACGGTTCACGACGTTCACGAGATGCTCTAGGGTAGACCACGCAGTGGTGTACTCAGAGTCCCGTACTTTTGCGACTGTACAGGCGTATGTGGCCCGAGCAGAGTAAAATCACTTAGTAGCCTTTAGATTGAAGAGCTAGATTGCTCTTAGGTGACAGGTATAACACCATGCAATACAAACGCTCTAACGGAGATGAAGAGGATGCTGGCTCATTCGCCGACTTAAAATAAATGTATAAATGTTAAAAATAATTCGATATATATGACTTCTTTCTTAAACTTAAGAGCTTTGCTCTTGTCAGTGGAGTGCTTGCCATTCTTTACATATTATATCAATGAAAAAGTATAAAAGAAATGAATAGTTTAAAAAACAGGCTTTTATAAATGCACGTAAAACCAAAAATAAACTATGGATCTTTCAAATTGTCTTTATTGCTGGACTGAAGTGTAAACTATGTGCTTTTTATTATACTATTTTATCGTAAAAGCGTGGAGCGCTGAAAGAGAAAGTATTTCTTGTAAACAAATACTAACACTAACTAAACTGTCGCACATAACGTTTATACCGCAAAAGGGTTATCAAAGGGAACTAAATTTATCGCATCCACGAACAAGATCTCCACCACATTTTGCCAGTGTTAAGACATTACCCTGATGTACTTAATTGCCAGAAAGTAAAGGCGTTTAGAATGAAGACATCGAATATCTTGTCTCCTCACTGCTGGCGCATTTTTGTCTGGATTCGACAAACTGGTACTTTGAACAGACTGTTTAATGTAGAGCCACCTACCAGTCGTGCTGCTACTCCAGTTAGAGCGTCGATATCTGCAAACTGCTTCCCTGCAACATTGCTTAACTTGATTTCTCAGCAAGCTATACCAAAAGTCTTTCCTAATCCAGCGCCCCACGCTAATAAAAATATTATAATTAAATGCACATATTATTTACAGTTCAACCCAGCCATAGAGGGACAACTTGAACCTAAAGTTGCTATTTATTTCAGGTAACTGTGTTAGTAAATGAACAGCGTTAGCAATTGATTTTATAAACTTATATTTTCCTTATTATCATAGCTCAGCGGGGTTTGGCCTAATCAGAGGACAAACCCCGCTAAACTATCGTCGTCCGAAGTTTGTTGAGAGTGGTAGTGCTACATTATTTTTTTCTCGGACTACTATCCTATTACAAAGGAGTTTGACCCGTTTCTCGTGGACAGTGAGTGCTAACCTGCGTGCGTGGTTGAAACTGGTGTTCGCTCGCCGCTGCGCGCGATTGGATTGTTGTTCCTGTCTCGCTCTCGCCTGACGCCTGTGACTTGCACTCGAGGTGCTCAATCTATCATCCGTCCTTCTCACACCTGAGGAAGCACGCGTCGTAAGCATGCCGCTGCGACGAACACCGCCAAAATTCCCGTCAACTTCAGATTTACCTACCGCAGGAGCGACAGATAGTGATACATTCGTAAATATGCGCAAGCGTAAGCAACCGGACTGCGATATTGATTACGATGCTTTGTTTGAAAAGAAAATCGAGCAGCGTATGCAAACATTTGATGACAAAATGACTAGCCGTATCACCGCCGCCGTCAGCACAGAACTCGCTGGAGAATTAGCTAAGATCACTGAAGGCTTATGTGGCATAAATGTCAGCCTGCAAAAACTGAATGACGACAACCTCGCCATCAACAAGTCGCTGCTTGAGGCTAATTCACGCCTTACTCAAATGGAAAAATCCCTAACACATTCATCTGAAAGGCAGGACTGTTTTGACGATCGCCTCAAAGTTATTGAGGCCGGCCGCACGCGCTGTGATGACTCAGCTAATCAGGTGCAGATACTGCAGAACAAAATTGCCGCCATGGAACAACATGCTAGACAGAATAACATTGAGATTTCCAACCTCCCAGAGCGACGTGGTGAAAACCTTATAAAAACAATGGAGTGTTTAGGCGATCTCATCAAATATCCCATAAATGGATCAATTATAATGTCAGCCCACAGGGTCCCGCATGCCGACCAGCAAAACCCAAGACCAAAAAATGTGATTATTAAATTTATCTCAACAATTCATCGGGACAACGTCATTGCGGCATTCCGGGCATCGAGAGGTCTGGACTCCACTAAACTGTCAATCAGCGGCCCTTCTCACATTATATACATAAACGAACATCTGACGCTCGCCAAAAAGGTACTATTTCGCCAAGCCCGTGAAGCAGCAAAGAAATTTGACCACCGCTATGTCTGGATTAAACATGGGAATATTCTAGTTCGCAAATCGGACACATCAGCTGTTTTCGCTATTCGTTCGACGAGTGATATCGACAAAATTAAATGAACGTTATCTCCGTACGACGTTTGTCATCTTATGATTATGCACCTTACGTGTTTAGACTACGTAATTTTCACAAATAGAATATATCTTGTAGCTGTGGACGACAAACCCACCTGGGTATGGGTAAGCTTTTATTATTCATCAAATCGTATTATCTTTAACGCTCGTGCTAACATAAATCATCTGTCACTGGGCCGTAGTACCTATTCTTTTCATGCCGTGTTGCAATCTCGATTACTGCAACTTTTTACCTGTTACAAGTATATTATACAAGGCAGTGCCGCTTACACTAATAAAACTGGCAGCTTTGTGAATAGTAAACATGCATGGTTGCTATTGACATCCGTATTATATTACATTATATTGTTTCAATATTTTCTGAACACACTTTTTCTTTTATTCCGACGTTCTAGTACCAAAACCTACAAACAAACATTTTATGTGGCTTACCTTAGCTATTGGTATCTATTATGTACCCTTAGAATATCACAAATGCATAGCTTGCTATATAATAGGGATGGTAATGTTTACGATGGTTCTTATTTGTCACACGCAACCTGCAAGCAACTTGCACTATTTATTAATCATAAACTGGTCTCCTTAACCAGCTACTTTTTTGTATTTTATTTTTTTGTATTTTTATCAGGCGAAAACAGATATCGCCAAATGAACAGATTTTTATGTTACCTAACAGTAGAACGGCATTTACACAGTTTAGCCGTTACAATCAAAATACTTTTAGTTAATCCTATATACTTAAAAAATAACATTCAGTGCAAAAAATGAATTAGCTATTTATTACCAAAACTGTGGCGGGTTACGTACGAAACTAAATACAATATATATGAATATTCTGGCACACTGTTATGATATTATAATTCTGACAGAAACATGGTTTCATGATGATATTACTGACAACGAATTCATTGATTCGCGTTATGTTGTTTACCGCTCCGACCGAGACCGCTTAGGTACTAGGCGGAAGGACGGCGGCGGCGTACTTGTGGCAGTGCTGCGCTCGCACCGCTCGGCCCGTGTCGAGTGGCTTGCGTCAGCGGGCCCTGCCGCAGCGCTCCCGACCTTGGTGGATCATGTGATTGTAAACCTTTATGTTGGCACCTCTCATTTAATAATCAGCGCTGTTTATTTTCCCCCTGCAGTTAAGTGCGATGCGTACGTAACTTACTTTGATTTCATGTCAGAATATCTACACACAAATGGATGTAATAGTTTCTATATAGCAGGTGATTTCAATCAACCTCATCTGGATTGGTACTTGGATGGTACTCAAATGAAGCTCTCTTCTTCAAATACTGGATCCGTTTACAACTGCTTACACAACTTTATGTCTTCACTTAATTGTTCGCAATTAAACATATTTAAAAACAATCGCAATCGATATTTAGACCTTTTTATAACTAATACACCTTATAGCATGGCTTATTTTGCACAGATTTCACTTGTTCCGACGAATGTAGTGCACCCTTCATTCTTTGTTTTATCACCTATTGATACAGCCTCCAAATTTATACCTAAAAAACCCGTAAAGAAATATTGCTTTAGAGAAGCTGACTATGAACTTATTAACAAAGACCTTGACAGTATTGATTGGAATATCCAGTTCTCGAAAAGAAATGCTGAGGAATGCCTTGATATCTTTTATGAGACATTATTTCAGATCATTCGAAATCGTATTCCATGTAAATTAACAAGATCTAGCACTCGATTTCCTATTTGGTTTAGTAATCCACTGATACACATATTTAAAAATAAAAATAAAGCCTGGATAAACTGGAAAAAGTACAAAAATCAATCGGACTATTTAATATTTTCAATGTACCGAGAGAGGTTTAAAAAAGAGTGTAGTAAATGCTATAAAGCTTACATTAATCGTATTGAAGATAGTATCCAAAATAACGTGAAGTATTTCTGGACCTATATGAAACATCGTAAAAACCAATCAGATATACCAGATAGTGTTACTTATTTAGACCAGGTTGCAAATAACCCTTGTGAAATATGTAACTTATTTTCAATGTTTTTTGAATCTGTCTTTCAGCCAAGTGATTTAAATGAATCTTACGAAATAGACGACATCAAGGACCTTGATATAAGGACACGCACTAGTAATCTAATTAGCAACATCAGCATAACCCCAGATTGTGTACTCAAGGGTCTCGAATCTTTAGACACTACTAAGAGCGCGGGTACTGATAATATTCCACCACTATTCCTTAAACGCACTGCTATTTCTATTTTCGTTCCACTTCATGTAATATTTAATAAGTGTTTAAGTGAGGGTACCTTTCCAGCTACCTGGAAGTCTGCCAGAATCACCCCAGTTCATAAGGGGGGCTCAAAAAGGGATGTTCAAAATTATCGGCCGATATCGATCCTTCCAGCTTTATCAAAGCTTTTTGAACGGCTCCTACATAACTGCCTGTATCCTCAATTACATAATTCTATACTGCCTCAACAGCATGGTTTTGTACGAAAACGCTCTACCTTGACTAACCTTATTGTTTACGTTACAGAGCTTTTTACTAACATAGACTCTAACTTGCAGACTGACAGTGTGTACACGGACTTCAGAAAAGCGTTTGATAGGGTAGACCACAAAATATTGCTAGAAAAGATTGCCTTTAATGGCATCCGTGGCAGCCTGTGGAGGTGGTTTAAATCATACATATCAAATCGGACACAAAAAGTAGTTATCAATGGGCATCAGTCAAATTTAATACTAATCACTTCTGGAGTGCCACAAGGCTCCATTCTTGGGCCATTACTGTTTATTTTGTTTATTAACGATATCGACGAATGCTTCAATCACTGTAAATACTTACTTTATGCTGATGATCTCAAATTATATCGTACTATCACTAATTGTTCCGATCATCTCAAGTTTCAAGAAGATTTGACCAGATTCTCTGAATATTGCATAAAAAATAAATTATCACTAAGCCTAGAAAAATGCAATTGTATAACTTTCACTAGAAAATTGACTCCCAGTTTTCATGATTATTTCTTATTTGGCTCCAATCTTACAAGGGTACAGACTATCAAGGATCTTGGGGTAACCCTAGACACGAAATTAACTCTAGATAATCAAGTTGCAAATATTTGTAATAAAGCTTTTAAAATGTTCGGCCTCGTTATGCGCGCCAGTAATGACTTTAGACGCCCATCTACATTTGTTTGTTTATTTAAGTCCTTGGTACGCTCTCAACTTGAGTATGCGGTGACTATCTGGGACCCGTTTTATGCGAAATACGTTGACAGCCTCGAAAGGGTACAAAAGAAATTCCTTAAAAGCATGCACTACAGGTGCTTTCACAGCCGTATCTCCTATGCTGCCGCCCTTGACAGATATAAGATGACCAACTTGAAAAAAAGACGTCTACAGCTGCAAGCTATCTTTCTATATGACCTTTGCCATAACAAATATGACTGTATAGATTTAGTTAATAAGTTAAGCTTCAGAGTGCCAGTTAGGCCGAATAGGCGAACTTGCCGCAGTTTTAAACTTTTTCTTAACTCGATTGCCCGTACCAACGCTGGCAAGCGCTCGCCGTTGTTCCGGCTGACTGACACCTACAACACTCATTTTAATGATATAGATATTTTTGTACTTAGTCCACATTCATTTAAAAAATCTGTTTTAGTCCTTCTTTTTCGTATTTATATAGCTGTTCTTATCAATTAGCATAACATGTATGTACATTCACATTAATGATTGCTCCTACTATCTCTAAATTTTTTAAGTAATCTGTGGTTATCGTGGTTGATGTCATAGTTAGTAATACTTAGTTTTCTTAAGTCTTCAATTTATATTAACACTGTGATGTTGTTTGATTAACCCAAATAAATGAAAAAAAAAAAAAAAAAAAAAAACTACATATCTCCTTTAGGACGCTTTGCAGGTGAATGTTTTTTTTACATATACTGGTACCAAATGCAGTTAAAATCATTCAAATGGTAATTTAACTTTATTTATTCTTTCTCTGTCATTCACGTCGATAAATGTTGAATTATTCAGATAAGAAAGAAGCGAGGAGTAATGTAATGGAAATGTCTCGAAGTTTTCAAAAAAATGTACGTAGCAAAGGAGTTTTTTTTGTTGTATGGCTATTAAAACATCCTTTGCGATACACGCAGGGATGGCCCTTTCAGATAGCACTGCTGGCTGGCTTCCAAACAATACTGGAAATTTCTAAAACACCGAATTGCTTCGCCACGATCACTTTATGATTTACTGCAGTATAACTCTTTCGTTTCGTGTTTTTTTAGAAGCATATAAAATCTATTAGCACCTTAAGCTACCTTTAATAAAATTTCTTCTTTCTTCTGCTTTAAATAGAATTCTTCGCGTCACACATTCATACATAAAAGCAGGTTGCATATATTTTCATGCCGGGGTTCAACAAAGAAGGCGAAATACGAATAAATTTATTCAGCGTCGCGAAATTGAAATTTCAGGTGGTCGCGGCTGTCCTGGTCCGGCTACTGTAAGTTGAACTTCCCATCCCCGTGTATTGCTTTGGGAAAGGGGGAGGAAAGGGTGTTGTCCAATACCACTAGTGGTCTATCCAGTTTGGTTGTGGCAGTTCGTATTTGTATTCCGGAGCTAACCTTGCGCACAGCCACCGATCCGCCGTGATTTGGTAAAAATCCCGAAGGCAAATTATTGTTTAGGACGAACGGTTTGGTATGTCTCAATTCTATTTCAGTAGTGAACCGATTAGATACTTTGTTGATCATGGGTATGTGGGTACTCGTTCCTTAGTTAATACAAAAGTTTCGTCTCACCTGGAGATATTGTTACTTGCGCAATAAAACCTATTAAGTAAATGTAAATATTGTTTAATAAAATAAACACAAAACCTTATTTCGTATTAACAACGTTTTTTTACAACCCGTACCTACGTAAGCACTTAAGCCAACTATAAACAGGACTTATTTAGTCCAAAAGCAGGAAAATTTCACAGCAGCAGAAGAAATCGTAAGTCTTGGTGATTTACACCGCCGCCATCACACAATAATGGATGCGCAGGTAATAAAAATTCCGATACAGACGCGAGACGAATTTCTCTCGGAACGGGCACAAATAAGATTTGTAAGGGTGTATGAAGGTGGTAACACCCCCTACATATGCTCTGGGAGGTACGAACGGTTTGAAAAGTCATAGAAATGGAGCTTGGCCTTGATGCCATTGATATAAAGTTCATTACTGGAGAGCTCAGTTTTGCTGCTGCTGTATATCGATAAACGACAAATTGGTTGGCACGTCAACGCCGAACGTACGAGTACGGCGAGCTAGAGATTTCCACTTGTTCCTCGACAAGTAGTTATAAATAAAGTAATAATTCACTCTTTTTCAATGGCAATTATTACGGATAACGTAATGTGTACTTGTATGATTTGATTACTTAAATACTGCCTTACAAGAAATTTCTTAATTGGCAGCTGTATGTAATTCTGTTGAAGATACAATAAAATGGTACTGTCGAACTGATATGATGATGGAGCTGGAAGATATAAACTGAAATTATATCATGGAATATCGAATCAAAATCGTTTTTGCACTTGTATGAAACGTAGCGTAATGGACTTTGAACACGATTAGTTTTCAAGGTGTGATGATGAAGCCGGATAGGCACTAGCATTTCATAATGTATCATAGCAGTGTTTGCATCGGTTGTAAATTTCTTGTATTGAACTTTGATCACGATTATGTTTCATGGTCTGATGGTGCAGCCGGAAGACAGGAACTGGCACTCTATGATGGAATATCGAATCAAATCAGTTTTTAGACTTGTAACAAAGGTAACGTAATGGACTTTGAATACGATCGGTTTTAATGTCTGATGATGAAGCCAGAAGATAGACACTAGCATTCCATCATGGAATATCGTATCATAGCCGTGTATCGACTTGTTTTAAATAAACTTTGGCTATACAATTAAGTTTCTTGGTCGTTGATGTGATGGTTGTTGATGAAGCCGGAAGACTGGAACCTGCGTTCCATCATGGAATATCGAATCATAGTCGTGATTGTGTTTGTGACAAAGGTCACGCAATGGACTTTGAACACGATCAGGTTTCAAGGTTATGAAACTGACTTACCAGCTATCAAAGTTAATTTCGGAAACGTCGATGACCAGCTAATTCGGCCTGTAGAAATCCAATTCCTGGCCAAGTACAGATACGGTTCACGACGTTCACGAGATGCTCTAGGGTAGACCACGCAGTGGTGTACTCAGAGTCCCGTACTTTTGCGACTGTACAGGCGTATGTGGCCCGAGTAGAGTAAAATCACTTAGTAGCCTTTAGATTGAAGAGCTAGATTGTTCTTAGGTGACAGGTATAACACCATGCAATACAAACGCTCTAACGGAGATGTAGAGGATGCTGGCTCATTCGCCGACTTGAAATAAATGTATAAATGTTAAAAATAATTCGATATATATGACTTCTTTCTTAAACTTAAGAGCTTTGCTCTTGTCAGTGGAGTGCTTGCCATTCTTTACATATTATATCAATGAAAAAGTATAAAATAAATGAATAGTTTAAAAAACAGGCTTTTATAAATGCACGTAAAACGAAAAATAAACTATGGACCTTTCAAATTGTCTTTATTGCTGGACTGAAGTGTAAACTATGCGCTTTTTATTATACTATTTTATCGTAAAAGCGTGGAGCGCTGAAAGAGAAAGTAATTCTTGTAAACAAATACTAACACTAACTAAACTGTCGCACATAACGTTTATACCGCAAAAGGGTTATCAAAGGGAACTAAATTTATCGCATCCACGAACAAGATCTCCACCACATTTTGCCAGTGTTAAGACATTACCCTGATGTACTTAATTGCCAGAAAGTAAAGGCGTTTAGAATGAAGACATCGAATATCTTGTCTCCTCACTGCTGGCGCATTTTTGTCTGGATTCGACAAACTGGTACTTTGAACAGACTGTTTAATGTAGAGCCACCTACCAGTCGTGCTGCTACTCCAGTTAGAGCGTCGATATCTGCAAACTGCTTCCCTGCAACATTGCTTTACTTGATTTCTCAGCAAGCTATACCAAAAGTCTTTCCTAATCCAGCGCCCCACGCTAATAAAAATATTATAATTAAATGCACATATTATTTACAGTTCAACCCAGCCATAGAGGGACAACTTGAACCTAAAGTTGCTAATGCTTTAGAATGTTTTTAACACTCACAGTGTCATATTTCATATTCATAAAGATGAAATAAGAAACCAAAAATTTGCGCAAAGGCGGGACTTGAACCAGCAACCTTTTGGCAAACCGGGCCAAACGCTCTTACCAATTGAGCTACCGTGCTGTTAGTCGTGTGCGCAAATTTTTGGTTTCTTATTTCATCTAAAGTTGCTATTTATTTCAGGTAACTGTGTTAGTAAATGAACAGCGTTAGCAATTGATTTTATAAACTTATATTTTCCTTATTATCATAGCTCAGCGGGGTTTGGCCTAATCAGAGGACAAACCCCGCTAAACTACATATCTCCTTTAGGACGCTTTGCAGGTGAATGTTTTTTTTACATATACTGGTACCAAATGCAATTAAAATCATTCAAATGGTAATTTAACTTTATTTATTCTTTCTCTGTCATTCACGTCGATAAATGTTGAATTATTCAGATAAGAAAGAAGCGAGGAGTAATGTAATGGAAATGTCTCGAAGTTTTCAAAAAAATGTACGTAGCAAAGGAGTTTTTTTTGTTGTATGGCTATTAAAACATCCTTTGCGATACACGCAGGGATGGCCCTGTCAGATAGCACTGCTGGCTGGCTTCCAAACAATACTGGAAATTTCTAAAACACCGAATTGCTTCGCCACGATCACTTTATGATTTACTGCAGTATAACTCTTTCGTTTCGTGTTTTTTTAGAAGCATATAAAATCTATTAGCACCTTAAGCTACCTTTAATAAAATTTCTTCTTTCTTCTGCTTTAAATAGAATTCTTCGCGTCACACATTCATACATAAAAGCAGGTTGCATATATTTTCATGCCGGGGTTCAACAAAGAAGGCGAAATACGAATAAATTTATTCAGCGTCGCGAAATTGAAATTTCAGGTGGTCGCGGCTGTCCTGGTCCGGCTACTGTAAGTTGAACTTCCCATCCCCGTGTATTGCTTTGGGAAAGGGGGAGGAAAGGGTGTTGTCCAATACCACTAGGGGTCTATCCAGTTTGGTTGTGGCAGTTCGTATTTGTATTCCGGAGCTAACCTTGCGCACAGCCACCGATCCGCCGTGATTTGGTAAAAATCCCGAAGGCAAATTATTGTTTAGGACGAACGGTTTGGTATGTCTCAATTCTATTTCAGTAGTGAACCGATTAGATACTTTGTTGATCATGGGTATGTGGGTACTCGTTCCTTAGTTAATACAAAAGTTTCGTCTCACCTGGAGATATTGTTACTTGCGCAATAAAACCTATTAAGTAAATGTAAATATTGTTTAATAAAATAAACACAAAACCTTATTTCGTATTAACAACGTTTTTTTACAACCCGTACCTACGTAAGCACTTAAGCCAACTATAAACAGGACTTATTTAGTCCAAAAGCAGGAAAATTTCACAGCAGCAGAAGAAATCGTAAGTCTTGGTGATTTACACCGCCGCCATCACACAATAATGGATGCGCAGGTAATAAAAATTCCGATACAGACGCGAGACGAATTTCTCTCGGAACGGGCACAAATAAGATTTGTAAGGGTGTATGAAGGTGGTAACACCCCCTACATATGCTCTGGGAGGTACGAACGGTTTGAAAAGTCATAGAAATGGAGCTTGGCCTTGATGCCATTGATATAAAGTTCATTACTGGAGAGCTCAGTTTTGCTGCTGCTGTATATCGATAAACGACAAATTGGTTGGCACGTCAACGCCGAACGTACGAGTACGGCGAGCTAGAGATTTCCACTTGTTCCTCGACAAGTAGTTATAAATAAAGTAATAATTCACTCTTTTTCAATGGCAATTATTACGGATAACGTAATGTGTACTTGTATGATTTGATTACTTAAATACTGCCTTACAAGAAATTTCTTAATTGGCAGCTGTATGTAATTCTGTTGAAGATACAATAAAATGGTACTGTCGAACTGATATGATGATGGAGCTGGAAGATATAAACTGAAATTATATCATGGAATATCGAATCAAAATCGTTTTTGCACTTGTATGAAACGTAGCGTAATGGACTTTGAACACGATTAGTTTTCGAGGTCTGATGATGAAGCCGGATAGGCACTAGCATTTCATAATGCAATATTGTATCATAGCAGTGTTTGGATCGGTTGTAAATTTCTTGTAATGAACTTTGATCACGATTATGTTTCATGGTCTGATGGTGCAGCCGGAAGACAGGAACTGGCACTCTATGATGGAATATCGAATACAATTAGTTTTTAGACTTGTAACAAAGGTAACGTAATGGACTTTGAATACGATCGGTTTTAATGTCTGATGATGAAGCCAGAAGATAGACACTAGCATTCCATCATGGAAGCACACATATCAACAAACTTTGTAAAAAAACTTTGACAATACAACTAAGTTTCTTGGTCTGATGATGAAACCGAAAGGCAGGAAACTGCGTTCCATGATGGAATATCGAATCATAGAGGTGATTGTATTTGTAAGAAAGGTCACGTAATGGAACACAATCAGGTTTCAAGCTATCAAAAGTTAATTTCGGAAACGACTGTGAGCAGCTAATTCGGCCTATAGGAACTCAACTTCTAGTCAAGTAGCCGAACGTGCGTACAGACCGCGCGGCCGGGTATATGCTTAGCATCCGCGACCTCGGGCGGGCGTGACCTCTGCGTTTTTTTTACTTTTTTTTACGTTTTTATAGCGCGGCGCGCAAAAAAAGTTTAACCACTGCTTATAAGTTTATTGCGTCCCGTAATAAGTAAATACTGCCAGGAAGCTGAATAAATGCAGAATCTGGTAAAGTATTTAATAAACAGAAATATTCAACAAGTGCGAAGATCGAACGAAATCAACTGCAAACTTACCGTACAGCAAGTGTCCATTTTACGATGTTTTTTCACTCAACACGAATAAAACTGCACTAACTTGAACAACGTTTAACACTTTTGTTTAGCTTTCTTTTGATGCAACAAGCGCAACAAGCACTCAGCTGAGTTCGTCAAGTGGCACTTGACTTTGGCACTTTTATTTTTAAACTTGTGACGACTAAGGCTTGGGTAACTAGTATCGATGGGTTCATTCGATTAATACTAGGTTAAATAACACGTTATTTATCATTCGAAACAGTCTATGGGCGGAAAAACAGCGAAAACCGAACGGTGGGGCCGGTGGGCGCCATATTTGAATTTATTTGACTTTTCTGGCAACAATAGTGACCACGGACGTTTGAGGGGTATATGGGCTTGGCAACAATAGTGACATTGGACGTTTCAGGGGGTAGAGTAGATACGGTAAGGTGGAAAAGCGCATGCTTGTAAATTGTGATTATAAATTGGACATGGACGTTCACGAGATGCTGTAGGGTAGACCACGCAGTGGTGTACTGAGAGTCCCGTACTTTTGCGACTGTACAGGCGTATGTGGCCCGAGTAAAGTAAAATCACTGAGTAGCCTTTAGATTGAAGAGCTAGATTGTTCTTAGGTGACAGGTTTAACACCATGCAATACAAACGCTCTAACGGATCTCCGTTAGAGCGTTTGTATGTCTCTCCATCTGGAGAGGATGGTGGCTCATTCGCCTACTTGAAATAAAAGTATAAATGTTAAAAATAATTCGATATCTATGACTTCTTTCTTAAACTTAAGAACTTTGCTCTTGTCAGTGGAGTGCTTGCCATTCTTAACATATTCAATGAAAAAGTATAAAATAAATGAATAGTTTAAAAACAGGCTTTTATAAATCTAAAACTAAATTATGGATCTTTCAAATGTCTTTATTGCTGGACTGAAGTGTAAACTGTGCTTTTAAGTATAACATTTCATTGTAATAGCGTGGAGCGCTGAAAGAGGAAGTATTTCTTGTAAACAAATACTAATACTAACTAAACTGTCGCACATAACGTTTATACCGCAAAAGGGTTATCAAAGGGAGCTAAAGATATCGCATCCACGAACAAGATCTCCACCACATTTTGCTAGTGTTGAGACATTACCTTGATGTACTTAATTGCCAGAAGGTATAGGCGTTTAGAATGAAGGCATCGAATATCTTGTCTTCTTACTGCTAGCGCATTTTTGTCTGAATTCGACAAACTGGTACTTTGAACAGACTGTTTAATGTAGAGCCACCTACCTACCAGTCGTGCTGCAACTCCAGTTAGAGCGCCGATATCTGTAACCTGTTTCCCACAACATTGCTTAACTTGATCTCTCAGCAAGTTATACATAAAGTCTTCCCTAATCCAGCGCCCCCTGCTGATAAAAATCAAATATAATTAAAAGCACATATTATTTACAGTTCAGCCCAGCCATAAAGGGACAACTTGAACCAAAAGTTGATATTTATTTCAGGTAACTGTGTTAGTAAATGAACAGCGTTAGCAATTGATTTTATAAACTTATATTTTCCTTATTATCATAGCTCAGCGGGGTTCGGCCTAATCAGAGGACAAACCCCGCTAAACTACATATCTTCTTTAGGACGCTTTGCAGGTGAATGTTTTTTTTTTACATATACTGGTACCAAATGCAATTAAAATCATTCAAATGGTAATTTAACTTTGGAAATTTCTACTGACTTTCATAAAACGTGTATGTACTTACAAATTATGTTGCAGCCTCCGAGAAGAGAAAGCAACTGCCACATTTTCCAAGTCTTTAGGCGGCACGCTGACTCCGTAGCAGGTTCCTAGCTAGAGTAGAGTTTATTTGTTTCATGGCTCGGTGTCGTCAGTAGTATATTTTATTACTGCACCACATATACCGCGTTTCTTCGGATTTTGGGAATAAGTTGTGGATCTCGAGCCCAATCCACCCATTTAGAGCTATATCCCGGATGCCCGCGGCGTTCTAGCGTATGATTAAGTCATGTTTGAGTGGGATAACGATTTGTTTAGTTTTGAGATGAGAAACTTAATTACGTTCCGCAAATTCTTCACTAGATGGCTAATCCCGACATGTCATTTTATAAGTTCGCAAACAAGTTTTGTGCGGGGGTGCTTGGAGGGGAGAGCTCCCCTTGCGGGGATGCTGACACTGATTGCAGAATAAATTGTTTATCAACGCGTCGCCGTAAGCTTACAAGTATAAGTGCCCGACTAGCCGTTCATGTTGTGAATTGTGATATCTATTATTGGTAAGTAAAACACAAACAGTGATTACAATACAATTTACAGATATTGTGTTTAAATCAATGTGTAGTATCCGCATCAACTTCAAAAAAAAAGTTAAGTTTACAAACACACATTTAAATATATGACGTGATCAAAATAAATAAAGGCTTCACAGTATAATTTCAGACCTTTTACATTACCGTAATTACCTTACTTCCCCTTAAAACCATTAAATCTAGAATTCTAGATTGATACTTTATAACAGCTTAACTTATCATATTATAACCCTCCTGGCAAGTCAATAATACCTACATATTTTGCTTAGTTACAGAAATGGAAATTGAAAAAGCAACCAATACAATAATGGCTCGTATTCAAGTATGTTTTCTTCCGTGTCCTGTGATACTCAATTGACATTAGTGAACAATACGTACTCGGAGTGCATTCACGATTCGTTCATTTATTAGGTTTAAACAATCGTAGAGTAGCCACGGACTGAAAAAGGCAGGAAACAATAAATAACCTTTTCAGCTCGGTCAAATTGGATGCTTGTGATTGAAAAAATTTGTGCGGTGGCACAGTCGGTTCATGTATGTATGTTATAACGTTGGTACTTGATCCGAGGTTTGAGAGTCGTCGTGGTTCCGTGGTTCGTATTTGGCATTAGTACTTCAATCTCAATTTCGAAGGATGCAGTGAATTTGTGTTGGCTGTGTTTGTATGGGCGCTCATGAAATCCTGACTATTATTTATAGAAGCAAAGCTATGTTTTAGTGCACAGTCGATGTGTCTACTTTATAATAAAAACGATAATAATTACCTACTTTGAACACGCTGAATACACGTGTACACGCATTATAGTGTTTTTATCAGTAGGTACCTAATGTTTTTTAATTAACTGCTTATGTAATTTTACCCCTTTTAAAACGGATAACTATATATACTGCTAATTATCTCTTTATTGGCGCCACACGTACATACATCACAATAGTTTGTGATCACTTTGAGTTTTTTTTTGTTACGGTTATTGATCTTATTATATTATATTACGTATTATTGTTTTTATAACATAATTACTAACAGTTTTTTTTATATTTGAGAAAACACACAACAAATATATATTCTTGATAGTTACATTAAAAAAATAAACTTTAAAAAAAAGTAAATACCGACTTCAAAACCAAAATGCACTAAAAAGTCTTAAATAAACTCTTCACCATTGAAAGGAAAGGAATCCGTTTTAGGCAAACAATTTCTATTTGGAGTCGGTGCTGTGATAGTTGATGCTTGATGGTTAAAGTGATGGCACAGACGCGTGCATTTTGGTTTTGAAGTCGGTTTTTACTTTTTTTAAAGTTTATTTTATTTCTTCATTTTTAGTGATTACATAGGGGCGGGGGGGAGTTGCACCTTATGATTCTATTTTTTAAGAAGTTACAAATTACCTATCATAAGTTCCGTCATTATAATTACTGAACTCCTAAGCGTTGATAACCTCCTCCTTTTTTGAAGTCGGTTAAAAGAAATATCCAGCTTATAATAGTTATCATAAACTTTTTTTAATGTCACCTTTGAGCTATGAAATAATATCGAGCACTCGTTCCTACCTTGTTTGTATGTAACTAGATCAGGGATGCACAGACTTATTAAGACTAGGGGCCACTCGGGCAAATTATGAACTGATGGCGGGCCGCCAGAAGTATAGGTAATTAAAGACAATAAAGAATTGATAATTATGTATTAAAATTGAAAAAGAATTTATTAATTTGAAGCGTGGCACTGCATAGTGCTTACAATCTTTTTTATATTTGGCTCAAATTTACTTGTAGCAACACGTAAAACTGCTTCCAAACTTTCATTTGCAAGGCGGTTTCGATTTTTTGTTTTATTATTATTTAGTATTGAAAAGGTTTGTTCACATATATAGGTAAAACCAAATAAGCTGGCACATTTCAGAGCGTTTATGCGCAACTCTTTGTACGTATTTTTATCAATGCAGCGGTAAAAGTTCAGCAAGTCTCCTTCGTTGAATTTGTTGCGTAAATCTTGGTCGTTTTGAATGTTGATAATTTCTAACTGCATTGACTCTGGCGCATTTTCAACTGAAATCGTGAAAGGATTGCTGAATATGTCCAACAGAGGTTTCACTTTTTTAAACTCCGAAAATCTTTCTTGAAAAGATTGAATCAAAATATCTAGCTTTTCTACATAACTGAAATTAATCGCAGTTTTGTTGAATTTTTCAGCCATTTTCTTATAATTCGGAAAATGATTGTAATTTCCAGAATTCAATTGCGATCTGAAAAGTGTCAGCTTGCATTAAAAGGATGATACGTGAGCGTAGAGCTGGGATATCAGTTGATTTTTGCCTTGAAGCCGTGTGTTCAAGACATTCAAATGATTTGTAATGTCAACTAAAAAAGCCAAATCACACAACCAATCAGGATTATTAAGTTCCGGGACATCCTTTTGCTTTTCCGCCAGAAATATTCCAATTTCTTCTATTAAATTTAGAAATCGTTCCAGGGTCAATCCACGACTTAGCCACCTTACTTCTGTATAATACAGTAAATCTCCATATTCGCTTTCGATGTCATCAAGGAATTGTTTGAATTGCCTGTGATTGAGTCCTCGTGATTTTATGAAATTTACAGTCGAAACTACCACTTTCATGACATTTTGAAATTCAATTTTTTTAGAACAGAGGGCTTCTTGGTGTATAATGCAGTGAAACTGCATGAGATCTTCAGCGTTTATGTTTTTTTCTTGCAGATGCTTTTTCAGCAAAGTAACTAGCCCAGAATTGACACCAATCATCGAAGGAGCACCGTCAGTGGCAACTCCCGATAATTTTGATAAGTCCAAATCAGTTTTTGAACACTCATCCAAAAGTACATTGAGTATATCAACTCCTCTGGTTTGACCTTTCAATGAACACATTCCTAACAACTCTTCTAAGACTTCAAAATCTTGAGTAACACCGAGGTGTTGTTATGAATATGAGAAGTTGAGCTGTGGAAGTAATATCAGTGGATTCGTTGAGTGCTAATGAAAAAAATTCAATGATCTTAGTTTTTTCATTTAATTGTTCCGCAATATTACCTGACAAAGACATAATACGTCTTTGAATAGTCATACGATTCAGTTGAATTTTCTCAAACTTTTTTGCTGCTTCTGGACACATTTTCTTAGCGGCAATTTCTATGCATTCTTTTACAAAATCCCCATCATTGAAGGGGCGACTGCGCTTTGCTATCATTTGAGAAATTTCATAACTAACTTCTGTAGCTGTTTCTGAATCTTGGATGGGTTTTGTAAACATAGCTTGCTGACCAATAAGCTCCCGTTTTAAAGACAACATTTTTTGCTTTCTTAATTCGCCTGTAAACTTGGTAAAAGTAGGATGCTGCGTTTCATAGTGCCTTTTTACATTATATTCCTTTGCAATCGCAACAGAATTCTTGCAAATTAAACAAACGACTTTATTATGCGACCATACAAAAAAGTATTTCTCAGTCCAAATTTCTTAAACTGCCGATTTTCATCTTTAACCTTACGTTTTTTACTAGGTCCTGGCTTGTCCATGTTGCGTTCTAATCCTGGCTAGGATTAACACAGCACCTAAAAACAATTACAGTACCTACTTAAATTACCCATCCTTTTTTAAATTAGCAAAAATAATTGATTTAAATAGGTAGGGAAACACTTATTAATAACAGAGTTTTACTTACGATTTCACAACACAATTATACACGGCACTTGACGGGAAATCTACGTTGAATGTGGATCAAAATATATGACACCGGCTAGTCGAGTTAAAATCTACACTAGAACTATTGACACTTCACTCAAATTAAAACCGAACTATGGGTCGCTGCGGTTAGCGTGGCTTTTATACCGCGCGTATAGAGTCGAAAACTGTCAGGAGAAATCTCGAAACCGACTCTGGAAGCTTCGTGTATCTACCTACGCGAGCAATCGGGAATTCGTGCACTTAAGAGCGCGCGCGCGAGATTCAAATTACTTTTCGAACATATTTTTTTTGGTTTTATTCTGGAATAGAATTCAATATTTTTCGAATGTACGAGAGTATTATTTTTGCTGTCGGCGGGCCACCAGTATTCGACCGGCGGGCCGCAAGCGGCCCGCGGGCCGCGGCCACGTGCATCCCTGAACTAGATCAATTCCCATGTTACTTATGTTTCCCGAAGCATCGAACTAGACAGTGCGCGATCGACAGCTTATAACATTACTTACGTGACTCTGAGAAATGAGTTTATAAATGAATTTTATCCGCATGGCTTCAATGTAGTTTCCTTTGCTCAGTTTCACATATATTTAACAAAAGGACTTTTAAAAAATACGCTGTACACCGTATTGTATGTAAAATGTTGGGTATACCTTTTCCAATGACATGTGAAAGATAGCTACTGTAGCTTTACGTGGCAATGATGAGTAAAAGAGTGCAATGCTCTTTAGTTCGTAGTCTTCCATGAGCCTCTGTGTCAAGAAAAATATTTTATGTATGAATAGATAAGTATGGAGACATCAAAAGAAAGTCCGTAGTCCTCTATATCAAGAGAAATGTCCTTAGTAATGCCCATAAAGAGGAATATTCATTATTTTATATGACAAGAGAATGATAATTATCCACCATGTCAAGATAAATGTTCAGTTTGTAGGTATATACCGTGATTTATACGCAACTCGATAAGCGCTTTGTCGTACATACGTACGTCACGCGGTGAAATATTTCAAAATGAAAAATATGTATGAGGGACGCCGCAGCGATAATTTGCGACAAATGCCGAAAGATCATAAAGGAAATTTACATAAAATTTAGTCCATTCGAGGAGAATTCGCGGCCGGCGAGTGGGTTTTTTATGCGCGCACATTAGGGGACATTACGCGATACGCCTGGCCCCTCTTCCGCGCTTACTGAAATAATATTTTTCAAGCTGTTGAGTTGCTTTTTATTTCGTGGTGCGCGGCAAATGAGTTTCTAAGCGTGAATAAATCTTGGGCCGCGATGTAGGTACATAATTTTGTTTTGTTTTCTTTGCAAGTGCTTGATTTGTATTGAAGTGGGCGTGAGGTTGGTGATGACGCGACGGTTGGACCTTACTACAATATCGAGATATTTTTTCTTAGTTCAATCAGGTGTATATCAACTTAGGGTACAGTGTAAGTTGCATCAAAATCGGTCCAGTATTTTTTATTCGGAGTCGGTGCATGATCTCAAGGTTACGTTTATCAATAGTCTACGCACATCATGCTCCGACTCTAAATGAATTTGTTTCTCCTTACCAGAGAGGGCTTTGAGCTTTTTTTTTTTTTTTTACTTTGGTCAATGTTTTAAAATATTTTTCTCAATTATTGTTATATATAGTATATAACATAACAAAGTTGAACTCAAATGTTGTTTTTTTTTTAATTTGAGTGATTTCAAGAGTTAAAAGGGCTATACGCTTTCCCAAGTAAGGCTACCAGGGAGGCGATTCCCGCGTCAATCGAACTTGATTCGTACGCTAATTCGATTTTACCGATCCGATTTATTTGATTACGTGAATTTTATCGTTTTTAACACGCTTTTATTATATTCTTATAAGCGTCATGAAAATTGGCAGCTGTATGTAGATTCTGATGAAGATACAATAATACAGTACTGACGAACTGATCTGATGATGGAGCCGGAAGATTTGAACTGAAATTCTATCATGGAATATCGAATCACAATCGTGTTTGAACTTGTAAGAAACTTGGCGTAATGGACTTTGAACACGATCAGGTTTCAAGGTCTGATGATGAAGCCGGATAGGCACTAGCATTTCATAATGCAATCTCGTATCATAGCAGTGTTTGGATTTGTTGTAAAGTTCTTGTAATGAAATTTAAGTACGATTAAGTTTCAAGGTCTGATGATGCACTCGGAAGACAGGAACTGGCACTCTATGATAGAGTATCGAAGCAATCATAGTAGTTTTTAGACTTACTAACAAAGGTGACGTAATGAACTTTGAACACGATCGGTTTTAAGGTATGATGATGAAGCCGGAAGATAGACGAAGCATTCCATCATGGAATATCGTATCAGAGCCGTTAAAATAAATAAACTTTGCTTGTTGTAAATAAACTTTGACTATACAATTAAGTTTCTTGGTCTGATGATGAAGCCGGAAGATAGGAACCTGCGTTCTATGATGGAATATCGAATCATAGTCGTGTTTGTATTCGTGGGAAAGGTCACCTAATGGACTTTGAACACGAGCCGGTTTCAAGGCTATTAAACGGACATAACGGCCATTAAAGTTAATTTCGGAAACGACGATGAGCAGCTGATTCGGCCTATAGATCCAATTCCTGGCCAAGTGCAGCTACGGTATGGTGGAAAGGCGCATGCTCCCAGTGATTATAAATTGGACATGGACGTTAACGAGATGCTGTAGGGTAGACCACGCAGTGGTGTACTAAGATTTCCGTACTTTTGCGGCTGAACATGCGTTTGTGGCCCGAGTAGAGTAAAATCACTAAGTAGCTTTTAGATTGAAGAGCTAGATTGTTCTTAGGTGACAGGTATAACACCATACAATACAAACGCTCTAGCGGAGATGGAGAGGATGCTGGCCATGGTCATTCACCCACTTCAAATAAATGTATAAATGTTAAAAATAATTCGATATCAATGACTTCTTCAATTAGGAGTAATTCATTACATATTATATCAATGACTTAAAAGTATAAAATAAATGAATAGTTTAAAAAACACCAGAAAAACTCGTTTTTATAAATGTATGTAAAACCAAAAATAAATTATGGATCGTTCAAGTTGTCTTTATTGCTGGACTGAAGTGTAAACTATGTGCTTTTAATTATAATATTTCTTTTAAAAGCGTGGAGCGCTAGAACAGGTAGTATTTCTTGTAAACAACACAAAACAAACTAAACTATCGCACACGAGCATAACCTTTGAACCGCCAAAGGGTTACCGTAAAGGGAACTATGGATATCGCAACCACGAACAAGCTACCAAATTTTGCCAGTGTTGACGCATTACCCTCATGTACTTAATTGCCGGAAAGAAGAGGCGTTTAAAATGTCGTTGAATGTCTTGTCTTCTCTCTGCTGGCGCATGTTTTGTCTGAGTTCGACAAACTGGTACTTTGAACAGACTGTTTTCTCCAGTTAGAGCGTCGATATCTGCAACCTGCTTCCCTGCAACAATGCTTAACTTGATTTCTCAGCAAGCTATACAAAAAGTCTTTCCTAATCCAGCGCCCCACGCTAATAAAAATCAAATATTATAATTAAAAGCACATAATATTTACAGTTCAGTCCAGCCATAGAGACAACTTGAACCAAAAGTTACTATTAATTTCAGGTAACTGAGTTAGTAAATGAACAGCGTTAGTAATTGATTTTATATACTTATATTTTCCTCATTATCATAGCTCAGCGGGGTTTGGCCTAATCAGGGGACAAACTCCGCTGTGCTATCTCCTTTAGGACGATTTGCAGGTGTTTTTTTTTTATATACTGGTACCAAATGCAATTAAAATCATTCAAATGGTAATTTAACATTGGAAATTTCTACTGACTTTCATAAAGCGTGTATGTACTTACAAATTATGTTGCAGCCTCCGAGAAGAGAAAGCAACTGCCACATTTTCCAAGTCTTTAGGCGGCCCGCTGACTCCGTAGCAGGTTCCTAGCTAGAGTAGAGTTTATTTGTTTCATGGCTCGGTGCCGTAAGTAGTATATTTTATGACTGCACCGCATATACCACGTTTCTTCGGATATTGGGAATAAGTTGTGGGTCTCGAGCCCCATCCACCCATTTCAGTCTGAGCTATATCCCGGATGCCCGCGGCGTTCTAGCGTATGATTAAGTCATGTCTGAGTGGGATAACGATTTGTTTAGTTTTGAGATGAGAAACTTAATTACGTTCCTCAAATTCTTCACTAGATGGCTAATCCTGACATGTCATTTTGTAAGTTCGCAAAAAATTTTTGTGCGGGGGTGCTTGGAGGGGAGAGCTCCCCTTGCGGGGATGCTGACACTGATTGCAGAATAAATTGTTTATCAACGCGTCGCCGTAAGCTTACGAGTATAAGTGCCCGACTAGCCGTTCATGTTGTGAATTGTGATATCTATTATTGGTAAGTAAAACACAAACAGTGATTACAATACAATTTACAGATATTGTGTTTTAATCAATGTGTAGTATCCGCATCAACTTCAAAAAAAAAAGTTAAGTATACAAACTCAAATTGAAATACATGACGTGATCAAAATAAATAAAGGCTTCACAGTATAACGACCCGTCTGGTGTAGTGGTCGAGAAATTGCCTACTTCGCAGCGGGTGCGGGTTCGATCCCCGCACAATACAAACATTTGTGTGCATGAACATGTCTGTTTGTATTGGTCTGGGTGTTTTCTATGTATATTATGTATGTATTTACAAACAAAAAGTATTTAAGTAATATATGCGTTGTCTGGCACCCATTACACAAGCTTTGAGTAGCTTACTTTGGGACTAGATGGCGATGTGTGGGAATGTCCAAAGGATATTATTATTATTATTATAATTTCAGGCCTTTTACATTACCTTAATTACCTTACTGCCCTAAAAACCATTAAATCTAGAATTCTAGATTGATACTTTATAACAGCTCAACTTTTCATATCATAACCCTCCTGGCAAGTCAATAATACCTACATATTTTGCTTAATTACAGAAATGGAAATCGAAAAAGCAACCAATACAACAATGGCTCGTATTCTAGTATGTTTTCTTCCGTGTCCCGTGATACTCAATTGACATTAGTGAACAATACGGACTCGGAGTGCATTCACAATTCATTCATTTATTCGATTTCGTCGATCGTAGAGTAGCCACGGACTGAAAAAGGCAGGAAAAAATAAGTTACCTTTTCAGCTCGGTCAAATTGGATGCTTGTGATTGAAAAATTTTGTGCGGTGGCACAGTCGGTACATGTATGTATGTTAGTAACGTTGGTACTTGATCCGAGGTTTGAGAGTCGTCGTGGTTCCGTGGTTCGTATTTGGCATTAGTACTTCAATCTCAATTTCCAGGGATGCAGGGAATTTGTGTTGGCTGTGTTTGTATGGGCGCTCATGAAATCCTGACTATAATTTATAGAAGCAAATCTACTCATATATTGTGGTACACAGACGATGTGTCTACTTTATAATAAAGATTATAAAATGTACTTTGCACACGCTGAATAAGTAATGAATAATAGTGTACACGCATTGTAGTGTTTTTATCCGTAGGTAATGTTTTTTAATTAACTGCTTATGTAATTTTACCCCTTTTAGAACGGATAACTATAGACCTATATATACTGCTATTGGCGCCACACGTACATACATCACAATAGTTTGTGATCACTTTCACTTTTTGAGTTTTTTTTGGTATGGTAAATGATCTTATTATATTATATTACGTATTATTGTTTTTATAACATAATTACTTACAGGTTTGTTCTTATTTTGAGAAAACACGCAACGAATACATTTTCTTGACAAAAGTTATCATAAACTTTTTTGAATGTCACTTTTGTGCTATGAAGTAATATCGAGCACTCGTTCCTACCTTGTTTGTATGCAACTAGATCAATTCCCATGTTACTTATGTTTCCGAAGCATCGAACTAGACAGTGCGCGATCGACAGCTTATAACATTACTTACGTGACTCTGAGAAATGAGTTTATAAATGAATTCCATCCGCATGGCTTCAATTTAGTTTCTTATGCTCAGTTTCACATATATTTTAAAAAAGGACTTTTTAAAAATACGCTGTACACCGTATTGTACGTAAAATGTTGTGTATACCTTTTTCAATGACATGTGAAAGATAAAAAGTGTGAAAGATACAGTAGCTGTACGTGATAATGATGAGTAAAAGAGTGCAATGATCTTTAGTTCGATGTTTTCCATGAACCTCTGTGTCAAGAAAAATGTTTTATGTATGAATAGACAAGTATGGAACATCAAAAGAAAGTCCGTAGTCCTCTATATCAAGAGAAATGTCCTTAGTTAGTAATGCCCATAAAGAGGAATATTCATTATTTTATATGACAAGAGAATGATAATTATCCACCATGTCAAGATAAATGTTCAGTTTGTAGGTATATACCGTGATTTATACGCAACTTGATAAGCGCTTTGTCGTACATACGTACGTCACGCGGTGAAATATTTCAAAATGAAAAATATGTATGAGGGGACGCCGCAGCGATAATTTGCGACAAATGCCGAAAGATCATAAAGGAAATTTACATAAAATTTAGTCCATTCGGAGAGAAGAATTCGCGGCCGGCGAGTGGGTTTTTTATGCGCGCACATTAGGGGACATTACGCGATACGCCTGGCCCCTCTTCCGCGCTTACTGAAATAATATTTTTCAAGCTGTTGAGTTGCTTTTTATTTCGTGGTGCGCGGCAAATGAGTTTCTAAGCGTGAATAAATCTTGGGCCGCGATGTAGGTACATGATTTTGTTTTGTTTTCTTCGCGGAGTACTTGTCTTGTATTGAAGTGGGCGTGAGGTTGGTGTTGACGCGACGGTTGGACCTTACTACAATTAATCTGGCGACCCTTAGGTCCTAATTGACACATTAGCAATGCTTTTCAAATGGCCGGATTTTTGTATTGCTCCCCTTGGTAGGTAGGATATTTTTACCAAATTCAAATAAGGAGGTAATCAATTTAATGTGTACGTTTATGATATCGTTTAAGTTTGATAATATTTGAGTATGCTCTATTAAGGTATTCAACAAATTTCACCGTTTTACCTAAAAATCAAGTAATATATCCACACATAAAAAAATACCGTACGAACGAAATCGAAATGCATAGAAATCATGACCCCGAGCAATTAAATACATTTTTTTTGCGGCAATGGAAATTCGATGGGTGAACTTTTTTCTTATACGAATTGCACGACAATTGGCACCCAGGTGTGAGTAAAACAAGAACTAATCAGCATATTATCGTTGAGTTCGAAATTTTGTCTCATTTATGTTGCTTTAGAAATGATTTGAGTTTAACGGTGCAGCAAATAATATTCCGTATTAAATCTTGAAAATGTATCGGACAGTATATCATTGGTCTCTGCTCAGCTGCGGGTGGAAGCGTTAGCTGCGAAGTATATAATAAATATTAATAATAAGAGTAGTATGTATTGATAATAAGAGAACGTATTATTATTTTGCAATCACTTTTCTCATCTGTTTTGTTATGATAGGTGATATTATGACGTATTATTGTTATTATAATAGGGTTTCTTGATACAACTACATTGAATAAATTCAATCAGTTTATGTTAGTGATCACAAACTTTTTTCTTTGTGTTGTACTTTCGATTTATGCGAGTTTGTTGTGAAAAGAAGCGTCTCCTCATCCTGTGCATCTCTCGCACAGTTATACTCGTAGTATGTTCAGAGCTCTAAAAATTATAACCACTACATTTGCAAACGTCTTGTTGTTGTGACTGAGTTACGGCAGTTAAACTCTATTAAAGCTATTTTAATAGAGTTTAACTGCCTCGTTGGCGCAACGGTAAGAGGGTCGCACTTTAAAGCGACGGCTGCGCCGGAGGTCCCAGGTTCGATTCCTGGGTCGAGCCAAAAAATATACCTGGGTTTTTCTGTTCAGAAATTCTAAGGGTAGCCTGGAGTTTGGAAAATGGCAGTGTTTCACCCCCGTGCCTCGGAAAAGCACGCTATGCCGATGGTCCTGCACTTGATTTGCTCCGGTCGTGTCAAATTGCTGTCCCACCGGGCTATGAGAGTGAAAGGAATAGAGAGTGCACCTGTGTTTGCGCACACTCTTGTGCACTACTTATAATAGGTACGTCCTGCGCAGTCGGTTAGTCGTTGTGACTAGCCACCGTAGTCGAATTCGGACTATATAAGATAGATAGATAGATAGATAACTCTTTATTGCACATTACCTACATAAATTGATTTACAAATTCGTTTTAGGGAAATGTACAATTTAGGCGGTCTTATCGCTATAAGCGATCTCTTCCAGACAACCTTTGGGTAAAGAAATTATGAGTTTTATAGGAAGGGGTATTTTGTGCATAAAAAGAAAAGAAAATGAAAATAAAGAGCTGAAAAAGTGGAATAGAAATATATCTGTATAATAAAAATAATTATATAAAAATAAGAACAGATAAATAAATAATGTACATATTTATAAATTATATATATATAACACATTTATATATATATATACCAACACAGTAATAATCATACATAATACATAATATATACACAAACCAATATGAAATGAAAGGAAATAAACTGAGACATAAGAGTAGATAGAATTATTTTGAAGAGAGTAGATGTTCTTTAAGCAGTTTTTTGAAAATAGCGATAGATTTTGATTGCTTGATAGCCAAGGGTAAGGAGTTCCACAAGCGTACCGATTGGACAGTAAAAGAGTTTGAATAATAGCTCGTTGTGTGACAAGGGGATTCAAGGTAGAATTATTATTATTATTATGTTGGTCATTTTCCAATCTCAAGACCATAGGGTCCCGGACCTTTGCCAATCAGCCGAGGCCAACACGCAGAGGCCTGTTTGACACCATTAATATATAAGAAGTGTGATACGAGCCGGCGATTATCTCTGTATGCACTCTACAGGTGCACCCAAGGACATCCCCTGGCTAGTGTAGGACTATTGCAAAATATGAACAGAACATATGCTGGGTTATTGCCCAGATAATATAATACTACTAGTATTGGATTTCTGCGCTAGATAGACTGGGCAATTGCGCTATGTAGGTTAAGACTGCGAATCATCAGCCTGGTTTTTAGCCTCAAAAACAGAATAAAATGGATGGCAGGTGCTGACTAAATGTTGGCAAGTCACCACCTGCAGCCCCCCCCGGCATCATCACTCTTCATATAGACCGGACTGAAGGGCAACACTGTACTGACGGCTAAGGGTGGTCCCGGACTTTATACAACAATCATGCGCTCCCTGAGGGCCCGGCATCACGTGCCCACTCATCATTTACGCAGCCTCATCCACCCTTCGAGCAACACGCTCTCGCGACTCTATTCCGACCGGCCGACCAAGGCAAGCCAGAGGTGAGAGTCCTGCAGACCCCCTTGGGTTCCACTTCAGCCAGCCGAATTAATCCGAGTATTTTTTGATTGATGAGAGCACTCGGATTAACCCCGTGGTGTCGCTACTCACCACAGCTCGCCACAAAGCTACCCTGCGGGGCTATTATTAATAGAGTTCAGTGTGGTTACCTTAATCGTTTTTAATTATCGACTCAACCCGTCTGACACATTGGAAGCTGAGCTGATACACGTGAGAAGCATTTACCTAGACATATGCCATGGTCAGGTCACACGTATCGTTAGAGGTAACTCAGTAACAACCATGTCCGTGTACGACTTTACATATCTCTTTGCTCATGCTAGGCGCCTTTTCTAGTGTCAGGGACGACTATATTCGAAAATACAAGCAGTGTTACACAGAAGAGTATGTGAAATACTCTGATTTTTAATTAGATAGACCAGAATGACAACTTCAATCGAACTTTTTCTTAAATGTTCCAAGCGTAGAACAAATAGTGTTGTAACATTTCAATGGTACACGATTAATTGAACTTGTGTTTTGAGTTTTCGTTAGTGTGTAAAACGTCAAATAAAGCTTGTAATATATAAAATAGTTTTGCAAGAAATAAAAAAACTAGGTTTCTCTAGCAATAGTAGATAATTTACCTCTTTTAAAATTTTGATTCTTTTAATAAATTAATTATAAGACATAATGATGATATTTGTAGGATTCATGATTTTTAAAAAGTTTTTATTTGCATATTTTACAATCGATGAAAAACAACAATTGAATTAAATTGAAATATTCGTTAACAGCAAAATAATTATTTAACAGCAGGAAAAACGCTTTTTCTAAATTATGAAAAAGTGGCCACCCACCAAATGTGACTTTGCTCTATGTAATTAAAAATCAGAGTATAGATCGGATATTATTAGTCTAAGGACCGGGCAAAACCAATCTGTTGCTTATATTCAAAGCAATAAAATATTCCCAAAGATACTTGTGTTTTAAATTTTACAGAAGCTTTTCCGATGCATATATTTCAAGGAGTTATTGCAATGTAGCGTAGCGAGTAATGTATGCAGGACTAATAAGAAGTAGTTATATTGTACTCGTGATATGTTAAGAAAATAAAAATAAAATAAATTCATCAGTTTATGTTCTTAGGTATTTTAGTTAATTTTGTTTCCCTGTACTAAATCACTGTGGAAAATCGTGGGTAACCTCAGGAGTAGGTAACCCATGTTTATCAGGCGTCTCAGCCGCTGGTGTTGTTTATTTATGATTTTAACAATAAAATTATAATTTTATGATGCTGAAGATAAAACCTATATCAAATTCCTATGAGTATACTCGTACTGTATCATTGTCTTTCGCGCCAAGAAAATATTACTTTAAGAGGTCGGCCCGTAGGTATCTCTTACGGAAGAAAATCAAAAATAATTTACTACTTCCATTTGTATCGACATATTGCAAACTAAATATCATAAACCGTAAAACGTGAACTACGTACATGGTAAAAGGAATAAAATTGCTGATTGTTGCTCCGTTGTTCCGCGTTTAAGCAGTTTACGATTTTTGTTTGGGTCACAAATTCAGAACTTGTTCGATTTCTTTCTCCCTATAATGTCGAGCTTAAAAGTGTATGTATTCCTATACCGTACATTGACAGGGGTTGGGACACACTCAAATGCTTACAGATTACATAATGTATTAAGAATTTCGAAGTAGAATATGGTAAGCAGGATCCTTTGCGTTTTATTTTATGTCTTGAGGATAACGAGAGATGAATCCTAAATATTTGAATGGAAAAATGGGAGCCAATTTAATTCGCTTGGTAAATAATCGCGCCCAAGTCACTCGGTATCGATTAAGACTGATTGGTAAAAGATTTCCACCCTTTGGTTTCATTTTACCTACTTACTTTTACTTTATGAATGGTAAATTTATAATGCCATTTAATTCTTTTGGCCTGTTTCGTAATATCTGAATAAGTTCTTATTAGAGCCTTTATACACTACGACTTTTAGCATCATTGCAGTCGCGCGATAGTTTCGATACAGTTGCCAATATACAGATACAGTCGTCATCGACCAGCTTCTGCATCGCGACTGAAGCTAACGAGCGACAGCATCGCAACCACAATCAACATCAAATTAGCAGTATGTCAAAGGGTTAACGTAATCTGCTCTAGTTCATGTGAAACTACGTTCCACATTTGAATTATTCCTTGTTTAGTGTTACTTGTCTATGAAAAGTAAAAAAGTCATAAAAGTCATTTATTTATGCAAATAGGCCCATTGAGGACACTTTTACACGTCCCAATATAAACCCTACCACAGCTTCGGGACAATTTTGGGCTAGTGCTGAGAAGAAGCTGCGCAACAAACTCAGTCACTATTGTCAATGCCTCTTTTCAAAAGGTTTACAATGTTTGTAGTATTCATGCGAGTCCATACATTATTATCTTTCAAATAATCATCTACTTTATAATACCCTTTCGTCATAAGGGTTTCTTTAATGACAGTTTTAAATTTATTGATCGGTAAGTTTACAATGTGTTCTGGTAGTTTATTAAAAAATTTAATACATTTCCCTATGAAAGAATTACCAACCTTTCGAAGCCTTAATTGTGGAATAGCAAGCTTATTTTTATTCCTAGTATTATAATTGTGTATATCACTTTTTTTCCTGAATGAATGTAAATTTTTGCGGACATACATTAAATTTTCATAAATATACTGAGAGGCTACAGTTAATATTCTAATTTCTTTAAACACCTCTCGTAGGGAATCTTGAGGTTTTAGATTATAAATAGCTCGCACGGCTCTTTTTTGTAATACAAAAATTGATTCTATATCAGCAGCCGAGCCCCACAGTAAAATACCGTAGGACATCAAGCTATGGAAATAACTAAAATAAACTAACCTAGCTGTTTCTATATCAGTCAAACGTCTAATCTTTCTTACAGCAAAAGCAGCTGAGCTTAGTTTCCGTGACAAGGCCTCTATTTGAGGACCCCATTGTAGTTTGGAGTCTAAAGTGATTCCCAAGAATGTTGTGGAGTCTATAATATCAAGCGATTTGTCTTTTATCTTAACCTGAGTTGATGCCTGTCGGACATTAGGCATCGTGAACTTTACACATTTAGTTTTACTTCCATTAAGAAGGAGATTGTTAATCGTAAACCAATGTAACACTTGTGAAAGAGTATTATTTACATCGTCAAAATTTCCTTCACCTCTTGGAATTCTAAATATAAGTGAAGTATCATCTGCAAACAATACTATATCACAAAGATTTCCTACAAAATACGGGAGGTCATTTATATATATCAAAAATAAAAGTGGTCCCAATATAGATCCCTGGGGCACACCCATTGTTAGAGGCGCTCCAGAAGACTCAATTCCGTTTACATATACTTTTTGCGTTCTACCTGATAGATAAGAATTAATTAAGTTTAATGAGTTTAATGATACCCCATAATGACGTATTTTTTTGAGCAATGTTTCATGGTCCACACAATCAAACGCTTTGGATAGATCACAGAAAATTCCTAAAGCATCATGCCTATTATCATAGGCATCAAAAACATGTGTTAAAAGAGCAACTCCTGCATCCGTAGTGCTTCTACCTTTAGTAAAACCGAATTGTTTATTATGTAGTAACTTATTTGATGAAAAGTGAGCTAAAATTTGGTTAAATATAATCTTTTCATATACTTTACTCAAGACTGGCAAAATCGATATTGGCCTGAAGTTTGAGGGGTCGCTTTTGTCACCCGATTTGAAAAGCGGTATTATTTTACTAATCTTCATTAAACTAGGAAATTGGCCATCATCAATACACTTATTAAAAATTATTGCTAGTTGAGGAGCTATTGTGTCGATAATTGATTTTATAATATGCACGGATAGTCCCCACAGATCCTCAGTTTTTTTCATATTCAACTCAAGAAATGTTTTTATTATTACTTCAGGTCCTACATGCATGAAGTGAAATTGAGAATCACATTCGTTGACATAAAGTTTTAGAATAGATTCGGCTATTACTGAAGAAGAGGCAAGTTCTTTTGTTGTAGTGGGCGCAATACGTGAAAAAAACGATTCAAAAGCAGTTGCAACTTCTTGATTTGAATTTAGTGTTTTATCATTGATTTTTAATGTAAATTTATTATCTCTTAATTTATTTTTACAGGTTTCTTTATTAATGATGCTCCATGTAGCTTTTGCTTTATTTTTGGAGCTAGATACTATTTTACGAAGATGGTGTGATTTAGCCGTAGCACATACTTTTTTAAATATTTTTGAATAATTTTTGACGTAATCAATAAACTTTGGGTCTTGCGAGCTTTCTCGAAGACTATACAATTCATATAGTTTATTCCTACTTTTATGAATCCCTGCCGTGGCCCAATTATTAAATTGACATTTGGGCTTGTTTGATTTATTCTTCCTTAAGGGAAATATTTCATAAAAATCGTTTTTAATTAAATGAAACAGATCTTCATATTGCTTATCTACACTATCACTAGTATTTGGTTTAGTTGCATATACACTATCGCTTATTGTATCCCTAAATCTATCCAACCTATTTACTGTAACAGGCCTATATATAGTCTCAACAGGTGTTATTGCGGTATGATTGTGTTCAAAAAAGACCTTTTGACCTCTATGGTCAGAACTGAGACCAATTAAGATACCTTTGTCAACAACACTAGCATTTTCATCACAAAAAATATTATCTAAGCAGGTGGCCGTACTAGGGGTCACCCTTGTCGGTTCCCTAAAGAGATTCTTTAAATTAAACGATTTAAACAGACTAAGAAATTGATTGGCAATTTTTCGTTCTTTTAAAATATCAAAGTTAAAATCTCCACAAACAACTATCTTCTTATTCGATTTCGAAACCCTATTTAGTGCTTCTTCCATAATTGGTTCAAAAAGTTGGTAACTAGCGTCGGGAGGGCTATACACACATAGAATGATATATTGTTCTAGCTCGGTACACGCTAGTTCGACAGTACGTTCTAAAGAGAGCGACACAATGTCCCTGCGATCTTTAAAGTTGAATTTATGGAAAAACAGATCCTTAATGACGAACCTAATGGGCACTTTTTTAACTTTGTTTGAATACCGATTAAATTGGTTACCTACTTACATTACATACCACAGATCGTCAAGTCGCAATGTTCTGTTCAAATGTTTATTTAATGTAAATTAAAGCTGCTGTATGTTATTTCCCGCAGAGGGAAAAATCCAGCAGGCAAAAACCCGTTTTCCAGGAAAAATCTATAACATGGTGTCTATTCAAACCCTTTGTATATTTTATTGACGTTCTTCATTCGTCTCACGTCCGTCCATCTGTCACGGGCTAGTATCTTCCGAGCATTAGCGTAATATAAATTGATTCTAGTCTTTCAGTATTCGCTATTTGTTATGCTTTTTACTTACTTAATAATGCGTTCCTTATCTAATATCAATTTGAGTTATTTAACAGTTAAGTACATAGTTATTTGACCAGTCATTACCAAAAGTGCTCAATTCTCACCAATTTACTAGAACCAACAGTTAATTAGGCACTCAAAGAAAAACTCTTCGAAATATTCACTTGGCCGATTGGATGAAAGCCTGCAAAAAGCCTCTACGGTTCCCTCAATCGTGCCCATACAACTTGTGTGTGTAGTGACTGAGCAAAAACCTACAAAAAATGTAAGGACTTGACCGTACGAAATCAATAATATCCTCGTTGGTAAGGCTGGGGGCACACGATGTATTTTACAATACAAGTTGTCTATAGTTCTTGATAATGACACCATGCTACTTATTTGCCTTTAACTATCTAAAACCGGGATACATAATATCAACCACTTAAATTTCTTCTCTTGCAAGCATCAATTTGAGGTAGACAGTGCCATCCACAAGGCGCGCGTCACCGTGTGTCCTAATTGTTTACATGTATGCAAGGTGTTGCCAATATTCGATGTTATTATAATAAATATATTTATTAACTCTTTCACGGACAGTGACCGCCTATAGGCGTGATAACAATAAAATTTCTATTGTGTCTGGAGTACTGTCCGTTAAAGTGTGTGTGTTTGTTTATTTTATATTCGTCACACTCCCCGCACCCTGCGGATTCCTTAATCAAACACAATCAAACATGAGTGGCGCGCGACTTCGTGGATGGCACTATCTATAACCAACATATTGATACATTGGAGAGGCTCAGGAAATATAAAAACGGTCAAGTGAGGCGGACTCGCGCTCGGTTCCATGCCAAATTTAACTGAAATAGGAAATCCACTTGCTTCTACTTAGCTAAAATACCACAATATTTTGTTGAAGGCAAATATAACTTTGTTTTTCATAGTCTTTGTATGAAGAACAAAGTTTTGTTTGCGGTTTTTCAAAATATGCTATATCTCGAAAACTTCTAGTTCGATCCCGTCCAAACCAATTTTCGTTCAAAATATTTTTAAAGATTTACATTATGTATATTTTTCAATATGTACACGCTTAAATTAGCTTAGTTTAGAAGTTAAAGGGGGGGGGGGGGGGGGGAGGAGCACACATTTTACCACTTTGGAAGCGTCTATCTATTAAAAAAAAACTTGATTTAATTTCATGTATGGGACCCCCCCTTAAATGTAATTATTTTTTATATTTTGTATAATAATCGCAAAGTGGTTAGCAGAATACATCTTCCTACCAAATTTCAACAGTGCGATGCTTATAGTTACAGAATAAAGTGGCTGTGCAATACGGACGGACGGACAGACAGAGTTCACGAAACTATTAGGGTTCCGTTTTTTCCATATGGCTACGGAACCCTAAAAAGACAAATTGGAGTCTAAAGGACATTATTTGTGATTACTTATGATAAATTAACGCCAATGTCCTCGAGTCTAACCTCAACTTATAAGTCAGAACAGAAACTTATTAAGATATTTCATGAGCGAAATGGATCTAAAAAAACGAAGTTTGATTGAAATGAAATGAAAAAGGAAAGTTTGCACACATGTGTATAAACATCGAATACTCTTGAATATCATAAAATAAATAACAGACTCCATATTTTATTAAAATAATTTATTTTCGTGAATAAGAACCGGTCTTTCGAGTTATATTTTTACAGATTCATGACAGATATTTTGAGCAGTCAAAAGTTGAGCTCAGAGGAAAAACAATGAAGAGTGATGGGGTCAAGTTGAATGTAAACGATCAAAGTATGGGTATAACTGCAGTAGGTTTTTTAACGTCTTCAAGATGTGGTCCTTAGTTTGACTAGTATGTCTGTATGTTTATCCGCGGTTATCTCGAGTTTGGCTTAGCCGATTTTGAAGCGGTTTTTACAAAAGTTTGTATTTCAGTTCGAAGAAGGTTTTTGTGACTCTTATTAACTAGTATTTTAGTTCATTCAGGTATATTATAACTTAGACAACAATTTATTTGAAGTCGGTTCATGTCATCCATAACGGTAAGCGACAGTCTAACTTGTAAGCACACACATCATGCAGAAGACTTCAAATAAGTTTGTTTCTCATAATAAGAAGTCAAATTCATTATAGGTATTAGTCCTTTCAGAAGTTTGTCTTTTGAAGGCGTTAACATAAAAAAAAGTTTTGTTTGTCATTTTCACAGACAATTTTTAAAATGTTAAGTAGATCTATTAAACAAATGTTTTCATACAAATTTAACCGCCTTCAAAAACAAACACTAAAAGTACTAAAATAACGTTAATAGCGTTTGATGTTTATGAAATCATTTTTTCTTCGTCGTTTTCAGTTAGTGTTTGAGTAACAATGCACTTAATTGAACTAAAATAGTTACTTGAACCTTTTACTCAGTGTAGCAAATAATTTAGTGAAAACCGCATTAATATCAGTCCAGCCGAACGAGAGATATTCGCGGACAAACACACATACATGCATACAAGCAGTTACTGTGTGCAAATGCTTTTGACAGCATTTCCCTTTCATATCCTAGTCAATGATCGTAACGCGCTGGAACAATATCAGATTCATTTGCAGATTGCACGCAGCGGACGGCCGGCTGTGCAAGACAATCACCGCAAAAAGGACTCACATGCATGCAGACATGCACATGCAGGGGTGAACATTATTGTAATATGTCAAATTCAATGTGTTTTTTTTCGTGTCAGTTTATGTCAATTTTGTGTGTACGCACAAAGGCACTCGCTGAAAATCAGCGTCGTGGTATGCGTTCTGCTGCTGCCACGACCAATGCGTGAGCGGGTGCCTTTTTCGGCCTAGTAGTTTAATATATGTATTTTTTTTATCTAATTCATTCTTGGTCGAATATATTCATTTTCTTTCTTCCTTTCTTATTGTATAAAAATGCCTTATAATAATAAAAAGTAAAACCGGCGATAAGATGGAAGGTCGTCTACATATTGCTGCAATTGCTGGGTATAGATTTGGCTTTGACGACGCGGTTGGTGTAGTGGTTAGCTTTGCTGACTTCATGGCGGCGGTTGCGGGTTCGGATCCCGCAATGGGCAAATGTTTATGTAATGAGCACGAACATTTGTACATGCGTCTTGGATGTTTATAATGTATTTAAGTATATATATATATATATATATATATATATATATATATTAATAACGCCCATTCATAATCGTGGTCTGGTATTATTGTATTAGGAAGTTAATTTAACCCACTTAAGACGGAAAAAATCTGCCTAAGAAACAAAAGGTCCTATGTACAATATCAGTACAAAACTTGTTTGTTTAAAAAAGTTATTGAAATAGTTATATAATTATATTTTTCAAAGGTACATTTCATTAAAAATAGGTAAAAATGATTTTCAGGTACACAAAAGAGTATATTTTATTCTTATTTGCATTTAAAATAAATGTAAACTGATAAAAAGTAAGCTATAATTGATATAACTATACGTTCTTTCTAATAACTAAGGTGTCCTTTTAAAAGGCCAGTAGTATAATCTGGCTTAATATCAATTACTTTATAATATTCCACCATTAATAAGGTTTTGTTTGGTTTGACCACTTACCTTTTTCCTTTTTCCATACAAAATGAGGCGCAAGATCAATTCAGTACATTGTACGGGTAACAGCACGTAAAGGTAAACACTGAGGTATCTTACGCACTTGTATTAAGGGCTAGTTTTCAACAAAAGTGGGTAACCTGATGTGCTGGCGACTGTATAGGGAAGCTCTAAAGTTGCCTGAAAGTTTTACAATGTATCGTACGGCTAAAGTATGGAAAGCACCTTTATTTCAGCGCTCTTACACGGTTTCATAATAAGCTGAAATGTCAATCCTTGATTCCCAGTAGGAAATATATTCTAGGATTCTAAATAGGAATGTCCTGGATAAAATTAAATAACTAATGAGATCGGGTATGTCCTTTAATTATTGTGCCTATCATCAATGTTGAGTGTAGTTGAATTATCCGTCTAGCTAGTATGAATAAAGAGTATGAATTGGCTAGACTCTAGCCATGTTCAGTGTCAGTCTATCATTTTTCTAACTATGAAAACAGTTAAAACAAACAAAATTTAAACTTCTCCATATAGGTTACAGCTAGTGTTGCCGGGATGGTGATCGGGACATTTAGCGCAAGCGTCTCAATTTTCGGGATTTTCGAAATGTCAAAAAGAAACAAAATAAAAAAAAGTTTCTTAATACAAAATTATGTTTACGCTACTTAATGTTTATCAACCGACTTCAAAAAAGGATGAGGTTATCAATTCAACTACATGTTTTTTTTTTGTATCTATGTGACCTCATATCTCAGTCATTTGTCGACCGATTCAAAAAATATTTTTGCTAATCTAGAGAGTATACCTTCAAGTTGGTACCATTATTGCCGAGTGTTTTTTACCAGAATCTTAATGTTGACGTGTTGTTACGTCTGATAGTCAACATTTTGTGGAACTGAACTGATGGTGAAACTCCTTAACGCTTAGGAGTTTAGTGATTATAAATAATGACAGAACTTTTGATAGATAATTTGTACTTTCTTAAAGAACAGAGTCATAAGTATAACTTCCCCCCCCCCCCCCCCTCTTGTAATCACTGAGAATTAAGAAATAAATTTAACTTTAAAAAGAAAGGAAAAGTCGGTGCCATCACTCTGACCATCAAGGATCAACTATCAGGCCACCGACTCCAAAAATAATTTGTTTGCCTAAAATGGCTTCCTTCCCTTGCAAGGGTCAAAAGTTTATTTAAGAATTAGGCTAAGACTTTTAGTGCATTTTAGTTTTGAACTCAGTTTTTACTTTTTTTTAAAGTTAATTTTTTAGTCATATAACATCTCTATATCCAATTGCAATTTAGGTATTTATGATACTATACTTCACTAGTAGTTTAGTAAATTAAACTCTGATTTTAAAACAACCATCAACAATATCATACTAATCGAACCTGGCAATACACTTACAAGTACAGCACAACACGAAGATTTTTGTGACGAATAATTAAGACAATAACAAGACATTATTAAGGCGATTTTTTTATGTCTGTTTACTACCAAAAACACACTAATTATAATAAATACAAGTCTTCCAAACTACTAAGCAGTTTGTTGTTATTAGTTACGGCTATTACTATCTAGTTTTTGTCTAAAAGAAAACAATCAAATACAAGAAACAGTATGTTTACAGTTTATTCGCGTCAGCCCTGCGGACTTCAACAAGCTATTGTGTTCGCATGCGGGACGTCCCGGCGGTGTAGCGTGCGATTAGCGCGCGGTAATCAACTGTCATTACGCTCACAGAACAAGATCGGGAGTCAACTAGTTTTGTACCGATTACACAACTACACATAAAAGTTTCACTGCAGCTTCAATGATATTGAGTTAGAACAAATCTGTTTTATACTAAAACAAGGACTTAGGGTCAGTTTTTTGATCCGTAGTAATGGAAGGTTACATAACAACCTATTGAATATTTACGACTGTATGTGTTTAGAAGAAAAACTTCCTTAACCAAATGTCACGGGAGTATCACGGGACACAAGCGCTTATAAATTTCTAGCATAAATTTATTATATCCATATTTGTTATTGAAGTTTTCGCGAATATTACTCATATATCCAGATAATTTTGACTAAATATTTTACAGGTTACTGTAAAATATTTAGGTGTCAATAACTCGACAATTTTACTGGTTCCATGCCACAGCACGCACCGCTGCGTTATAACAATTAATTTTTTATTGTATTTTTATTGTGTCTCAAGTGTGGCAGCAAATGGGTTAACAGAGTAAACAGTTAATGATTAGTTTTGTCAAGTTGACAGATTGTAAAAGTGTTAATATTTCCAGGTCAATGTATTGCAGACTGAAGCTCCTGACATGAGGCCAGTAGGTGAACGCGGTCTCCGGTCCGATTGGTTAGCTGATGTCTATCAGTTGATTATGGGCTATGGGATTTAAGTTTTATTTATTATCTGTAGAGTTGCCAGCCCTGCCTTAGAGTATGTATGCGACTGTTGGCACATCAGCCGCTGTGGCTTCACGAGTAGAGATGTAAGCCATAAAAGTCATAAAAAGTCATAAAAGTCATTTATTTATGCAAATAGGCCCTCTGGGGGCACTTTTACACGTCCCAATATAAACCCTACCACAGCTTCGGGACAATTGTGGGCTAGTGCTGAGAAGAAGCTGCGCAAGAAACTCAGTCACTATTGTCAATGCCTCTTTTCAAAAGGTTTACAATGTTTGTAGTGATCATGCAAGTCCATACATTATTATCATTTAAATAATCATCTACTTTATAATACCCTTTCGTCATAAGGGTTTCTTTAATAACAGTTTTAAATTTATTAACCGGTAAGTTAATAATGTGTTCTGGTAGTTTATTGAAAAATTTTATACCTTTCCCCATGAAAGAATTACCAACCTTTCGAAGCCTAAATTGTGGAATAGCAAGCTTATCCTTATTTCTAGTATTATATTTGTGTATGTCACTATTTTTCGTGAATAAATGAAAATTTTTCCGTACATACATTAAATTTTCGTAAATATACTGAGAGGCTAGAGTTAATATTCTAATTTTTTTAAACACCTCTCGTAAGGAATCTTGAGGTTTAAGATTATAAATAGCTCGCACGGCTCTTTTTTGTAACACAAAAATTGTCTCTACATCAGCAGCCGCGCCCCACAGTAAAATGCCGTAGGACATCAAGCTATGGAAATAACTAAAATAAACTAACCTAGCTGTTTCAACATCAGTTAAACGTCTTATCTTCCTTACAGCAAAAGCAGCTGAGCTTAGTTTCCCTGACAAGGCCTCTATATGAGGACCCCATTGTAGTTTGGAGTCTAAAGTGATTCCCAAGAATGTTGTGGAATCAATAGTATCAAGCGGTTTGTCTTTTATCTTAACCTGAGTTGATGCCTGTCGGACATTAGGCATCGTAAACTTTACACATTTAGTTTTACTTCCATTAAGAAGAAGATTGTTAACAGTAAACCAATGTAATACTTGTGAAAGAGTATTATTTACATCGTCAAAATTTCCTTCACCTCTTGGAATTTTAAATATAAGTGAAGTATCATCAGCAAACAATACTATATCACAAAGATTCCCTACAAAATGCGGGAGGTCATTTATATATATTAAAAATAAAAGAGGTCCTAATATAGATCCTTGGGGCACACCCATTGTTAGAGGTGCTCCAGAAGACTCAGTTCCGTTTATACACACTTTTTGCATTCTACCTGAAAGATATGAATTAATTAAATTTAACGAGTTCAATGATGCCCCATAGTGACATATTTTTTTAAGTAATGTTTCATGATCCACACAATCAAACGCTTTCGATAGATCACAGAAAATCCCTAAAGCATCATGCCTATTATCATAAGCATCGAATATATGTGTTAAAAGAGCAACTCCTGCATCCGTGGTGCTTCTTCCTTTAGTAAAACCGAATTGTTTGTTATGTAATAACTTGTTCGATGAAAAGTGTGCTAAAATTTGATTGAATATAATCTTTTCATATATTTTACTCAGGACTGGCAGAATCGATATTGGCCGGAAGTTTGAGGGGTCACTTTTGTCACCCGCTTTGAAAAGCGGTATTATTTTACTAATCTTCATTAAACAAGGAAACTGGCCGTCATCAATACACTTGTTAAAAATTAATGCTAGTTGAGGGGCTATTATGTTAATAATTGACTTAATAATATGCACAGATAGTCCCCAAAGATCCTCCGTTTTTTTCATATTTAACTCTCGAAATGTTTTTATTATTACTTCAGGTCCTACATGCCTAAAGTGCAATTGAGAATTACATTCACTGACATTAAGTTTTAGAATAGATTCGGCTATTACTGAAGAAGAAGCAAGTTCTTTCGTTGTTGTTGGTGCAATATGTAAAAAAAACGATTCAAAAGCAGTTGCAACCTCTAAATTTGAATTTATTGTTTTATCATTGATTTTTAATGCAAATTTACCATCTCTCAATTTATTTTTACAAGTTTCTTTATTTATGATGCTCCATGTAGCTTTTGCTTTATTTTTGGAGCTAGAGACTATTCTACGAAGGTAATGGGATTTTGCTGTAGCACAAACTTTTTTAAATATTTTTGAATAATTTCTAACATATTCAATAAAGTTTTGGTCTTGAGAGTTTTCTCGTAGACTATATAATTCATATAATTTAATCCTACTTTTATGAATTCCCGGCGTGGCCCAATTATTAAATTGACATTGGACCTTATTTGATTTAGTCTTTTTTATGGGAAATATTTCATTAAATTCGTTTTTAATTAAGTTAAAAAGGTCTTCATATTGTTTATCTACACTATCACTAGTATTTTGTTTCACTGAATATAGTGTATCGTTAATTGTATCCCTAAATCTATCTAACCTATTTTCTGTGACAGGCCTATACATAGTTTCCACAGGTAAACTTGCGGTATGATTGTGTTCAAATAAAACTTTTTGACCTCTATGATCAGAACTGAGGCCAATTAAAATACCTTTATCAATGACACTTGCGTTTTTGTCACAAAAAATATTATCTAAGCAAGTGGCCGTGGTGGGAGTTACCCTTGTGGGTTCACAAAAGAGATTTTTTAAATTAAAAGATTTGAAAAGATTAAGAAATCGAATGGCGCTATTCCATTCCTTTAAAATATCAAAGTTAAAATCTCCACATACTATTATTTTATTGTTAGATTTTGAAACCTTTTCTAGCGCTGATTCCATAATTGGTTCAAAAAGTTGGTAAGTAGCGTCGGGGGGGCTATACACAGATAAAATTATATAATGTTCGAGCTCAATACACGCTAATTCGATAGTACGTTCTAAAGAGAGTGACACAATGTCCCTGCGATCTTTACAATTTAATTCATTATTTATAAGTATGAGTGACCCCCCTCTAGTTGTGGTCTCTCTTGAAAACGAACTACCGACTGTATAGTTTTCAACACTAATCATTATTTCACATTTTCTATACCAATGCTCTGTTACACACATTACATGAACACTTAAATCGTGTAGAACTAATGATAGTTCAAGCTCTTTGCCAGCCAGGCCTTGTATATTTTGGTGAACAACATTAAAACTAGACCTGGCCTTTGTCTGCCCTCTTAGTTTAAAGCCTCAGAGGTTGTCTGGTTGATAACATCAACATTACTATTATTACTTACAAGTTGATAACCATGTGATATGGTTTTGTTAATTATGCAATTAATGTTATATGCTAACAAATTAGCAATTAGTTTTTTGATTCTATATGGCAGGTGTATAGAGCCGCCAGTCAGCAAAAATGAGTTATTAGTAAATTTATTTGTGTCAAAAAACACAAATTTGTCACTATGACGTTGGATTAAATTAAATAATAAAGTATTCAATACATGAATACAGTTATTTTCCTGTGTCGTATGATTTTTTGAGAATGGAATTGCACAAATGATTATTTTATATACATTTAAATTTAACAATATTGAATAATTTTTTAACAGATTTTTTTTACTTAAATTTTTACTATTTCCTAACATTAACACAAGTATTGAACTTGAATTTAAATTACTATTTTGAATATTAATGACTATTTGATCTAGTGATGCATCAGGCATACAATTGTTTACAATATTACATTTAAGGTTTTTATTCAATAAGGAACCATAACCAATTCCTAATCTGTCTGAAAAAACAATAACATTGTTGCATTCATTATTGTTTTTTTTTGATGAACAATTATAATTAAGATTTTGTGATTGCAACTGTAAACTGTCATCCCCTTGCTGATTGAGGTCTTGTACGGAGTTTAGATTTATGTTTGGGAGTGAATTAAAATCAGAGTTAGGTGTGTTTAATTTCAGAAGTTTATTTGCAGCCAGGATATGTTCTGATATTTGTTCCTGGGAAGAGTTATATTTCATTGTCATGGAATGCAATGACTCCTGCAACCTGGAGATGTCAGTCTGCAATCGCTCAACAGTTTTTTCACATTGTGACCTACTTTCATGTAACTTATTTTGATATATTTCCAGACTGTCTAATAAATCTAACTTTTCCTTTCTAAGTTCAATATTTTTGAAAAAACGTTTATTTTTCTTGACAAGAATTTTAGTTTTCTTTATAAATTTACTAAGTTTTATATATTTTTTAACCCTATTTCTACCTGACAATTTAATATGAGTAGTTTTGTTTAGAGTTTGGTGTAAACTACAATTTAAGTCTGGATTGGTGACCACAGACCGACCACCGGGGGTACCAATCAGCTCCTCATACAGGTTCAAGGTTTGGATATGAGCTTGATCTTTCTTCTCTTCTTCCAAGTGCAGAATAGTTCTATTGGCATCCCGTAGCTCACTTTCCAGGTCATTATTGCGCATAAGTGTCTGCTCAAAAATGCTGCTGCACTGGTCGAAGGTGCTGACTGTGTTGAGAAGCTGGTCTCGATGCTCGGTGACCTCCAGCAGGCGGACATGCAGTTCAGCCATTTCTTTTCTGAGTTGAGAGGTGTGTTCGATGTTGGTCTTTATTACCTCCTCATACTCATCTCTTTCTCTGAGCAATTCCTCACAGGAAGTCCTTGACTCCTTTAATTCATCAAGTGCCCTTCTGAGTTTTAGTTCAGTTTCTCGGGCAGTCATTTTGCGGGTTATGGCTCCAGTCCGGGTGGTCATTTTTATTGATTAGATAGGTTGAGGGTCACCTGGAATTTTTATAAACAGAGTGTACAACAGATGTTATGATGTTTGGGTCAGTACTGAGCTATTTGAGTTAAAAAAACATTTAAATTAAACATACATGTATGTAAATAAGTTACATAAGTTACAGCAATGGGAATTATTATATTAATCTCTAAGTTAAAGAAATATTTGAATTTTTATATAGTTTCAGGCTATTTAATATGATTCATTGAGTTTAAATATAACTATGTTTACCAATAAATAAACAATTTTAGGAACAAACACAAATAGCCAACTAACTACCTAGGTCTAGACTATCACTGCTATGCTTTTATGCTTACTACTGCAATGTATGTGGGTGTAGTTAGTGAAGAGTATGCCTGATTAGTGTATACGAGTGATTTGTATGCGGCATAAGGTTGTTATCTTCAACTTTATTATAGCATAGCCCGGTATTATACCAAACGTGCTCGAAGGTAAAATATCAAAAATACCGTATTATACCGTATTATACTATTTCATATGGTATTTTTGGTATTTTATGTTTGCATTGTATGTGTTTACAAAAGTGTATGTTTTTAAAGTCATCCCTGATGGGGAAAAATATGTGTTGAAAGAACGTGTGCAATTCGTTACTCTTGTAGATAGACACTTTAAATTATGTGTATATTATGCTTTTTGTTCAAAATAATACTAAGACGTGGAAATTAACAGATAATAGATGTATGGAGTAAAAAGGATATGGGTATCGTTAATCAGGTTTACAGGGTTACTGATTCCGAAAATGGCACGCATTTATAAATCCAAGATGGCAGACATTAAATTTTCAGAAAATCGATATTGGTTTCATGTTTTAGGTTCCTTGGAAAAATGATTACGAATTCGATTCTTATTTTTCAAAGAATACTAATATGTATCTAAAAAAAAACTGCTCATTAGTCCCACACTAGTCGGCGTTAGCGACAGTAAAGGTTGCTTTCTATGGCAAAAAATAGTCTGTAAGGTGTTTTAATAGGAGAGCATAGCTAGTAATTAATAAATGAAAATTGTTATGCAGATATTATGATTTATTAAGATAATTTAAACATAATAGCAAACATAATCGTATAGGTATAATATAGTGCTGAATTGTTTAGTGTTCATGAAGAGGATCTTTTTCTTCCACTTCCATCTCTAAAATGGGCATGAGTGCAGTTATAAATACATGTTGTATGCATGAATTCAGTCAAAAAAATACTAAGAAAGCATTGTTTTCTATGTTTATGTTCATAATATGTATAGATATTTCAGAATATATAAATTCATTCTCCAGTGATACTTGAAAAACTTAAGCCAATTGCTTTGTGATAAGAAATAATAAAATACGAAAAATACTGAATTCTATTGTAAAATACCGGTATGATTCAGTACCACTTGGTATAATACGGTATTTTTACATCTCTATTCACGAGTGATTAGAGAGCTAATCAAACGTCTTTCTTCGATAAGAAACAAACGACCAGTAAGTACGGTTTGTGTTCAATTTAGATTTTTTAATGGTATATTATTAGAAGAAACGGTTGACTGGTAGAGAATGCCATCAGGCATTAAGTGCGCCAGTTGTACCATTAACAGTGCAATAAAGTTAAAATAAAAAAATAAAAAATAAATAAGAATCAGTAAATATTTTTTTGGATTTAAACGTTAACTTTTATCATCCTACAAGATTTCCGTTCACTTATCGGTTGTTTACGGTAGTTTGACAGTTAATAGTAGCGACTAGCGGTCTTGGCAGCGTAATGATTTATAGCCTAAAGTCTTTCTCGATAAATAAGCTAAATAAGCTATCCAACACAAAAATATTTTTTCAAATCGGTACAGTAGTTCCTGAGATTAGCGCGTCCAAACAAACAAACTCCTCAGCTTTATAAATAATATTAGTATGGTTATGAAACTTGTTACCTAATTGTATTTTTATTCATAACAGTTGACGTCACTGATATGTAGGTAATTAGTATGCAAATTAAATTGTTATATAATGACCACTAAAATTGTGACCAAAATATCTTCTATGCGAATCAATAATGATCATTTCTCGTTACCTATGATTTTGCTATACATTTTTAATTCCTTTTCACTGAAAACTTTTGAAGTAACACAGGCGCAAATCCATTGTTTTGTCGTACTGGCCAGTTGATTAAACAAGCTTACACGGATCGCACTGAAACTATCCGATAATTATAAAGATTGCTCAATTTTCGACCCTAGCCCTTTCCAATAGGAATCAAATAGATTAAACTTTAATCTGAAAGGCTGTAACACGTTGTACTAGCAATCCAGTGCCTGATTATGAACCCTATTTGATGGTAATATGACCCAGTTTCACGCATAAAATAATTAGTTTTATCAGGAATGAAAACTCATGACTTCTACTTACTGACGGCAGGTTATCCGTGCAAAACGATGGATTCATAATTTTAGCCTTTAGCACGATGCAATATGGCTCCGACATTTTTTCATGAGTAAAAATAATAATACTGCCGGTGACAATGCCTTTAATCCGATAAATACGGAACAATGCGTTTATACATGATTGAAAACACAGATTGGTTTGTGTTAAATGCTGATAAAGGCTAAAGGTTGAAGCAAATCTACCCACCCAGCACGGGAACAGCACCAACCAGACGGTTGACGTCTACGCAAGCACGTTACGTAAAGGGAACAGCAACGCCTCGGATAGGATCGTGACCGGATAGCGGACGCCTCGACTCGGATCGTGTTTGCCACAATTTATGACAGTTCTTCTTGTGAATGAGAGCCCGTTTGACAGGGTGGACGGACATTCGTCAACCAGCGGACAGTGAAAATGTTTTTCGAATCAGCGTCCTTCTCGACTACATCATTCGAGTCCATAAGCTTTCGAATCTATGAGGCATTAAAAAAAAATCGCAACAGCGTGTATCGCTACATCGACATTCGAAAATACGTAGGACACCCAAATGTGTCCCGAGTTGGTCTCGATCCGAGATGGTGACGTTACGAATTTGATAGATGTGCGTTGAAGTATGGAGTATCATACAAAGACTACTGAAAGCCTCGAGTTGATACAGTGCTGTCACCGTGACGGGTGTATAAATGTGCTCCAACCATAATACTTTAGCTAAGTAAATTTATACATTGAACTGTTTTCGTTATGATTGAATTTTCTAGAAACTTTTTATCTGTTGAGTAGCTAAAACGTGCAGGTAGTATTCAAAATGTATGTGACTGGTGTCCAATATTTATATTTATTTATTTAAAAAAATACAAAATGCAATCAGTCCAGTACTGATAAACAGTTTATTCAATTGAAATGGGAACTGAAATCAGCGTCAACTTGCGCTCACAGAAAACCAAGTCTGGTTTAATTAAAGCTGAAAGAATGTATTATAAATAGCCGAGAACGAGCAGAGCGCTCGGTCTTGCTGCTTGGTTTTATACTAAGTCGCATATAGAAACTGATTGAGAGAAACAACTAATGATGCCATGTCTTTGGTTTTTGCGGGACCGAGTGGGGCGTTACATTAACGGCTGATTTGTTCCCGTTTTTATGTAAGTGTACGTACTACGTCTTCTGTTATCCAACAACTTAAAAAGTAACTAAAATAGATCATTATTGGTCGCAAGACGTCCAAAGCCGAAAGGCCGCCAACTAACTGAAATGTTATCTAATTTAAACAATATCACAATACAACTACATCACCGAATAGTTAACTATTCAGCCATATAACATAGGGATCGAAATGATAACCACCTTTGGTTTTAAATCAGTTTAAAGGGGTAGATTTACAAAAAGCAATTTATTGATAAGGACGTTTACTGCATTGCGTGGAGCATTTTAAAATGATATTAATAGTGTTGCCTGTTTGTTGGTTAAGAGGAATACCTAGTGAAAATAAAATTGTAAATGAACCTATCTCATCTCGCGAGAATTCAAAATCCTCAAATAGGCATCGTGTGGAGTCCCTATCAAGTGCTTGTTTTTCAATGATTTTTCCCATAGACCGTGTAATTAAGGTCAACGACCTCGCACAAATGACGGACACTCAGAAACGCGTTTGCTCTTTTCATCCGAATGTCATTCGTTAGCGGTTTTTTGGTTTTGTTGCGTCCGTTTGTGGCGTGTGGATTTCGGGAGCGAGTTATTACGTTTGCCGAAATTGTGAACCAATTTCGACTACTAGTAAAAGAACAAATAGGTCAAAAATAAGCCTTGGCTAGCCCAGTTTGACTTTGAAAGCAATACAGATAAAAAAACAATATTAAGGTAGTTGAGTATGTCAGAAGCCTACTATGTATTCGACGGATGGCGACTCTCATAAGGGCATTTCTACAGAAGCAACTGATTGACCGACTGGAGCAAAAAACCTACCTTTAAAATTGAATAACGTGTCTGAAAAAAATCGCACGTATTTATACAACTCTTGGCCTGATGGAGAGCATATCAAGAAGACCACCAGGTTGTACATACGGTCTACAAAAAATTGGAAAGTTCAAAAACGGGCAGAATTTGGCCTAAAATGGAGTGTCCGGTTTCCAGAATTTACGCGTTTTCGTTTCATAACTTTTAAAATAATAAGTTGCTGATTATTATTCCTACATTCCTATAATAAGGAATAAATAATGAAGCCATATACGTGCTTACATATGTCGTGAATCCTTTAATTTGAATACAGTGACACATTTAAATTTTGTCCGAGGCTTGTGCCTCAATTCGGTGAAATTTACTTTTATGTACCTGTAGCACTAACTATGCATAATAGGAACGCGTACTACTTGTTCCCGTCATTTGACAGTTACGCCCGAGCGGACGAACAGTGTAACCGGGCGATCTGTAGCACTCAGGAGCAATTTCCAAAGGTACAAAATCGTTCGGTGTTTTTGGTACAGGGTAATTTCTCAAATCGGTGTGCCACCTCGATTATGTATCTAAAGTATTTTATGAGATTTGTGCTAAAACTATTGAGTGTTTAACAGCTTTCTATCGTTAGGTTTAGTAGAAATTACTGTAACTCATAAATTGTTTGGGTAATTTGATGTATTGTGTTGTTTTCTCAATTCCATGGATCTCAATTCCGTGGAAAATGGTGCACCGAATGGAGAAAACTTACACCGAATTGAGGTTTTACTTTTATATAATTAATTTAGCTAATTATTGTTGTTGATTATTGTTGTTTATCGACAGCTCATTCATTGCTATACCTCACGATTTAATACATTGGGTATGGCCAATTACAGATCTCCCTATAAATTATCAGTAAGTGTCTTAAAATTGACAAATTAACTATTCAACAATATTATATTAAGAACGCACCTAACATATTCAATTTCCTATTTTATGTGATTAATTAATTTTAAATATTAAATGTAACAAAATATTATGAAGACATAATTTACTGACAAACATACTGCACCAAGTAGCTAGTTATGGAACCCCCTCGCCCTTCTGTCTTAGATTAGGGTTGCCTCAGCATATTTAAGGGCAAGCTCATGTATTTTATTATCAGCTTAGCCGTTGCAGCCTCAACGGCCCGTGCCTGTATTTAGAATTAGTTAGCCAGTAATAAATCATCTTCGAATCGGTGCAGACATTACTCGCATTTTAATTTTAATTAATTTAGTTAGTTTTTAAAAACTCCCCACCCGGCTCCCGATACGTAACTAGCTACTATCATGTGGTGAATTTGAACTTTCGTTCAGTTAGCAGAATGATTTCTTTAGCGCTTCAATTAAGTAAAGCAATAAAGAATAAGGATGAGAATAAGATATAAATATAAACAATAAAGTCAATAAAGATAAAAAGACAATATAAATATATAAAACAATAAAGATATATCGATAATAAATAGTATTGTGTTATCCTCTTTGAAAATTGTAATGTTTAAATTGTTTGAGTTTTAAAAACAAGACTGATTATTAGTTATATCGAAAAATAAACATGTTGATCATTTTTTTATTATTAACATTACAAAGAATTATTGATATAGATAGGCACATAAACTATTAAACCGATAGACCAGCAGTCAGTTAACATAACGCTTTTGGTATATTTTTTATTTTGATCATTAAAATACATTATATTTACACAATAGAATGCAATACAATACAATACATTAGATAATGTTGCATCTATTCTTAATTCGGTGATTCATTTTCTCAATTCGGTGCATCGTTTTCTCAATTCGGTGCTTTCTCAATTCGGAGCCTAACTTTTCTCATAGATCAATCAACAAAATTTAGGCAAATCGTTATTTTATGTTTCAGGATGGAGTAAACTTCATTTTTTATTATTTAAACTACTACAAAATCCAAATTAAAAATCAACCACCGAATTGAGAGAAAAAGTGCCCTTCTGTAGAAATGTCCATAAAAATGTTGGTTGACTCCAGCCACAATTTTATAGCCCATTTTCATATTCGTAAGTGTACTGGTGCCTCATCTCATCATGCCTGCGGTTGAAGTCTGTAGCAAAATTTTTGATATATCGCGTTGACAATTTTAATTTTCTGATTTTCTGTTTTATCAAATATAATTTTTACTTACTTTCAGTTAGCTAGCTAGCTAGCTATATTTTTAATAACTCTTTAAATAATCAATGTAATTTTTAAAGCTTCATTGAAAAAATCTTCTCAAACAATAAATACGTAAGAACATCCATTTTGTGCCAGCATTTTTTACACGAAATGTCAAAAATTTTGCTTCAGACTACACCCGCTGGCTAAGAGTTCTAGGCGAGTGATCTTTATACCCAAAAATTAAAAAAAAAAACACGAAACCTAATACTTATTAGGTTTCGTGTTTTTTTTTACTACGGATTTTTTATGGGGTAGTGGTTTGCCATTTTCCACTCCAGAAATAAAACAGACGGTATTTATCGAATTAGTTATATGTAATACATGTGGTTATTTTCCTTGTAATAATATTTTTTGACGCTTAGCAGGAATATTACTGGACGTTTCTTGTGCCCGAATTCAAGAAGAAAAATAAAATGAAATGATTAAAAGCGTAACTATGAAAGTGGTTCCAATAGCCATATTATGAGAAGCGTCGTTTTATGTACCACTATCTCATTTTATGTGTGACTGTCTCACTTTATTGTAGTTCGAGCTGAGATTCTGAGCACTCAAAGAAACTATTCGCAAAGACATTCTCCTGAACCATGCCAGCTTTTAAATTAAATACGCAGATAGTCGCAATCCAGTGAGGTAACAGTAATTTCGTTCGGATTGTAAGTAGTGACTTTCCATGTGATTAGTGATTATAATTATGAAAAATACCAATAATAAGCTTTTGGACAATCCTACTAATACTATAACCGCAAAAGTTTGTGAGACAAATATTAAACCACTGGTAACGACATTTTACCATTACTATCGATAAAGAATACGCACGAAATACAGACAGGAAGTTTTCAATCAATGGGTCACTAATTGAAACCTTGGACTCCGTATTAACATGACTGAGTACATGGACCGTCACTTCGAAGGGCGATGCAAGTCCAAGAGCTGCAACACATTCCTTGATAAAACCTCACTGTCTAAAGAAAACCGCCAAAAATCTCTCGGTTTGATGATGACAACTGACAACCGACTTATGTCGACAATGATATAGACGACGCGTTTGGTGTATTGGTTAGCGCTCCTGACTATTACGCCGCCGTCGCGGGTACGAATCCCGCAAAAGGTAAATGTTTGTGTGATGAGCACGAACATTTGTACCTAAGTCATGGATGTTTATAATTATGTATTTAAAGTACTTATGGGAGACGCCTCTCCGTCATAATCGTTGTCTGGTATTTGTAACACAAAGATAAAAAATCCTTACCACGACAATTGGTGTGTTGTCTGGCGCATATTTATATATTATTTATATGAACCATCCCAAAAACTCTGCTTGGCTTTAATAGAGGTCACCAGACGTTTTCTCCGATCCTAAAATGCTGAAGGGGTCGACGGTGGTAAGACCGGCTATGACATATATCACAGAATTTTGGACTTTAAAGAAATAACATGAAAAACCGCTACAAAATAAGGACAAGTGATGGACAAAAAATCCTGAGATGATCATATACTCCACAAAGCGATTATCAGAAGATCGCTCAAAGTTGCTCTTATTGTAGACAAAGTAAGAGAAAAGTATCAGCGACCATAATAACAGTGGCTACTCACAACGGGAGAGCACAACCATATTATCTATTTTAACTTAAAATAGCATCATTATACTGATAGGTCAACCTCCCTACCGTCCTAGCATTGCTATCCTGAATAAAGTAGGGACTGTTCCGCGGGGTGAATGTTTATATGAAACTGTCATGACGCGGGTGAAGCCGCGGGGGCCTGCTAGTACCCTATACAACTATACATATTATCTGACCGATATTTTTAACTCACTTTGGTGTTATTTTTATAAATATTGGACACTAATCACATAAAGTCCGTTTTTCTTTGCTAGTCTAAGTATGTGAACAATCTTGTCATAACTTTTAAAATAATATCTGTGATTAAAATTAATTAACTGTTTGATTAAAAAATATCTAAGTATTCAAATATGAATTACCGATGTAAGTTAAGGGTTTCGTGTTTATCTTATTTTAAAATTAATCATTTCGTTAACGAGGATTGTCAAGATTGTTTACCACATTCGACTAGCAAACAAAAACAGACTGTACATTGCTCTCATCTCAAAGTAAGTCGCTAATGCAATTGTGATATGTAAATCAGACACTACGGTAGTACCACAACACCCAGACCCGAGACAATATAGACAATTTAGATTTCTATATTGACCCGACCAGGAATCGAAACCGTGACCTCGAAGCAATGACGTCTTGAAACTCATTGCGCTAAGCCACTACTCCACGGTGGTCGTCATTTGTATCTTTGCAGAGACCCAGTGAAATTTCTGTAAGGTGTAGTCAAAGTGAATATACCATGAAATAATACGTATTTTCTTAGTAAAAATAAAGAATTCGACAAGTAAAATATTAATTTAAAGAATCTCTATACTATAGTATATTCATTTGTCGTAGGGACTAGTTAGATGTAGGTACCAGAGTGGGACATAATAAAAGTCGTGGACTCCTTAAAACAAGAACCTTTACTTAGCCTAGAGGAAGCAGTACGGTTGGCAAACAATCTAAATTCTATGGCTATAGAGGAACAAGTATCATCATTTAACTGTTACTCATTTCTTTTTTATATATTCAATAAAGAAGAAGAAAAACCGTCTCCGTTGTATCCATAAATTCTACATCTCCTGCAACTCTATATATGACATCATCATAATCATCATTATCAGCCAAACGACTTCCACTGCTGAACATAGGCCCCTCACGGCTTTCCACAACGACAGATCACTAGCGGTCTGCATCCATTTGTTCTTTGGACATTTGTAACAGCATAAAACAAATACTGACGGTCCATTTCATAATAAACTGTAGGAAGATACAGCCGAAATTGATTAGGCTTTTTTTCTGCCGGTGTTGCTGACTGCCAAAGGTTACGATCTACGGGGTCGTAACATCTAGACAAATTAAGTGAAAGTGATAAGTAGCCAGACTCGGTGATAATAAAAACGGCCTTTTGAAGTCATAAAACTTGTTCCGTGCCTTGCGAGCGTGATTAAAATCCAATATAGACTCGCTTGTACGAGCTGTAATAAAAACAACAATAATTATAAAAATGTTGGAAAATTTGAAAAACATTTATTTTACGGTAGAAAGCAGCCAATTTTCTTAACTTAAATTTACTCTCCCTTAACACTGTGTTCGGGGCACTACTCACTATGAAGAAAATACTAACTGACACTGTACTATTTATTGATTAACACAATCTTCTTACTGAATACTACTCAAATAAAAGTAAACATGGGATGGATCTAGTGACTCCAAGAAAATAAAGACGTCGCGCGAGGTAACCGACACTCAACGCCATCTAGCGGCGCGCGTGCGAACCGAACTCCACAACATACTCCCCCCCAAAGGACGATGTCCTTTCAAATCTCCGGCAAGGGGCAAAGCTTTGAAACAGTCCGTGTATAAATTCCTGATTGGGTACGGACGTCATAAGCTCTTGTCAAAGTGTCTCGTCCAGGGTGCTTCGCTACTATCCGACCCAACATCCATTTGCTCGGTGGATAGCGAGAATCTTTTAGCAACACTAAATCTCCAATTTGGAATTCTTTCTGTGGTGTACGCCATTTCGGTCGTTGTTGCAGTCTGGTGAGGTATTCTGATTGCCACTTCTTCCAAAATGTTTGTGTCATCGTCTGAATCAGTTGCCATCTTGTGAGGGGATGAAGGTTCATGTCTGTCAGGTCTTTTTCTGGATATGCAACTAAAGGCTCGCCAATTAAAAAGTGTGCTGGAGTTAATGGCTCTAAGTCTCTTGGATCATTACTGAGAGGCGAAAGGGGTCGAGAATTGAGACAAGCCTCAATCTGTGTCAGCAGCGTGCTCATTTCCTCAAAAGTTAAGGTACTGTCTCCGATAGTGCGTTTTAGGTGGAATTTTATCGACTTGACACCGGCTTCCCACTGCCTTCCGAAGTTTGGTGATCCAGGAGGTATATACTTCCATCGAGTGCCTTCTTTGTCCAGCAAGGAAGACAGTTTCTCGGGTATGTTAGCTGCGCCCTGTTTCCACATCTCTAATAATTCTTTACTTGCTGCGACAAAGGTGGTTCCGTGGTCACTCCACATTTCTCTGCATACACCTCTTCTTGATATCAGTCGTCGATAAGCAGCCAAAAATGCGTCTGTAGTCATGTCACTGACAAACTCAATATGCATCGCTTTCGTTACCATACATAGTATAAAGATCGCAATGTAGGATTTGTGTGATTTGCTGCCACGACCTTTGCTCATTCTTGTGCTTATTGGGCCAGCAAAGACAACACCGGTAATAGAAAAAGGTCTAGATGGCTTAACTCGACACTCAGGTAGGTGTCCCATTAATTGTGTTCTGTTGGCTGTTCTCAATCGAGCGCATTTCATGCAGTTTCTCGCAAATCTTTTTACAGTGTTAGCAGCGTCAATCAGCCAATATCTCTGATGAAGGTAAGCCAACATCATTTGCGGACCACCGTGCAGCGTCTTTTCATGAGCTTCCAAAAGTATAAGTGGTAGTAGTATATTGTTTTTTGAAATGATCGTCGGATGTTTGCTCAAGAATTCAATATTAGCATGCTTTAACCGTCCTCCTACTCGTAACACGCCTTTTTCATCGATAAAAGGGGTGAGTGAAGATAAACGGCTTTCTTTCTTTAAAGGCTTTTTGTTGCTCAATTGATCTATTTCCTCTGAAAACTCAATTCTCTGTGAGAGCTTTATACAGACGGTAAGTGCCTCTTCTCGTTCATTGTGTGTTACAAATGCAGGTAAACTATTTCTAATCTCTCTGTTCTTTTCTTTCAGGTACAGCCATCTCCGGATCCAGGCGACAACTGCAAGCAGCTTCGTCCAGGTAGAATATCTCTTCATCAAGGTAAGTATGGGGTCAACTTCTTCCGTTTTTGTAACATCTAATGTCGTTGCAGCGCAGATCTTAGTCTCTCGCTTCTCAAGATTAGTTTCTGGTATCTCACAGGTTGGTAGCTCTAGGTTTCTCTCTCGTAGAAATAACGGACCATTCCACCAAAGCTCATTATCTTTTAATTTTCCAGGTGCAACTCCACGGGATGCAGGATCTGCAGGATTCTCTTTAGTGCCGACATAAGACCAGGTAGTATGAATATTGTTGTCGATTTCGATGACTCTATTCCTCACGTAAGTATTCCATCTCAATGGGTCTCCTTGTATCCATGCGAGAACAATTTTAGAATCACTCCAAGCGTAAGTATTATCTGTACTGATTCTCATAGCCTCAGCAACATTTTTTAGCAATTTACTGAGTAAGACGGCGCCACATAGCTCAAGGCGCGGTAGCGTCGTTTGTTTAACAGGTGCGACTTTAGTTTTTGCTTTTAATAGTGATGTAACTACACGTCCGTCGTTAGTAACTACTCTCATGTAAATCACAGCCGCGTATGCCAGTGTTGACACGTCCGAAAATCCGTGTAGCTCTATAGATTCAGTTTGATTATCTGTTCCAATCCATCTCGGAATACTTATCTCTTCTAGCTTTGGAATCTGCGACCGAAACTCATTCCACTCATCTTGCTGTTCTTCAGGTAATTCATCATCCCAGGATATGCCAAGTATCCATAGTTTCTGCATGAATATTTTCGCTTGTATGATTGTAGGTGCAAGAAAGCCCATGGGATCGAAAAGAGACGTGATGACGGATAGCACGTTCCTTTTTGTTATACTCTTCTCTTCCAGAATATTCACTTTGTTTGTGATTTGCAGCTCGTCTTCCTTCACTTTCCAGGTAAGTCCTAAGGTTTTTACAGTCTCTCTCTTGTTTAATTCCACTTCTGTGTTCTTTGCTCGTTTTTCAGGCTCTATCTCATTCATAAATCGCTCGCTATTCGAAGACCATTTCTGAAGCTCAAAGCGACCTCTTCTCAACAGTTCTGTTAATTGTCTCTTTACTTCGATAGCTTTCTCCTCATTGTCGCTTCCAGCTAAACAATCGTCCACGTAGAAACAGTGATTGATGGTTTCTCGCGCGGTTTGCAGGTTATCATCACGATCTTCGTCTTTGGCGATCTGTTTAAGTGTGTTGATGGCCAGATATGGAGCACAGGCCGTGCCAAATGTGACCGTAAGTAGTCGGAATTCTTGTACAGGATCTCCTGGATTGAATCTCCATAAAATGCGTTGATAGTCAATATCCTCTCTTCGTACCAGTATCTGGCGATACATTTTTATTATATCAGCTACAAAACCGACTTTGAACGTTCGTTCGTCGTTTAATGAAACTCCATTTTCACCCTTTTGTGAGGCATTGTAGACGACTCTAACTTTCGTGGTTTCCTTGTCTTCTCGCACCACGACGTGATGCGGTAGGTATACCGCTCTCTCATTTGGCTCAGATTCGATAACAGGCTCCATGTGTTTAAGGTCAAGGTATTCTCTCAGTACGGCGTTGTATTCATCACGTAATTTCTTGTTCTCGTCTAAGCTTTTTTCGAGGGTTCTCAATCTCTTTAAGGCTATTTCTCGTGATTTCGTAGGTAAAACAGGCTCATCTCGTTTAAATGGAAGTGCAACCACGTATCTTCCATCTTGTTCTCGTCTCACTGTATTATTGTAGATCTCCTCAGTTCGATTTTCAGGTGGAGTTAGAGCGTTTTTCTCTACAGTATGTATATTATCTGCTTCCCAGAATCTCTCCAAGTTCAAGCTTAGGTGGAAGCTATAATGTCTCTCTCGTTGGATGGTTTCAAGACTCCACCGGATATAATCCAACCAAACTCAGTCTGTTGGGCAACTGGTGTACCAGGTACTCCTCTTATTACTCCACTCATCAATATTTCAGTGTAAACACTTACTCCTTGTAACATGTGTATAGCACCAGGTTGGTAGAAAGCCGGATCGGCCAGACTCAAGTGTTTTAGATGCTCCCAAGACTCATGATCGACTCTTCTTGCAGGCAAGATGTCCGTAACTTGTTTTACATCAAATGCGGTGCACGGAATTGTAAAATTATTATTTCTCGAGTGAAGTTGTACATTAACTGCGTATTTTATTCGCGCTGTCATTTGGTCGACTCCAGTTACTTGTCCCTCTACAGGTTTGCGTTTCAGTTGAAGTTTATGAGCTGTCTCTTCACTTATAAACGATTTCTGTGAGCAGGGGTCTATCAATGCTCTCACAAGTTGAAGTCCTCTACCGGTCTGAATGTTTATTAACGCAGTCGCCATCAGGGCGTTTTGTCCTTGTGTCACAAGGTGTGATCGATTAGTCTCGTAAGTCTCTCTATTTGTTGAAGTAGTTGGCTCCTCTTTTCGTCTCGTGTTCGTACTCGTACTCGTACTCGTATTAGGTGGAGTAGTGTTTGAAGATTGTGTGTTATTGCTCATACTCGGGAAATGTAACAGGGTGTGATGTCTTCGATTGCATTGTTTACAGGACTTATAGCTCTTGCAGTGCTTTGCATTGTGTTTTGGTGATAGGCAGTTGAAACATAATCTAGCGTTTTGAATTTTTTGTACTCGCTCTTGAACTCCCAAATTAGTTAACTCTTCACAGGAATATGTAGCATGAGTCCCACCACATATGGCACATTTTATTGTGTCCGCTGATGTTAAATTTGTTACGAATGATTTTGGTTTGTTAAAGATTTTCTCTCTTATTGCAGGACCAGTTGGTATCATCTCGAGTACTCGGAATCTCGTCTCTAGGAACTTCAAGAAAGTCTTTAGTGTAGGCAAGGTGTCTATCTTCACGGATCCAAGTTCTTCTTCCCAACTCTTATGCGACTCGTTATCTAATTTGTTTACGGTGAGGTGGATAATCAGAATGTCCCAGTTTTCTATTGATACGTCGATGCTTTTTAGATTGTTTAGGCACTCATTTGTTGTATCTAATAGTTCTTTCACACCTTTAGCCGTTCCAGTAGTTAACTTCCTTTGATTTATTAGTTTGTTTAAAATAGAGTTCACTATAATTCGTTTATTGTTGTATCTGTCCTTTAAAGTTATCCATGCATTCTCATAACTACTATCTGTTACAGGTATATGTTTCAACAGCTGTTCAGCCTCACCACTTAAACTGCTCTTCAGATAGTGCAACTTCTGTACATTACTCAGGCTTCTATTCTCATGTATCAACGAAATGTATAGGTCTCTGAATGCACTCCATTCATTATAACTTCCTGAAAACTGCGGTATATTGATGGTAGGTAATTTCACTTCTTGGTGGTTGTTGGATGTCTCATGCACTTTTTGCGTGATGATTGATCAAAGGTCTCCAAATAATCTTGTAAATCGGTCTTGATATTTAGGTACTCTTCCTCTCCGGCATCAAACCAATCTTCAGTGAAATATGACGATTCTCTTTTCTCTTGCGCAGTCACTGACTTTGAGATTTGTAAATGAGTGGTTCGAAACTGATCCCAATATTGTGTCAGGGTCTCAAGTCGTGTTATAATATAACCTTTTGTAAGTCTCGCTTTCGGTGACTTTTTAAAGTTAACACCAATTTTTTTAATCAGTTCAAAGGTAGTCTCCTGTTGCGATATTAATTCCTCCATTGTTTTTAAGTTTATTTATTTTAGAATTTACAAGTTGAAATGTCCGTTAAACTGCTAAGTCTTTAGATTTATCACGATTATTCTAAGTCCAAGATAAACTGTTTGAAATTTGTCTAAGTTCAAAGTTGCTCAAATTTTTCTAAGTCCACAAATATGAAATTGCACTATGTTCCAAAACCGTAAATTTTATAAGTCCCAATTTCATGTTATTTGCTCTATGTTCTTTTTTCTCGAATTTGTACTGTCTTTTACACTTGTAATTTTTCACTCGTTTAATCCCCCAAAAACACAAGTCCGCAGTTCACTTTTCACTTATCCGGCTCGCTGGATCACTTTGTTCGGGGCAGTACTCACTATGAAGAAAATACTAACTGACACTGTACTATTTATTGATTAACACAATCTTTTTACTGATATACTACTCAAATAAAAGTAAACATGGGATGGATCTAGTGACTCCAAGAAAATAAAGACGTCGCGCGAGGTAACCGACACTCAACGCCATCTAGCGGCGCGCGTGCGAACCGAACTCCACAACACACTGCTAAAACAAATTACATTGCTTTTTCAATAAGAGAGTCTTCACAACCCAGTCCTCAACTAACCCTTAAAGCTCATTATTGTTGCAATACTGACAACACTTGTAATTGCAGTCAACTAAAAAAGGTTACTTCTACCAAGTACTTAGGCATTATTTTAGATCAGCATGTATCATGGCAGCCCCCACCTTGAGCTAGTTGATAACCGTACTAGAAAACTAATATGGTTATTCAGATACGTAAGGGAAATTACAGATAAAAAACTAATTACATATATATATATACTACTCTGGTGCAATCCATCTTACTGTACTGTATTTCTATCTGGGGCGGCACTTTCAAAACTAGCTTCATTAATGTTGAAAGGGCACAAAGACTTATTTTGAAGGTTATGTTAAAAAAAAAGAAAATCTGTGAAACGGTCAAATTGTACTCTGAGGCCAATGTTTTAAGTGTAAGACAGTTATATATTCTGCAATGTGTACTAAGAATCCATAAAAGTATCGTGGTAGATCCTATCATCGTAAAAAAACGAAATACGCAATCGGTACTTGTTCAGCCATGAACTCGTACGAAATTTGCCTCAATACAATTCAACAGCCAATCAGTTAGAATATACAATAAAGTTCACCGTAAAATTAAAATATACACAAAATCTGTACAAGAATGCAAAAAGGCAACAACAGCATATCTGAAAACACTGTCCACTTACACGGAAACGGAACTTTTGTTATCCTTTGCCTGCTAATATTAGCATTATTCCACTTTTATTATTTATCTAATTACCATACCGCACTTCAAATCAAATTAACTATACCATATACCACACTCGCACGCACACGAATCCACTCCTTATGTATACCTACACACACACACACACACACACACACACACACACACACACACACACACACACACACACACACACACACACACACACACACACGGACACACTTCATTCACCACCATAACTGACTAATTTGCTGATTCTATATTGATTTACTTTCATAATACCACAGAGAAGAGGGTACTCTTCTAACACAGGTTTTTTTAAACTTAAAAGAAGCTGTACCAAACCCTTACATATGTAAATTTGGAATTTCAATAAAGATTATTAAAAAGATTATTATTATTAATTTTCAATAATTTAGACTAGTAATTTAAGTTCAATCTGACATTAATTCAACACTAGCAGTTCCCTGCGGCTTCACCCATGTAAATGTCGGATCTCAAAAAATATCACTATGATGTATTGCCTATATTCTTGTATGAGCTGTACACGTAATATTGTAAAGTTTCATTAAAATTCATTCAGTGTTTTTGCGTGAAGGAGTAACAAACATACATCCATCCTCACAAACTTTCGCGTTGTTAATATTATTAGAAGATTAGTAAATTAAATTATCTAACTAAACATTCATGATTATGAGTACATGACTTAAGTTAAACGGCAAAGAACAAAGCGTTTGACAGATTATATTGTACGTTATGAACTTTCAAATGAATACGATTGCTTTACACAATTTCACCCCTGATTATCTTGCGTTTTCCAGCATTGCTGCATTCAAAAAGTCTATTGCACTTTTTCCATTGTACCGAAATATTTCGTGGAAAAAACGACCACAGCGCAGTTTTAAAGCAATCATTTTTAACTACGGCAGGCTTCATTTGTTTTAAATAACTGCTTTTGTGCAAAGTTGCTAAGTACTAACACAATATAAAATAAACATTTCAAACAATAATTTAAGAATTTCTGATTCTCAAGATTAATAATACATAGAAGTAGATATCTTTGGTATACTTCTTAAACCTATTACGATTTGCTTGTATTCGAACTCAGCCCATTTCCCATTCTTTTGTTATCGCCTATAAAGCCTCTACTCTCAAATTCAATAAGTCAACTAGAAGAAATCGCACCTCTCCGCAGGGACAGGGTAAACAGAATTGTGTGATATCGCGCGGTCAGATTTAGTTTTACTTTAGACTCGAGTTAAGTAGTGATGTGATCGGAGAAAGTAAATCAATTGACAATATTATCTCCCTGTTAGAAAATAACGTATGTCTTTCAATAACTTTTTTAAGTAGATAGAAGAAATCAGAATCCTTCAAAATAATCTTAAATTTATGTAATAAGAAGCCAATCTAATTTTAATAAAAGAAATGAATTGAATTTCAAACTAACTTATCAGACTAATCTTGTGCCTTTTCTGATTTTTTACAGATTTATAACATACCGATAACAGTTTATGCTACTACTCTACTCTTTTTATAGTACCGATTAGGAACAACATTTCCGATAAGTACGATAAACTTACCAAACATCACTAAACCACTCGTAAGTGTTTTAGTGGTGGGCGGTAACCGGGGAAAAATGCTTTCGACCCACGACTTATGAGCCTGTTTGTTCCCGGCTAAGTTCCACAAAATAACCAGCCGTAATAGTAATTTACGAAGGAACACATCTGCAGAAATAACGTCTTTTGTCCGTGGCGGGTATTGTTTAGAAATTGTAACGGAAAGTAAGTAGGTATTAATTTGAGACTTAGTCGAAAAGTTACATCGAAAATACACAATGTTGAAAGGGCTTCTAAAGTGATACCTATCGGAGAAGATAGTGATGAAATAAAGACTCCATTTAAATTAATAATAAATATTGTTCAATGTAAAATAATAATAATAAATGTTGGACACCAATCACATACATTGCTCTGAACCCAAAGTAAGTAGCCAATGCACTTGTGTTATGGAAATCAGACACAACGGTGGTACCACAGCACCCAGACCCGAAACAATATAGAAAATATCGTTTTCAACATTGACCCGATTGGGAATCGAACCCGGAACCTCACAAGATGGCGACGCTTGAAACAAGCGTGCTAGCCACTCGACCACAGAGGTCGTCAAATGTTAATTTATGTCTTGCGTAGATTTATCTATGACTTTATCCGGTATGTATACTTGTAATCTATATTGAGATTATGGCAAAGTATCGGTGGAGTATTCCATAATACAACCTGTGTTGGTTTGGTTGTGATTTGAAATGAAGTTACTATTAAATTGTTGGTATAAGTCTGTTATTTTAATTAAGTTGGGCAACATATCCCAGGCAGTATCCAAAACGAAATGGAAACAGATTTAATAAAGGACCGCAAAACCAAATGCTATTAATCGTGAACCTTTTAAAGGACTCTAGATTAAAATCATAATGAATTAAGTGATTTGAGGGAAGCGACGCGGAAAATGACAAGTGCCTCATTTCGGGAAAACGCTCGCATTTAACCGTTTCATGAAGGCATTGTTTCAGAAAGCGAACTGATGATATTGAAGAATTAATCCGGATGGGATTGATGAAATGAATCCATAGAATTTACGGCATGTTATTTTTACGTAATTTTGACCGGACGTTGATTATACAGAAGATTTGAAATTTGAAATTCATGAAAAGTCTGAGGGTAATGTGTCCTCACCAACAACTTTCCAATCAAAATCAAAAATCAAAATCAAAATCAAAAAATATTTATTCAATTTAGGACACAATATGCCACTTATGAACGTCAAATGTACAGTGAAAAATAAAATAAAAATAATTGTGCCCTGAAGGGGCCGAATCATGTCTCCTTATCTTTTGGGCCCTACCAGCGCTTCGAGACAGAACACAGACAATTAGGCAAGTGCTGAGAAGAAACGCCGGAACAAACTCAGTCACCACTAGCTGCCGTAAAATCAAAATCATCAAAGGTAAGTACATCAGTCGGTGCAGGCTGGACAGACCACACATTCGTGTCGTTCAGGTAGTCTTGAACCTTATAACCTTTAGACATAAGCGTGTTTTTAACGTGTTTCTTAAATTTATCAACCGGCAATTCGACAAAATTGTGTGGTATATTATTAAAGAATTTTATACAATTTCCCATGAACGAATTACTAGTACTAACTAATCTGAAGTTAGGAACGACAAGCTTGTGTTTATTTCTTGTGTTATATGAGTGAATGTCGCTCTTCTTCATGAAATAATCTAAATTTTTACGGACGTACATTATATTGTCAAAAATGTATTGAGAAGCCACAGTTAATATGTTGATTTTCTTAAAGACCTCTCTCAGGGAGTCACGAGGACTAAGTTTATAAATAGCACGAATGGCTCTTTTCTGCAAAAAAAATATGGTATCAATGTCTGCAGCAGAACCCCACAAGAGAAGACCGTAATACATAATACTGTGGAAGTAACTAAAATACACAAGCCTCGCCGTTGCAACATCAGTCAGATACCTTATTTTTCTAACTGCAAAGGCAGCCGAGCTTAGCCTCCTAGCTAGGGCTTCAATATGAGGTCCCCACTGTAATTTTGAGTCAAGTGTAATGCCCAGAAATACAGTGGAGTCTATTAAGACTAGATTATTACCATTTAGTACAATATTTGGTGTAAGTTGCTTTGCATTAGGCAAAGTGAATTTTACACATTTAGTTTTAGTAGCATTCAGCAACAAGTTATTGGTGGTGAACCAATTCAATACTTTGGAGAGAGTATTGTTTACTTCGTAAAAATTTTCTTCATGTCTTTTCATTTTAAAAATCAAAGAAGTATCATCAGCAAACAGAACTATCTCACAAAGATTTGTGGAATAAAATGACAGGTCGTTTACATATATCAGGAAAAGTAAAGGCCCCAATATAGTTTTAAAAGGCGTACGACCATCTGAACTTTACAGCGAACAGTAATTCTATTGATATATAAACATATGATAGAATGGCAAACTAACAATCAAGTTGAACTTTATAAAAATATTTTGTTTTAAGTTTTCGCTAAGCAACGCCGGTGCAAGCAACCAACCACACGAACCGTAACCGCGTTGAGAAAAAGTTCAGGCAAATGCAGGATGCACCACAGGCCCTCCCTCAATACGCATGCGGCACAGCTGATGCAATTGTTAGTACCCAACACCAACGTGCTTTAGATGTGCCGCGTGCGTATTGAAAGACGGGGCGGTGCATCCTGCATATGCCTGAACTAATACTCAACACGGTTAGGGATCGTGTGGTTAGATGCTTGCGCCGGCGTCGCTTAGCGGAAATTAATAGTGAAATAATTGTATAAAATTAAATTAATAATGGATAATAGTTGAATATCATTGCGAAATGATGAACGAGATTTAATTTGTTGATTTGTGCTCTGCTATTTTTACAATACCCAACACATTTCAGTGACAAATAATTTCGTAATAAACAAAATATGACGATCCATAATATTGGAGCAAGCAATCTATCTCTGTCACCGAAGCCTGGTACATTTCCGCCCACGACTTTTTAGTCCTGTTATCGCACTGCACTCCTCATACCCATATATGTACTAGAGACAAGATGTGTAAACAAATGTTGGACGGGGTTTGAAACACAGCTTGGACCAGCTATCCAATTTGTGGAGTACGCTGCTTAGCTATAAAGTTGCCATGTCGAGAGAAGCCTGTTTTTTATTCGCAAGATATTTTTTACTCTACAAGGTAATGTATGAAAGAAAAGCCTTTTGATTTGTTTTATATCGCATCCAATATTTTTGGATGTCTGGATCATAATTTTTGATGATACGCTTTTAAAGTAGATACCCAATGGTTGTTGATCTTTTAAAATAACTATACTTATGTGAAATCACAAGCCGGTCTTCTGTTTTGTTGAACTACATGTAAAAAATATATCATGAATTTGTTATCACTATTTATTGAATAAGTCGTAGCGCGGGGTATTAATTTCAGCGCGTGAGCGGGCAGCGCAAACTGAAACCTTATTTTAGCATTCCACGCGAGGAGAGTCTGGGTTATAAAGGAGCTCCTTTTTCTTGGTTTAGTTTATAGTGCAGTGATAAAGTTGAGTTCCAGGCGTGCGGGTTAATAAATATCCGCAGTAACCGCCGCCCGCAGCGCGCAGATAAATCTAACGTTCTACAGGTTATATGTTTCCTACTAATCCTGCCTACGAGCGCATTAGAATACAATGATTCTTGGCGCCAACTATAAGGTAATAATTTACTGTTAATACTTGAAGTTTACTTATTGTGTATGTTGGTATTCAAAACTCTGGCTATAGTGGCACTAAGATAATAACACAAATAAAAATTAGTGCGGGTAACACAAGCGTAGGCTTGAAATACTTATTTACGCTTTTTTAACACTATGGCTGCTATCACGTAACCAATAGGAACAAATTGATTTTTGAAAATACTCTGTCTGAACTTGGATAAAATGGATATTTCAGTGATAATGTCTTTCAATATGGCTATTACAGGTATTAAGGTCGAACCCCACTATTTTTTTAAAATTTATTTATACTTTCTTGCACAACCAAAAATTTGTACAAAAAGGACTTAACGCCATGTGGCATTCTCTACCAGTCATGCCTTTGGGCTAAGTAGAAATGATTGTGGGCGGTGCGACAGACAAAAAGAAAATGAGTTACTATTAAAAGAAAAAAAAAACGTTAAATTTCTCACATAAAAAAATACATGAAAAACATATATCATAAAACAAAAAAAACAAAAAAATTAATACAATTTACAATAAATACAATATGATCTAATAAAATATTACATATACATAAAGGAAGCGATAACATAAATACATATACTTGTACATACTATAATAATTATATACTATGACGATGTATTAGAAGTTTATGGATTACGCTTTGTTGATGCTTCCGATATACATGTGTAGAAAGTATGCACGTGCACTTATCAACCCGTCACGGTGACAGCACCGTATCAACTCGAGGCGTGCAGTGTTTTTTGTATGAAACTCCATACTTCCAGGCACATCTATCAACTTCGGATCATGCATGCGTTGTAGCGCGCTTACGGCGAGTCGCCTGCTGGTTGACGACTATCCGTCCACCCTGTCAAACGGGCTGTCATTCCACAAGAAGAAGAACTGTCATAAGTTGTAGCAAACATTGCGGCGAGGCGTTCGCTATCCGGTGCAGATCCCATCCAAGGCGTTGTGCTGTTCCTTTTCCGATTGGGTAGATTTTCTTCAACCTTCAAGCATCCGTAACTAGTTTGCTATGCATCAGGTAATGTATGTTGAAAACTTATACTATTTCCATATTAAAACGTGGCCACTCAACCGTGGGAATCTCTAGTCGGATACGCAGATTCCTAGAAGCAGTGCTTCCAAAAGGAAATGTGTGTTTTTACGGGAAAACTTGCTTTAAAATAATAAAACACTTTTAAACAACCATGTTTGGATTCTAAAATAAACTTTACTAGCTCTGGCAAGATTTAAAATCGTGTTAACTAGCGGAAAGTAAAATATGTGCTTCACGGGGCTTAGAGGTAATGTTTTGTGTATTAAATAATGCAGATTGAATCGTTTGTTCTCTGTTTGAACATATTTAAGTTTTAATGGCCAGTAAAAATTGATTGGTAAAAGCTTTTTTATGAACTTTTTAGATACATTGGCAATGTTTTGAAGTGAAGTTGCGGTGCATGGAGATATTTTAAAGTGTGGCTGTATGTATTAAGGGCGCATAGATAAGAATCGTAACCATTGTGTTTGTGTACCTTTTTCGGGTTCCGTAGTCCAACAAGGAACCCTTATAGTTTTGCCATGTCCGTCTGTCCGCAGTTTGGCGCAGACGTAAGCCGCTTTCTAGCACCTAAGATGTGAGGTGCTACAAAACTGTAATTTCGTATGGGTATGCATTCTTATAATATTTTTTCGGGTACTTTTCGTACATGTAACGTGGGGACGTTTTTTTCCTCTTGCCAAACCGATCGTGTATCGGGGTATCGTGAAATAGTTCCAACAGTCGTATCGTAAAAACAATGATCGAATAATCGCATGCATATTTACCTAAAGTTCATGTTTGGCTAACATATTATGGAGGCGGCTTCTTAAAAAGTATATTGTTAATATACGAGTATATCCCGGGATAGCAAAAAATTTGAGAATGCGAAACTAGTTTGTAACATGATGAGGAAACGACATCTTTAGCATGTGGTATTTATTTTATAAACCAGTACTTCGGAATTACATAATATTATTGTACTCGAAGTGAATTTTAAGCTCCTCATCAATTTATAAGTATGTTTAGTGTAAAAAAACAGTAGACTATACATGCAAACAGTAGTACACCCGAATTGATTCTATAATGAAAATACTAGATTTTACGATGAAGATGTATCATTTTTTTCCGATTTAAAAGTGCATTCTACTTTAGCATTACCTTGAAATAAGTTGATACACCAAAACACCAGATTTAATTCTATAGTAAAAAAAAACGAAATTTGTCAATTCGACAATCCTGGGATTTTGTCGATTCAAAAGTGCATTTCACAGTAGCCAACACCTCAAGTTTAAGTAAATATGCATCCGATTATCTTATCACTAGTGATGTATTTAGAAGGACATAGCTATGATAAGTAAACGAACTAAAGATATATAGTTCATAAACTTAAAACATAATAATTTGCATGTATATTGTCGCTTAGCATTTTTTATTTCCAAATCCGAAACTGTAGTCTAATATTGGTTTTATTTCTTTCAGCTGTAAATGAAAATTGAAAGTCAGCGTCATTAAAAGTGTAACCAGTTTTGTAGCATAATTTCGGATCGCGACAGCATCGCAACAACAATCAACATCAAAGTAGCAGAAAGGGTCAACGTAATCGGTTCAAGTTCATTTGAAACTACGTTGCATATTTGAATTATTCCTTGGTTAGTGTTTACTTGTCTATGAAAAAAACAGATCATTATTGATGAAGCTTATGGACATTTTTTGCTTTGTTTGAACAGCTACTACAATGGTTACCTACTTACATTACATACCACAGATCGTCAAGTCGCAATGTTCTGTTCAAATGTTTATTTAATGGAAATTAAAGCTGCTGTATGTTATTTCCCGCAGAGGGAAAAATCCAGCAGGCAAAAACCCGTTTTCCAGGAAAAGTCTATAACATGGTGTCTATTCAAACCCTTTGTATATTTTATTGACGTTCTTCATTCGTCTCACGTCCGTCCATCTGTCACGGGCATGTATCTTCCGAGCATTACGGGAAATATAAATTGATTCTAGTCTTTAAGGATTCGCTATTTGTTATGCTTTTTTGTTACTTTTTAATACTTTCCTTACCTAATATCTATGTAAGTTATTTAACAGTTAAGTACATAGTAATTAGACCGATTCACATCGATATAAGAAAAAGTCATTACCTAAAGATTTCAATTCTCACCAATTTACTAGAACCAACAGTTAATTAGGCACTAACAGAAAAACTCTTCGAAATATTCACTTGGCCGATTGGATGAAAGCCTGCAAAAAGCCTCTACGGTTCCCTCAATCGTGCCCACACAACTTGTGTGTGTAGTGACCGAGCAGAAACCTACAAAAAATGTAAGGACTTGACCGTACGAAATCAATAAGCTCCTCGGTGGTAAGGCTGGGGGCACACGATTGATTTTACAAGACAAGTTGTCTTTGCTTCTGGATAATTACACCATGCTATTTATTTGCCTTAAATTATCTAAAACCGGGATACAATAATACCAACCACTTAATTTTTTTCTCGTGTATACATCAATGTAAGTCATCAGTCAGTCATCAGTGTAGTCGATAGTAGATAGTGACCTCGCGCGTCTCCATTTGCCTTAATCGTTTAATATGTATGCAAGCTTTTGACAATATTAATAAATATAATTATTAAGTGTTTGTGGTTTGTATATTTGTCACACTCCCCGCACCCTGCGCATTTCATAATCAAACATGAGTGGCGCGTGACTTCGTGGATGGCACGATGTATACTAACATATTGATACATTGGATAGGCTCAGGAAATAAAAAAAACCGGCCAAGTGCGTGTCGGACTCGCGCACTGAAGGTTCCGTGCCAACTTTGACTGAATTAGGGAATCCACTTACTTCCACTTAGCTAAAATACCACAATATTTTGTTGACAGCAAATATATATAACTTTGTTTTTGATAGTGTTTGTATGAAAATGTGCTATGTCTCGAAAACTACTAGTTCGATCCCGTCCAAACCAATTTTCATTAAAAGTATTAGTAAAGATCTACATTATATACTTTTATACTTTAGAAGCGTTTATCTATAAAACGGTTTTAGGAATATCTATGTCATTTTAAAAGATCTATGTATAGACACCCCACACGCATAGGTTTGAAAAAAAAAGATTTCATTTCATGTATGGGAATTATGTCCTTTAATGTCATTATTTTTTGTATAAGAATCGTAAAGCGGTTAACAGGATACATCTTCCTACCAAATTTCAACAGTGTCATGCTTATAGGTAGTTACATAATAATGTGACTGAGACATTCGGACGGACAGACAGACAGACTTGACGAAACTATAAGGGTTCCGTTTTTTGTCATATGGCTACGGAACCCTAAAAAAAGACTAATTGGAGCCCAACGGACATTAATTTTGATTACTAATGATAAATTAACGCCCATGTCCTTGAGTGTAACCTCAGCTTACAAGTCAGAACAGAAACTTATTAAGATACTAGCGGTCCCCCGCGACTTCGTCCGCGCGTTTTGAGTTTGCTCCCTCCCCTCCCGTCGCAGCGTCATGTTTTATATCCTAAAGCCTTTCTCGATAAATAAGCTATCCAACACAGAAATATTTTTTCAAATCGGTCTAGCAGTTCCTGAGATAAGCGCGTTCAACGTCAAACCAACAAACTCTTCAGCTTTATAATATAATTAGCGCAAACGCACGTTGTACTTAAGCTGCGAACATTATTTTGGTGCGGAGTTATGTTAAAACTGTGATAGCTCCTAAGATATTTATTGGAATCAAATGATATAAAGGGCAACTTTGTTCTAAATGAAATGCTCGTGATGATGAATGTATTTATTTTGATAAGAATAAATACCTGTGTGTATAATACACCTCTAAAAATGATGCATTATTTTTTTACAAATTTACTAACATAAAAAAGGTTGTAGTAAGTCAACCATAAAAGATAGACTTATGCTGTCGCGGACTTTATTATAGAACTCTTAATGCTGAACAATCCTGTCATACATGATTTTTGTGTAACTTTAGCGGTTTCCGCAGCGTACGCAGCGGAAGCTTTCAAAAGGAATATCTTTCTCCCGTTTTCGCAACATTTTTCATTGCTGCTGTGGTCTCGTGAGTCGTATCTTTATGTTATATAGCTTAAAGCCTTCCTAGATAAATGGACTATCCAACATAAAAATATTTTTTCAAATCGGGCCAGTAGTTTCTGAGATTAGCGCGTTCAAACAAACAAACAAACAAACAAACAAACTCTTCAGCTTTATAATATTAGTATAGATTTCATGAGCGAAATGGCTCTATAAAAACGAAGTTTGATTGAAATGAAAAAGGAAAGGTTGCACACATGTGTATAAACATCAAATACTCTTGGATATCACAAAATAAATAACGGACTCCATATTTTAATAAAATATTTTCTTTTCGTGAATTAGAACCGATGTCTCGAGTTGTATTTTTACAGATTCATGATAGATATTTTGAGCAGTCAAAAGTTGAGCTCAGAGGAAAAACAATGAAGAGTGATGGGGTAAGTTGAATGTAAACGATTAAAGTATGGGTATAATTGCAGTAGGTTTTTTTAACGTCTTCAACAAGAGGTGGTCCTCAGTTTGACCTGTATGTCTGTATGTTTGTCCGTGATTATCTCGAGTTTGGCTCAGCCGATTTTGATGCGGTTTTCACTTAAGTACGTGTATGTGTCTTAGTAATTTCGTTCATTCAGGTATATTATAACTTAGACAACAATTTATTTGAAGCCGGTTCATGATGTCATTCATAACGGAGAGCAACATTCTAAGCACACACATAATGCTAGTGAGTCTTCAAATGAGTTTCACAAACTACAAATGAGTTTGTTTCTCCTTAATAGAAATCAAATGCATTATATTAGTCTTTTGAAGACGTTTATTTAAAAAAAAATTTTTTCATTTGACCAGACTATTTTTACAATATTAAGTAGAGTTATTAAAAAAATGATTTCATTCTAGTTTAACCGCCTTCAAAAACAAAAGCCCTAAAAGGTCTAAAATAACGTTAATAGCGTTTGATTATTATGAAAACTTTTTTTCGACGTTTATTTATTGTTTAAGTTACAATGTACTAGATTGAACTAAAATAGTTACTAGAACCTTTTACTCAGTGTAGCAAATACTTTAGTGAAAACCGCATCAATATCGGCCCAGCGAGATATTCGCGGACAAACACACATACATACATACAAACACACAGGGTGAACTGAGTACCTCCTTTTTCTGAAGTAGCTGTAAAAAGTTACTGTGTGCAAGTGCTTATGACAGCATTTCCCTCTCATATCCCAGTCAATGATCGTAACGCGTTGGAACAATATCAGATTCATTTGCAGATTGCACGCAGCGGACGGCCGGCTGTGCAAGACAATCATCGCAAAAAGGACTCGCATGCATGCGGACATGCACATGCAGGGTTGAACAACATTGTATGAAAATACCTTATCAAAATAAAAAGTAAAACTACTAACTATAAGTTCGTCTACATATTTCTGCTTTTACCGGGTATTTTGCTTGACGACACGGTTGGTGGCGGTCGAATCCAGTAAGAGACAAGTTTAAGTAGGTAATGAGCCCAAAAATGTTTACCTAAGTCTTGGATGTTTATTATGCATTTAAGTATGAATGGGAGACGCCCCGTTCATAACGTTGTCTGGTGTTATCGTATTATGAAGTTAATTTAATATCAATTACTTTATAATATTCCACCATTAATAAGGTTTTGTTTTGTTTGACCACTTTCCTATTTTCTTTTTCGATACAAAATGAGGCGCAAGAACAATTCAGTACATTGTACAGACAACAGCACGTCAAGGTAAACACTGCGGTATCTTATGCAGTTGTATTCAGGGCTAGTTTGCAATAAAAGTGGGTAACCTGATGTGCTGGCGATTGTACATGGAAGCTTTAAAGTTGTCTGAAATTTACAATGTATCGTTCGGCTAAAGTATGGTTAGCACCTTTATTTCTGCGCTCTTACATGGTTTCAGAAACAAGCTGAAATGTCGATCCTTGATTTCCAGGAAATATATTCTAGGATTCTAAATAGGAATATCTTGGATGGAATTAAATAACTATTGAGAGCGCTTATGTCCTTTAATTATTGTGCCTATCATCATTGCTTAAGTGTATTTGAATAATCCGTCTAGCTAGTATGAATAAAGAGTGTGAATTGGCTAGACTCTAGCCATGTCCAGTGTCAGCCTGTCATTTTTATAACTATGAAAACAATTAAAAGAAACATTGCTTTAAGTTACAGCTAGTGTTGCCGGGATTGTAATAGGGACATTTAGCGCGGGACGTCCCGATTTTCAGGAGTTTCGGGACGCGTTCCGATCTCTGATTTAAAAACTATCACCAACACTCTTTGACCTCATTTACCGATTTAAAACTAATCGGAACTTACAAGTAGAGCACAACACCAAGATTTTTGTGACGGATAATCAAGACATAAATAATTGAGGCGATTTTCATGTCTATTTGTTACCAAAAACACACTAGTTTTAATAGTTACATGTATTCCAAACTACTAAGCAGTTTGTTGGCAGTAGTAACGGCAATTGCTATCTTGTTTTTGTCACGTCAAAACTAAAAGGAAACAATCAAATACAAGAAACAGTATGTTTACAGTTTATTTGTGTCAGCCCTGTGGACTTCAACAAGCTATTGTGTTCGCATGCGGGACGTCCCGGCGGTTTCGCGTGCGATTAGCGCGCGGTAATCAACTGTCATTACCCTCGCAGAACAAGATCGGAGTCAAATAGTTTTGTACCGATTACACAACAACTGATAAAAGTTTCACTGCAGTTAAATGATATTGTTTTAGAACAAATCTGTTTTTATTACCATAATAAGGACTTAGTATGCTTGCATAAAATTGTTAATTCAGGCAATTCTAACAAAATATTATTTTATCACTCGACTATTGTACAGGTTAAAACAGTGGTAAATGATTAGTTTTATAAAGTTGTCAGATTTTGTAAGTTCAGAAACAAGTTAATTTTGAAAGGTTTAATTTTTTAGGTCAGCGTACTGCAGACTCAAGATCTCGACAAGAGGTCAGTTTTTAGTTGGTTGGTTAGCTGACATCAGTCAGTTGTTTATGGGCTATGGGATTTCCGTTTTATTTATTATTTGTAGAGTGGCCAGCCCTGCCTTAGAGTATGTATGCGACTGTTGGGACACCAGCCGCTGTGGCTTCACGAGTGATTAGAGAGCTAATCAAACGTCTTTTTTCGCCGATAAGAAACAAACGACCAGTAAGTACGGTTTGTGTTAAATTGAGATTATCACTGATTAACGTTATTTCCTCTACCCAATGGTTGTCTGGAAGAGATCGCTTCCAGCGATAAGACCGCCAATATTGTACAAATGATTTGCCTGTATTGTTATTGTTACTTGTGTCCTTATTTGTGCAATAAAGAATATTTATTATTATTATTATTATTATTTTTATAATAGTCTATTATTAGAAGGATCGTTTTTTTTGTAATTAAACGTAATCTTTTATCACCCTGCAAGATTGTCGTTCACTCATCGGTTGTTTACAGTAGTTGACAGTTTATAGTAGCGACTAGTGGTGTTCGTCGACTTCGTCCGCTCGTTTTGAGTTTGTCTCTCTCCTTCTGTTGCAGCGTAATGATTTGCCTAAAGCCCTCCTCGATAAATAAGCTATTCAACACAAAATTTTTTTTTTTCAAATCGGGTAAGTAGTTACTGAGATTTGCGCGTTCAAACAAACAAACTTTCCCGCTTAATAAATTATATTAGTATGGTTATGAAACTTGTGTCTAATTGTATTTTTATTCATAAGAGTCACTGCCATGTAGGTACTTAGTATGCAAATTAAATTTTTACATAATGTCCACTGAAATTGTGACAAAAATATCTACTATGCGAATCAATAATGATCATTTCTCTTTACCTATGAGCGTCACCATTTTGCTGTACATTTTTAATTCCTTTTCACTGACAACTTTTGAAGCAACACAGGCGCAAATCCATTGTTTTGTCGTACTGGCCAGTTGATTAAACAAGCTTACCCGGATCGCACTGAAACTATCCGATAATTACAAAGATTGCTCAATTTTCAACCCTAGCACTGTCCAATAGGGATCAAATAGATTGAACTTTAATCTGAAAGGCTGTAACACGTTGTACTGGCAATCCAGTGCCTGATTATGAACCCTATTTGATGGTAATATGACCCAGTTTCACGCACAAAATAATTAGTTTTATCAGGAATGAAAACTCATGACTCCTACTTACTGACGGCAGGTTATCCGTGCAAAACGATGGATCCATAATTTTAGCCTATAGTACAATGCAATATGGCTCCGATATTTTTTCATGAGTAAAAATAATGGTACTGCCGGCGACAATACCTTTTAATCCGATAAATACGGAATAATGCGTTCATACATAAATGACTAAAAACACAGATTGGTTTGTATTCAACGCTGACAAAGACTAAAGGTTGAAGCAAATCTACCCACCCGGCACGGGAACAGCACCAACCAGGCGTCAACCATACGGAAGCACGTTACGTAAAGGGAACAGCAACGCTTCGGATGGGATCGTTACCGGATAGCGAACGCCTCACCTCGGATCGTGTTTGCTACAACTTATGACAGTTCATCTTGTGAATGACAGCCCATTTGACAGGGTGGACGGACATTCGTCAACCAGCGGACAATGAAAATGTTTTTCGAATCAGCGTCCTTCGCGACTACATCATTCGAGTCCATAAGCTTTCGAACCTATGAGGCAGTGGAAAAAAAAATTGCACAAGCGTGTGTCGCTACAGCGGCATTCGAAAATACGTAGGACACCCAAATGGGTCCCGAGTTGGTCTCGATCCGAGATGGTGACGTTACGAATTTTATAGATGTGCGTTGAAGTATGGAGTATCATACAAAGACTAATGAAAGCCTCGAGTTGATACGGTGCTGTCACCGTGACACCGTGGGTGTATAAATGTGCTCCTACCTTAATACTTTAGCGAAGTAAATGTATGCATTGAACCAAAATACATTTCTAGAAACTTTTTATTTGATGAGTAGCTAAAACGTGCAAGTAGTATTCAAAGTGTATGTGATTAGTGTCCAATATTTATATTTATTTATTTTAAAAATACAAAATGCAATCTATCCAGTACTGATAAACAGTTTATTAAATTAAAATGGGAACTGAAATCAGCGTTAACTCGCACTCACATAAAACCAAGTCTGGTTTAATTAAAGCTGAAAGAATGCATCATAAAAAGCCGAGAACGAGCGAAGAGCTCGGCCTTGCTGCTTGGTTTTATACTAAGTCGCATATAGAAACAGATTGAGCAACAACTAATGATGCCATGTCTTTGGTTTTTGCGGGACCGAGTGGGGCGTTACATTAACGGCTGATTTGTTCTCGTTTTTATGTAAGTGTACGCGTACTACGTCTTCTGTTATCCGACAACTTAAAAAGTAACTAAAATAGATCATTATTGGTCGCAGGACGTCCAAAGCCGAAAGGCCGCCAACTAACTGAAATGCTATCTAATTTAAACAATATCACAATACAATTACATCACCGAATAGTTAACTATTCAGCCATATAACATAGGGATCGAAATGATAACCACCTTTGGTTTTAAATCAGTTTAAAGGGGTAGATTTACATAAAGCAATTTATTGATAAGGACGTTTACAGCATTGCGTGGAGCATTTTAAAATGATATTAATAGTGTTGCCTGTTTGTTGGTTAAGAGGAATACCTAATGAAAATAAAATTGTAAATGAGCCTACTTCATCTCGCGAGAATTCAAAATCATCAAATAGGTATCGTGTGGAGTCCCTATCAAGTGCTTGTTTTTCAATGATTTATCCCATAGACCGCGTAATTAAGGTCAACGACCTCGCACGAATGAAGGACACTCAGAAACGCGTTTGCTCTTTTCATCCAAATGTCATTCGTTAGCGGTTTTTTGGTTTTGTTGCGTCCAATTCGTTTGTGGCGTGTGGATTTCGGGAGCGAGTCATTTCGTTTGCCGAAATTGTGAACCAATTTCGACTACTAGTAAAAGAACAAATAGGTCAAAAATAAGCCTTGGTTAGCCCAGTTTGACTTTGAAAGCAATACAGATAAAAAAAAAACAATATTAAGCTAATTGAGTATGTCAGAAGCCTATGTATGCGACGGATGGCGACTCTCATAAAAATGTTGGTTGACTCCAGCTACAATTTTATAGCCCATTTTCATATTCGTAAGTGTACTGGTGCCTCATCTCATCATGACTGCGGTTGAAGTCTGAAGCAAAATTTTTGACATATCGCGTTGACAATTTCAATTTTCTGATTTTCTGTTTCATCAAATATATTTTTTACTTGCTTTCAGCTAGCTAGCTAGCTAGCTATATCTTTAATAACTCTTTAAAAAATCAATGTATTTTTTTAAACTTCATTGAAAAAATCTTCTCAAACAATAAATAGGTAAGAACATCCATTTTGTGCCAGCGTTGTTTACACGAAATGTCAAAAATTTTGCTTCAGACTACACCCGCTGGCTAAGAGTTATAAGCGAGTGATCTTTATACCCAAAAATTAAAAAAAAAACACGAAACCTAATACTTGTTATTGTTGTTGTACTACGGATTTTTTATGGGGTAGTGGTTTGCCATTTTCCACTCCAGAAATAAAACAGACGGCATTTATCGAATTTGTTATATGTAATACATGTGGTTATTTTCCTTGTAATAATATTTTTTGACGCTTAGCAGGAATATTACTGGACGTTTCTTGTGCCAGAATTCAAGAAGAAAAATAAAATGAAATGATTAAAAGCGTAACTATGAAAGTGGTTCCAATAGCCATATTATGAGAAGCGTCGTTTTATGTACCACTATCTCATTTTATGTGTGACTGTCTCACTTTATTGTAGTTCGAGCTGAGATTCTGAGCACTCAAAGAAACTATTCGCAAAGACATTCTCCTGAACCATGCCAGCTTTTAAATTAAATACGCAGATAGTCGCAATCTAGAGAGGTAACAGTAATTTCGTTCGGATTGTAAGTAGTGACTTTCCATGTGATTAGTGATTATAATTATGAAAAATACCAATAATAAGCTTTTGGACAATTCTACTAATACTATAACCGCAAAAGTTTGTGAGTCAAATATTAAACCACTGGTAACGATATTTTTTACCATTACTATCGATAAAGAATACGCACGAATTACAGGAGGCTTTCAATCAATGGGTCACTAATTGAAACCTTGGACTCCGTATTAACATGACTGAGTACATGGAGCGTCACTTCGAAGGCGATGCAAGTCCAAGAGCTGCAACACATTACTTGATAACACCTCACAGTCTAAAGCAAACCGCCTAAAATTTCTCGGTTTGATGATGACAACTGACAACCGACTAATGTCGACAATGATATTGACGACGCGTTTGGTGTATTGGTTAGCGCTCCTAACTATTACGCCACCGTCGCGGGTTCGAATCCCGCAAAAGGCAAATGTTTGTGTGATGAGCACGAACGTTTGTACCAGTCATGGATGTTTATATGTACTTAAAGTACTTATGGGAGACGCCTCTCCGTCATAATCGTTGTCTGGTATTTGTAACACAAACATAAAAAATCCTTACTTCGGAACCACGACAATTGGTGTGTTGTCTGGCGCATATTTATTTATTATTTATATGAACCATCTCAAAAACTCTGCTTGGCTTTAATAGAGGTCACCAGACGTTTTATTCGATCCTAAAATGCTGAAGGGGTCGACGGTGGTAAGACCGGCTATGATATATATCGCAGAATCTTGGACTTTAAAGAAAAAACATGAAAAACCGCTACAAAATAAGGACAAGTGATGGACAAAAAATCCTGAGATGATCATATACTCTACAAAGCGATTATCAGAAGATCGCTCAAAGTTGCTCTTATTGTAGACAAAGTAAGAGAAAAGTATCAGCGACCATAATAACAGTGGCTACTCACAACGGGAGAGCACAACCATATTATCTATTTTAACTTAAAATAGCATCATTATACTGATAGGTCAACCTCCCTACCGTCCTAGCATTGCTATCCTGAATAAAGTAGGGACTGTTCCGCGGGGTGAATGTTTAAATGAAACTGTCATGACGCGGGTGAAGCCGCGGGGGCCTGCTATGCCTGCTAGCCTGCCTATACAACTATACATATTATCTGACCGATACTTTAACTCACTTTGGTGTTATTTTTATAAATATTGGACACCAATCACATAAAGTCCGTTTTTCTTTGCTAGTCTAAGTATGTAAACAATCTTTTCATAACTTTTAAAATAATATCTGTGAATAAAATTAATTAACTGTCTGATTAAAACATATCTAAGTATTCAAATATGAATTACCGATGTAAGTTAAGAGTTTCGTGTTTATCTTATTTTAAAATTAATCATTTCGTTAACGAGGATTGTCAAGATTGTTTACAACATTCGACTAGCAAACAAAAACAGACTGTACATTGCTCATCATCATAATCATCATTATCAGCCAAACGACGTCCACTGCTGAACATAGGCCCCTCACGGCTTTCCACAGCGACAGATTACTAGCGGTCTGCATCCATTTGTTCTTTGAACATTTGTAACAGCATAAAACAAATACTGAAGGTCCATTTCAAAATAAATTGTAGGAAGATACAGCCGAAATTGATTTAGCTTTTTTTCTACCTGTGTTGCTGACTGCGAAAGGTTACGACCTACGGGGTCGTAACATCTAGACAAATTAAGTGAAAGTGATAAGTAGCCAGGCTCGGTGGTGATAAAAACGGCCTCTTGAAGTTATAAAACTTGTTCCGTGCCTTGTGAGCGTGATTACAATCCAATATTGACTTGCTTGTAATAAAAAAAACAATATATTATAAAAATGTTGGAAAATTAGAAAAACATTAATTTTATGGTAGTAAACAGGCTATTTTCAAGAAGTAAGACTAGTCATTTAAGTTCAATCTGACATTAACTCAACACTAGCAGTTCCCCGTGACTTCACCCACGTAAATGTCGGATCTCAAAAAATATCACTATGATGTATTGCCTATATTCTGTTGTATGAGCTGTACACGTAATATTGTAAAGTTTCATCAATATCCTTTGGACATTCCCACACATCGCCATCTAGTCCCAAAGTAAGCTACTCAAAGCTTGTGTTATGGGCTTATGGGTGCCAGACAACGGATATAATACTTAAATACTTTTTGTTTGTAAATACATACATGATATACATAGAAAACACCCAGACCAATACAAACAGACATGTTCATGTACACAAATGTTTGTATTGTGCGGGGATCGAACCCACACCCGCTGCGTAGTAGGCGATTTCTTGACCACTACACCAAACGGGTCGTCATATATCCATTCAGTAGTTTTTGCGTGAAGGAGTAACAAACATACATCTATCCTCACAAACTTTCGCGTTTCTAATATTAGTAGAAGATTAGTAAATTAAATTACCTAACTAAAACATTCATGACGATTGTAAGTACATAACTTAAGTTCACCTCCAATTATCTTGCGTTTTTCAGTATTGCTGCATTCAGAAAGTCTATTGCACTCTTTTCATTGTACCGAAATATTTCGTGTAAAAAACGACCACAGCGCAGTCTTGAAGCAATTATTTTTAACTACGGCAGGCTTCATTTGTTTCAAATAACTGCTTTTGTGCAAAGTTGCTTCATACCTAAACAATATAAAATATATGTCTATTATGTAAATCTAGCATCTCAAACAATAATTTAAGAATTTCTAATTCTTAAGACCAATGTTATAAGGAAAAAGACATCTCTGGTACACTTCTTAAACCAATTACGATTTGCTTGTATTCGAACTCAGTCCCTTTCCCATTATTTTGTTATCGCCTATAAAGCCTCTACTCTCAAACTCAATAAGTCAACTGGAAGAAATCGCACCCCTCCGCAGGGACAGGGTAAACAGAATTGTGTGATATCGCGCGGTCAGATTTAGTTTTACTTTAGACTCGAGTTAAGTAGTGATGTGATCGGAGAAAAAAAGACGTTTGAGAATATTATCTCCCTGTTAGAAAATAACGTATGTTTTTGCTACAATAACGTTTTTAAGTAGATAGAAGAAATCAAAATCCTTCAAAATAATCTTAACATTATGTAATAAGCCAATCTAATTTTAATAAAAGAAATGAATTGAATTTCAAACTACCTTATCAGACTAATCTTGTCTCTTTTGTGATCCTTACAGATTGATAACAGTTTATGAGCTAATTACTATATGTCTGCTCTTTCTAAGGTATCGATTAGAAACAACATTATCGATAAGTACGATAAACTTACCAAACATCACTAAAACCACTCGTAAGTGTTTTAGTGGTGGGCGGTAACCGGGGAAAAATGCTTTCGACCCCCGACTTATGAGCCTGTTTGTTCCCGGCTAAGTTCCACAAAATAACCAGCCGTAATAGTAATTTACGAAGGAACATATCTGCAGAAATAACTTCTTTTGTCCTTGGTGGGTATTGTTTAGAAATTGTAACGGAAAGTAAGTAGGTATTAATTTGAGACTTAGTCGAAAATTTACATCGAAAATACACAATGTTGAAAGGGCTTCTAAAGTGATACCTATCGGAGAAGATAGTGATGAAATAAAGACTGCATTTAAATTAATAATAAATATGTGGTACCACAGCACCCAGATCCGAAACAATATAGAAAAGATCGTTTTCTTCATTGACCCGACCGGGAATCGAACCCGGAACCTCACAAGATGGCGACGTTTGAAACCAGCGTGCTAGCCACTCGACCACAGAGGTCGTCAAATGTTAATTTATGTATTGCGTAGATTTACCTATGACTTTATCCGGTATGCATACTTGTAATCTTTATTGAGATTATGGCTAAGTATCGGTGGAGTATTCCATAATACAACCTGTGTTGGTTTGGTTTTGATTTGAAATGAAGTTACTATTGAAATTGTTGGTATGAGTCTGTTATTTTAATTAAGTTGGGCTACATATCCCCGGCAGTATCCAAAACGAAATGGAAACAGATTTAATAAAGGACCGCAAAACCAAATGCTATTAATCGTGAACCTTTTAAAGGGCTCTAGATTAAAATCGTAATGAATTAAGCGACGAGGAAAATGACAAGTGCCTCATTTCGGGAAAACGCTCGCATTAAACCGTTTCATGAAGGCAGTGTTTCAGAAAGCGAACTGATGATATTGAAAAAATAATCCGGATAGGATTGATGAAATGAATCTATAGAATTAACGGCATGCTATTTTTACGTATTTTTGACCGGACGTTGGTTATACAGAAGATTTGAAATTTAAAATTCATGAAAAGTCTGAGGGTAATGTTTCCTCACCAACAACTTTCCAATATAGTTTTAAAAGGCGTACGACCATCTGAACTTTACAGCGAACAGTAATTGTATTGATACATAAACATATGATAGAATGGCAAACTAACAATCAAATTGAACTTTATATAAATATTTTGTTTTAAGTTTTCGCTAAGCAACGCCGGTGCAAGCAACCAACCACACGAACCGTAATCGCGTTGAGAATAAGTTCAGGCAAATGCAGGATGCACCACAGGCCCTCCCTCAATACGCATGCGGCTCAGCTGATGCAATTGTTAGTACCCAACACCAACGTGCTTTAGATGTGCCGCGTGCGTATTGAAAGACGGCGGGGGTATCGGGGCGGTGCATCCTGCATATGCCTGAACTAATACTCAACACGGTTAGAGATCGTGTGGTTAGATGCTTGCGCCGGCGTCGCTTAGCAGAAATTAATAATGAAATTATTGTATAAAATTCAAATTAATAATGGATAATAGTTGAACATCATTGCGAAATGATGAACGAGATTTAATTTGTTGATTTGTGCTCTGCTGTTTTTACAATACCCAACACATTTCAGTGAAAAATAATTTCGTAATAAACAAAATATGACGATCCATAATATTGGAGCAAGCAATCTATCTCTGTCACCGAAGCCTGGTACATTTCCGCCCACGACTTTTTAGTCCTGTTAGCGCAATGCACTCCTCATACCCATATATGTACTAGAGACAAGATGTGTAAACAAATGTTGAACGGGGTTTGAAACACTGCTCGGACCAGCTATCCAATTTGTGGAGTACGCTGCTTAGCTACAAAGTTTCCTTGTCGAGAGAAGCCTGTTTTTTTATTCGCAAGATATTTTTTACTTTACAAGGTAATGTATAAAAGAAAATCCTTTTGATTTGTTTTATATCGCATCCTACATTTTTGTATGTCTAGATCAGTGGCTACATTTTTTAAGTTTCCTTTCATAACTGATAGTTTTTGATGATACACTTTTAAAGTAGATACAGAATGGTTGTTGATCTTTTAAAATAACTCTTCTTATGTGAAATCACAAGCTCGTCTTGTGTTTTGTTGAACTACATGTAAAAAAAAAACACTATTTATTGAATAAGTCGTAGAGCGAGGTATTAATTTCAGCGCGTGAGCGGGCAGCGCAAACTGAAACCTTATTTTAGCATTCCAGGCGAGGAAAGTCTGGGTTATAAAGGAGCTCTTTTTTCTTGGTTTAGTTTATAGTGCAGTGATAAAGTTGAGTTCCCGGCGTGCGGGTTAATAAATATCCGCAGTAACCGCCGCCCGCAGCGCGCAGATAAATCTAACGTTCTACAGGTTATATGTTTCCTACTAATCCTGCCTACGAGCGCATTAGAATACAATGTTTCTTGGCGCCGACTTTAAGGTAATTATTGACTGTTTATACTTGAAGTTTACTTATTGTGTATGTTGGTATTCAAAACTCTAGCTATAGTGGCACTAAGATGATGAATGAAGCACTTTATGATCGAATACCACATATAAACTAAGTGCGCGTAAACACAAGTGTAGGCTTGAAACACTTATTTACGCTTTACTAACATGGCTGCTAACTTGTCACAATTACAGAGGAACAAATAGCTTTTTGGAAATACTCTATCTTATCATGGATAAAGTAGATATTTCAGTAATAATGTCTTTCAATGTGGCTATTACAGGTATTAAGGTCGAAGCCCACTAATCAACCCGTCACGGTGACAGCACCGCATCAACTCGAGGCGTTCAGTATTCTTTGTATGAAACTCCATACTTCAACGCACATCTATCAACTTCGGATCGAGACCAACTCGGGACCCACTCTCGACTAGCGGCGCATGCGTTGTAACGCGCTTACGGCGCGTCGCCCGCTGGTTGACGACTATTCGTCCACCCTGTCAAACGGGCTGTCATTTACATGAAGAACTGTCATAAGTTGTAGAAAACACGATCCGAGGCGAGGCGTTCGCTATCCGGTGCCGATCACATCCGAGGCGTTGCTGTCTGCTTTACGTACTCGTAACATGCTTCTGTATGGTTGACGCCTGGTTGGTGCTGTTCCCGTGCCGGGTGGGTAGATTTGGGTAGATTTTCAACCTTTAAGCATCCGTAACTAGTGTGCTAAGCATCAGGTAATGTATGTTGATAACATATACTATTTCCATATTAAAACGTGGCCACTCAACTGTGGGAATCTCTAGTCGGATACGCAGATTCCTCGAAGCAGTGCTTTCAAAAGGAAATGTTTGTTTTTCACGGGAAAACTTGTTGTAAAATAATAAAACACTTTCAGACAACCAAGTTTGGCTTCTAAAAAGAACTTAGACTAGCTCTAGCAAGATTTAAAATCCTATTAACTAGCGGGGTAGGTAATGTGTTGTGTATTCAATATGTAATGCAGATTGAATCGTTTGTTCTCTGATTGAACATTTTGAAGTTTTTATGGCCAGTTAAAATTGTTTGGCGGAAGTTTTCTTATGAACTTTTAGATACATGGACGATGTTTTAAAGTGAAGTGACGGTCCATGGAGATATTTCAATGTGTGGCTGTATTTATTAAGGGCGCATACATGAGAAACGTAACCATTGTGTTAATGTAGGTACCTTTTTCAAGTTCCGCGTCATAAATAGTGTAACCAGTTTTGTGTCATAATTTCGGATGTTTTGTTATGTTATGGGCATCATAACCCAAGCAGTCAAACTTAATCATGTTTTACAGGACATTATTACGACAATACAAGTGCTTACATACATAGTAGATATGGAACCCTTCGTGCGCGAGTCTGACTCGCACTTGGTTGTTTTTTTTTTATTTGTTTATCCTGTCTTGTAAAATTTATCCAGTGAAAATAATTGCGAACTAACGGCATTGCGAACATTTTATAGAGGCGAACTCACTGCCCATCACATCGATATTAATTTCTATATGTGTACCATATTATGTATGTATAAATTATGTGTATGTTATATAATATATACATATCTATTTATTTTGATATATTCATATATAAGTAATAAGCGGTATGTATGTTTATCATCGTATTATAGTCATCTTTATCGCTATTCTCTTCTCTTTTCTTGCCTCTATAACTTTAAGAAATGATAAGAAGCTCTCGATTGATGGTGTGAAACACTGCGATTTTACGCTGCCATTATTTAGAAATGATTTCAGACTTTTGTATCGTTCTTTAGCTGGAAAAAATCATGTAAGCAATGCTTAAGTAAATACGAACATAGAGTAGTTAAATTAATATGATATTTTTTTCAGTGTTCTGTATACAACTTAAAATATAAGTGTAACTAGATTTGACTGTATACGAGCACGCTAAAAGTATACAAAATAAAATATTATAAAAACATACCACATGCATTGTAATGCTTCTGAGAATTCTTATACTTTAAGAATATGAAGCTATCTATCTGTCTAAATTATTTTATACTTCCCTGTAAATACTACTGCGGAAATTCTTGGAATGGCAAAGCTTAGTTAGGCGAAGCGGAATCAATCATTAGTACGCTGTAGCAACCGTAGCATTGTTCCGTAGCCGTCTCGTAGCAACATTGTAGCGGCAAAGGAGACTCATCAAAGATTCCCTAGGCATAGTTGTTACTCTTAAACTATCTGTCATTAAGAGGTAGGCAGATCAACATAAGGTGGTAGACTTGTAATGTTTTTGATGTATGTCTTTATAGTAAAGTTAGCCTGTAACGTCCCACTGCTGGGAAAAGGCCTTACCTCAACTATGAAGTAGTTCGACTAGCCCTGCTGTCAGATGTTATCGAGCCGCCCAAAAGGCCTCTGACTAGGCGTAACGACTAATATCAACCGATATTAGCCGGGACCAACGGCTAATATCGGTTGATATTAGTCGTTACGCTAGTGTCGTAGCTAAAAAGTGCCTTCCGAAGCACGGAGATGCTCGTGATATACGTCACTTATATGGTAGGAATGGTCACCCATCCAAGCACGATCGCGCTGTAGGTTATTTCACTTCGGTATCATCTACGAGCACCAGTATATCATTATTATCGAAATAATAGTTGTAACTTTATGTTGTTTTAAAAACTCGTTAAAGATTAGGTAAGGTATTATTTGAAACTCTTGAATTATTTATCAAAAAGAGGTAGGCGGACCGGATCAAGTAGCATCCGTTGTGTCTGGTTTTATAATTTAAATTATTGTATGTATGTATTATAATTTTATGATGGCTAATAATGAAAAGTGCAAAACATCTATTAATGTTTTAAATAAACCACCGGTTTTGAGTTTATTTAATGAGTCGTTCAAAGTCTCATTAGGAAGGACTTATAAACTAATATTTTCACTCTTCTTTATTGAAACGATAAATAGCACCTTGTAACACTTTCAAGGAATAACGATTTCACCATTCAGTAGAAAATATTTCAATTGGAAGTTTTCAGAGTACTTTTTGCAGTTAAAGGTGTTTCGAATTGAATCTTAAAACAAATTATTTATCTAAGATAAAGCAATCATGTGGGATTGCGAAACTTTTGAGTATATACATCGCTTTAAGAAACTCCAGGTCTATCTAATGGATTCTTATAAAATAAGACACACTTTTTGAAAAAAAAGATAATTTTCTCGTAAAGAGAAAATTTTCTTTTCAATCGGAAATGCCTATGGCAATACAACAGACAATCAATATGTGATGTATTTGGTCCGAAAAGGACCGGGAAATAAAATTGGGCAGAACTTTTCTTTTTCGAAGGAAAGAAAAAATAACATATGCTGTTTCTACGTTGCGTAGCTAATGTTATGAAATATTGATAAGTTATGATTGATTTTTTTGCCTTGAGCTGTATTTTGTTAAGAGTAAGGGCCGTTTCCCACAGCAACATCCCGTATTTTGCAGGTACTGTTTTATGCAGGTTTCGGTTTAGTAGGCAGGGTTCCGTTATATGCGTTTCGATGTGAGTATACACACGGAAATCCCGTTTGCAGTGACCCGCAAAAAGCCGATACCTGCTTTGTACTGATCCAGTTTTGTACTGAGTTTTGTCATTAAACTGGGCCAGTTCAACTTTGAGAATGACAGTATGCACAATCGGCTGTGTTTGGAACAGTGTCGCCATGGTAACTGCTGAGCTACCATGGCAACGCTGTGAAAGATAGGAATAAACAGAGCGCCACTTTATCGGTAAGTGCGAGCGAGATAAACATTGACAGGAGTTGACATGACTCCGTTGATGGACAACCGTACCTGAAAGTAGCTGCTGTGTTAACGCAACATATATTTTGGCGGGATGCAGTTATGCAGTGATCCTGCAGAACTGGACTGCCGCACTGTGGTACCGTAGTAGGTCATAGGGCTTCAATTACGATGTTTTAATTATGCCATGATACTACGTCGCTTGGGTCACTACAAAATGATATAAAAGGAACTGCAATTAGTCAGTTGTTACATTTGTTTTTTGGCATCGGAAGTGAACGCATCGCACACGCCTGCTCATTAGCGTTATCGCCAAGGCGGTTATCAGTGAAAGCGTGACTCGTGTTTTCCAAGAATCTATTGTTTTTGATTTAATTTTTGTAATGGATATTCAAGTTGAAGGTATGTATAATTTCTTTTATAATTTTTTTTAGTGTTGTTTGACACTATGTATATTTTTATGTAGCCCTGCTACGACAAAGCATAAAAGTTGACATTTTAATTGTAAATATATTTTTTATCGAAACTTTTAACTACTTTCGCATATACTTGCACACATAATTTTGATGTCAAAATGTGAGTCAATGTGTCTATTTTATAAATAATAAGAATTTAGCTGCGATCATTTGCGACTGGGGTAGTAGCCCACTACGAGACACACACAGCTACGAGAAATCTATTAATCTTGAAATTTAAACTACCCTGTATTTTTTTTGTTTCAGGTAGAAATATCAAGTGTTCTATTACAAGAATACTTTTATTAGACACTTGGCTATCTATAAAGGATAGTAATAGTGATTCTGACAGATCTCGTCAAGTGTGCCAAATTCTGTTACAATCACTACCAGATGTTGAAAATATGAATACTAACGACTTGCAGAGCAGGATTTCCAATCTTTGTGTAAGATTTGCGAAATACTGGAAGCAAGTCCAGCGATCGTATTCTAGAATTGTACAACAGAAATTTAGGGAAAGATTAGGTCTTATTGTTGACAAACCTCGAAGTGGAGGAAGCAGTACATCCAACGATGGAAACACTGCAAGAACTTTCTTTTTGAATTCAGATATCTCAGCGAAATAACTGGGTTAGAAAAATCACTCATTAATAGATGTCATCATATACTACAGTGCCTTTCATCGGGTTTCAAAATTAATAGCCTCGCGTTTAAAGAATATGCTTTAGAAACCGCGCGCATGCTTGTGGCTGCATATCCATGGTACAACTTGCCTTCTTCTGTTCATAAAGTGCTAATTCATGGGTCAGAAGTAATTGAAAATTCATTATTGTCCATCGGTGAGCTCTCGGAAGAGGCCGCTGAATCCTGTAATAAACTCATTAAGCAATTTAGACGTGATAACACGAGGAAATGTCCCGAGTTGTCACGAACACCGATCTCATGCACAGACTTCTTCTTAATTCCGATCCGTATATGTCTAGTTTAAGAAAACTTCCACGAAAGAAGAATTCTGTGCTATCAGCAGAGGTATTAAATTTAATAATTATTGAAAAGTAGGTAGTCATATTTTGTAGTTATAATCTTTAACGGTAAAAAAGACAATAATAAGGAGTAATTAAAGAAATCTTTGTTAAAAATATATCTAATCATTATTAATGTATTTTTTTTGTGTCTTTAGTTAATGTGTAATTTAAGTTTATTAAGATAATGTTAAGTAAATAAGGCTAATATGTAACTATAATTAACTTGTATTTGCTGAATTTCTTTTCTAAACATTGGAATACTTTTGTTCCTTTTTTTGATGAATAAATTATTGCTATTTTAATGTAATTGAGTTGTTTAATTAATATTTACCTCAGTCTATCATAAAACATTATTATTTCATGCAGTAGCACACAGTACAGTAGCCATTAGCTACGCGAAACCCCTATGACCGCCCTCCTTTGAGCGCGGTACCACAGTGTGCCGTGGTAAACGGCCCTAAAGCATACTAAGTACTAGTACTACGGGACATTAACTGGTACATTTTTTTGTTGTCCTCTACCAGCAAAAGCATCCTCTACCAGTCAACCATAGGTCTAAATAGAGAAGAGTATAAAATGATTGCGAACTAAAGGCATTGCGAACATTTTATAGAGGCGAACTCACTGCCCATCACATCGATATTAATTTCTATATGTGTACCATATTATGTATGTATAAATTATGTGTATGTTATATAATATATACATATCTATTTATTTTGATATATTCATATATAAGTAATAAGCGATATGTATGTTTATCATCGTATTATAGTCATCTTTATCGCTATTCTCTTCTCTTTTCTTGCCTCTATAACTTTACTTGCACCGCCTGTGTATATTTTTTCTCTATTTAGACCTATGGTTGACTTACCAGTCAAAAGCATCTTCTACCGAAGATGCTTTTGCTGGTAGAGGACAACAAAAAAGTGTACCAGTTAATGTCCCGTAGTACTAGTACTAAGTATGCTTTAGGGCCGTTTACCACGGCAGTCCAGTTCCGCAGGATCACTGCATAACCGCATCCCGCCAAAATATATGTTGCGTTAACACAGCAGCTACTTTCAGGTACGGTTGTCCATCAACGGAGTCATGTCAACTCCTGTCAATGTCTATCTCGCTCGCACTTATCGATAAAGTGGCGCTCTGTTTATTCCTATCTTTCACAGCGTTGCCATGGTAGCTCAGCAGTTACCATGGCGACACTGTTCCAAACACAGCCGATTGTGCATACTGTCATTCTCAAAGTTGAATTGGCCCAGTTTAATGACAAAACTCAGTACAAAACAGGATCAGTAGAAAAGAGGTATCGGCATTTTGCGAGTCACTGCAAACAGGATGTCCGTGTGTATACTATCATCAAAACGCGTATACTACTAAACGGAAACCTGCATAAAACAGTACCTGCAAAATACGGGATGTTGCTGTGGGAAACGGACCTTACTCTTAACAAAATACGGCTCAAGGCAGAAAAATCAATCATAACTTATCAATATTTCACAACATTAGCTTCGTAACGTAGAAACGGCATTTGTTATTTTTTCATTCCTTCGCAAAAGAAAAGTTGTGCCCAATTTGATTTACCGGTCCTTTTCGGACCAAAAATATCCCATATTGATTGTCTGTTGTATTGCCATAGGTTTTTCCAATTGAAATGAAAATTGACTATTTATGAGAAAATTATCCCTTTTTTCAAAAAGTGTGCCTTATTCTTATGATGATCATCCATTCATGAAAAGAACTCCGAAAACTTCCAATTGTTTTTTTTCTACTGAATGGTGAAATCGGAATGCTTTCGTAGTGCCGAAGTGTAACAAGACGATATTTATCGTTTCAATAAAGAAGAGTGAAAAATATTAACTTGCTTATATTTTATTTTTGATTGCAGCATTATAAGTCCTTAATGAAACTTTAAACGACTCAAGAAATATGCTCAAAAACAGTGGTCTAATTAAAAAAAAAAAAAGTACATATTTCACTTTTCATTATGAGCCAACATAAAGTTACAGCAATTTTTATTATTATTAAAGCAAACACAACGGATACTACCTGGTCCACCTACCTCTTTTTAATAGATAAATCTAATTATAACTATTACTAATTAAACTCTCTGCATTACCAGGTGGTTGACTGATAGAGAATGCCATAAGGCATTAAGTCAGCCAATTGTACATTTTACAGTGCAATAATAATAAATAAAAAATAATAATAAAAAAACGTTTATTTTCACCGCAGCAACAATGTTAAAAAGGTTGCTACACATAAATTCTAAGCTAATATGTATTCTTAAAGTAGCTGTGGATGACTGGTACCTGTGGTAGGTATTAAAAAACCTGTATTACAGGTCACCAGGTCTCCACCTCCAGACCGGTGACAAATCAGTAGCTTAGAAATAGTGCGCGCGCGCGTGTGTGTGTGTTTGTGTATGCTTGTGCATGTGAGAGTGTGTGTGTGCGTCTGAGTGTGTGTATTATGTATGTGTGTGTGAGTGAAAGCGTCACAACGTCAAAAAAGAAGTAAAAAATATCAAAGAGCCGGGCCAAGTCGCAGGGGACCTCTGGTGTTAAATTAAATTTAAAAAATAAAATATAATAACTAAATTACGTCATAACCGCCAGTAAATGTTCAGTCACATCATGAAGCTGTGCTTGAAGCCATGATTGCAAATCACATTTATATTTGTATTTGTTCTTTCCATGAAGCGACAGAATTGCTTGGAATTTTTTTATAAAGAAAAGGTCCAAGAAAAACGAAAAATCTAAGACTAAAGGCCGTTTTAGTCACAGCATCAAATCTATTAACACCAAGTGGATGGCGGCGAGCAGAGGATTCAACGTAAGTTATCTGTGAATGTTGTTTTAATGCTGTATACAAAATAAAAAGTTGTCTAACAGTTAATACTTGACAGTATTCATATAGTTTATCGCTAGGGAACAGTCGATGCTTGAAGGTGATGCTTGAATAAAGTTTAAATAATAATAATAATAAAAAATCCAGAGTTTCAAATAATGCCTTACCTAATAGGGAATCTTCAACGAGTCTTGAGTCAACATACACTCACGACCTATTATTTTAATTATAAAGACATACTGGTGCTCGTAGCGCAGTGGTAGCAGCGCTTTGGTAGTGATACCGAAGTGAAGCAACCTACAGCGCGGTCGTGTTTGGATGGGTGACCATTCCGACCATATAAGTGACGTATAATCACGAGCATCTCCGTGCTTCAGAAGGCACGTTAAGTCGTTGGTCCCGGCTAATATCGGTTGATATTAGTCGTTAAGCCTAGTCAGATGCCTTATGGGCGGTTTAATAACATCAGACAGCAGGGTTAGTCGCTTGCCTTGCAAACATCCCTCAACTAACCAACCCACACTGAGCCCACGTGGTGGAGTTTGTCTCGAATTACCTCATAGTTGAGGTAAGGGTTTTTCCCAGCAGTGGGACGTTACAGGCTAACTTTACTACAAAGACATACATCAAAAACATTAAAAGGCTACCACCTTATGTTGATCAGCCTACCTTTTAATGACAGATAGTTTAAGATTCATAAAGATAAAATAAGAAATCAAAAATTTCCGCACGGGCGGGACTCGACTAAGCAACTTTCTGGCTATTCGGGCCAAACGCTCTACCAATTGGGCCACCGTGCTGTCGGTCCGACCTTGCCAAATTTGTGGTCTCTTATGACACTGTAAGTGTTAAAAATATTTTAAACCAGATAATTTAAGAGCTACAACTATGCTCTAGCTAGGGAATCTTCGATGAGTCTCCTTTGCCGCTAGAATGCTGCTACGAGACGGCTACGGAACAATGCTACGGTTGCTACGGCGTACTACGAATGACTGATTCCGCTCCGCCTAACTAAGCTTTACTATTCCGAGAATTGTCGCAGTAGTATTTACAGGGAAATATCCAATAATTTGGGCAGATAGATAGTTTCTTATTTTAAAAGTATAAGGATTCTCAGAAGCATTGACGATACGTGTGGTATGTTTTGACAAGATTTTATTTTGCATACTTCTGGCGTACTCGTGTAAAGGTAAATCTAGTTATACTTACATTTTAAGTTTTTTATATAAAAAATATATCATATTAATTAAACTACTTTATTTACGTACTAAGTTAAGCTTTGCTTACATGATTTTTTCCAGCTAAAAAAGCGATACAAAAGTCTGAAATCATTTTTAAATAATGGCGGCGTCAAATCGAAGTGTTTTACACCATCAATCGAGAGCTTCTTATCCCTTCCGAAAAACACGTTTTCCCCTAATGGTTTCAATTTGACGCAAAGTGTGCTCCCAACAAAATCACGAGTTCGAGGTCATCGCTCCTGTATTTTCGAACAAAGTGAATAAAAAAAAATGGAAGTTTCCTTCGCGTTCACAATTAAAATGAATAACAGGTAGGACCACTAATTAAATTTCGATTTGATTTAAAGATGAAGGAATCAAAACGCTCCTCAAAGTAATAAGAATTACTGAAAGTTGCAAAAAATTAAATATCTTTCTGAAACGAATAGCTATCTACTCTGTGAACATCTATAGATTATAACAATAATAGCTTACATGAGTTAAAATTTGTGATAACTGACAGCCGTACATTCAAAGATATGTAAGCTTAAGGTAAGTAATAGTCATCCAAAATTATGAAATTAACTTCACATAAGTATAAGACGGATTTTTCACTTTTATAACCAATAACACAGTTGAAAACCACTCAACAACATGTGTCAAATCAAGTGACCAGTACACAGAAAACTGACCAAGCCTACTATATCTACCTTACTTGTGTTTCCAGCATTCGCGGTCCTGATCTCTGCGGCTTACAGAAAATCGTCAAAGCCTTTCGGCAAAACGTCAGGAGAATCGATTCTAGACGGCTGAGATGTGGGCCGAGTCTTACCTTTCGCACCCTTAGATTATTTCCTGACACGCACCTTTGCGAACGTTCGATTCGTGAACACCTGTGAATGTTGATGGAATGTAGGTTGATATAATATGATTGGAATGGGCAAGCTCATTACAAAGGCTCTACTGCCAAAACACAGCCTGAGTTGTGTACTACACAACTTTTTTGGTTTTCATAAAAATCTCTATTACAAATAAAACATTCTTCTATCAATCATTATGTTTTTTTAATACATACTCGTATCTGCGAAACGCTACAGGCGATCTTTGATAACAATATGTTATTATCTTTACCAATAAGTCCACGCATTGCTTTGTGCTCTGTATATCCAATGTCGCCGTCTTTGACATGATGATTAGATACACAAAGAGTAATCGAAAGAAAACTTGTACAAAGAAGCATTATTTATGACAGCAGTAACAAAAGGAACTTCAGGTGGATGAGACATAAAAGATTCAATTTGGCTATCTTGATGAGCGAGTAATAAGATACATTTGTCGGAGGGCCGTTATTTATAACCCGCATTTGTTATTCAGACTCGATGGCGCGAGATCGGCTGTCTCTGTTGCGAGATGCTCTGCTTATCTGAAAGATGGATTGGGTTAGTAATATCCACATTTTTGTACTTGTCAAGAAACACCACCCACTGGGTTCAAACATATTTTCAGTTTGAGAGATTATTTGTTCATCTTATTGTATTCATTTAATACAGCTGGAGATATTGATCGTAGAATAACATTTATCGATTTTATTTCAAGTCTTTATTGCATCTAAGTGTGCTAAGATGAACTTTATGCTAAAGAAATTCTCTGCTAGTCAAATCTTTAGGATATGCAGAAAGATGGTAACGGCTGCAATGTCAAGGTACCACATCATTGAAATTTTTAGGTTTAAGGTCCATTATAATATTATGTCTGCGTAACGCACATCATTTTCATTATTTTATGCTTTGCATTGTCCTTATTTAGACGAAAAAACTAATCTATAACCCAACTAGCACACAAGCGCTATAAGAAGCTCTACAGTGGCCGTTAAGAGGTTGTCGATTACGGCATTAGCTTTATAGATAAGCCATACAGCAGCCGTATAAACTGCTATAGCTCTACTCTAACCCTAAAATAGGCACTTTTTATAACGGTATCAGCTCTGCAATCGCGCTATAGTAGCGAAATAAGAGTTAAAACCGCCGTATATTGACGCTACAAGAGTGGTAATGTACGTTAATGTTTGTACAATGACGCTATAAGAGTGGTTGTGTACACTAACAGGTATACAATGACGCTTAAAAAGGTGTAGCCAACGCTGGAAGAGTAAAATTATGTTTTGTAGCGCTATTCTGCAGCTCTTGTCGTATTTGATCGCGATTGTGTGACTAAAAACTAAATACTTATGAAAAAATAATAGTTGTGATTTTAAATCAGTGCAAATGAAACAAGGTGTTGTCTGTCAGAAGTTTTCCAAATACATAAACTCAAAAGTTAAGTTTGAATATAATTACTGTGACATACTTATTGCGAGTACCAGTTTACTGTGAATATATACATGTATTTTCGCTTAGATTTTAACGCGCCCACAAGATAATACGTTTTTAGTGTTATAATACTTTTATAATATTGGTGACACAGTTTTTTTTATTTTATTAAAACCACTTATTAAGACTTCCCAATAGGTGTTTAAGTCATTTATGAATAAATAATATCGAAACTAAAACATTAAGTAGTTGTTATAACTCGATATCAATGTGGGCGTTGTTATTGTTATTGTTGAAAATAGTTGTCATATTATTAGGGATAACTCAAAATGGACGACAAAGTTTATGTTTTTTAAAGCATTTGAAACCGCTCCTGTCCCACTTAAAGCTCTACAGCAACGCTATAAACGTATTACTCATCGTCTTAAGTAATTAAACCCACTACTATAACGCCCTTAGCGCTACGAAAGAGTTCATTTCCTCAAATATAGCGCCTTTAGCGCTACTACAGAGTAACTTTAACTCAACTGTAGGTAATGACGCTACAAGAGTGGTGATAAACACTATAATAGACCTGAAGAATCTATAGAGACTCCCTTTTCCACTCAAAGTGATTAAGTAGCATCCTATAGCGCCTTTCAAACACTCATACCTTCCAAAAATCTATTATACCTCTACTAGTGGTAAAGGAGTGTTCACAACGCTACTATACCTCCATCACCTGTATAATGACGGAACAAGATACCATTGTAACTGCGTTAGTGTAAATGATTACGATTGTATGGCCACTGTATCGCCTACCTGTATAATGGCTTTAGAATACGTTGCTATACAGGCTGAGGAGTTGGTTTAAGCTTTTCAACGGCCATTGTATCGCTAAGAAGCTCTATAAAGGCGGTGAAAGCTGCTTGTGTGCCAGTTGGGAAAGCTCCGTGCACAGGGTGTTGCACAAATTAATTAATCTGCAAAAAAATTAATAGATTCTCATACGCTCTGTACAAATTAGGTAAAGTTGCCACTAAAAATACCGCGCTTACTGCATACTTTGCATATGTCGAATCCGTCTTGCGCTATGGACTCATTATATGGGGTTATAGTACTGATGCTCATAAAGCTTTTCTGGCCTAAAAAAAGTGCATCAGGGCGATATGTGGCACTGCGCCTGACGAGCCATGCCGTCCATTATTCCTGTCGCTAAATATTCTAACCCTTCCAAGTCTGTACATTTTTGAAATTGCCAAGTTTGTCAAACAAAATATGTATTATTTCAAGCAAGCAAAAGAGATTTACTTGCGAAACACCAGGAACGGCATTAGACTTGTTGCAGATGCCATACCAAAAAGTGCAAGATATGAAAACAATTGATACTATATGTGCACGCTTATATATAATAAAATAACCCAGAATATAAAAGATTTGCCCTTAAATAGATTTAAATGTGTCCTTCTCAAGTGGTAACAAGAACAATGTTTTTATAAGGTGGATGAGTTTTTAAAAATGACGTAGGTTAGGTATTCTATAATTTTTGATTGACTTTTTATTAAAATGGTATAAATTTAATTATAATATAATTTTTATGTAATTGATGTAGCAAACTTGTGACTTAAATAATAATATAATGAAGACATTGTGATGAAAATGTTATAATTCATAGTCAATAGTTTAGTAAGATTGTAAAATATTTGCATGCTATTTATGATAGCTGGAAAAGCTGAACCGCAATATTTATAACACCTTCAAAAATGTACCCTTTCCCAAGGCAAATAAAATATTTATTTCATTTCATTTCATTTCATTTAAAACAAGAAAATGAGATTACAATAACAACCAACAAAGTGCTAGTGAACAAAGCCGCTTGTGAAATTTTACAACGAAAAGTTTTAAAAAACCTATAATTTCATGTATCTAAAGACCCGGCATCAATATTTTGTTGACAGCAAATATGACTTAGTTTTTCATAGTATTTGTATGAATAACAAAGTATGTTTGCGATAATTGAAAATGTGCTCTATCTCAGAAACTACTAGTTCGATCTTCGTCTCTCTTGATCTCAATTTTCGTTGTAAGTCTTTGTCAAGATCTACATTATGTTTTTTTTTTCAAAATTTACACTTGCTTAGTTTGAAAGTTAGATGGGGGGGACGCCTATTTTATCACTTTGGAAGCGTCTATCTCTCAAACGTTAGATTTTTAAAGAAAATGGTTTTAGAAACCTCTATGTCATTTTATATGTACGTATATGTAGAATAAAGTGACTGTGACATACGAATGGACGGACAGACAGACAGATAGACTTGACGAAACTATAAGGGTTCTGTTTTTTGCCATTCAGCTACGGAATCCTAAAAAAAGATTTAGTAAATATTTATTACTGCTGTACACATACCCTCTCATACTCCGGAAAATGTTTTCTGGTTACACAGTTTTATTAACCCACATTACCTTTTCGAATCGAAACGTAACACGTCCCCCGGCAATAGCAAATTAAAGTACCGGTATGATCGCCTCAAATCATCTCGCAAATTAATAAAATCATATCGAGAATCGATACCGGGGCCGGGAGGAGACACGCGTAATAACGAGTGATCGATGCGATGTTCGTACATGCGTGCTCACCCTGACACATGCATCTGAATTTACCATTTTACAGTACGAATGCTGTCACTCGAGTAAAGTCCGTTTTTCTTGCTAGTCCAATAATGTAAACAATCTTTTCATAACTTTTAAAATAATATCAGTGAATACAATATATTAACTATTTAATTGGAAATATCTTAGTATTCAATGATAAAATACCTCTGTAAGTTTTGAGTTTTGTACTAATCTTATTTAAAAATTAATCATTTCTAAAAAAAGGAATATAAAGATTGTTTACAATATTTGACTAGCAAAGAGAAACGGACTGTATTGACGACAGTATAAAACTTCTGTGCAATTTTTCATAGAACTTTTTTTAAGTCATCGCTAGCGAGTAAAACCACCATAAACTCATAGTAACGGTACGGCATGGCGTCGTTTGAAGCTTGTAAACAGATATTGGAAAACATGCTTCTTTTAGCCATAAATATTAAAAGATATGTATGTTTGATTTGATTTCTCATTTAGTTTATCAACTTAGTTACTTTTAAAAAAAAAACTACACTTATTGTGAAGTATTAATAGCTGCTTTAATATTCAATGACACTTATGCAAAGCCAAGTAAGCTTTAATGGCATCTTTTTGCAAGGTTTGCGAGAAGGAAAACGATATTCCGATTTTTCCCCTTGCTAATTTGACGGGGGTCGCAGATTATTCCAAAGCTTTTTATTTGCGTTTTGTTGTGAACCTCTTTAGTAACTCATTAGGACAGCTTAGCATTTGCACTTGAAGAAACTCACTTCTCGTAGAAAAACAGTTTGTTTTAGAGACGACTAAACAGTTGAGTTCTTGCTCAAGTCACGCGAAATCATTACTTGTGTCGAGTGTTCATAGGTGCGAATCCTCATTTAAATTCAGAAATACGAGGGTCAAACTGAAAGTTCTTAGAAAATCAAAAACTGATTACATTAGCCAGTTATTAGTTTTATTATATCTTTTCAAAATATTGTCCATTGACGTCAATACACCGCTGCATGCGATGGAACCACTAGGAAAAGCACTTTGCCCACTCGTCCTTAGGGGTCTCTTCAATGGCATCGCGATACGCAGCCACCGCTTCTTCAGCATTCATAAACCGCTTTCCTTTAAGTTTTTCTTTAATTTTTGGAAATAAATAAAAATCACAAGGCGCGAGGTCGGGGCTATAAGGCGGGTGACCCAGTAATTCAACGTTTGATGTCGCCAAATAGTCGATCGTTCGCTTGGCGGTGTGCGACGAGGCGTTGTCGTGGTGAAGGAGGATCCTACTGCGAGGTCGTTTCATTCGAACCTTTTCCAAGACAAGTGGCAAACAATTGGTAGTGTACCATTCTGCAGAAACTGTTTTTTGATCCTCTAACACAATTGTTGCGAAATGACCTATCCTTCCAAAGAACGAGGCCACCATTTTTTTTCCCGCACTTCGATCTCTCTTCACTTTAGTTGGCAACTCCTCGAAAGGAAACACCCACTGAGCAGATTGTCTTTTGGTTTCAGGATCATAACAGTAAATCCAGCTTTCGTCATCTGTTAGTATGTCGAACACAGCATTTGAGTCACCTCCGTTAAATCTTTCAATCATTTTACGGCACCAATCCACACGATGGAGTTTTTGAGCCTTAGTCAAATTATGAGGTATCCACCGGGCGCAAAGCTTCCTGACCGCTAAATGTTCGTGGAGGATTTTGTGCACTTGACTCATACCGATGCCTAAGCTTGTCCGAATCTGCTGATAGGTCACTCTTTTGTCAGTCTCTATCATACGCCGCACAACACAGATGTTATTTTCAGTCGTCGCCGTAGAAGGCCGTCCCTCACGTACATCATCAGTGAGATTAGTGCGACCACGTTTAAACTCATTAAACCAGTTGTAAACAGTCGCACGAGATGGGGCTTCATCGTGAAAGGCCAATCGTAGTCTATCATAACTTTCTTGTTGACTTAAATGACATCGAAAGTCATAAAAAATCATTGCACGAAAATTTTCTCGTGTTAAATTCATGTTGACGTGACACAGACAATTTTCAATTTGCCGCCAAATCGTAAAACAAATGACAAATGAATGAAATATATACTCAGTAATATTGGCAAAGAGTTCTATTTTCAAATTTTAGAATATTTTTTTTATTATATTGTTTATAAGTGGCCAGTTCTAAGAACTTTCAGTTTGACCCTCGTATTAGTCCTTTAGACATCATAAAAACATTTAAAGAATTAAAACAAAAGAAAACAGAGGATAAATCGGGTATATCAATAGACACAATAAAACCCATTATACCTCTAATAGCTCCTTACTTATCTTATATCTTTAATGAATGTATTGACCAAAATCAGTTTCCAAATTTATTGAAACATAGTAAGGTTGTCACTTTATTTAAATCGGGAGACAAAAGTGACCCCAGCAATTTTAGGCCTATTTCAATATTACCCACAATAAGTAAAATTTTTGAAAAACTCATTTATAATCAATTGCTTTCCCATTTTAAACTTAATAATTTACTACACGAAAAACAGTTTGGGTTCTCTAAAGGTAGAAATACAACTGATGCCGGAGTAGCACTCATCAGACACATTCTTGATGCTTATGAAGACAAACATGATGCCGTAGGTGTATTCTGTGATTTATCCAAGGCGTTTGATTGTGTAGACCATCAGACACTGCTCATTAAGTTAGAACACTATGGTGTCTCGGAAAACTCATCTAAGTTGTTAAGTTCGTACTTATCAGGTAGAATACAATCAGTTAACATAAATGGTACCTACTCTTCCGGAGCCCCTCTTCAAATGGCGGTCCCCCAGGGCTCAATATTGGGGCCTTTACTTTTCCTGATATATGTAAACGACCTGCCATTTTATTCCACAAATCTTTGTGAGATAGTTCTGTTTGCTGATGATACTTCTTTGTTTTTAAAATGAAAAGACATGAAGAAAATTTTGACGAAGTAAACAATACTCTCTCCAAAGTATTGAATTGGTTCACCACCAATAACTTGTTGCTGAATGCTAGTAAAACTAAATGTGTAAAATTCACTTTGCCTAATGTAAAGCAACTTACACCAAATATTGTACTAAATGGTAATAATCTAGTCTTAATAGACTCCACTGTGTTTCTGGGCATTACACTTGACTCAAAATTACAGTGGGGACCTCATATTGAAGCCCTAGCTAGGAGGCTAAGCTCGGCTGCCTTTGCAGTTAGAAAAATAAGGTATCTGACTGATGTTGAAACGGCGAGGCTTGTGTATTTTAGTTACTTCCACAGTATTATGTCTTACGGTCTTCTCTTGTGGGGTTCTGCTGCAGACATTGATACCATATTTATTTTGCAGAAAAGAGCCATTCGTGCTATTTATAAACTTAGTCCTCGTGACTCCCTGAGAGAGGTCTTTAAGAAAATCAACATATTAACTGTGGCTTCTCAATACATTTTTGACAATATAATGTACGTCCGTAAAAATTTAGATTATTTCATGAAGAAGAGCGACATTCACTCATATAACACAAGAAATAAACACAAGCTTGTCGTTCCTAACTTCAGATTAGTTAAAACTAGTAATTCGTTCATGGGAAATTGTATGAAATTCTTTAATAATATACCACACAATCTTGTCGAATTGCCGGTTGATAAATTTAAGAAACACGTTAAAAACACGCTTATTTCTAAAGGCTATTATAAGGTTCAAGACTATCTGAACGACACGAATGTGTGGTCTGTCCAGCCTGCACCGACTGATGTACTTACCTTTGATGATTTTGATTTTACGGCAGCTAGTGGTGACTGAGTTTGTTCCGGCGTTTCTTCTCAGCACTTGCCTAATTGTCTGTGTTCTGTCTCGAAGCGCTGGTAGGGCCCAAAACATAAGGAGACATGATTCGGCCCCTTCAGGGCACAATTATTTTTATTTTATTTTTCACTGTACATTTGACGTTCATAAGTGGCATATTGTGTCCTAAATTGAATAAATATTTTTTGATTTTTGATTTTGTTATTGTGGACGCGGTAGATTGATTAAGGTTGGTTACATTATCAAAGGATGTTTCAACATTGATTGGGTGCGGCTTTTCCGACAAAACTGATCTATACGATCTATCTATATCTCACAGTGTACAGGACTTGGCTCACCTTCTCTCTCATTCTGTCTGCCCTGATCTCTGTTCTTTGAAAGCCTTAAGTGTGCAAATGCCAAAGAAATCGCTGTCGCAAATTATTAGGCACATATAATTTAGGTCGTTTACCATCGACCCGCTAAGAAGAAGAACATTGAAATCTAAAACGATACCTATTGACTTATGAACGGATAAGCGAACGCGTTATACTTAGTAACGTAACGCAATGTCTCGTAGGTTACGTTACGCCAAAATTTTACTGGTCTGTACAGCGGCCGAGCTTCTTGTAACGCCGTATGTGTACATACTAATAATCTATCCATTGGCACCCCTTACGCGTAGGTATGCTATGCGTATGGGGTGCCAAATATGTATGAATAAAAAACTTTTTGAGGTTTTCTTTTTTGCATAAGAATTGGGAAGCAGTTAACTGGATAACTTGGTAGGTACATGTACCTACAAAGTTTCAACTATTTAATGCTAATAATTTCAGAATACAGTGGCTGTGACATACGGACGGACAGACAGACAGACATGAAGAAACTAGAAGGGTTCCATTTTTTGCCATTTATCTACAAAACGAAAATCTATTCATCCGTTTGGGAAATACCACAGACAGACATATACACTAGCTAATCGTATAACAACCCTCTCTTCTGGGTTAAAAACGCTCGACTGAATTTAACTACCTAACATGCAATGTCTTACACCGAAATCAATGATATCCCTGCTAGTAAGTAGGGATTGTAAGGGTGTCCGTAGTATTTCACGAATCAGAATCAGAATCAGAATCAGAATCAGAATCAGAATCATTTATTTGCCTTAATTGGGGTACAAAGGATTATAAATACATTTTATGTTCAGCCCATTTAGCCACTAACGAATAGCATGCAAATATTTTAACAATTACACAAGTTTTAGTCATTTTTGTTTACATTTGAATTAATTACATTTTTATTATTATTAAATCATGTTTCATTCCTTTGCTTTTGGTCAAAAAATTCTTTCAAATTATAAAAACATTTCATTACAAGCCATTTCTGTAGCGTTATCTTAAACCTTCTTAAATCTAACGTTCTGAGGTGTTTAGGTACATTATTAAAAATTCTCGCATACATGGTTAAGCAGCTCCTATTGTATTGCGATGTCCTAGGTGTGTAATTTATTACAAGTCTGTTGGCATTTCTTGAATTTCTGGGATAGATATTACACGCCTGTGAAAACAAGCTATTATTTTTCCTTACAAATGAGCATATTTCAAGAATATACAGGGACGTTAATGTAAGGAGACCATGTTTTTTAAACCATGGGCGGCATGTTGCGTCGGGTGCAAGACCAAATATTGCCCTAAAGCATTTCTTTTGAGCAACAAATACTTTATCAATGCCTGTGCCATTGCCCCAAAATATTAGACCGTAGCGCAATATGGATTCTATGTAGGCATGATGAACTACTAAAGAAGTTTGGACATTAGTAACGGTTCGCACTCGTCGCAAGGCGTATGTAAACTTGTTCACTCTCCCAATGACGTTATTTATATGAGCTTTCCAGTTAATATCTCTATCAACAGTTAAACCTAAGAATTTAATTTCATTTGCTTCGTCAATTTCTGTGTCGTTATAGTGAATGTCAATTTTTTTAGATTCAATACTTTTGTAGTTATTAAAATGAATGTAATTAGTTTTGTTTAGATTGATTTTTAAATTGTTCATGTCAAGCCATTTAATTAATTTAGAAAGATTATTATTTATTTCATTTACGTGGTCAACAATTGTGTTGTCCTTTTTATTAGATGTCACTACGATTGAAATGTCATCAGCGAACATGATACACTGATGGTCAGTTATTAAGTTTATGTCATTAACATATACAAGAAACAACAATGGACCCAATACACTTCCCTGAGGGACGCCATATCTATTGCACTTGTACTCTGAGAAATGTGGTACTACTTCGTTAAATCGGTTTAATTTGTTTATGACAACACATTGCTTTCTTCCACATAAGTATGATTTAATCCATTCTAAGGCTGGACCTCGAACTCCCGCAGATTCCATTTTTTGAGTAGCAGTGGGTGATGGACATGATCAAATGCTTTAGTGAGGTCCTAGGCCTACAAGGCTACGGCCGTACATAATTTCTCTTTGAGCCAGCTCCTTCAGGCCCCATTTGTTCGCATACGCATTTGTCTCCCATTGTCTTTGGAACAGTAATATTAGGACAATTTATGGTTTAGAACATGTATGTACCTATTTATATTGTTAGGTCTAGCTACCTATGCTTACAATTGAAAGCCTCTATTACTCGCTGTGCATGTTCTCGTATTATAACAAAAATTAAATCAATATGTGTACCACCATAGGTATTTTTATTATACTTAAATTATATTATATACAGGGTGTTTTGGTCAGTGACATCCAACTCAGGGATGATAATATTGGTTATGATAATTTAAAAAAAAAACTTTAAATTCTAAGCAAGTTTTATACAAGAAAACCTCTTCACAACATTCAATAAAATTACAAAACGAATGAGAAAACTCGCACCCTTGCGCGTAGCTAGAGCTTATCTACGAAATACTACGCAATACGAAATAGTAAGCTGCGAAGAGGCTACCTGGTGTTGGTAGTTTTAACTCGATCGCTGTACCGAAAAAAAAATATTTTGTGGCAGAGAAATATGTAATGAGTTTGCGCATTTCCTCTTTCAAGTTGTCTATTTGACTAGAAATTGAGTCCTCCATCTGTGCCTTGCATATTTTACTACGTTGTGAAACAAAGTTCAGTTCGTATCAGGGTAGCAAAGCCACCGGGCGTTGTATTCGTTTCCTCTAATGGCACAGGTGATGTAGTCTCAGAGCGGCCGGTCATCTTAGCGCTGACGTGCAGTTTTAACGGCGGTGATTGGGGGATGGCGCAGCAAGGAGGTGTGGCTAGACCTCAGTAATATGGCGACGTTGCGCTCGCGCAAGATTGGTTATGATTTTACCTGCGTCACAGCAGTGGGCGTTGCGCGATGTACCAGGCGTTCAGCGACGACGAAGCAGCGCCGTGAAGAACAATCTTCTGAGAGTTATGATTTTCTATTATTTCAACTGGATTTAATTTTACTGAATTGTATTTATTTTTTCCGAAATTCAATATGAAGGACTTAGTGGCACAACTGCTCCTTACGGAGATCCGGAGGGAAGAGAGACACCGGGACCTTACTTGTACCACCTGTGTATATTTTTTTCTCAGTACGACATTTGTATAATTTTATATTTAGTGCGTTAAGTTAAAAAATTAAATAAAACCATGAATATTATTCAAGGTTGGTAGTAAGTACTCACAAAAATATGTGCCTAAGTAGATTGCTACAAAAAATGTACCAGTTAATGTCCCTTATCTACTAGTACTACGTATGCTTTAGGGCAGTTTCCCACCGCATTACTGCATCCAGCCGAAATATCTGGTGTGTTCACACAGCAGTTACTCAGGTACGGTTTTCCATCACAGTCCACCAACGGGGTCTTGTCAACTCCTGTCAGTGTCTTGTATATCTCGCTAGCACTTACCGATTAAGTGGCGTTCTGTATATTCCTATCTTTCACAGCGGTGTGATGGTTACTAGGGCAACACTGTTCCAAATACAGCCGTTTGTGCATACTGTCATTCTCAAAGTATAACTGGTCTAGTTTAATGACAAAACTCAGTACAAAACTAGACCAGTAGAAAGCAGGAACCGGGTTTTTGCGGGTAACTGCAAACGGGATGTCCGTGTGTATACTAACATCAAAACGCGTATACTACTAAACGGCAACCTGCATAAAACAGTACCTATAAAATACGGGATGTTGCCGAGGGAAACGGCCCTTACTCTTAACAAAATACGGCTCAAAGCAGAAAAATCAATCATAACTTATCAATATTTCATAACATTAGCTACGCAACGTAGAAACAGCATTCGTTATTTTTTCTTTCCTTCGCAAAGGAAAAGTTGTGCCCAATTTTATTTCCCGGTCCTTTTCGGACCAAATACATCACATATTGATTGTCTGTAGTATTGCCATAGGCATTTCCAATTGAAACGAAAATTATCTTTTTACGAGAAAATTATCTTTTTTTCAAAAAGTGTGTCTTATTTTATGAGTTTCCATTAGATAGACCTGGAGTTTCTTAAAGCGACATCGCTTTACTTACTCAAAAGTTTCGCAATCCCATATGATTGCTTTATCTCAGATAAATAATTTGTTCTAAGATTCAATTCGAAACACCTTTAACTGCAAAAAGTACTCTGAAAACTTCCAATTGAAATATTTTCGCTGAATGGTGAAATCAAAATTCCTTTGAAGTGTTACAAGATGCTATTTATCGTTTCAATAAAGAAGAGTAAAAAATATTGGCTTGCTTATATTTTATTTTTAATTGCAGCATTATAAGTCCTTATGTGACTTTAAACGACTCATTAAATGTACTCAAAATCGGTGGTTTAATTAAAACATTAATAGATGTTTTTCACTTTACATTATTAGCCAACATAAAGTTACAATACATACATACAATAATTTACATTATAAAAACAGACACAACGGATTCTACTTGATCCGGTCCGCCTGCCTCTTTTTGATAAATAATTCAAGAGTTTCAAATAATACATTACCTAATAGAAAATCTTTAACGAATATGAGTCAACATAAAGTTACAACTATTATTTTGATTATAAAGACATACTGGTGCTCGTAGATTATACCGAAGTGAAGCAACCTACAGCGCAGTTGTGTTTGAATGGGTGACCATTCCTACCACATAAGTGACGTATATCACGAGCATCTCCGTGCTTCGGAAGGCACGTTAATGCTTCAACACCCGAGCGGTTGCAGGCAACCGCATAACAATAGAATTTGCATTGTGTCTCGTTCACATACGCTTGAGGGATTAAGCCGTTGTTCCCGACTAATATCGGTTGATATTAGTTGTTACGCCTAGTCAGAACCCTTATGGGCGGCTTGATAACATCTGACAGCAGGGTTAGTCGCTTGCCTTGCAAACACCCCTCCACAAACCCGCACTGAGCCCGCGTATGGCTCAAACTACCTCATACTTCAGGTAAAGCCTTTGCAAAGCAGTGAGAGGTTACATGCTAACTTTACTATAAAGACATACATCAAAAACATTAAAAAGTCTACCACCTTATATTAATTGGCCTAACTCTTATTAATAGATAGTTTAAGATTTACAAGTTAGTAGTTAGTTTAGAGAATCTTCCAGGAGTCTCCTTTGCCGCTACAATTCTGCTACGAGACGGCTACGGAACAATGCTACGGTAATTGTAACAATAGAGCAGCAAGAGTGTAGAATAGTGCGAAAGAAAAACAAGACTATCGCACTATTCTCCAACGAACTGCATGTTACGGAATTCGAACAGGCATGCAAGGTACTTACGAAGATAAGTGAGCGAGGGGAGAAAGGAACATCGAAACCGGTTAAGATCAGTCTGGATGCAATGGTCGTAAGCTACCAAAAAGGCAAAACCGAGGACTACCTTGGGGCCGTGGCAGCTTCTAAATATCACGAGGTCGTGGTCTATGAGGACAGAGGCCAAAACCTCAGCTTCCTTAAACCACGACCAGCAGACCAAAACGCACCACCACCACCCACTGATTGCTGGGACCACCCTATAGTCAGAACTGACATCAGTGGGTCCGAGCGATTGGAACTCAGGGTGAGAAGCGAAAAGTGCCAGACGAAACGGAGTGCGAAAGAGCTGAGCGTCGACGAGAAAGAGAAAACTCAAGACACACTCTCCACTATGACAGCAGCACTCAGCAGTGTATTCAAGGCGATCCCGGAGATGATCACCAGAAAAATAACGAGGATGAGGAGTATAACAGCGATCGAGAAAGCAGTCGAAAAGTTTACCTCACCACCACCAGAGGAGGAAACAAACCCAAGAGTGGAACGCACCAGGGCAGACATGGGACAAGTAGCTCCACCGACTCTCAGACCAGCCTGTCAACCACAGGAGCACATGCTAAATGCCTTTATCGAGTTCGTAGCGGTAACTAAAGCCACTAGAAAAGTCAACGAAGACACTTGCAAGGGCATCATGCAAGCGTACAATCTTGACAATCTGGGACTGCTGCGAGCTAAATTAAAGGACGCAGAGGCCGCAATATACGATAGCGAACAATCCAAGGTTATCCATGGACAAATGTCGGGGTCGTATATGGCGGCATACAGCAACGCGTGTGGCTTCGTGGGACAGGACGAACAACTGAGTAACTTAGAGGAGGGAAAACTTGTCTTCAAAACACCGTCCGAAGACCCCATAGTCGTAGTCGCAAAGTGTACGAAGGTCATGCTCGACGACAGAATAATCGAAATGGCTAACACCATATCGGGAGATCTGTCGAAAGGTAAGGTCCCGGAACACTGGACTATACCGACAATTACATGGGTCAATGGAGTCCCTGGTTGTGGCAAAACCACGTGGGTAATGTCCCAAATAAACCCCGAACAGGACATAATAATCACAACCACGACTGAAGCAGCAAAGGACCTCCGAGAGAAACTGGCAACGAGAATAGGGGAAGAGAGGGCGAAAAGGAGAGTCAGAACAATGGCATCTCTACTTGTAAATGGTATGAGTGAGGGAGAATCGTGCACACGCCTAATGGTGGATGAAGCCCTCATGAACCATTTTGGATCCATTGTACTGGCTATCCAAATAGCGAAAGCCAGAGAGGTGACTTTGTTAGGAGATAATAACCAACTCCCATACATAGATCGCTGTAATCTCTTCACTTTGGAATACAACAGACCTAATAAAATCACAGAGGTTACTAAGGAGTTACTGTGCACCTATCGAAACCCCCAGGATGTAGCGTATGCCCTTAGTGAAATCTACAGCGGCATATACTCAGCCAATACTCAAGTACAGTCCCTTTACCTCAAGCGCTTCTCAGGTGCAGTGATCCCAAAATCGGAAAGAACCCTATACCTCACTCACACCCAAGCTGAAAAGGCAAGCCTTATCAGCCAAGGTTACGGGAAAGACGAAGGATCACGCACACTTACCATACATGAAGCACAGGGGCAGACTTTTGAGTCAGTGGTGATAGTGCGCACAGTATCAAAAAAATCCCATCTCCTAAAGAGTGTTCCCCACGCTGTTGTGGCCATCTCTAGACACACAAAGTCTTGTGTTTATTACACAGACAATGCCACCGACGACGCCACAGCTCGTCTGATAATCCGGGCAGAGAAGGCCACACCAACAATAATCCGGGACTACAACATGCGGATGGCCATGCGCAGGGGCGACGAGCAAGTTCGAAACAAGATATTGGCCAATCCACTAACATAACTAACTCTATCAACCAAGTCACTAAGAACATCTTAGTACCTAAAGGCGACGACGTAGAGGGATTACTTTACTCCCCAAACACAAACACAATCACTAACACAAACTAGAATAAGAGCAATATTGTTTAATATTGTATAGCAAAATCACAAGGATAATAGAATTCCAAAACCTTATAGAATAATACAAATATGTAATAATAATAATAATAAAAAAAAAAACAATACAACAAAAATATATGCACATGTACAAATAATTATAGAAAAAGAAAATAGCAACTATAACAACAACACAAGGAAAAAAAAAAATATATTAAGTTATCTTAAGTAGAAATAAGAGACGATGTTTAACTTATAAGAGAGTTATAGCATAAACTAACAACCCTAGTAATAAGTATTGTAAAAAGCACTGTAAATTTTTGCGCGGAGCAAAAATAAAAAGTAACACACATAACAAAAACCTAAATCAAAAAAGGCACGGACCAAAGAGTCTGTGGACTGTAGTTTTATTAATAAAAAAAAAAAAAAAAAAAAAAAAAAAAAAGAACAATGCTACGGTTGCTACGGCGTACTACGAATGACTGATTCCGCTCAGCCTAACTAAGCTTTACCATTCTTAGAATTTCCGCAGTAGTATTTACAATATAAGGGAAATATGAAATAATTTGGATAGATAGATAGTTTCTTTAGATTTTAAAAGTATAAGGATTCTCAGAAGCATTGTCGATACGTGTGGTATGTTTTGACAAGATTTTATTTTGTATACTTCTGGCGTACTCGTGTACAGGTAAATCTAGTTATACTAACATTTTAAGTTTTATATATAAAAAATATATCATATTAATTAAACTACTTTATTTATGTATTAAGTTAAGCTTTGCTTACATGATTCTTTCCAGCTTAAGAACGATACAAAAGTCTGAAATCATTTCTAAAATGGCAGCGTAAAATCGAAGTGTTTCACACCATCAATCGAGAGCTTCTTATCCCTTCCGAAAAACACGTTTTCCCCTAATGGTTTCAATTTGACGCAAAGTGTGCTCCCAACAAAATCACGAGTTCGAGGTCATCGGTCCTATATTTTCGAACAAAGTGAATAAAAAAAATGGAAGTTTCCTTCGCGTTCACAATTGAACTGATTTACAAGTAGGACCACTCAGATTAGGCACTTTTAAACTTTCGCGTTGCATTTTAAATACACTTATATATACGGGAATCAACGCGATCGCGATAAAAACATAAATACCTTATGTTTTGGCCTGACGTTTCGATCGGGTTTCACCGATCGTGGTCACAGGCGAACTGATGATCTGCGATTTCTTAACTTCGTTTGCGGGGTAGAAGTATCTTGTTCCACCCGCAAAGTATTTATTATTTGCGCACCACCGCCACACACTACACTGACAATGTCCCTATTCTGGAGACCGCTCGACGCGTCCGTATTCTGGTGATTACTTGACTGCGAACCTAAACAAGGCTGTGTCATTCTAATCACGGGATTCCACGTCGGAGACAACTTAAAACCATCTTCCCTATTGAAATTAACATATTTTTGGATTTCAATAGCTTCACGCACAACTCTCGAGTGAAAATGGCGATCTGTGGAGAGGACTTCAATCCAATGATTGGTGCCCGCTTCTAATAGATGTTCAGTAATCGCTGACTTGTTAATTTGGCGATTTTTCACAGCTGCGATGTGTTCTTTGATCCTTTCCGCAACGGTCCGCTTCGTTTGGCCTATATAGGAACTACCACAGCTGCAACTGATTCTATAGACTCCCGGTGTATGTAGGGGCAAGTCATCTTTAGGTGTGTGCAAAATATTATTTATCTTAGATCCATAGATATAGACAGTGGGTATGGAGTACTTTTTTAATAGGGAACCGACCTTGTCTGTTACCCCTTTCACATAGGGTAAATATGCAGGATGCCTGTTAACGCCTTGATTTCTGCACTTCTTTATCGACGGCTTCAGTTGATGTGGTGACACTTTATATCCATTATTTTTTAGTACCCCCTGAACATGGTCTAGCTCTTGCTTTAAGTGCTCAGGGTCACAAAGAGCATAGGCTCGGTTTTTTAGTGAAACCCGATCGAAACGTCAGGCCAAAACATAAGGTATTTATGTTTTTATCGCGATCGTGTTAATTCCCGTATATATAAGTGCACTCAGATTAGATTTCGATCAGATTTAAAGATGATGAAATCAGAACGCTCCTCAAAGTAAATAGAATTACTGATAGTTGCTATAAAATAAAATATCTTCCTGAAACGAATAGGTACCCTTTGAACATTTGTAGATTATAACAATACTCGTAATAGCTAAAATGAGTTAAAATATGTGAAAACTGACAGCCGTAGATTCACATGCATGTAAGCTTAAGGTAAGTTATGTTGGCAATCACGATTTTATTGTGATCTGTGATTTGAATCGCGATTCGTTGGTTGCTGATTTGATTTGATGGTTGCTGATTTGATCGCCGGATTTCAAGTTGCGTCAAGCTCGAAAAGGTGGCGCCACTGCTGCGAGTTCGGAAAAATCATCCAACGGTCGTCGTGGCGCATATTGTGTTCGGACACCGAAGCGTTAACTTCACTTAGCTGCTATTTTGTAACTCTTTGTTGTAATTTAGTTATTTTTGAAATAAATTCGTGTTGTGAGAAGTTTGTTCTTAATTTTGCCTACATCAGAAGTGAAAACCAAACCACGTGCTATGGGAAATCGGAGCAAGCAGAAAAAACGGCGAGAGTTCTAGCACGTCGGACAGAAGCCGGACTCCGTCAACCCCTACGTAAGCAAAGGAAGCGGGTATCACGTAAAGCTGGCACCCCAACAGTAAGCTCGAACAATAATTTCACATTAAATAACATTATTCCCGAATTTGACCCGTTAAAAGATGATATTAATGCATGGCTAGGTATAATACATTCCTACTCTCAAACGTTTGCATGGTCGGATGAAATGATTCGCTATCAGGCTTTAAACAAATTAAAAGGACCCGCCAAAGTGTGGTATGAGTCGTTGTTGCGCACTAAAAGTCAGTAACCATCGTGGAAATGGCGAGATTGGAAAAGGAAATTAGCATCAGGTTTTCAAATACGTCGTAATATGTTTGATCTTTTAAAAGATATAATAGATAAAAAACCTACCGAAAATCAATCTCTTTACGAGTTTTATTTTGAACAAAAGTGCAAAATTGATCACCTTTCGTTAGGGTTTTCGGAACAAGACATTATTTCTATAATTATTGGCAACATAGGAGATAGTAAAATAGGCGCAGCAGTTGAAGCAAGTAATTTTGCGACGTGTGACAGTTTTGCTAGTTTTTTACATGGTCGTATTTACAAGTCCAAAATGCCGCCCAAACAATTAAATTTAAATGTGCGTGATATTCCCAATAAACCAGTTAGTACATAGGTAACGCAAAGACAGACTCCTACGTTGACTTCATTGCCTCACGCGAGTGTATCAGGTCAACAGCAAGTGTCTCCCACTAAACTGGATTCAGTCCAAATACAAAATAGCAAACCAATTAGGTGTTATTTATGTGGTGGTAATCATAAAAGAAGCCAATGCGATTGTAATAAATGCGAATATTGTGGAAAACGGGGTCATTTAGAAGCTGTATGTTATCATAAACAAAATGCATTGAAAACGGAAAAACAAGAGACAAAACCCATTTCGGCAGATTTACGTACCTAATTTGTTAAAGTGGTTCAAACAAACGATTTTCATTATGACGCAATTATAGATACAGGAAGTAGTTGCTCTTTATTGTCAGATTCGATAGCTAAATCAAAATCTTTAAATTACATTAAATTAACCGCACCCGTTCACTTACAAGGATTTTTAAAACAAAATACGAAAACTAGCAGCCATAAAGTAAAAGTCGATCTAATATTAAATTCTGTTTCTATGACAAGTGTAGTTTCTTTTTATTATTGATGATTTGGCTGATTGCGACTGTTTGATTGGGAGAAATGTTAATGAGCGCCCTGACCGGATGTACTTGCGTGTAGGCAGCGTTTTCAAATTTGACTATGCAGATGCATTCACTGAATTTTGTAATACTGTGATGAAATTTAAGGTAGATTGTACTGAATACCAAAATGAGTTGATAATACTTCTAAAAAAAATACAGTGATTGCATCGCAACACTCAATTCATTCAATGCAGACCTCATCGAGCCTCAAATAGTGATAGGAAAATTATGCGCGACATGGTCAAAAACTTTCCGACACCCAAAACAGTGCACTAACTTCGACAGTTTCTTGGTTTGATAAATATGACTTGCTAGGCGATAAGGTGTATAGAAAAACGACTCATGGCCGACGTTGGGTGGTACCAAATTATTAGTTACCGTGGATGCTTTTACACAATTTGTATTTATTTCTGCAGTAAGATCGACTAAAAGTACATGCATCATGAATCATAATTACATAATATTTAAAAAAAAAAGATATTTGGTAACCCAAAGAGAATTTTCACTGATGCAGGTACTGAATTTACTTCCGATGAATTCGTACCATACTGCCGAAATAAAAACATTCGTTTGCATTCAGTGGCCACGGGTATGCCTTCCTCGATAGGACAAGGCTACCGGGGCTAGTAACACCGATGATAATTGGGATCAATATATTGACGTGTTACAACAAAGCTTAAATAGCACTATTCACAGTAACAAAAGCAGTTCCTAGTGAAGTATCTTTTGGCTACCGTTTACGTGTAGACCGTGACGTTTGGCCCCTGAGTGTGATAGCGAAGACATTTTCGATGGGACTGGTTTACGTGAGAGAGTGGACGCAAACCTAAAAACCAATGCTAAAATACAGAAAGAGAGATGACAAGGGTCGAATTAAAGCACGTACTTATTCTGAGGGAGATCTGGTACTCATCAAAATCCGAAGCCAAAACAATGCCGGCAAAAGTCGTAAATTATTGCCAGTATTTAAAGGACCGTTTTAAGTTAGAAAGGTTAGATATGAAGTGACTGATATAAAAGGCAGTGAATGATAGCTTAAAAGGGAAACGGGCATAACAGCTGTTAAAAATATGAAGCCTTGGATACGGATTGATGATTGGAGTGATTATAATTATGAATACATTTTAAAATCATCCGTGTTGGCAAGGTAAAAATATTATTTTTTCTAGTTGACTTTAAATACAAAAGTATTATATAGCAAATATTTATTCTTTCTTATTCAATTACAGTAAGATATTAAGTAAATGATTTAACAATTTCATTTTCATATAAGCTTACAGATTTAATACATAAATTGAATGCTTGAGGTTTAATTTTTGGCTTTTCATTTCACATTTTTGGCAGTATTCATCATGTCATATGTGAAGAGTGTATACATGATCTAGAGTGAACTTGGTACATTCAAGTGTGGTATTATACCCTTTGATTGCAAGTGGCTCTGTGATTACTTACAAAAGACGAACTTGGTCTCTTAAGTGTGGCAAAGTCCCTTTAAGTGCAAGTGGTCTGAATACACATAAAAGCATGAGAACAGGTGTCAGCAATGTATAATGAAAGCAAAATATTTAAGAGATATTTGAATAGAAATTATTAATAAAAGAACAGCAATATCACTTATTAATACGACTTATGTTTCAGCATTTATCTAGACTCAAAGGGGTGCCTGGGGCAGGCACCGCGCAGAATGGCCGTGTTGGCAATCAAGATTTTATTGTGATCTGTGATTTGAATCGCGATCCGTTGGTTGCTGATTTGATTTGATGGTTGCTGATTTGATCGCCGGATTTCAAGTTGCGTCAAGCTCGAAAAGGTGGCGCCACTGCTGCGAGTTCGGAAAAATTATCCGACGGTCGTCGTGGCGCATATTGTGTTCGGACACCGAAGCGTTAACTTCACTTAGCTGCTATTTTGTAACTCTTTGTTGTAATTTAGTTATTTTTGAAATAAATTCGTGTTGTGAGAAATTTGTTCTTAATTTCGCCTACAGTTAACTACACACTCAACAACATGTGTTTCACACTTGATTTGTCAAGTGACCAGGACACAGAAAACTAACCAAGCCTACTATATCTAGCTTACTTGTGTTAACAGCATTCGCGGTCCTGATCTCTGCGGCTTACAGAAAATCGTCAAAGCCTTTCGGCAAAACGTCAGGAGAATCGATTCTAGACGGCTGAGATGTGGGCCGAGTCTTACCTTTCGCACCCTTAGATTATTTCCTGACACGCACCTTTGCGAACGTTCGATTCGTGAACACCTGTGAATGTTGATGGAATGTAGGTTGATATAATATGATTGGAATGGGCAAGCTATTTACAAAGGAGTTGAAATTTATAAAATTATTTTGCTTTAAATTTCCGCTAAGCGACGCCGGCGCAGGCAACTAACAACACAAACCGTCACCGCGTTTAGTATTAGTTCAGGCAAATGCAGGATGCACCACCCGCCCTCCCTCAATACGCATGCGGCACAGCTGATGCAATTATTAGTACCCAACACCAACGTGCAAAATACCTCGACGCGTTTCGCCACTACACGTGGCATCCTCAGGAGATGTTGTCGCCTCGGCGGAGCACGGAAGACTGAACTGAGAATTCATTCAGTTCACTAAACGCGGCGACGGTTTGTGTTGTTAGTTGCCTGCGCCGGCGTCGCTTAGCGGAAATTTAAAGCAAAATAATTTTATAAATTTCAACTCAATAATGGATTTCCGCAAAGTAACGCCTGATTCCATTAATTTTCATTACAAAGGCTCTACTGCCAAAACACAGCCTGAGTTGTATACTACACAACTTTTTTGGTTTTCATAAAAATCTCTATTACAAATAAAACATTCTTCTATCAATCATTATGTTTTTTTAATACATACTCGTATCTGCGAAACGCTACAGGCGATCTTTGATAACAATATGTTATTATCTTTACCAATAAGTCCACGCATTACTTTGTGCTCTGTATATCCAATGTCGCCGTCTTTGACATGATGATTAGATACACAAAGAGTAATCGAAAGAAAACTTGTATAAAGGAGCATTATTTATGACAGCAGTAACAAAAGGAATTTCAGGTGGATGAGACATAAAAGATTCAATTTGGCTATCTTGATGAGCGAGTAATAAGATACATTTGTCGGAGGGCCGTTATTTATAACCCGCATTTGTTATTCAGACTCGATGGCGCGAGATCGGCTGTCTCTGTTGCGGGATGCTCTGCTTATCTGAAAGATGGATTGGGTTAGTAATATCCACATTTTTGTACTTGTCAAGAAACACCACCCACTGGGTTCAAACATATTTTCAGTTTGAGAGATTATTTGTTCATCTTGTTGTATTCATTTAATACAGCTAGAGATATTGATCGTAGAATAACATTTATCGATTTTATTTCAAGTCTTTATTGCATCTAAGTGTGCTAAGATGAAATTTAGGCTAAAGAAATTCTCTGCTAGTCAAATCTTTAGGATATGCAGAAAGATGGTAACGGCTGCAATGTTAAGGTACCACATCATTGATTTTTTTAGGTTTAAGGTCCATTATAATATTATGTCTGCGTAACGCACATCATTTTCATTATTTTATGCTTTGCATTGTCCTTATTTAGACGAAAAAACTAATCTATAAAGCTCCGTGCACGCGGTGTTGCACAAATTAATTAATCTAAAACAAGAAAATGAGATTACAATAACAACCAACATAGTGCTAGTGAAAAAGCCGCTTGTGAAATTTTACAACGTAAAGTTTTAAAAAACCTATAATTTCATGTATATCTTATAGACCCGGCATCAATATTTTGTTGACAGAAAATATGACTTAGTTTTTCATAGTATTTGTATGAATAACAAAGTTATGTTTGCGATAATTGAAAATGTGCTCTATCTCAGAAACTACTAGTTCGATCTTCGTCTCTCTTGATCTCAATTTTCGTTGAAAGTCTTTGTCAAGATCTACATCATGCATTTTTTTTTCAAAATTTACACTTGCTTAGTTTATAAGTTAGATGGGGGGACGCCCATTTTATCACTTTGGAAGCGTCTCTCAAACGTTAGACTTTTAGAGAAAATGACTTATACATTTTAAAAGACTTATCTATATGAACGTATATGTAGAATAAAGTGACTGTGACATACGAATGGACGGACAGACAGACAGATAGACTTGACGAAACTATAAGTGTTCCGTTTTTTGCCATTCGGCTACGGAAACCTTAAAAAAAGAGTTGGTAAATATTTATTACTGCTGTTTACACATACCCTCTCATACTCCTTAAAATATTTTCTGTTTACACAGTTTTATTAACCCACATTACCATTTCAAATCGAAACGTAACACGTCCCCCGGCAATGGCAAATTAAAGTACCGGTATGATCGCATCAAATCATCTCGCAAATTAATAAAATCAAATCGAGAATCGATACCGGGGCCGGTAGGAGACACGCGTAATAAAGAGTGATCGATGCGATGCTCGTACATGCGTGACACCCTTACACACGCGTCTGAATTTACAGTACAAATGCTGTCACACGAGTATTGACGACAGTATGAAACCTCTGTGTAGACTGGATCCGACCGTTACCATGAGTTTACGGCAGTTTTGCTAGCTAGCGACAACGTAAAATAGCACAAAATTATTATCCTTTTCGAATAGAACGACAAAAGCGAGATGTCACTAGCAGCAAACTGTGTGATAAAAAGAGATGGGTAGCAGAACCATTTTTGTCCGATGTCAAACAGTTGACCGCCCCGCAGAAGCTTGCTGAAAATTACGTGCATTTGATTTTTTATATTTAAAAGTGAAATTGTGTATATTTTGGAGAAATAATGCGTCTGAAACGCAAACGTGACTTGATCGGTGATTGATTGTTATGCATTACAGCGGCATAACCCCAACAAATAATCATTTAACAGGTAGATTAGTCCAAATCGAAGCCTTTTAATATACGACTTATATTTACCAATGCGCTTCAAATTTAAAGTACGCAGTTTGATTATTCTATTCTACAAACGTTAATTTACGTAAAAAATAAAGACAGAATAACACAGGGAATGTATATGGACGAATATTTTGTATAATGAAATAACATTTAGTTTTACACTAGAGCTGCATGTTCAATATTTTGTGTCGACTGTTTTCATGCAGTAAACTACTATATTTAACTTAGGAACATTGTTATAAATCACCTGATCGAAAGATTATCTCATTTAAAGCTACAAATGTTACTTACTTATGTAAGTTACTGACATCTTAAATAGGTTTCGTTTGACAGCTTTTACTTGTCCTTCTATTCCGATAGGAATATTAATTTTATGTAAAATAGTGTATGGAAATATTAGTTTTGCAAGTGACCGCTAGAGGCGCTGTGCAATATTCCATAGACTTTTTCTACGTCGTCGCCAGCGAGGAAAACCGCTGTAAACTCATAGTAAACGGAGCCTACAGAAATTTCTATGACATTTAATAATTATTTCATTTATAATACTGACCAAACGAATTACAATCTAGAAAATACACGCAAAAACTATTTGCAACACACAATTTTTCTACAACCAGTTGATGTAACTGACGTTAGGAGGATAATAGGGGCTCTCAATAATACAAAATCGGAAGGTTATGATCACGTATGTACCCAAGTAGTAAAAGGCTGTAGGGATGAAATTGACCCAGTATTAACTTTCCTGATCAATTTGTCGCTAGAATCAGGGACATTCCCAAATGCGTTAAAGACCTCAGTGTTAAATCCTCTACACAAAAAAGGAAATAAATCGGAAATCATCAATTACCGTCCCATAGCTTTAATTTTTTTTTTTCCAAAATATTTGAAAAAGTTATGCATGAGAAGATGACCTCCTTCTTTAAGAAATACGACATGATAAATCGGAGCCAATATGGTTTTCAAAAATCTAAGTCTCCAGTACATGCAGCTTTTAATTTGAAAATGAAATCTTACAGAGTGTAAACCAACTTAATTATACCACAGCGATGTTTCTGGATATGACAAAAGTGTTTGACCTTGTCTCACACAAACTTTTCCTAAGTAAACTTGAGAGCTACGGGATTAGAGGTCCCGCGCTAGGCTGGCTAAAGTCATATCTAGAGAATAGACAGCAATGTGTTGAGATTACACAGGTTGATGAGAGCGGATCAGATGTGGTATACAGATCTGATTTTCGACAAAATAACCTTGGCGTACCGCAGGGTAGTATCCTGGGTCCGTTGCTGGTTTTGGTTTACATAAACGACTTGCCAGATACACTTGATCATAAGACGACGCTATTTGCTGATGATGTTTCGATAATTGTTACGACAAATAAAAAATATAGTTTAGAACAACATAAAAATGACATTAAGATGACTCTAATTAAAATAATAAATTGGTTGAACAAAAACAATCTACAAATAAATTTAACTAAAACTAGCATACTTAACTTTAATAATTTTAAAAATAGTGTAATATACATTGACTTAAATAACGAAATATTACATAATGCAAACAAAGTGACTTTCTTAGGATTAATCATGAATTCTAAATTAGATTGGAAAGAACAGATAGAAATAGTATGCGATAAGGTAAATAGGTTTGCATTTGCACTATACAGGCTCACAAAAGTCGCAAATAAAAGGACTCCCGTCACTGCGTACTTTGCATATGTGGAGTCTGTGCTGAGATATGGGCTCATAATCTGGGGAAATGGCACTATTATTGAAAAGGTATTCATTGCTCAGAAAAGATGTGTACGCGCCTTATGTGGCATACTGGCGGACGTATCGTGCTTGCCATATTTCAGAAGTCTTAATATACTGCCATTACCATGTCTGTATATACTCGAAATAGCAAAATTTGTTAACCAAAATTATTACCTATTTCTACAGCTGCATCAAACTACAGATAGAAATCTCAGAAACCGTAACCGACTTATACTCGACACAGTGCCTAAAACAAAGCGTTTCTTAAAAAAATGTCCTGCTATGTGCACGGCTATTTATAATAAAATTCCAGACGACATTAAACAACTGCCAATCCTTAAGTTCAACAAATCTTTGCGTCGATGGCTTTTGGAGAAAACTTTTTATTCGGTAAAAGACTTTCTAGACAACAAAATATAAACTCGTTTAGAAAATATAATCGATACATATTATTCTGACGTAAGTTTATTTTTAATGCTGTATAATAACATAATTTCATCATAATGTAATTCCATAATGTATTTCAAAATGTATTAATTAATATGTAATAATAATATTATAGTTATCATTTGCATGCTATTATATATGGCTAAATAGGTGCACTATGTTTCTGTTCATTGACCATCAACATTTATTTGTAACCACCCTATTTAAGAGCAAATAAAGTATTTGAGTTTGAGTTTGAGTTTAGTAACGGTACTGCATGGCGTGTTTTGAAGCTTGTAAACAGAATTTGGAAAACATGCTTATTAAAAGAAATGTATGATTGATTTGATTTCTCATTTAGTTTATCAACTTAGATGTTTAAAAAAACACACTTATTGTGAATTATTAATAGCTTCTTTAATATTCAATGACGCTTATGCAAAGCCAAGTAAGCTTTAATGGCAACGTATGCAAGGTTTGCGAGAAGGAAAACGATATTCCGATTTTTCCCCTGGCTAATTTGACAGGGGTCGCAGATTATTCTGAAGCTTTTTATTTGCGTTTTGTTGTGAACCTCTTTAGTAACTCATTGGGACAGCTTAGCATTTGCACTTAAAGAAACTCACTTCACGTAGAAAAACAGTTTGTTATTGTGGACGCGGTTGATTGATTAAGGTTGGTTACATTATCAAAGGATGTTTCAACATTGATTTTTCTCAGGTGCGGCTTTTCCGACAAATCCGATCTATACGATCTATCTATATCTCACAGTGTACAGGACCTGGCTCACCTTCTCTCTCATTCTGTGTGCCCTGATTTCTGTTCTTTGAAAGCCTTAAGTGTGCAAATGCCAAAGCAATCGCTGTCGCAAATTATTAGGCACATATAATTTAGGTCGTTTACCATCGAACCGCTAAGAAGAAGAGCATTGAAATCTAAAACGATACCTATTGACTTATGAACGGATAAACTAAGTAACGTAACGCAATGTCTTGTACGTAACGTTACGCCAAAACTTTACTGGTCTGTACAGCGAGCGGAGCTGCTTTTTCAAGTAACGCCGTATATATAAATATTAATTAAAAAAACCGACTAAGTGCGACTTGCGAGTGCACTTAGTCGGATCGCGCACTGAGGGTTCCTTGCCAACTTTAACTGAATTAGGGATCTACTTACTTCCAATTAGCCAAAATACCGCAATATTGTGTTGACAGCAATTATAACATTTTATACAGTGTTTGTATGAAGAACAAAGATATACTGTTAGTTCGTTATAAAACTGCTAGTTCGATCTGATTCAAACCAATTTTCGGGGGGGGGGGGCGCCCTATTTCCACTTTGGAATCTTTTTCAAACGTTAGACTTTAATAGAAAATAGTTTTAAGAATCAATGCCCTTTTAAAAGATCTATCCATTGGCACCCCATACGAATAGGTACGAATAAAAAAGTTTCATGTATGGGAGCCCCTCTTGACTATCATTAGTTTTTATTTGGTGTATAAGAATTGTAGAGCAGTTAACATACATTTACCTACCAAGTTTCAACTTGTATGTAATGCTAAAAGTTTCAGAATACAGTGACTGTGACATACGGACGGACAGACAGAAAGACAGACAGACAGACTTGAGGAACCTATAAGGGTTCAAATTCTATTCATCCGTTTGGGAAATACCACAGACAGACATATACACTAGCTAATCGTATAACAACCCTCTCTTCTGGGTTAAAAACGCTCGACTGAATTTAACTACCTAACATGCAATGTCTTACACCGAAATCAATGATTTCCCTGCTAGTAAGTAGGGATTGTAAGGGTGTCCGTAGTATTTCACGAAGGCTACGGCCGTGCATAATTTCTCTTTGAGCCAGCTCCTTCAGGCCCCATTTGTTCGCATACGCATTTGTCTCCCGTTGTCTTTGGAACAGTAATATTAGGACAATTTATGGTTTAGAACATGTATGTACCTATTTATATTGTTAGGTCTAGCTACCTATGCTCACAATTGAAAGCCTCTATTACTCGCTGTGCATGTTCTCGTATTATAACAAAAATTTAATCAATATTTGTACCACCATAGGTATTTTTCTTATACTTAAATTATATTATGTACAAGGTGTTGTTTTGGTCAGTGACATCCAAGTCAGGGATAATAATATTGGTTATGTTTATTTAAAAAAAAAACTTTTAATTCTAAGCAAGTTTTATACAAGAAAACCTCTTCACAACATTCAAAAAAATTACAAAACGAATGAGAAAACTCGCACCCTAGCGCGTAGCTAGAGCTTATCTACGAAATACTACGCAATACGAAATAGTAAGCTACGAAGAGGCTACCTGGTGTTGGTAGTTTTAACTCGATCGCTGTACCGAAAAAAAAAATGATTTTGTGGGCTTTTTCCAATATCATTTTTTTTTGCATCAGTATCGTTTGTACAGCCACCCACGAGTCGCTCGTGGATGATTAAAACAACACCCTGTATTGTCAAGTTAAGAATTAAGGTATAAATATCCATTCAATATTTGGAGGGCAAAATACAATATTGCAGATATATTTATAATTACTTCTAACATTCCAAGATTAGTTTTCCCAACGTTACTAATGGTAGTTCTAGTTAGAGGCAGAAAAAAGCTTAAGTTGTAAGGCGTTTGAAAGCGGAGTAATTACTACAAACAAAATGGAACGGAACGCGCAGACAAAAAAATCTTGTAGCAAACGGAGCGGGCGCAGGGTGGTTCCTTGCAGATGCCCTAAAAGAGCTTGTGGACTGGGCATTAGCGCCCACACTAAGCACGTGTTACTCGCTGCTGTGGTCTTCAAACTTTTCAATTTGCTTTTTTCAGTCGCATTGCACCGCCTTTGCATCAACTAGAGCAGTGCTTTGGCGTGCACTAAAAAACCCAGCAGCCCGCACCACAGTTATTCTAATTTTAATAAAATTCCCCATTGGCCGCCATATTTACTGATGGTGAGTGATAATGGGTGATAGTTTTTAACGACTATTTATCTAGTCTACCATGAATCCGTTGATGAAGTTTAAAAAGCTGTTTGTAGTAAGTTAGGGTCATAGTTTTAAATACCTTTTATATTATTACCTTATCGAGTAATATTACAGTTCTTGGCTTATTTTAGTGGATATCTTTACTTGCTTATCATTATTATTTCATTTATTGTAGTGCTCTTTCACCACGAAACAAGGAACGCACTACTTCAGTTAACACTTTGAGAACCCCTCGTTTGTACTGTTGCATCCAAAATACTTGCTCAGAGTAGATGAATGAAGACGGAATACGGATTTTTCTTTGCGCAGATCCTTTTGTTGCTTCAAACATTTCGAAAACTGCTCTACCTAACTTTATTTTAACTTTTGTATGTTACTGTCGTTTCTTTTCTTCTCTCTAGCTTGAGTTTTCTTGTCTTCACTGATATGCTGGTAAACTTAATTGGAAAGTAGCCCAAAATAAAAAAAAAACTGTAGTACGAAAACTTTTTAGTAATTTCATTATTTCTACAGCTACTATGTAAAAGTACTAGGCGTCACTATCCCACCATACAGACTACATACACTTGCGTCACAGCACAGTAGCAAATGAGACAAAACATAGCTTTGCATTCGCTTGTACTGTGTACCTTTGAGCGCTTAGGGCCTTAGCTAGAATGTAATGTGTTAACTATTGCATTTCAAGTCTCGAGAAGATGGATGGAGACGGATCTCGAGATTACTCTTGATAGGAACTTTTACTTATTCAATACATTTCAAAACTTCACGAAGTTTTCCTGCTGATATTTTTCCTTGTAACTTCTGAAGAGTGTTTCTTGTTATTTTAGAGATTTCCCGCGATTACCCTCTACTTTCTACATTATGTTTTCTATAGAAGATGAATAAAGGTGCCTATTCACTTAGAAATATACAGGGTGTAGCGTGCAAAAGGAGAAAAAGTTTATGATACAGACCTTTTATGTAACCAGTAATCAATTCTAAATGGTTTTACTTTTTTTTTGTTATTTTCAATCTTTCAAACGTGGATTCCTTCACACATTTCGCAACCACAGAGGTTTTAATGTTGTTTCAAAAAACAGCTTTGTGGTAAAAAGGGTTTATGCCTTTTTAAAGAGCCCGGGATCTGACGCCATGATGGATACCGCAATCAATTATAATGATGTCCAACAACACACTCGTATAGAGTTTATAGCTAGTGCTTTTTTCGATGGAGTTGTGGAAATAAATACAACGTGCAGCTCATTTACATGTGTTTTACGTATTATTTGAATATTTTAGAAAGGGAAAAAATATTTTTGGCTGTACAGTTTCATTGTTATGATAATGTAACATTTTCACACTAAATTATTATGGTGATGGTCCCGATCAATTTATGAGAATATAACCTAAAGATATAGGTACTTATAATATGTATACTTTACTAACAGGTGCTGGAAATACCTGTAATAAAAAGTTACCCGCTAACAAGAACGATATAAACTTCAAAGTACGCGCTCATTATCGTGGCAAGATTGGTGCTACTAAAGTTATGTGGGTTACCTACGGTTTTGAGCAAATTAGTATTTAGATGTAGTGCGCTTTTTAATGGCTGAATGGGAGCACTTAAATAAATAAAAGTTCGCCGGACTTCCATTCGTTATGCCAGTACAAAGAGCCGGTTCACTTTTCAGTGCCCACTCGAACGCCATAGCGATTCACCGAAATTGATAAAACTTCCAACCGAAAAAATATTACTCGCAAAAACGAAACTCATAAATCGAAGCGAAATATTTCGCGGTGCGGCATTCAGCGTCGCGTTCAACTACAGCGGAATAGTAGAAAGGAGAGGTATAAAAGCTTTACCCTTTCTAAAAACACGTAAATAGAGGCGCGGGGCGTTCGGTTCGAATGGTGGGAGCACACACACACTGTCCGCGCTCACATACGGCGAATAAACGACGTGAAATGGGAAAAAAGTTAAATATGTATGAGTGCGGGTAAATATATAAATCGGTATATAAACGCGTTTATATAAAATAGATGGAAGAGCACGGCAGCTGGTCTCAGTCAGTCGCGCGCGAACCTCTGGGGCGGGTGGAGGTGCCGACGAGCAAACGCCACGATGCACCCCGAAAAACTACGAGTGGTACTTTATAAATATTAAAATCAACAGTTGAACTATGAGGAACTAGTGTGTGTGTGATGAACCGAACTTTGATTGCTCTTGGAAGTGTTGAGTTTGGAAGTTTGACGAACTCGGTAAGTGTTTGAAACTTCGTAAAAGTTGCTTTGTTTCAAATAATTGATGTTTATTATAAAAACACACAAAAGTCATAAGAACAAAGACAAATCGTGTGCTGTTATAATTAAAATACCGATTATCTTAGTAATTACTTTAAGATAGGTATAATGATAACTTCTTTTTTTGAATTGGCCAAAAGCAGATTTATTTAGACCTTAGCCAACTGTTGTTTGAGTTTCAAAACTTTTCATTTTATGTATATTTGAGAGGTTTGCATATTCCAGTTAAACAAAATTAGGAATATTTTTGAATAACTTTAAAAGTTGAAAAACTCTGTGGGTAGAATAATTACAATAGTTAAGTTTTCAGACATTGTAATATTAAAGATTAAGGATTTGCAAAAAAACTATTATTAAGATGATTTTTTGGGAATTCAGGGTACGAAATGTTGAATTTCTAAACTCAAAAACTTTTTTGTTTTATAATTTGCTTTTAAAATCACGATGTATAAGTAAAAACTATCCTTGGGCAAATATTATTGTTATTTTTTCATACCATAAAAAATTTCATTTATTTAACCACTAATAAGTTTATTTGTAAATAGATATATTTTTATTTAGGTTTGCTCTTTTTTTATTGCTTAAATAATACTTGTTTAATTAATGGATAATAAATGGTTTGACCACTCGTATTTAGTCGTAGTAGTCTACGACACCGGCTCGTAGTTCGTAGCACCAGAATAGCTACGAAATGCTACGAGCCGCCTCTATTGATTGCTACCGAAATAAAACGGTATGCTGAAGACTACCGCTATTCAGATAATATTTCCTCTTAAAGGCGAAACGATATATTGGAGCAATTTATTTGGCCCGGACGTAATTTTCGCCTGACAGTTAAATTAGGGCTCGAACAAATGAAATGTCTGTAGGACTCTGACCTACACCAACATGCTTATTTCGGCTCTTTGGGGCGCTTATGTTTCAATTTTAACAGGCCTTCGTATGAATGCCGAATGATAAATTATTGTTTTCGAGTAGTTATATGAAACCTGTGGCATTGTGATGGAAAGTGTATGGATTTGAAACGGGTTTTGTGTCTTTTTAAATTAGTAAGGTTTAAGGAAAGATAATTTTACACAAATTTTATAAAAGTTTAAAGTTTCAAGTTATTTATATGACAAGTAGAAAGGTATCTAATTCACTCACTCCCAAGTCACTTACAAAAGACTAGCGATTTATTCTAGACTCCTACTTTTACATCTAATTGATGATTGCTACAAAATTTCAAGAGTTTAAACAAAAACCGGCTAAGTGCGAGTCGGACTCGCCCGCTGAGGGATCCGTGCCAACTTTATCAAAATAAGGGATCTACACAAAATACCACAATATTTTGTTGACAGCAAACATTACTTTGTTTTTCATATTGTTTGTATAAAAAAAACAAAGTTATGTTTGCGGTTGTTGGAAATCTATACTAATATTATAAAGCTGAAGAGTTTGTTTGTTTGTTTGTTTGTTTGAACGCGCTAATCTCAAAAACTACTGACCCGATTTGAAAAAAATTTTTTACGTTGGATAGTCCATTTATCGAGGAAGGCTTTAGGTTATATAACATAAAGATACGACTCATAAGACCACAGCAGAAATGAAAAATGTTGTGAAAACGGGAGAAAGATATTCCTTTTGAGAGCTTCCGTTGCATACGCTGCGAAAACCGCTTAAGTTACACAAAAATCATGTATGACAGGATTGTTCAGAATTAAGAGTTCTATAATAAAGTCCGCGACAGCATATGTCTATCTTTTATGGTTGACTTACTAGAACCTATTTTATGTTAATAAATTTGTAAAAAAATAATGCATTATTTTTAGAGGTGTATTATACACACAGGTATTTATTCTTATCAAAATACATTCATCATCACGAGCATTTATTTAGAACAAAGTTGCCCTTTATATCAATTAAATTCAATCTTAGGAGCTATCACAGTTTTAACATAACTCCGCACCAAAATAATGTTCGCAGCTAAAGTACGACGTGCGCTTGCGCTAATAATATTATAAAGCTGAAGAGTTTGTTTGTTTGAACGCGTTTCTCTCAGGAACTGCTGGACCGATTTGAAAAATATTTCTGTTTTGGATAGCTTATTTATCGAGAAAGGCTTTAGGGTATAAAACATCTTGCTGCGACGGGAGGGGAGGAGGCAAACTCAAAACGCGCGGACGAAGTTGCGGGGGACCGCTAGTGTGCTATATCTCAAAAACTACTCGCTCTACTAGCTCGATCTCGTTCAAACCAAATTTCGTTGTAAGTTTTTTTAGAAAAATGTACATCATTTATTTTTCCAAAAATTTAGAGGGGGAGGGTATGCCCATTTTACCACTTGTAAAGCGTCTATCAAATGTTAAACTTTCAGAAAAAATAGTTTTTGAAACCTAGATTTCATTTGAAGAGACCTATTCATAGACATAGGTTCCCACATGTATAGGTTTTATTATTTTTATTTATTTAGTCCCATGTATGGGAACTCCCCTCAAATGTCATTTTTTTATTTTTTGTATAGGAATCGAAACGTTAACGGAATACATCTTCCTTCAAAGTTCCATCCGTGTAACGCTAATAGTTTTAGAATAAAGTAGCTGGGACATACGGACAGATAGACAGACAGACTTGACGAAACTATGAGGGTTCCGTTTTTGCCATTCGGCTACGGAACCCTAAAAACAGACAATCTGACAAATAACAAATACTATATAAAATAACTCAGATTTATAAACTATTAACAAATTATAGAACATATTTTTTTGTTGGATTTTCCGCATATATAATTGCCCGAAAATAAAATCTGGCCACGCTTATAGGTTTCCCAAAGCGAGTTACGTATCACGAGTTAATTTAAATGATAATATTATTTAGATTCCTAACCAAGCTAGGAACAATTCATCACACCGTGGTGCCATCTAGTTGTAGTGCGCGGTGCACGGTGTATTAAAATAATGCATCGTTTTGTCCGACTCTGTATAATCCGACAACAAATAAAGTCGCTGTCTCCTGCTAGAACTCGGCTTGTGCTGACTGTGTTACAATGAGAGCAGTCAGGTGTGACAGGTGCAACCTTAACTACAATGAATGATTAATTTTATGAGATAGTGATCTTACTATTCATAAGCAAAACGAGCTCATATTACAAAGCCATGGGGAAATACTTTAGTTGAAAATTAATAATGAGAAAAGAAGATCAAATATAACATAATAAGTTAGTTTCCACTAAGAACAAATCACTATGTTGGGAGCTTCTTGTGATTAATTAATTATGGTATAGAGATATCAAAAATTTGTTTTTTTCTGAAATTAAAGTAACCTAATTTATCATTTTTATTAATATTTTTAATAATTTAAGTTAATCCAAAACCCAAAATACTCATTACGTCACGTGACCGTAAACGTTTATCAAATGTGACGTCAAGCCTTGCATGATGGCGGGCTTTTTTTGCTGACATAGACAGAGAGAACTCTCCATAGTACCTATTTTGCTGTCAGAAAAACTTTCCATTTTAAGTAGTGATGTCATTTAGTACTCCATGACAGTTCCAGTGGTTTTGTGGTCTATTATTTTTTTAAATCATAATTAAATCTGTGAATCAATAAGCTCAAGTGACAATGGGTAGAGCACATAGCGCGAAGAACTGATGACCGTCGGGGCAATAAAGTTCTAGATTGGAGACCCTTCGACCAAAGACGCGGTATAAGACGTCCACCGACAAGATGGACAGACGACCTTTTGAAGATAGGAGGTTCAAACTGGATGCAAAAATCTTGAAATCGGTCGCTGTGGAAAACCTTGGAGGAGCCATATGTTCAGCAGTGGACATCCGTTGACTGATAATGATGATGATGATAATTAAATCATGTAATTGTGGATTATTTTTAAAAATGACAAGATTTTGATAAATGAATGAATAGGCTTATGTACAGTATAATCTTGTTTTTGAAATTTTGACAATAGCCTACTGTTGGTTTAGAATGCTTTTAACACTTACAGTGTCATATTTTATATTCATAAAACGTCACGCGTAATGACGTAGCCATAAGAGTCCACAAATTTCGCAAGTTCGGACCTACATCATTGTAGCCCAATTGGTAGAACGTTTGGCCCGTTTAGACAGAAAGTTGCTGGTTCGAGTCCCGCCCGTGCGCAAATTTTTGGTTTCTTATTTCATATTTATGAATAGCCTACTGTTTTAAATAAACGTTTTTATCAATTTCCTATAGTGTGAACTGAATCTAGTCTCGCTATATCGCCGGCTTATTGGCTGCCTGCTTAGCATAATTGAATGTTGTTCCCGCTCAAACGCTGCGATACAGAGGCATCGCAGGATTCAAAGATTAGAAAATCTTTGAACTAAAGTGCGCTAGTGCACAAGGCAGGGCGGTCATCACCTAGCCACTGTTTCATCGCAGTAAATAAAAGTAATAATAGTACCCCAAGCCGATTTTGTCTACGGTGACCAGTCTTGAAGACTAGCCAACTGCGCGGGACACATTTATTTATTTAAACTTTATTGGACTGTAAGTTGTACAAGTGGCGGACTTAATGCTTTATGGCATTCTCTACCGGTCAACTTGGTTATGCAGAGAGTTTAATCAGTAGCGGCATACTAATAATAAGTGAGAAGATATCATAGTGCACGAGTGTGTGCGCAAACACAGGTGCACTCTCTATTCGTTTCACTCTCATAGCCCGATGGGACAGCAATCCGACATGACCGGAGAGAGATTATGCGCAGTACCAACGAGCTTTTCGAGGCATGAGGGTGCCACCACTAATTCTAAAAACGGAGGTACTTAATTTGGCCCGACCCGGGTATCGAACCCGGGACCTCTGGCGCAGCCATTGCATTACAGTGCGACCCTCTAACCGCTACGCTACCGAGGCAGTTCATATAAATTTCTGCATGAAATCTAGTAAGTACTCCCAAATGTTTTCCCAAAAATAGTAAACACCCCTAACGACTATCAACTATTTACATAACACGTTAGGCGTAAGGAACCCAAAATAAATTTCATCATAACTACCGTTTGGGACAGATGAATCATTCCCTGGCGATACCCTTCCTTAATATTAAATTTAACGACTTATATTACCTACGGGAAAATATTCAATATCGGAAATGGACTCCTCCACGAATATATTCTAATGAGCTCGGCTCTGAGTTTTTATTATAATTATACGTATACTTTCGCGGGTACTGTTATATTTTATCATCATTTCCTTACGCCTTTTCCCTTCATTCTGTAATTTCTACATATCTACTGAGTATATGTGTATTACCTTGCTTTCCTACGCTAAGTATGTGTGCTATTTCGTGTCAGGCACCGCTATCCTTTGGAATGGGTCATTTTTATATGACTTGTACGAGTGGGATATGCTTTGAAGAAGTCTTCCTCATCCCTATTGGTTATAACATTGCCCTGACTGAACCTGATTTATTTAAATTCTTTCTTTTTTATGTAGGTACATACACGGAAAACTTTATAAGAAACTGGTATTGAATTATTAAGTTTTCGAGCGCTAGTGGTTAAATACAAAGTTCTTCATTCACTCCATTAAAAGTACAAGAGATGGCTACTGAAACTTCCACAATATTAGACAGTTTTAATTAAGTCTTAAATAATCGAGACCAAATGTTTATTTAACGATAGTAATAAAATCTGAAACTTCCTGAGTAATGTACGATTGGAATAAGCAGCTATGCAATAAGACCAGTCCTCAATAACGAGTTCTCGATTCTTTGACGAAGGGTTTGTGCGTATTTTGCAAACGAAGTGGAAATTAATCTTTATGGATTTGCTCTTGACTTTGTAGCGTTTGATATTAGCCGTTTATGAAAAACGTTTTGTGCCCGGACGGCTTAGTCAAGTAATTTACAAGTAGGTTTATGTAATCGTGAATACCGTTTTGAAGCAGATTTTATTTCATGTAGTTTAACGGTTTTTAGGGTTCCGTAGCCGAATGGCAAAAAACGGAACCCTTATAGTTATAGTTTCGTCAAGTCTGTCTGTCTGTCTGTCCGTCCATATGTCACAGCCATTTTATTCTGTGACTGTAAGCATAACACTGTTGAAATTTAGTAGGAAGATGTATCCTGTTAACCGCTTACCGATTCTCATACAAAAAATAAAAAAATATGTCATTTAAGGGGGGGCTCCCATACATGAAACTAAAACCAAAAAAAATTTTTAAAACTGATATTGAGGTTCTTAAAACCATTTTCTTTTAAAGTCTAACGTTTTATAGCTATCCGCTTCCAAAGAGGTAAAATGGGCGTCCCCCCCATCTAACTTCTAAACCAAGAGAGTGTAAATTTTGAAAAAATATACAATACAGATCGTAACAAATACTTTCAACGAAAATTGGTTTGGACGAGATCGAACTAGTAGTTTTTGAGATATAGCATGTTTTCAACAACTGCAAACATAACTTTGTCCTTCATACAAACACTATGAAAAACAAAGTTATATTTGCAGTCAACAATATATTGTGGTATTTTACTATGTAGAAGTAAGTGGATTCCTTAATTCAGTTAAAGTTGGCACGGAACCCTCAGTGCACGAGTCCGACTCGCACTTTGCCGGTTTTTTTATATAGAGAAAGAAGATGAAATAGGTATCAGGACATCAAATAAAGTGAATTGATATTGTGTAAAGAGGTCAACTTTAAAATGGCAATATAGATCGACACTTCTTACTAGTTTATGTCACTATCAATGGAAATAACAAAAGTGTATATTTAACAATTCATTCCAAAGAAACATAGTTTGTAAGGACATGGTCTCTCTTAAACGAATACCGCTTGCACATGCGATGCAAAAGTGGACGTCACTTTAAACAAAAGACGACGCGAGGTATTTTTTTTATGAATGTGCAAGAGATTTTGGTTCTTAAAATGGTTAGTTGCCAGAGACTGCTACATCACAATTGATGTTTTTTTGTGTTATAAAGACAGTGCCCTAGTTCTACTATTGTTTGTGTTTAACTCGAGTAAAATGTATTACATGCACATCTCCTAGTTCGACGCAGGTCAAACAATCCATCCAGTCAAGACTCCAGATCTGCAAACAGCATACGACATACCACTTTGTTTAAACTACCACTTACCTTCACCAAGCTGACTCTGGGACCTTACGATACTAAGTACACAATATGAAAACTGCCACTACTCCACGCAGCTAAGCTGATTTCAACCCTATTTCTTTAGATACAAGGTATCTGAAGACAAGTTGTCGCATACGAGGGTCAAACTGAAAGTTCTTAGAAAATCAAAAACTGATTACATTAGCCAGTTATTCGTTTTATTATATCTTTTCAAAATATTGTCCATTGACGTCAATACACCGCTGCATGCGATGGAACCACTGGGAAAAACACTTTGCCCACTCGTCCTTAGGGGTCTCTTCAATGGCATCGCGATACGCAGCCACCGCTTCTTCAGCATTCATAAACCGCTTTCCTTTAAGTTTTTCTTAAATTTTTGAAATAAATAAAAATCACAAGGCGCGAGGTCGGGGCTATACGGCGGGTGACCCAGTAATTCAACGTTTGATGTCGCCAAATAGTCGATCGTTCGCTTGGCGGTGTGCGACGAGGCGTTGTCGTGGTGAAGGAGGATCCTACTGCGAGGTCGTTTCTCTCGAACTTTTTCCAAGACAAGTGGCAAACAATTGGTAGTGTACCATTCTGCAGAAACTGTTTTTTGATCCTCTAACACAATTGTTGCGAAATGACCTATCCTTCCAAAGAACGAGGCCACCATTTTTTTTCCCGCACTTCGATCTCTCTTCACTTTAGTTGGCAACTCCTCGAAAGGAAACACCCACTGAGCAGATTGTCTTTTGGTTTCAGGATCATAACAGTAAATCCAGCTTTCGTCACCTGTTAGTATGTCGAACACAGCATTTGAGTCACCTCCGTTAAATCTTTCAATCATTTTACGGCACCAATCCACACGATGGAGTTTTTGAGCCTTAGTCAAATTATGAGGTATCCACCGGGCGCAAAGCTTCCTGACCGCTAAATGTTCGTGGAGGATTTTGTGCACTTGACTCATACCGATGCCTAAGCTTGTCCGAATATGCTGATAGGTTACTCTTTTGTCAGTCTCTATCATACGCCGCACAACACAGATGTTATTTTCAGTCGTCGCCGTAGAAGGCCGTCCCTCACGTACATCATCAGTGAGATTAGTGCGACCACGTTTAAACTCATTAAACCAGTTGTAAACAGTCGCACGAGATGGGGCTTCATCGTGAAAGGCCAATCGTAGTCTATCATAACTTTCTTGTTGACTTAAATGACATCGAAAGTCATAAAAAATCATTGCACGAAAATTTTCTCGTGTTAAATTCATGTTGACGTAACACAGACAATTTTCAATTTGCCGCCAAATCGTAAAACAAATGACAAATGAATGAAATATATACTCAGTAATATTGGCAAAGAGTTCTATTTTCAAATTTTAGTTTTTTTTTTTTTATTATATTGTTTATAAGTGGCCAGTTCTAAGAACTTTCAGTTTGACCCTCGTAGGTAAACGGGCCAGTTAAAATGAAGTTAGTTTTAAGTTCCTCTCCAATTATTTTTAACTGACCTAGCTAGTAGTTTCAGATTGCAGTAAATGAGGTAGCTATTTTATTTAGGCTATTTTTATTTTTTGGAGGCAAAAAATAGTCGAAGTTTCGTAGTATTCTTTAGCTAAAAAGGTATAGTCTACGCGTTAGCAGCTGAGTGTTGTGGCAAAAATGATAGGTACAAAGCGACAAGAACATGGCAACGAGGTACAGAGCAATGACGGGCGATAGGGGCGCTAGCATTTAATGACGGCAGCCAGTGCAAGAAAATCTTCCTTGATTCAGGGAGTCTATTAATTTATTATCTTACATGGTTTGCCCGACCAAGAGAAAACGGGACCAGGACAAATGGGAACGGTATTGATTATAATAGTACAATACATGTATGTTTAAATATAATTGTAAAACAACGGTATTGACAATAAAAACTATTGAAAATTATATCTTTATTTAAGGAGTTTAGCTCTACGGTATTAAAAACAATAACTTTAGTAGTTTATACAAAACACTTACAAATATAAAACAAAAGGTAAAATATGAAAATATCCTGCAAGATTAGGGAGATTTCGCTACACTCGATCTGGCAACCACATTTTTAATTTGACAGCGTTAGTTCTGATTTTTGCCGGCTAAAAGATCCATGTCGCAATAATAGGCTAGTTTTCACTAAGAACAAACCACAACATCGGTAGTTTCTAGAGATTAATTATGGTATGGAGATATCAAAAATAAACTTTAAAAAAAAGTAAAAACCGACTTCAAAACCAAAATGCACTAAAAAGTCTTAAATAAACTCTTCACCATTGAAAGGAAAGGAATCCGTTTTAGGCAAACAATTTCTTTTTGGAGTCGGTGCTGTGATAGTTGATGCTTGATGGTCAAAGTGAAGGCACCGACTCCAAAAAGAAATTGTTTGCCTAAAACGGATTCCTTTCCTTTCAATGGTGAAGAGTTTATTTAAGACTTTTTAGTGCATTTTGGTTTTGAAGTCGGTTTTTACTTTTTTTTAAAGTTTATTTTATTTCTCTATTTTTAGTAATTACATAAGAGGGGGGGGGGGGTTGCACCTTATGATTCTATTTTTTACAAATTACCTATAAGTTGTGTCATTATAATTACTGAACTCCTAGGCGTTAAGGAGTTCCACCATCAGCTCAGCCCCACAAAATGTTGACTATCAGACGTAACAACACGTCAACATTAAGATTCTAGTAAAGAAACACTATACGTGCCTTTAAAATTTGAGGGTTTCCCTCGAATACACCGAGATCCCATCATCAGATCCCAAAATGGAAAAAATGGGACCAACTAGAAGATATACCCTCTAAGTAGGTGAAAAAATTTTTCGATTCGGTCGACAAACGACTGAGATATGAGGTAACATACATACAAAAAAAAATAATGATGATAAAAAAAACATACAGTCGAATTGATAACCTCCTCCTTTTTTGAAGTCGATTAAAAACAGTAATTTATTTCTAAATTTAAATTAGGATTTAAAATAATTAAGTTGGACCAAAACACATTTTTGGACACGTGACCGTAAACGCCTATCAGAGGATGTGACGTCAAGCCTTTCACGATGACGGGCTTTTTTTTATGTCGTAGACCAGAATTTATCATACAAGTAATATCCCATAGAATTAATAGTATTTAGTTGTCAAGAAGATCTTTGATTGCAAGAAGTGACGTCATTTAGGACGTCATGACAGTTTGAGCGTTTGTTTATTTTTAATTATAATTAAATCGTTATTTAATATTCATAAAGATGAAATAAGAAACGAAAAATTTGCGCACGGGCGGATCTTGAACTAGCAACATTTTGGCAGACCGGGCTAGACGCTCTTACCAATTGAGCTACCGTGCTGTCAGTCCGACCCTGCGAAATTTGTGGTTTCTTATGAAAACGTCAATTGCGTGACGCTTAGCGCCATCTAGCCGTCTGTTTATGAAACAGATGGTTATTTAAATTATAATTCAAAGTTATTTAAATTATAATTATAATTGAATCATGTAAATCGTGTTTTAAAAAACATAAATGATTTTGATGAATATATCTACAAATGTAAAGTTTTATCTAGTGTTTTGAAATTAGTCAACTAGCTTATTGTATATGCAGCGTGCTGCGGCTTATTGGTGTAAGTGCAAACGAGATAGACTTGACATGACATGATAACACGCGGACTATAGTTACTATTACGTAATAGTACATTATGATACAAGTGTGCTAAGTTGACCATTATATACAAGGCGATATTGTGTGCGCACGAGCAAAAGCGAGTGCGCCATAAGAAAGCCGCGTATATTATGGTCACAGGCACACGTGTTTCATACGACGTTTTTCAACACACTTGCCATTAATCCAAACTTCGTCACACCACAGCCGCCAACTATTTACGAAAAATGGCGCGGTGTTTTTTTTTCTTGCCGCGAAACTGACGCGTGCGCAAGGTTAAGGCGCGAACTAGATCGGCCAACAGCCAAGATTAAAAATGTAATAATTCGTTATTTAAAACACAAATTATAGAAAATTTGAAATTAATTTGAGTTATTTTTAGTAATAAAGCTGGATTTACCATTTATTGAAATAAATACTGTTATTTTTCGCATAAATACTATTTGTTGTGTAAGTTATAACCCGACTAAGTTATATCGCTTCATCTTTTTACTTACTAACTACTTGGTACTAGGCTACAAATGTAAATTGGTCGGGTTAATAAACAAAAGGCACTAGTGCAATAATATACAGAAAAAGCACGCGTGTTTAATATCTATGATTATGTGCCAAAAATCGGTGGAATAAAAACGTCATTTTGAGCAAGTGTGTTGAAAAGTGTGTTATGCGACCATGTTAACCAAATTATGAGTGGACATAACAAAGATGAGGACAAATAAATAACCCAATAACTTTCCTAGTACTTACACAAGTTATTGCTAGCAGTGTTATTGCTTTCCGAGACATGAAAATGATACAAAATTGTTGTTATTTTCAGATGCTGTCAAGATGGTGGCTGTCGTGTTCCTGGTGATATTAGGTGAGTGTCGGCGTTCCGACTTACGCTACCCTGTTTGCCTATTCTTGCGTATGATTTAGTTACTCATGCTCTTATAAATATGTACATATGTACATTAAATTACCGTTTAGTATTTATTGGGACAAGATTATATGGGTAAGTTTTTCCATCGACGACTAAGAAACGAATCTCTACACGTTACTCTACGTTTTCTATCTAATAGGTACTTCATAAAGTATTGGGCAGAAACGCTTAGGGGAACCTGTTGTATCAATTTAGTGCTAAGTTCAACGAGTCTTTAATATTTTCATAAATATTTTTCAAACATTTCTTAGACGTTATCTAGACATACGACTGTATGTCATCCAAGTTCTCACTTGCTGATAATTAAAAAAGTTACTACTCACAACAATTATCATAAACTAATTTCGATTACAAGACTTGACGTAGGTATACACAAGCAGTAGGTATTATAGTATAAAAGATATGTTATTTTCGATGTCTATTACTACTCAACATCGGTTCCTTATTTCCACGAAGTATTTATTTCCTAATAGCTATTATCGACATTCATTAGTGATCGCAGAGAAGACAACGTTCGCAATAAAATAATTATTTGTACGAAGCGTGTCTACCGATGACAGAGGCGCTTCAGTGCGGCCAATTATTCCTGCCCCCGCCTACGTGATAATGAGGTCTCATATCACTAATTCTGTTAATAAATATTGAGCAAAAATCAAAATCTATATATATAAAAGAAAGTTTTGTTAGTTGCACTATTTATAACTCAAGAACGGCTGAAGCGATTTGGCTGATAATTGGTGGGGTACCTCCCCAGCTTAGATAGAACCAGAAGAAAGGGCTGAGGTTGTTGCCAGACGGTGGGAAGGTACCTTAGAACCAGGAGAAGGACATATGTAGGATACTTTTTATTCTGTTCGATGGGTCCGGGGCTGGAACGGTCCGGGGCCGGGGCGGAACAATGTTCGCTGGGACCGTTTAAACCTTTAACATGGGCTGGGCGGGACGAGACGGGGGCGGGACGGAGCTGGGGTCGAAATAAAGTTCGCTGGATCCATAAGTGTTATTCCAAAAGCCTGTTGTGATCGAGAAATACTCGTAAGTATTAACCAGCGGATAATTCAAATATGGAACGTCATTTCGTATGAAGTTTGAACAAGCAACGTTACTGGTTACTGTCAAACATGCGCTTAATTATTTATAATTCACGATGAGTATTTCATTTGTTTAACATGCCATTAAGGCGCTACCCGGATTTTTACCGCGCACACTAGCTCCACTTTACTAGAAAAATCATAACTCGTTAAATAAAAGACCAATCAAAAATCTGGTAGATACGATTGTAGCTCTGATTATGTGGTTTAGATACAATGTTTAAGTTCAAATAGACACAGTTATCTGCAGTTACAGTTAGCAAAAATGCTAAAAGTGGCCATATTTAGCAGTTTTTCTAACTCTAACTACAGTTAACTACTTTAGAAACAATTTAAACGTACTAAATAAACTATAGAACCTGTACTACAATCGTATCTACCAGATTTTTGATTGGTCTTTTATTTAACGAGTTATGTTTTTTTACTAAAGTGGCGCTAGTAAGTGCGCTAAAAATCCGGGTAGCCCCTTAAGGTATTTTTACTGTTTGGATTGCCTACTTCTGCTTCTCTTCGAAAATAGTTTATTGTTGAAGTCATCAACAATATCTTAATTAGTTTTCGGTCATGTATGACGACGCTGTTTTTTACCTACGTGTCCTTGCTAAGTGAAAAAGGAAAACAACGCATAATCTATGGCTATAAAGATCTTTAATGCTTTACCTTAATACCTTAGGAAGCTCTCGAAAACCACATATAAAAGTATACAACTCTTTTGGCTAGTAGAACGCACTCTACTCATTAAATGAATATTTTTCTTATGAATCCACTTTATTAATGTATAAGAACATACTTAGTTTAGTTTTGTAGACGATGATTATTGTTATATATTATTTTCAATGCTGTGTTTTTATATGGTATAATAAAGAGATTTAATTAGATGTAAGTAGTACTAGTAGTAATAATGTTATGTTTAAAACGTGTTACAAAACATAGTTCAAAAGGTAAAATAAGTAGGTTGAACTTTATTGATGTTGAATGGTTAATATTTGTACGCTACATCATAGCATAATTTGGAGCACCTTCCTTTATATTCGAGAAAATCTGATGTATGTACTTTCAACAAAATAATTACAAATAAACATTTTTTGTTTAAGTTTAAAGTTGCAAAATATGTTGGGTTGCTTTGATTTCAAAATTAAAATCGTAAAATCATGATTTCTACCTTTTAGTCGCAGCATAAAACCATGAAAAACAACTCTTAAGACAAAACGTCGTTTTTTAAACCTGAAAAAGACTATGCATTTTAAATAACAAGGTTTTGTTTCAAAGAGATGTGAGTATAATTTTGCTAGAAGAATTTCCGTCCTGTACGTTTTCTCAAAAAGAAAGCAATGGAAATAATCCTTCGTTGTCCGAAGCTATTTTTGATTAACTCACCTGAGCTGGACGTGCTGTGGGATTTTTGGATAGTTAAATATTTTGGCTTCAAATTTATTGGCTTTGAAGAATTTTTTCCGTTTACATTTATTTTTCTTAGCTAGAATTGAAGCTACTTTCTCGCAACATCGCTAGAATTGTGTGAAATTAATGTATATACGTGGACTATCTTTTATTAAAAACAGCGCTGTGTTGGAGGAAAAAGTATCATGGACTATTTATGAAACAAATAACTTTTATTAATATCAATCTCAAACATAATAATAAAACTTTAACACTAAAAGGAAAATAATGAAATGCTAAGACGAATAAAAAAATGAGCACGGGTGCAATTCGAACCTGCATCTTGGCTGGCCAGGCCAACGCTCTTTCCAAACGAGCTACCGTGCTGTCGGTCGGGTTTGAGTCCCCCGTGCAGAATTTTTAGTTTCCTGGTTAATCTTATAAGAATACAAAAATTACATTGTTTGTGTTACAGACAATTTCAAACAAATAATAAAATTAAAATTAATATGTTTTTGGTTAATATCCACCACAATGTAAAACACAAATATATTGTCTCATTCCACGTAGTCCATTAAAGATCTTTTAATTGTTAATTAATGGATACTTAACTATTAGAACTATTAGGTATAACCAGAAATATAGAGGTAAAACCTTGCTAAACCAACCTCACATCTCTATTCTGTATTTTGTCCGAACTGAATCAGCCCGCTTAGAAATGGGACGCCATCTTTTCAGTAGCTTTTGTGCGCGGTAAAAAGTAACAGTTGATTACATTAGATTTGGCTCTCTCTAATTCAATGCACGTCCCTAGTTCCGTAAATAGGTACAATGGACCGTTCGTTTTGTTCTCTTTTATTTAATTATTGCTTTTGTCCCATGTCCGGTCGATAAAATATTTGAACGGACTCTGGAAACCATGTATAGCTTCTACAATAAATACAGTTTTACAAGCAAATTCTTTACAAGCCATTGGATTGATAGATGGATATCAGATATAATTCGTAGTTTAAAAAAGCTGCAACAACATTTTTTATATGTAAATAAGTTCTATTGATATGTTAACCAACAAAAGAAATGGTCTTGACTATTGCGTGTCACATGGCGACTGCTACTTATGTATGGCATCTTTGGATTCCAATTTTATTAAAAATAAACATGCACTCAGGGTTTAAAGTAATTGCGATTATAATCTGGACCCAAGGGAGTGGGGCCCGCCAAAACTGAGCCAAGCAAAGCGCAGGGACACATTACGTATATTTAATCAAAGTGCTTAATCGATTTTTTGAACGCTTATAACTTTGGTCCTCATTATTCCTAACGAACGGACGTTTTTACTTTAGTTTTTTGTGATATCTGTATATGCCCGATTTTGTCGCTGATCATCATATGTCATAGCTACTTCCTGGAGTTTAAGAAAGCTAAAATTTGGTTTGTAGTTGGGGTATACATATACAACGATAAAAACTTGGAATTTAACCCCTAGAACGCCTTACACTAGGGGATGAAATTTTTAATGATGTAAATTTTGACTTCTGCAAACGTTATTATGACAACTTGAAATACCTTGTTAGATAAATGTCTATTAAAATATTTAAAATTAAAAAACTAATATTACCATCTAAAAATAATAGTACCTGTATAAAATAAGAGTTCTTGTAAGTACAGTATACTCGTACAAAATAGCAAAAAGATAGCCGAAAATCCAAAAGCCTAAATTGTATTGCTTTTAGTGTAAAAAATTTATGAGATCCCATGTAAAGCCAAGCTTCTAAAAGCTCCGCTCTATATGGGATCTCATACCTTTTTGACACTGAAAGCAATACGATCACGGCTTTGACGACACTTTACATGTTAAATGTTTTTGGTGGGATCTCATTTCATTTTTGTGTTAAGTACGGACAACAGCACGTCAAGGCAAACACTGCGGTGTCCTATGCCATTGCAATAAGGGCGAGTTTGCAGTAAAAATGGGTAACGTAATTTGCTTTCTTGTGCTTTATATATATATTTACCAGACATTCCACACGATGACAGCGGAGTTACATGAAAATGTTTTTGATGGGATAAACATAATTACCATCTATTATGTTTTTGCCTGACGTTTTTTGTTTTAATTTATAATTAATGAAACAGTAGTTTGATGCCACCACCTTCATTACTTCATATATAATTAGAACTATATTGGAAACTGCTAATCTCGCTGTTACCGGTAAATATGTACCAAACACTTATTTGTTTGCCTGCCTCTAGGCCTTCGGAGGCGGCAGCTAACGAGGATCGAGCAAACACCTCGGGCGCCGACTCCTCTCCGATTCCATTGCAGAATTTAATTCCAGATGGAGGATTTTTTTATTTTAAACGATCAAGCGCTGGGATCTCATTTGATTAGGATTTGAAATAGTTTCTTGGAACAATTTTATTTTTAGTTTATCAGAGAGATGAAACCAGTACGAGGTACCTCTCGATTCATCAATGTCTTAGATGCAGGTAATAATCCGTTTGCTTGAGTATTTTGTATCTGTAAGCTTTATTGTCACGTACCCGTATATAAAAAAAAACTAGCCAGGGCTTTTAAAAAAATATTTCTTCGCTGGGTCTTTACTAACTTTTAAGACTCATCTATCACACGGTTAAAAATATGATCCAGTTAACGGGAATGTATACATAATTAAACTGTTTCTTATTTAATGCATCATACTGAACCCTAGAAAAATAATTGTCAAGTCATGGATCAAGATCTGCGACAAGATCATTTGCAGGTAAAACAAAGAAACGAAGTAGGCAGTGCCATTGTTATCTACATACCAGCGGACGGAAACAAAGGCCAAAACTCCCGCCCCATCCAGCCAGACGAAGAGGAAGGTCAATTTGTATAGCTCGAGAATTTTTAATTATTATTTCTATAACGCACACTGGCGTTTTTAAAAATCCCTGGATATTTTTCTTCTCTGTTATTTCAACGTCGAAGCCCGAAATTACGGTCGTAACGGCCGAATTCTTGCGAGAACAGAAATGCCACATGATGTAAAAAATTCAGCGGTTCTACTTACATGAATAGAAAAAAGACCAGTCGGCAAACTGAGGAGAGCTTACTTTTTAGGAAAAAACAATATTGTAGCGGCGGATAACGGAAATGAATAAAACAAGAGCTGTGATAATAGAAAAATCTTCCAGTTTTTCTAGTTCCCCGATTGGGTCCTTTGGGGATTGGATACTGCCGAGAGAATTTTGATGCACATATATATTACAAGATAGATATACCTTGTTTTGTCGAAAATAGAATCCTTTGCAGCAATATCATCTCATAGCTACTTTGACGAAACGTTGTGTCGTAAAGAAAATGTGGATGTGGGATTTCGATGCTGTTTCGTATGAAGGTGATGGTGATTTTGCATAATTGACTTGCATTGAGGTCAAACAAAGCTGAATTTCCTCGTTTTTCATCATATTAATTTTGTATGTCAATGTGTATTTTTTTCGATTTTATTTAGATTAAAATAACAAGCCATCTAGTTTTTTTTTTCAGTTCACTCGCGAAGTTTTCATAAATTTGACCTACAACTTTATATGGCTGTGAACAATTAACCATTAACAGCCGTCCAGGCTGTTAATCATCAGACTTCATGTAAACTTATCTAGACTTTGCTTATGGTAAAATTATGCCGCATGTCATGAAAACATTCAAATTACTTCGTTAATTTAAAAAAAAATGGCTAGGTCTATATCCTGTTATTTCATTCGAAGATAAACCCAGAAGAATAAGATAGACTTAATTGGCACGAGTGAAATAACAGTTTTTCGAAAAATAGCCATTTTACCACTTTGAAAGCGTCTATCTATCAAACGTTAGACTTTAAAGGAAAATGGTTATAGGAACCTCGATGTCATTTTAAAACACCTATTCAAAGACATCCCACACGCATAGGTTTGACATATATATATTTTTTCAATTATAGTATCATGTATGGGAGCCCCCTTAAATATCATTATTTTTTATTTTTGTATAATAATCGTAAAGCGGTTAACAGGATACATCTTACGGCTTATAGTTACAGAATAAAGTGGCTGTGACATACGGACAGGCAGACAGACAGACTTGACAAAACTATAAGGGTTCGGTTTTTTGCTATTCGGCTACAGAACTCTAAAAACGTAGTAAAATTATACCTCGGCAAAAAAGGGCAAAATTTAAGCAGATGTTGTATAACTGTCCCTGTCGCAAAGTGATATACAAAGATAATAAAAATAGAAAATAATATTAGACACCGATCACATACATTGCTCTGATCTCAAAGTAAGTAGCCAATGCAATTGTGTTATAGAAATCAGACACAACGGTGGTACCACAACACCCAGACCCGAGACGATATAGAAAATTATGATTTCCACATTGACCCGACTCCGACCCGGAATCGAACCCGGGTCGGATTTTCGGTGTACTTCCCTGTGTGAAGCGCTGCGCGCGATGTGGCAACGGCATCACAGACAACGAGCTGGTCATAAGGGCTAAAGACATGGTCTACCACTTGACCTGTTTCACTTGTGTCGCTTGCGGTACCCTGCTGTCTAAGGGAGATGTCTTCGGTATGAGGGACGGTCTACTGCAGGCTTCACTACGACAACGCTTGTTTGGACGACTACTGCGATGATGAGATGAGTGTTTACAGGTAATTTATGGTTTAGCTCTTGGCTGATTTCATTAGTGTCGCCTTGCTGTCGAAAGGAGAGGTCTTCGGAATAAGGGACGGCGCCGTCTTCTGCAGGGCACACTATGACAGCGCCTTCTTGGATGTCTACTATGATGAAGACATGAGTGTTTACAGGTAAGTTATGGTTTAACGATTGATTTGTTTCGTTTGTGTCGCCTGCGGTATCTTGATGTACAAAGGTGATATCATCGGAGTGAGAAATGACCCGTCTACTGCAGGCCCGTTACGACAGAGCATGCTTGGATGTATTCTGCGTTGGTGAGATGGGTGAGTGTAAGTAAGTTTACGTTGACTCTATAACCCCTTACACATTGTGACTTTTCGCAGCGATGCAGTCGCTATGCTAACGCGCGTTAGCATCGATGCTCGGAGCGGTGACAAAGCGGCGGCGAAGATAATGTTAATATGTGCATATTCATATATAACTACCTACCTGACGATATAAAAGTGTCAGAGGGTCTGACATTTAAGAAGAAACTAACCCAATGGCTAATGTTACATTGTTTCTTTAGTATTATGAATTTCTACATTTTAAGACAAATTAATTGGGTACCATATATTTTAAAAAATTGCACGTCTGCATGCAGGCTGAGTACATTTACTTTGTTTGTATTACGACTTTATATAATGTATGTATTCTAGCAAATAAACATTCGGATTCAGATTCTGATACTGAAATAAGGGGTTTGTTCTCGTAATTGTCAGTTAATAAGGTACTATAAAAGAGAAGTTTAGTTGTATTAATAGGAAATATCACGCGTACGAAATCTCGGGTATCATATATGATAGATATAAGAGAAATTTACTTAGTTGCTAACATAGCATTTAAACAAGATCCTTTCGCATGTTAAGATCTAAAAACACAGCCGCGTGTCAGCCAAGTTGGTGGAGCAGTGGCCATGTGTTATATAAATTTATATATTTTATATATGTGTTACATAAAGTTTGAATGCAGAAACAACCAAAGATAAAGCTTAATTATATTTCAATTAATATTGGCATCATTCTCATTTTGCAGCAGTTTTATTTGTTTGTTAAGTACAAACTATAACTACCGTACTGAACTATTCAAACATACGTCATTATCTGGGTAATAAAATAATGTTGCCTGAACCACTGCTTCTAAATGAGCCATAAATAAGAGATATTCACCGCTCGAACAAAGCAAACGTAATAACATAATAATAGTTCACGGTGGAGGTAAACAGTTCCATTGTACACAATTTATATAAAACGCTGCTTGGAGTGGCAATTTGTCGCCGCTGATCGCTTAACTCCCGTATACAGAGCTGCATTGTGTGCTTTATTATTAAACCTTTAAAGTTCACTTTTCTCTGTGTGGAAGGATGATCGCATGGATATGTCTCGCCCCGAACAGGGATTCAATTAATCAGAGAGGTCAACTTAACAGCAGACGAGTGCAGTCTTGCGAGTCACGAGTGTGTGATGTTGTTCTTTAATCTATCTGGCTTACCGAATTCCTTATTATTTTTTATAAAATTTTATGTTTAAGCTGAATTATAAACGATTTCTTATTATTTTGTAATAAAAGTAATATCAACAGTGAATTTTATCACTTCTTGGAAGTAATTCTCGATAGTGGCATTGACTTACTTACTGTAAGTTCAAAATTAACACTACTATAGTCGGCACGTTACAAACTGAGTCATGAGGCCATAGTGTTAATAGAGATAGGAATATGCAGAACCGTTTATCGGTAAGTGAATGCGAGATTGATATGACACTGACTGTACAATGTTAATAACATGGTATTCGTATGGTAATGTACAAAATGTCTTTTGTATGTGGGCCCTATATAAGGTCAACTTGTAAGTGATAATATTAGTGATAATGAAAGAGCCGATTCAGCACAATAAATAAAGCATTTTTTGTAGAAAATACTTTGGGTTCTTATGTAAGTTTTTGAGAAAAATATTGATAAAGATAATTTTATTTTCAGATTTTGATTTTTTATTAATTAAGGTTAAAATTAGAGAAAAATAAAGAATAGGCATTGAAATGACAGAGGCGAAGCCGATTACGTGGATAACTTTAAAATTGACAGGATACGGATTTAAAAAAATAGTTTTCTTTGTTGCAGAAAAAAAACGATTTTTTAATAATGATGGTGTCCTGTTTCTATGATGTATACGAAGATACAGTCAAAATATTATCACTAAAATTATTTGACCATAAAAGTACAGTTACAGTACAGTTACAGTACAGTACAGTAAACACTATTTGAAGTGATTATCGAGCGGGATGAAAATGATTAAATGACTAAAATGTGTATAAAAATAAGGGTTGGTGATAAAAAAGTAAAAATTTAGGGTTGTATGTATTTTTTAATTCCACATTATAAAAAAATAAAAACAAAAAAATTCGTCCAAATTAAAAAATAATAATAAGGGTGAACAACCCTTATCACCTAGGGGTATGAAAAATTGATAGCAGCCGATTCTCAGACCTGAATACGCATATAAAATTTGGTAAGCCGTTTCGGAGGAGTACGGTAACTAACATTGTGACATGAAAATTTTATATATTAGATTATTCAAGCTATGCACAAAACTGCAACAGACAAATGTGCGTCACAATACTCTTTTTCCCGGACAATCCGTCTTTCCTCGGACGGGATAAGTTAAGAGAAACTAGGTCACTTTTGCGGCCGATGACAAATTATGTCCTCGCTAGTTTTCTGTTTCTGGAAAATGGTGGTCGCCGTCTCGCAGTTTCGTGTTCATCTATTTTGGGCGCTTTGACGGTGGCTTCCCGTTTCGGACGTGGAGAAATTATTATTGGCTAGGTCGGGTTCCTAGTCCTACTTGGTTCACAATTTTAATGGGAAATCTTGTTTTTTGAATTGGTTTTGGTAGATGGTACTGTTTTCATGTACTTACTTTATGAAAACTTTGTTACCGTTATGATTTATAGACTACTCAAATGGGTTGAGGTTGTGGGTGTGCTTTGCTTGGTCTACATTCAGGGCCTTAACAACTAGACTTTAATTATGATGGTACGTTGAATGAAGCTAAGGATGTGGACATAGGTATTCATTTATTTATTCATTATTATTATTATTTATAAGAAGCCTGTAGTGTCCCACTGCAGAGCTTTCCTAACCTTTTATCACTCTTTACGGTTTTGGGTAGCTGATCTCCAGTCTATTTTATAAGCGACTACCTTGTCACTTTGATGTCGTCTAGGTATTTAATGAAATAAGTAAATTGAATATAAACATTTCTTTTACTCTACTGCGAGATGACATTTATAATTGCAATGCATTCATTTCGGCCGTACCTACTTGTTCCATGTTTGTTTTGTGAGATCCTTAAAATTGCCTGTTGATTAATTGAAACTAAAGTTATGTCTATAAATAAACTCGTTTCTTGAAAAGGATAGCAACAGTACTTAGTACTGTTGCTCGTCGTTAGTCAACTCATCGTTATTTTGAAACATTGGGAAAGTTAATCAATAAAGTCAAACCAAACTTGGCGGTCCTGCAACTGTGTTGGTTTGAGTTAATTTCGTTAATTGATTCTCATATTAGACTACAAGTTTTGATCTAAATTGATTTAGCTAAACCCTGGAACTTTGTCAGATCGAGTATACGTTTTATAGTTACAATATGGTAAAGTCGAGGTCTCTGGCACATATACACTTCCAAACGAAAATCGCTTGCACACAAGACACGATGCAAACACTGGCGTCACTACAGAACAAAGACTATTTCAAGCGATTTTGGATCTTACGGTAGTAAGGCGGTTGGGACCTTGACATTACATATCATAGGCACAAATTTTTACCCCTACCTCGTTTTTGACCGACTTCAAAAAAACGTAATCAATTTGAACTATACTCGTATGTATGTAATATCGTCAGAATTGGATAAAAATTTAGTAACCCGAGCTCGTCAGTGTATGTATGTTTGTATGTTTGTCAATAAATCACAGTGAGATTCTTTTTAGTGCAATCGGTGTAGTTCAACTAAGAGTGAAGTGTAATTTTTATCAAGAGAGGACCAGTAGGTTTTGAGATATGAATAATAACTAAAATTCATGATATGAAATAATATTATAATGAATTAATATAAATTCTTTTCATGTCGGTATGTAGACCGTTGGTGTAGGTAAGTTTGACATCATGCACCGACTCCAAAACGATTTTTTTCTACTAAATAGAAGATGAAAAACACTTTTACCAGTTACAAAAGAGGCAATATTTTTAATGATTGGTTTTGTTGTTATCTCTATGCCTTGATTTTGTATTTTCCATAAAGTACCTTGCTTATGGATCCAAATGATAAAAAATAACTAGTGATTCTTTAAAGGTTCTCACATCCAGTCCCTCGAAATCGCTTCTCCGGTTTACGTATAAAAAGGTGAAAGACCCACAGGAATACATTTCGATTTACGAGAAGAGGTATAATGTCAGTAAAGGTTTCGCAATCCCTTTTGTCAAGCCGCATGACATTTGGAAAAACTTTTCAGCAGACCCTATCCGTCATTTAATTACTCGTTGACATAGGTAACCGTACTTCGCATAATTATGCGAAAGCTGTCCGTATGCAGTCCGTCTAATTAAGCTGGCTATTAATTTTCTGCAGGTAAGACTCGAGGATACTTTGTCACTGCTTGACCCCACTCCGGACTCGACACCTGATAGACAGATTTACTGCAGGCAAAATAGAACAAGAGTAAATAGAATTTTATCAAGCCTCGCTTTAGGTAAGCTTTTTCGACTACGGTGGCCAGTCCCAACAACTAACCAACTGCGCGGGACATATTACAGTGCACAAGTGTGTGCGTAAACACAGGAGCACTCTCTATTCCTTTCATTTTCATAGATCGATGGGACAGCAATCTGATACGACCGAAGAGAGATCAGGCTCAGGACCAACGGCTTTACGTGCTTTCCGAGGCGTTGGGGTGAAACACCACCAACTCCCAAACTCCGGGCTTCCCTGAGAATTTCTAAACAGAAAAACTCAGGTACATATTTTGGTCCGACCCGGGGATCCAACCCAGGACCTCTCGCGCAGCCGTCGCTTTAAAATGCGACCCCCTTACCGAGACCGAGACAGTTGAAGTTTTAAATATACTGTGACACGAAACAAAACAGTTGCAACGAAGGGTTACAAGTACTCTCTCATTTTCCCGTGGTAATTTTTTTAAGAAACATAACCTTCAGACCCCTTACATACTGCGACTTTTAGCAGCGATGCAGTCGCGATGCAGTCGCGATGCAGTCGCGATGCAGCATCGATGCAGTCGCAAAATGACAACTTTTACACACTGCTCTACTTTTAGCATCGATGCAGTGGCGATGCTAACACGCGTTAGTATCGATGCAGAAGCTGGAAATGGACAAATTATGTATTGTATTTTGGCGACTGCATCAATACTAATGCGCGACTGCATCAATGCCAAATTAATTCTGTTCATTGCGTGAGTCGCGATGCTGAAGTGCGTTTTCAACACGCGCGACTGCATCGATGCTAAAAGTCGAGTGAAATATCGATACAATGACAAGCTCAGATAATATTTGTACAACATGATTTCTGCAATAAAGTCTATTGATAAATATAAAAAACGAAAGTCAAAACGAAGACAATATAGGTGTCAATTGTCAAAAAGATGGATATGGAGATATCTTTAAACTAAAAAGTACCTAGGTCAATGAGGATACTCAATAACTTATTCGTAGGTACATTTAAGAAGTTACTTACTTTATTATGAGTCTTGTTCACCATCGACAAAACGGCACTAACCAAAAAATAATCAATAAAAAAACATTATTTTTAAATATTTGACGACGATCAAATACATTGCCCTGATCCCAAAGTAAGTAGCTAATGCACTTGTGTCATGGAAATCAAACACAAAAGTGGTACCACAACATCCAGACCCGAGACAATGTAGAAAATACTGATATCTACATTGACCCGACCGGTTATAGAACACGGGACTTCAGAGTAGCAACGCCTTGAAACCCAGCGTGCTTAGCCACTACACTACGGAGGTCATCAAGAGGATGTAATTTAAATATGGATTGTCTTTTCTTATAGGTACTGGACAGATAACGGTAAAAGTTACTTATTAGAACATGAAGAAACATGCCGTTAATATATAGGTCGTAATGCAATTTTAAATCCAATCAAAGAACAAGATTAAGAAGAGCATTAACATTATTAATTTATTCCTCACAAAAGGTCCCGGGCTCGAGCCGATACTACTTTATGCGACTTCCTAAAACAATTGCGCCTTCCAGTTGTATCGAGATAAAATTTCCGTTGAAGCCTTTCACTGAGATAAAGCAATTAGAACCGACACTGGCGAGTAAAGGTTTCCTTTTATTAACATCCGGGGCGACACATTTTTGAGCAGATACTCTGTGAAGGGGGGTATATTTGTGCATCCTCAATAATGAGTTAATTAAAATCTATGCGCAAGCAGTACCCTGTAATCTTACCCCGAGCTTATTTAGGGAGAAAGGCATTTCAACACTTGCTTTTGAAGTGTATGGTAATTCTCTTTTGGCTGGCAAAGCTGTCAGTTGGATGCACACACATTACTCTACATTTCCATGAGCCTTTATAGGGTGTTGTTTTGGTCAACGGCGAGCGACTCAGGGGTGGTTGTACGAACGATACTTATGCAAAAAAAAAACTTAGTGCGATACTAGTCAAAACTACCAACCAGATCGCCTCTTCGTAGTATTTTGTAGATGCGCGCGCTACGCGTGAGGATGCGAGTTTCTCCATTCGTTATGATTTTTTAGAATGTTGCGAAGTTGTTTTCTTTTATAAAACTTACATATAATTTATATTTTTTTTTAATAAGCATTACTCATACATCATTCCTGAGCTGGATGTCACTGACCAAAACAACACCTTGTATATTCTTTTGTACTACATTTGCTCAATGTTCACAACGTCATTTCATCAAAAAGCCGCACTTAAATCATTTTGATAAATCATATCCAGTGTAAAATGTATGCTCGTGTAAAGCGTCGTACAGTGACCAGCAAATCAGCTTACCCACTTTTGTTGCAAACTAGCCCTTATTACAACTGCATAAGATACCGCAGTGTTTACCTTGACGTACTGTTATCCGTACATCTATCCCATTTAAGTTGATGGCGGCTTCGCAGCCGGCTCTTAATGGAAAGATAATAACTGTTTAGTAAAGGCTGGTGAGTGGTAAGGGACTTCATATTTTGCTGCTGATATCGCTTTTGCTGTCAAATGAAATACCAAATAGTATTGGCGTGGAGGTTGTTAAATTTTGATACCAAACAGTAATTGCTTGCATAAATTTTTATTGACATAATTAAGTTAATTCCGATAGCAAGTGGAGGCGGTAAGCGCGAGGCGTCATAATACAGGTGTCTTTGTATGCTCACCAGACCATTAACGGTGAAATAGACCGCTTGTTGGCGTGCCTTTTGCATTTTATTTTGGAAATATTTCTGTCTCAAGTAATCAGCCATACATCACTCAATTTCTCCTTTAAATTACATTTAAAAAACTAGCGGTCCTCGCGACTTTATCCGCGCGTTTTCTTTCTCACCTCAGTAAATAAGCTATCCAACACAAAAATATTTATTCAAATCGGTCCAGTAGTTCCTGAGAAGAGCGCGTTTAATAAAACAAATTCTTTGGCTTTATAAATTAGTGTAAGTGAGAGGTCAGCAACCATAGTTAGCGCAAGCTCGCGTTGTAGGTACTTAAGCTGCGAGTATTATTTTGATGCGGAGTTTTTTCAAAACTGTGATAGATTCGATGATATTTATTGAAATCAAATTATGTGAAGGGAAACTTTGTTCAAAATTAAATGCTCGTGATGATGATGAATATATTTATTTTTATAAGAATCAATACCCATGTGTGTAAAACACCTTCGAAAATAGTGCATAGTTTTTTAACAAATTTATTAACTTAAATAAAGTTGTAGTGAGTAAACCATATAAGATAGACATATGCTGTCGCGAACTTTATTGTAGAACTGTTAATGCAAAATAATCATGTCATACAAGGTTTTTGTGTAATTCAAAGGTTTACGCAGCGTACGCAGCAGAAGTTCTCAAAATAAATATTTTTCCCCCGTTTTCACATCATTATTTGTTACGGCGTTAGATTTATGAGTTGTATCTTGATGCTATATAGCTTAAAACTTTTCTCAATGAATTGAATGAAGAACTGTTTAACGTAAAAACTATTTTTCAAATCGGTTCATTAGTTTCTGAGATTCGCGCCTTCAAACAAACAAACTAACAAACAAACGTATTATTATAATTATATAAGTATAATTTAAGTAAACGTTAAAAAGAAAATTATAAGCTTTAACCCTTAAACAGGCCCCGTGTGCACTGGCATTAAAACATATTTTTAAATATGGTGGGGTCTTAATTTTTACCTGTACAATGTATACCTTAGATCTGTTTCTAATAAATAATAAAATAAGGTAAAAAAAAAGTGGTCGTATTATGCACAATGCCTGTTGAGGAGCTTTCTGACGTTTCATAATTTATTTCCATTATCCATATTTATAATTAGGAACTGCATAGTTTGAACTTTGATTTCTTTACTGATAACAGGCAATGAATATTGTTTATTATAATGATTTGTAATATCAAAGTCAATGTGTCATTGTATATGTCACTGAACGTATATCGTTGCATATTTTATAATTAGATTTGCTTTTCTCTGGAAAAAACTGCAACATTTAACAATAAAACACTGTTGTGCGCTAGACTCAATGCGCTCATACATTCGATCTCTCAGACTAATGTGTGTACGTACGACTTATTATCGCACTCGCTTTCTCCTATCGAAAAAAGCTATCCCATTGTTTTGTGATAAATTGATAAATTATCATCCTATACAAATACCAGCGTCCTTATTATTAACTACATATCATCTACAAATACAAAATGAGTAATGAAGGAAAAGATTTGATAAATAAATTAAAACAACTCTTTACTTCTTCCGAAGACGAAAGTGACGACGATGTTCCTGTTTATCCTAAACGTCCTTATGATATAAATTCAGTATTAGACCAGATACAATGTATTTATACTGACAAAGAATTAGAAGATATACTTAGTGGTACTTATAATACTGAACCAAATGAATTGTCCAAAACAAACGAGATACAATTTACTAGTGAGAATTTTATTACAACAAATGAAGATCATATATCATCATGCTCTTGTGATGTTCAACATACTGAAAAATATTGGGGTAGAGCCGTAGGTACCATCGCAGAAAATAAATTTGACAACGGATTACAACCATTGAAGGTGCAAACAAATAAAAATGGACCACTAGAATTTTTCCAAAATCTTTTTCCTCTTGAACTACAAGAACGCATTGTTATAAATACAAATTTATATGCAAAACAACAAAATAGTAAAAATTATAAAGATATAACAAACAAAGAACTATGTGCATTCCTAGGAATGACAATAATGATGGGTCTATGTCCTTTATCTAATATTGAATTATACTGGTCCACTGATGATTTCTATAAACATAAAGAAATTAGCCAAATTATGACGTGCAAAAGATATAAAAAGATTCTAGAAAATTTACATGTGTGTAATAATGACGATGCTATACCAAGACATTTACCGGGACATGATAGATTATTTAAAGTACGAGAGATGATGAATATACTCAATCACACATTTACTGAAAATGCAAGTCAGTCACAACGACAGAGCATTGATGAGAGTATGATCAAATTCAAAGGTCGTAGTACTCTTAAGCAGTATATGCCTGCTAAGCCTATTAAACGTGGGTATAAAGTTTGGGCTCGCTGTGATGCTAAAACAGGTTATTTATACGAATTCAACATCTATACGGGAAGGGATAATACGGATTGTACATCAATCAATGATGCAGGACTAGGTTACAAAGTTGTCACTTCTCTGTGCAAGAATGTACCAGCGAATACTTTAATTGCCATCGACAGGTTTTTTTCAAGCTTGCCCCTTTTGGAGACACTACATAGCAAGGGTATTTATTGTGTTGGAACATTTATTGCGAACCGTAAAGGAATCCCACTCTCAATTAAAGAAACTCCAAGGAAGGCTGAAAAACTTGCTCCAGGAGAATTTATGTATGAATATTCACATCCAATGTCCGTAATTCGATGGCATGATAAAAAAGATGTGTTAGTCATGTCCAATGCATTTGACCCACGGCGAGTTGAAATTATTAACAGAACTCAAAAAGATGGTACCAAGAAGGAAATATTTTGTCCTCAGGCTATTTGCGAATACACAAAAACAATGGGAGGCGTCGATTTATTCGACCACCTAAAATCTTCATATACCTTGGGTCGGAGATCAAGGAAAAACTGGCTTCGTATTTTCTGGTATTTATTTGAAGCTGCCGTAATCAATTCGTACATTCTATACAAACAAAGTAAAATTGATTGTGCTCATAGTGACTTCCGTTTAAGGCTTAGCAGAGCCCTTGTAAATGGTTTTTGTTCACGAAAACGGAAAGCAACAATATTCAAAAATAAAAATGGTGGAAATTTTGGTGTACCTAGTGAAATACGCTTAGCAAACGTTGGTTTGCATATGCCAATTCCTAGCACATCTAAAAGATGTAAATATTGCAGTACAAAAGCCGTTCCAAAGAGAAGTAGTTATACGTGTAAAATTTGCAAGGTTCCAATTTGTATATACCCATGTTTTGAGAACTTTCACCAAGGAGTCCAAAGAGGTATGTTTTTTGTTACAAAAGAATCAGTGCTGGCTGGTTATAATCTTTTCAATTTTAAGAACACTATTTTTGACAATGTACTGTTTCTTTGTTTAATATGTCGTCGGGATACTTATTGCATGAAAATAAATAAAATGTTTTACCCAAGACACAACCCAAAATCACTTTATACAATTGTGTATACGAAAATATCCGATACATTAGAAAAAAAAATGGAAAATGAATGATACAGAAACGCTGTTTGAAATTGTAAGTTTTTTATATTAATCATTTCGTAAGGAGTCTTTACCAGCCGCGTGCCGTGTGATATTAATGAAATGAAAATACTTACATGTGTGTTACTTTTCAGATTAATATGTTCAAAGAAAAAATATTATTACTACCGATTCCCACCAGGATGGCTGTGGAAATATTTATCGACGCTTTGCCTAGAATGGATATATCATTATCGGAAGAAAACATTGCACAAATTGATAGATGTTTGAAATGTGGTCCTGCAACGGAATTTTTTTATTGCCGACGTGGTACTGCGGAAATAAATGAACTTTTTTGTAGAAACTGTGGCGGTGCCATTTTTTTAACCTTAGATTAAATTATTTTTTTTGTACGCTAATAATGTTATTTATGTTTAAAAAAAGGATAATTTAATTTTTGTTATGTTAAAAAAACGTATGTCATTTTTGTTATGTTAAAAAAACGTAGTTGGTTATTTTATGTTAAAAAAACGTAGTATGTTATTTTAGTTATTAATGATTAAAAACGTAGAATGTTATTTTTATAAAAAAAAATACAATTATATTTTAATTTCAAAATGTATTAATTATGTGTATTTTATTATGTATAATGGAAACAGTGTCCATGTCATACCACTGCCAGACGGGCATAGGGCATATATATAATGACCACTTTCTTTGAATATTGATTTTTCCTAAAATGAAATGTTTAGTTAAAAATGTTTAGCTTCATACGAAAGATACAAATATTGGTAATCAAATAAAGGTTTAATCAATTAAAAAAAAAACAAAAATCACTATAAAACTCCAATTACCTAGGTGGTCGATAAATCGTACTATGCCTGATTAAGGGTTAAGGAAATTATATTGAAACTGTTGTCCTAAAGAACAATATCGGATGGAACAGTGATTATTTTGAACTAAGTGGAAATAAGGTCATACTCGTATATTTTCTATCAAGAACTGACTGGCAACCATTTTTTTCTAGTCGAGCAGATCCATGCCACGTAGAAAGCCGGGACTTGTTAAAATAAAACCGTGATCGTCGATTCTAATTACAGATACTTGTTCCGAACAAAATTTCAGCGTTACCGTAAAATTCAGCACTCCATAAAAAGTTGGAAATTGCGGCCTGAGGTTTATCTTTAGTGAATTGGTTTTTACGATCGCCTTGCTCCCTGAATATCTTCATTATCTTTTATTGTAAGAGGCTGCCACCTGGGTCGTAGTCTGGGAGGGATTTTCTGATAAACTGCTAAGGATTGTGTATTGCCTACTTTTTTATGATTATTAGAGGTGTAGTAGGTACATAGCTTTCTCAAAAATTGAATTGTTTTTTTTTTATCCTAATCCTCTCCTTGATTTTAATTCATTATTTATCTAAGTAATATTATTAGTCTTCTCAATAACCTTGTAATCATAACCGACCTTTCAATACAAAAACAAAAAACGATCGTTAGCCCAACGCAACGGCTCACAAACTTATTCACTTAGGGTGTTTATTTCTAGTCTCCTAATTGGTTAAGCGTTTGACGTTTGTTTTGATCTGCCAAGCGCCCTTGAGCTTTATCGTCCCTTTGCCAATAGGTATTTTGTGAAGTGTGATTTAGAACGTTGACACCAATTTGGCGTTGTTTTTCTGTTGAATGGAACAATAATAACAAAAGGTTTTTTATACGGTCTGTATAAAGAAATACATAGAGTTTTGCGTCGTCCGTTCATTCCTATTTAAAATCCATCACACGAATCTTATGATATTTATAAAAAACATTGTTTATGCTAGGCCCCGTCAAAATATAAAACAAAAGTCTTTAGTCATCTGTCTGTCCGTCAGTCTGTTAATCCAAGTCGCATTTAAGATAGTTATTAACAGAGCTGCAGTATGCACCGCTCTGACGAGGTAGTGTCAAAACGAAGCATTGAACATGGTCGTGTGGCTTGCTCTAATACTTTTTTAAAGTTCATTGTATTTTTTTAAGAATTTTTTAGCAACTTTTATGGGTAAATAAACTTGTGACTTTTACTGCAATTTGTGGCAACACATTATAATATGAATTTTACCTTACAACACACATTCAAAAGAACGATGTCTCAATTATGTAATGACAGATTTCTTCCTAAAGGCAATTAGCCTTTGATCTCGTCTAAAACATGCGTTGGCGCTTGAAATTCTACCGTGTCTTTTCATGTGGCTTACGTAAAAGAAAATTGGGGAAAATATAAACGAGGATTCAGTCCGCGAGTGTATGACGCTACGAATCCAATTTGGACGCGCAATAAAAGAACAAGTTCCAGTGAAAATTCGCGTCGTTTTAACCCGGTTCCGACCTCATCACATCGTTGAACATTGCCAGACGTATACCCAGAGTTATGTGTTCATATGCGGAGTGGTATGGCAGGGCCTACTTTCAGAAACATCCGGGTCCTAAATATACACACATCAAAAGTGTCAAGGGATCAAGCATTTTTATGCGGATTTCTTGAGATTGAGATGTGGCTTTGTAATAAATTTATGATTTTATAAATTTATATGGATCCTTTTTGGTGCATTTCATAATTTGAAACAGGAACTGTCAATCAAATTCGAGTAAAAGATGAAAATCAGCTGTCAATATTTTCCCTTTAAAAACATACAATGCATTGAAGACATTATTAGTGCCACTGTTTCCCTACTACTGATTATAACCAACGTTATTATAGAGCGGCGACGTCATTTAAGCAGGGAAGAAATGCTCAGAGCCGTGGGAATGATACGAGGGTCAAACTGAAAGTTCTTAGAAAATCAAAAACTGATTACATTAGCCACTTATTAGTTTTATTATATCTTTTCAAAATATTGTCCATTGACGTCAATACACCGCTGCATGCGATGGAACCACTGGGAAAAGCACTTTGCCCACTCGTCCTTAGGGGTCTCTTCAATGGCATCGCGATACGCAGCCACCGCTTCTTCAGCATTCATAAACCGCTTTCCTTTAAGTTTTTCTTTAATTTTTGGAAATAAATAAAAATCACAAGGCGCGAGGTCGGGGCTATACGGCGGGTGACCCAGTAATTCAACGTTTGATGTCGCCAAATAGTCGATCGTTCGCTTGGCGGTGTGCGACGAGGCGTTGTCGTGGTGAAGGAGGATCCTACTGCGAGGTCGTTTCTCTCGAACTTTTTCCAAGACAAGTGGCAAACAATTGGTAGTGTACCATTCTGCAGAAACTGTTTTTTGATCCTCTAACACAATTGTTGCGAAATGACCTATCCTTCCAAAGAACGAGGCCACCATTTTTTTTCCCGCACTTCGATCTCTCTTCACTTTAGTTGGCAACTCCTCGAAAGGAAACACCCACTGAGCAGATTGTCTTTTGGTTTCAGGATCATAACAGTAAATCCAGCTTTCGTCACCTGTTAGTATGTCGAACACAGCATTTGAGTCACCTCCGTTAAATCTTTCAATCATTTTACGGCACCAATCCACACGATGGAGTTTTTGAGCCTTAGTCAAATTATGAGGTATCCACCGGGCGCAAAGCTTCCTGACCGCTAAATGTTCGTGGAGGATTTTGTGCACTTGACTCATACCGATGCCTAAGCTTGTCCGAATCTGCTGATAGGTCACTCTTTTGTCAGTCTCTATCATACGCCGCACAACACAGATGTTATTTTCAGTCGTCGCCGTAGAAGGCCGTCCCTCACGTACATCATCAGTGAGATTAGTGCGACCACGTTTAAACTCATTAAACCAGTTGTAAACAGTCGCACGAGATGGGGCTTCATCGTGAAAGGCCAATCGTAGTCTATCATAACTTTCTTGTTGACTTAAATGACATCGAAAGTCATAAAAAATCATTGCACGAAAATTTTCTCGTGTTAAATGCATGTTGACGTGACACAGACAATTTTCAATTTGCCGCCAAATCGTAAAACAAATGACAAATGAATGAAATATATACTCAGTAATATTGGCAAAGAGTTCTATTTTCAAATTTTAGAATATTTTTTTTATTATATTGTTTATAAGTGGCCAGTTCTAAGAACTTTCAGTTTGACCCTCGTAGAAGCTGGTTCCCGGCAACGTACTGTGGCTTTAGCTCTGAATACAAGTCAGAGCGTTATCAGTCGACTTTGGCCACGTTACCGAAGCACTGGTACCGTGGCTAAGCGCCATGGAGGACGGTATCGCTGCACCACACGGAGACAAGACCGATACATTCAAATCACAGCTCGAAGAGCTCCAACAATAACCGCCATAGTGTTAGCCGTGAGGCTTCATCACTCTTCAGGGAACTTAATTAGCGACCAAACAGTCAGAAACTGCTTGCATGAAGTAAACCTTCATTCCCGAAGACCGCTACGGGTACCACCTATAGCAATGCACAATCGTAGGATTCGATATCAATGGGCTCTTGAACACAGAAATTGGGCAGAAGAACAATGGCGTTTCGTGTGCTTTTCTGATGAGTCTCGTTTTGGTATGAGACCGGATACAAGACGTATACGACACTGGAGAACCCCTGGACGCCAACAGCGATTAAAATCCTGCCAGGAAGTCCATCCTTATAGTGGTGGAAGCATCATGGTATGGGCGGGTATTTGGATCGGCGGAAGAATTGATTTGATTTGGATCAGAGGCAACCTCAACGCTCAAATTTATGCTGAGACGATTGTATTAGACGTCATCGTTCCTCTACAAGTGCAAATCGGTCCCTTATTTCAGTCAATGCATGATAATGCGCGACCGCACACCGCAAGAGTTGTAAGACAGACTCTCGCCGCAGCTAACATCAATGTCCTGCCCTGGCCTGCTCAGTCGCCAGACTTGAACCCGATTGAGCATGCATGGGATATGCTACAGAGAAGAGCTCTGCCGAATATGGAGGGTATCCAGTCGCAAGAAGACCTTTTTTTGTTGTTGCAACGAACATGGGCGGCCATTCCACAGCGTGATTTGGATGAACTCATTTTGAGTATGCCAAACCGATGTTCTTGTGTTGTTAGTGTTCGCGGTAGAAACACGGATTATTTATTGTTTAAGTTACCCAATAAAATTTTAAAGAAAACTGTTATTTCAGTCTTTTTTTCGAACTTTAATGTTAGTGGTTCAAATGTCAAAAATCTCTGTATTAGGAAAATGACAAATTTCTTTATTAATGCAAAGGTGACTTGGTTTATAATTAATGTAGACAAACGAAAACACTTTATTTGGTGAATCCTTAAAGAAAATTTTAATTAATATCAATCAGGAGAAAAGTTATTGCAAAAATATATGTTGATCCCTAGACACTTTTGATGTGTATATATACAGGGTGACTTTTTTATCAGTACCGAAATTTTGTGTAAAGACTCCACTGATGAATATGAACAACTTTTACTATGGGGGCAATAGTGAAATTGAAAAAAAAAACAGCTGTTCTATACATTTTGACCGCGCGCCAAATGAATTTTTGTATGGAACAGCTGATTTCTTTTTTCTCGATTTCACTATTGCCACCATAGTAAAAGTTGTTCATATTCATCAGTGGAGTCTTTACACAAAATTTCGGTACTGATAACAAAGTCACCCTGTATATATATATTTTGGTAAATTACTGCTGATTCATCTGTCGAAAAACGCCGTTAGTACACCAACACATTCGTATGCAGCATGTGAAATTTGCATATGCTATCTCGTATGTCGTGATAGTTGTGTCATTGTCGGTATAGTTCAGTCACATCGCTGCTGCATGCAAATGCGTTGGTGTGACAACTAACTCTCTACTCATACGGCACCAATTAACTACTTCTACTTTTTATATTACCTCGTGTAAAAGTGCTTAAAAAGTGTTAATGCTTAAATCTGACACAAATGTTATATTTTCTATACAAACAAGTTAACTACCAACTAATTTCTGCGGGGTGGGGGGAGCTTGTCGTGTCAATCATTGACATTTAGTGCATGAAAGTGTCGATATTTTTTATCGTTATGTGTTGAACGAATCTTTTGTAAAATTATATTTGATTTTATCACCATAACAATAAATTACATTATGGGCATGTAATGCACAAACTATCAAATGATCAATTGAAACATAGAACATCGTTTTATATGAACGGTCTAGCAAGTATCACATGTGTGAACTTCCCAAGGCATTTTGAAACAGCCCGTAAGTAAACAATATAGCCTTGCACCATTAAAGTCCTTGTATGGCATAATTAAGCAGTAGTAGCCTTGGCATTCAATCACGCTTGGCGTAAAATGGATACCACATATTCGGTGATGTTTTATGGGGATCCATTTTGCCTTTCTTTGGACTGCTTCTACCCACTTTTTTTTCCTTAATAAATCTACAGGAAATCTGAAATAACATTATAAAGATGTATTATCAAATCTAAAGTTAAAAGATTTTAAACCAAACTGTTGTATTTTTAAGATTACCTTAATCTACTCTCGAGTGAAATATTTTACAGATTTATAATTTTATTTTAAAAAATTAATAAATGTTTATCGATATGATTTATCGACAATTGTCAAGCACTATTGAAATTAATCTGACAAGTGAACAAATGATAAACATACGACAATCCTTCCGTATAAAGTATTCGTTATCTTGTTGATTTTGTAGTAACAGACCACCACTTTTTTAAATAGCAATGTTACTTTTCTCTCGGAAAACACGTTTCACTATTTTCATAAAAAATAACAGCTTTTTTGGGATAAAACGTTACTTACGGATGAAAATAAATATTTTTTGTCTTGCCGCTATAATTTTTACCTAAATAAGCCACATTTACCCATTTTTTCCGTTATTGTTTTTCACTGAGCTCTATCACCGTACTGACAAGACGTCACCTGTTAGTGTGGCCAAAAAGCCCGCTTCGTGGCTGAGGGGGCACAAGCGAAATTGCCCGTCATTGCGCGTCCAGTGGTTTATTCGTCCAAGGTAAGAACACAACCTTATCCTAGTCACGAAAACTACCACGGGTTTTGTCAAATTTCAGATTCGATTAAGGGCTGATTTTTCAATGGTCAGATAAAATTTATCAGACTGATAAATTATAAAGCGACAGATTAAAAAAAATGTCAGTTACCTATGATTGCTGACAATAAGGTGACGTTTTCAAAGTATCGATCTTATATTTTGTTCGACGAATATTTCTTATCTGACTATTGAAAAATCAGCCCTTAGTGTCACGCAATAGCGCTAAGAGTGAGAGTAAGTAAGAATATTTTTCAATGAACATCACGCTTCCGACAAGTCGCCTCTGCCTGTTGCAATAATTGCTTAACTACTCGTATGTAAAATGCAAAATGAAAAGAAAGTTTCGTGATGACACTATGTATGGCGGGCACCCGAATATTCTACTTATTGATTTTTTAGTTGTTAAAAATTTGACTAATTGTATAAATAAATTAACGATCTGAATATACACTTTTTAAGGTTTAGCTAACCGAAAAAATGTGGAAAGCTCATTTATTTTAACTTTTTCACGGACAGTACTCCAGACACAATAGAAGTTTTATTGTTATCCCGCCTATAGGCGGTCACTGACCGTGAAAGAGTTAATAATATAATGTGACTTAAGTATCATTTACTCCGTGTCTGATCGTAGCAATCAAAATTAAATTACTTTCCACCCTAGGATATTGAACAGCAATTTTACATCCGGCATCTACACATGAAACTTATTTTTTCCGAACCGGAGAGGTGAAAAGTCATATAACATTCATACATTATACTTCAATGAATCCAAATACTTTACCTGAATAAAATATCTCGCGGCTGTCGTAAGAGTTGCCTGGGTATGCCGACGTAATATTTTCTTCATATCTAAATGAGTCGGTTGAGGAAAAATACAATTTGTTATAAGGAGCCCGAGATAGGTTTGTTAGGCCTCCTTTTACTGAGAATTATTATAGCGAAGAGTCATTATTTGTAATGAGGCTGGAAATAATCTTCCTGGGTAGTTTTCTTACGTTGAAATACGCGATAACAATCAATTAAAATCTTTGTAAAACCTTATTGTGGCAGCAGTAAAAACGGGAATTGTTAAAAAACACATTTAAGATAGTTATGACCTTTTATTTAATACTTTGTCATTATGGTGTAATTTAACAAATACATTTATTTATTATAATTTACCTCCAAGAATGATTATAGCGAAGAGTCATTATTTGTAATAAGGCTGGAAATCCTTCCTGTGTAGTTTTCTTATGCTGAAATACGCGATTACAATCAACAGAAATCTTTGTCTAAACTTATTGTGGTGGCAGTAAAAACGGAAATTGTTGAAAAACACATTTAAAATACTTATTACCTTTTATTTAATACCCTGTCTTTATGATGTAGTTTAGCTAATAATAAAGATAAATTGATGTATTAATAATTAAACCAAAGAAAAAAATACACCAATTGATTTGTGAGCATTCGACAAGATATTTCCGACCACTTAAAAACGATATCAGTTAGGTATATATTTTTCAATAACCTGTGGAAAGCATGTGGCCTGTAATATGCAAACATTTCAATCAATAATTCTACACAGATAACGTAGTTACCTTGACCTGGTCATAGTGCTCTAAAATGCTTTGCAAGCTCAGAAACATAGTATTCCAAAGTTATAATTCCTGATCAATAATGTCACGTTCAATGATTGGTGATCAGTGTTCAGTTCATTAGTGTTATTTTCTTTGAAAATAACAATAAGTTTATTTTTCAAACATAAATTAAATCTACTTATAATTATTTAATCATATACCTTAACATTTTAAATATTTGCTCTCATTACAGGCTACACCCTGTATATTAGCTTTATCTGAAAACGTAAGCGTTTCGCGACCCCACAATGGTAGCACGCTCGTTTTTTTTAATTTTCATTCCTTCACAACATAAGTAAGATAATACATTATTAATAATTTATTATGAAATAACTGCTGTTATTTTTACGCAAAGTACAACGTTTCATTGCATATTTTTTTAGTTTGTTTGTAACTGGTAATGTATGATAAGAACTAAAAACTTGTTCAAATTAGGTAAAATATACTGCATTTGCTTCATCCGTAATATCCAGTACTCTCATAGTCCAATAGAAAAGTTCTCATAGTGTCAAGTGCACAGTGTGTCGAAATGAACCCGCAGCGAACGACAAAGCACATTACACGGAACGACCGGCCCACCGGCCTTTACGCCTCACAAAACCGACCATACCAGCTCTACTCATCACCCTTACACTTCCCGTAACTCATTTGTGGAAACTTCCGAGGTCTATGGAGTACTTTTCTGTAGTAACATTTTTGGAGTTTGGCGAAACTTTACTTTTAACTCTGTTTCTATCGATTACGAAATACGAAAATTATGATAAGTAAATTGACAAACCACATCGATTAATCCAGATATATATTTTACTGCATTTTCCACAAGTTTTCCAGACTGTTTATAAGTATAGAAATCAGTTTGTCTTTGCATACGAGCTGGTCACCTTAGTTGGTCACTGCTACTTTTTTTTAGTTTGATCTTATTTCTACTCATCATCTCCTTTACGAACACACAACCAACTAAGAATAGCGGTAAATATAAATTAAATAACTCATTGTCTTCTTCTTAGAGGAACTAAACTCATATTAAGTTTAAGCGACAAATTATTGATTTGCCAGCGTTATTTCCTTTTACATTTTTGTTCTACCAGTGGAGACTACATGTCTTCACTGGTAGCACAAGGCCATTTACATAATGGCCTTCTTTTTATTTATAGTTTTTAAGCAATCTTGTTCTAGCTGTCAGTCTTCCAAAAATTTTGAAATAATATATTACTAAAAAAATATCATCTAGCCATGACATATTTATAGACAAACATACACTTATGAGACTTACGAGGTTATTTAGAAGCCTTACCAGATTAACATACTAAAATGTTTCAAATTTGATATCACGTATCTTCTTCTTATGAACTCAGTAAAATTTGCACTATTTGGCGGCCGCCAATAAATGCCACAGGGGGAGGTAGATCTAAGAAGACAACCCGCAAGCCTATTACTTCGAGTGGGTCGGGCACAATGGGGCATGGACCACTGTGCATAATCGTCCGAGAACAATCGGATGTCTTTTTTCCAGTGGGCTGTAAACAGATGACCGGAGACGTAGTTTGTGGAAATCAGCCAGGCACTGCACATATGTTATGTATAAATACCATAATTTAAGCTCCGCAAGTTGCTTATGAAACCTCAATTAGTAACCAGAAATCTACAAAATCTCTTTAACAACAAAAAAGAAGCATCCCAAAATTCGATTATTTATTTATTATTCACAATAATAATAACAAAATATTGAAAGAGAACACGTTAAAAATGGTTTAGAAATTTTTGGTTCCTTATTTCATCTTTGTAAACTAAACGTTATAAATGGCCACCAAGCGCATTAAGTACAAATTTACGGGGCCTAAGGTATCTAAACAAGAATTTTTAATTATAATAAAAAATATGTAAGAAAAAAATATATCAAAGAAAATGCTGTAAGCAGTAGTATCATACATTTCTTGTATTGTTTATAGTGATGTGCAAAAATGAATTTTTAAAAGAAAACTGCGCTTGATAAACGTGTGATTTACCGTTTACTTTCAATGTCATGCATTATAACCTATATACTTGAAAAAATGTTTAAAATAACAAAGCTCAGAACTACTTAAAAGTGCCGTTTAAAGTTGATAGATATTAAATAATTATATTTTTGTACGGTATTTCCGTTCATATATTTTTTTATGGATTCAATTCGATTTATAAATGTTTGTTCTTGAGTGGAGTCAAAAATATCTCGGCATCGAATAAACAAAGGCTTTTCATTCTAATTAAATACCCATTTAAACTGATTCCATCAAAGAGGATAAGTGATAATCCTATAACAACACGAGAATGCACACAGACTCTCGGAGAGAATTCGGTAAATGACGCTCCTTTTGTGATGAGTCATTTGAAACGGTGGCACGTGATTTTATTTTATCCATTTAAACAAATCCGGTCAAGTGCGAGTCGGACTCGCGCACTGATGGTTCCGTGTCAATTTTAACTGAATAAGGGAATCTACTTACTTCCACTTAGTTAAATACCACAATATTTTGTTGACAAAGGTAATTTTATTGTTGTGTTTGTATGAAGGACAAAGTTATGTTTGCGGTTGTTGAAAATGTGCTATATCTCAAAAACTACAAGTTCGATCCCGTCCAAATCAATTTTCGTTGAAAGTATTTGTTAAGGTCTACATTATGACTTTTTTTCATAACTTACACTCGCTTAGTTTAGTAGTAAGAGGGAGGGGGGACCCATTTTACCATTTTGGAAGCTTATATCTATCAAACGTTAAACTTTACAACAAAATGGTTTTAGGAACCTCTACATCATATTAAAAGACCTACCAAACGCATAAGTGCAAAAAAACGGGTTTAGTTTCATGTGTTGGAGCCGCCCCTTAAATATCATTATATTTATTTTTGTATAAAAGTCGTAAAGTGGTTAACAGATTACATATTTCTACCAAATACCAACAGTCTGATGTTTATAGTTACAGAATAAAGTGGCTGTGACATATGGACGGACAGACAGGCCGACCTGATGGAACTATAAGGGTTCCGTTTTTTGCCATTCGGCTACGAAACTCTAAAACATATCCTAACAAAACATATAACTAAGTCTCGCAAGTTTACAATATGCTGGACCTTGTCAAAATAGCCGCAAAACCTCTTTTGCAACAAAAAAATCATTCAAAACAGAATGAGTATTTTTCCTATTCTTAAATTTATTGATTTATTATCAATACATATGAGAAAAATGTAGAAGTTGATTTCTGTACAATAAAATAAACTAAAAACCGAGTCAGGTGGATGTAAGAATTGTCTATAAGAGAGAGTAGTCACAACAAAAGAAAATATCACGAAAGAAATAACAACGAGAATAAGTCAAAAACATTACCGTCAGGGGCTTTAGTAATTTGCGTTTAGTAATTATACGTGAATTTAATTGATCCAACTGTATCCAATCAACCTAGGTACTGACTGGTCGAAGTAAAAAAATACTGGCTGAAAGTGATGAGAAAAAAAAAGAAGTTGCTGGCTGATGTTAATTTTCTTTTTCGCGAGTTCAAAGCTCCCGCTAGCAGCGGGGCGAGGGGGGAAAACAAAAGATGCTCGTTTCCTCGGCTGTACCGATGCGGGGCGCGGGGGGGACCTCTACAATAGAGGCATTGTTTGTGGCCGGTGACAGGAAAAACTCCGACCTCCGTGTTGCTGTGCATTTTTTATTTCTTCCTTTTTTCCCCCGCAAGCTTTTTCTTTAGCCCGGTAAGCTCCTTTGACCGCGAGGCGGGGAAATCAAACTTGTTTTGAGAGCACTACCTCTGGAGATTTCACCAGTTCGATTTCCTGCGCAGCTGTGGGTATATCTGTTTTTCACTGAGCGAATTACTCAAATGATATCATTCATTTTGTGCGCTTCGGTCAGTAACTTTATTTTGTTATAATATTTACTTAAACTTTGCATTTGATCGGCCTGTTTCACAATTTTTGAATAAATTTACATCAGCGTTATCAGTCCAGTACTTCCTTCATAACAATTGATGATCGATATTTTAATTTTAGTTGTGTATTAGTGTTTGTTTTTCTATGGTGAAATAGGCGCTTAGTTTTTTGCAGTTAATGAACTTAATGCAATAAGTCATTAAGTTCATAAGGCAGTTAATGAATAAGTTCATAGAATGTATAAGTTCATTAACTGGCTTCGTCGACAGTGTAAGCTTTGTCAAAATCAGTTCATTAGTTTTTGAGATATGTGCAATAACTAAAAATCGGGAAATATTTTAAAAAATCAACTTTAAAGGCTTAAAATAACGCTTTAGTCTCCTCTCTATCTTCTACTACTACAGAAGTAAGAAAATCTTGTGGAGTCGGTGCATGATGTCAAGCTTACGTTTACCGTCATTCTACATATATCATCATTCATCAGCTTTTGGAGCGTACATTTTTATTTTTTCAAATAAGTGCCTACTAATCAAACATTTGGAGCTCTTATGTTTGGTTCAAAACACATTGCATTGTGGACCCGAACAAGTTCAAGTGTTGTTGCTAAAACTTATCAAACTCTAATTATGTGCTTGTTTCCCGCTATATAATACTGGAGAGGCAATAAAGTGAAGTTTGCGAAGTTTCTTTTTACGTTTACAAAACTTTGGCTTAGCTGAAGTTATTGGTTTTATTTGGTGTATGCCTACTTAGAAATATATTTATTTTTTATAACAACAAAACGTTGATAGCTCTTCTTATATGGAAGTATTACTCAGTGCCGTTATATAATGTTCTTTACTTATCAAAGTCCTAACGAGGTACTTGAAGCGACTCATCATCATCATTATCAGCCACAGGACGTCCACTGCTGAACATAGGCCTCTCCCACGGCTTTCCACAGTGTCCAGTTGTGAACGGTCGGCATACAGTTTTATCGTGCAATCTTTACAAGGTCGTCCGTCCATCTTGTCGGTAGGCGTCCTACGCTGTGCTTTTGGCCAAAGGGTCTCCAATCTAGAACTTTTCTGCCCCAACGGCCATCAGTTCTTCGCGCTTTGTGCCCTGCTCACTGCCACTTGAGCTTACTTATGCGTAGGGATATGTCCGTTAAGTTAGCTTTTCTACGTATCTTCTCTTTTCTGATTCGATCTCGTAGAGTTACACCGAGCATAGGTCTCCATCGCTCGTTGTGTGATTTCGAGCTTCTTAATGAGGTCAATAGTTAAAGACCACGTTTCACGGTTTTGAAGCGACTATTTTTAATTATAATAAATAATAATAAATAAATAAATATCCTTTGGACATTCTCACACATCGCCATATAGTCCCAAAGTAAGCTACTCAAAGCTTGTGTTATGGGTGCCAGACGACGGATATAATACTTAAATACTTTTTGTTTGTAAATACATACATGATATACATAGAAAACACCCAGACCAATACAAACAGACATGTTCAATAAATATTACTAAACTATTAATAAATACTTTTCCAGAAAATGATATGCCCGACATATACATCAATGATTATTGCTGGTAAAACAATTGCCTTGTCGCTAAATGCCGTCGTTATTAACCCGCGGCTACACGATGACGTGTGATGCCCAGGCTTTACCTTAATGCCACCGCTTGACAAATGCTCTTAATGCCGACGATTTTGATGTCCGACAACAGTGTGCCTAAGGCCTGGACCCCGATTCTCACGCAGTTCATAGTCGTAAAATATCACTTATCCAATTTTATTTGCTTTACAAGGCAAAGCCTCAAGCATGAAGTTCTGTTCATGAGTCATACTCTGCCACGCGGGTTCAGTGCGAATGGCTTCGCAAGGCAAGCGACCTTTGCTGTCAGGTGTTTTCATGCCGCTCTGTATATCCTCTGATTAATTAATATCAATATCAGCCGGGGTCAACAGCTTAACGTTAATTCAAAAGTTTGAAGATTCACGTGATTTAAATCACTCATATGGTCCGAGTTATCACCCAGCCAAACATGACCACGCCATAGCCTGCTTAACTTCGCTACTCACTTCCAAAGCACTGCAAAGACTTCGATAAGTGAACGTCTTGATCTTTTCAGTAGAACTGTGATTTAAATAAATAAATATCCTTTGGACATTCCCACACATCGCCATCTAGACCCACAGTAAGCAACTGAAAGCTTCTGTTATGGGTGCCAGACAACGGATATAATAATTAAATATCCTTTGGACATTCCCACACATCGTCATCTAGTCCCAAAGTAAGCTACTCAAAGCTTGTGTTATGGGTGCCAGACAACGGATATAATACTTAAATACTTTTTGTTTGTAAATACATACATGATATACATAGAAAACACCCAGATCAATACAAACAGACATGTTCATGCACACAAATGTTTGTATTGTGCGGGGATCGAACCCGCACCCGCTGCGTCGTAGGCGATTTCTCGACCACTACACCAGACGGGTCGTCAAAATCGGATATAAGTATACGAACTACCACACGTAAAAAAAATACTGGCCCAAGAATAGGGGCCCTGTACACACGCCACCGCGTATCCGGAGGAAACCGGGTGGGTGTACCCCATATTCTCCCCCTACCTGACCCTTCCGGACCCTGCTCCTCTCAGGACTCCTTATTTACCCGTTTTTCCTTATCAACCAGTACCATTCGCAACACATTACCGGCAGCTCTGTTGGTGAAATCGAGAATATTAAGCAGGATCCTTAGGTGAATGTGGGATTAAGGTATTGTTTAGGTCATTTTATTTGACTTATTTATTACCTTTTGATGTCGGCTTCTGACGAATTTTATTTGAAATGCCTTCCTAATTGATTTGTACTTAAGAAAACGGGTAGAGTCTCGGAATGAGAATTGTTTTGTATTTTATTTATTTCGTCAATGGGTCAATAGCCTCATACTTAAGTAATTTATTGCTAAGAGATAACGTTTATTCTGCACAGTTGCCTAAGTGCAGAATATTATTAAAATACAAAAATTAAAAAAATCCGTTACACATGTCATATTATAGACCCTTTACACACTGCGACTTTTAGCAGTGATACAGTCGCGATGCTAACGCATGTTAACATCGATGCAGTCGCAATATGTCAACCTCTACATACTGCCATACTTTTAGCACCGACTCAGTCACGATGCTAACGCGCGTTAGCATCGATACAGTCGCGATGCAGAAGCTGGAAATTGACAAATTATGTACGGAATTTTGGTGTTTGCATCGATACTAACGCGCGTTAACATCGATGCAGTTGCGCTTCTAGATCAATGCTAACGAGAGACTGCATCGGTGCTAAATCAAATCTGTTCATTGCGTGAGTCGCAATGCTGAAGCGCGTTATCAAAACGCGCGACTGCATTGCTGCTAAAAGTCGCAGTGTGTAAAGGGTCATAAGAAACTGTTACTATTCGTGTTATTTGAATAACATGCAAGTAATACGGCACCAAATTTCGAACCGTTAGAACGTAATATAAAAGAGAGTCGGATAGAGTACTCTCATTAGTTTTTAAAAAGCTGAGATCCTCAGACGGCTGATCAGGTGATGATTACATTACCATGCACGGTAAAAAAAATGCATCGATTGGACAACAAAAAACTAAAAAAGAACAGATGATTTTCAAACTGAATATATTTCATGAAACATGGCTAACATCATTTGGGATAAAATTATCTATGATACAAAAAAAACTAAACCATAATAACCATCAGTTCATCCGTTTGGGAGCTACATTACCACAGCAGATACACAAATACACAGAGACACATTAACCTTATAATACCACTCTCTTTTTGAGTCCGGGTTTAAAAGTATAAACAATTCAGTAGTAAATAGTTTTTGAGTTGAACTTTGCTTTCCACTTTTATGCTCATCTAAGTATTCTGTGGTATGAAAACTTTTACTTCAAAAGCCTAGAACAAACTTCTCCATATAACTTAGTCATAAAGTTAGGAAATCTTTAAGTTTGAAAGATTGTTTCGACTGTGGCGAGCGGTTGCAATTTGTGTAAATATTACAAATAATTAAACTTTTTGTGTTATTTTGCTGAATTTTGCTTTCAGATACTGTGGAGTTAGTATTTATAATATTATCCAGAGACAAAACTGTTTACATTAGGAAAATATCTGTCCAAACGTACCTATGTTTAACTAAACGACATTTAGCTCATTCTAAACTTAGCACATTAGAATATACGAGTTTACGTGTTAGAGTACTTACCTACGTATACGGTCAAACAACAGTTCGTTAATGTAAACACTTTGTGGTGTCTTATTCACTTGTAATAAGGGCTAGTTTGCAATAAAATTGGGTAACGTTATGTGCTGGCCACTGTACCTTTATCGCCAGAAAAGCAGATTCCTAACTGCCAATCACTATAAATGTCATTTTACTAGTAATTGTTTCATGTGAACGCGTGATATTCTGACACTACAGAAGGGCATAAAGTCCGTTCCTTTTTGCTTGTCGAATATTGTAAACAATCTTGACATTTGACACCTTTCACCTGAACAATTCATTTAAAATAAGATAAACACAAAATCACCGACTGCATAAGTTAATCATCGTTTAGCTGATATCTTTTTGAGTCAAGTGAGGTCAAATAAAACTTATCAGACTGATAAATTAAAAAGCGACAGTTTTAAAAAAATGACAGTTACGTATGATTGCTGACAATTAGGTGACGTTTTCAAATTAGCCGTATTGTATTTTGTTCGACGAATATTTCTTATCTGGCTATTGAAAAATCAGGCCTTAATCAAATAGTTAATGAATTTTATTCACTGATGTCATTTTAAGAGTTATAAAAAGATGCTTTACATTATTCGACTAGCAAAGATGAACGAAGGACTTTAGAAAAGGGAGTTCAAGTAGAATGCAATTTTTTGGGAACGCTTAAAAATCTTCTAACCGTTTTATAATCTTTAGAAGTTGTTTCCATTTCGACTAGCATATACTGGTCGTGTTGCATGCAGCTCACTCTCAGAGAGGGCGCATTGTTTTCACGGGATTCATGAAACGAAACCGCTTTTAGCTGCATAATGGTGTCGATATTTAAAACAGAGATATAAAATACGACGAATGATAATGTTCGATGCATACCAATTCCTAGTCTGTTTAAGAAACAAAGTCGTGGTAGGTACATACATCATTTACAACTCGAGACATAATAATTTGACGTTTTGAATTTGAATATCAGATGTGATATAAATTGCACTTGTAAAAAGCAACTTTGGCTGTGTGACAGACGAGGAATCAAACCCCGTGTCTTACGCTATCCGGGCGTATGTCTATACCACTCGGCCACCGTCACATTAGCAAGCCTGTTGAATTTTGCAAGCGCTTTTTTAATTTAGGCTGCGTGACGTCATCAATGTTGCGAGATTGCTCTCTCACAATAAAAAAATATATTATTAAGTTTTTATAAGGACAAAACATTATGGAAACAAAAATGTATGTATCAGATGTAAATTACCTGTATTACTTACAAAGCAGCTAGCTTGCACTTTCAGATTTATAATTTCTGATTTTCGGTACTATTACATGGACATGACGTGTCACATATACAAGGTCCACTTTCGTACAGCTAAAACCTAAAAACAAGCAACGGTAGTTCAGCAACTGTAGCGAGTTGTAACAAAAAAGTCCGTGTATCCTTCCAGTTGTCTCAACTCGTAGTTCAGCCGCGAATCGTGTGACATTTTTGAACAGTGCGCTACACAACCCTTGGGGTGCATTGTTCATTGTTACAGCGGCGTATAAAAGGCTTGCTTTTTAGCTGCATAATAGTGTCGATAAAGCTTTCTGCATTCAATTAACGCCGAACGCCCCAATGCTTGAGAAAATCATTTTAGCGACACATACTTAACTTGTAGCTAAGTGTACGACTTTGCTTGTAGGTGGTGTCATATCAGCTTTTAGAGTTTAGGGTGTAAGTAAACGTTCTGCTATGTGCTATGGAGGACAACATTTAGTAAGGGCTTTTAATGAGCTTGAGTTTTGAACTATGAACTTTGGAGCCGTACTAAGTGTTTAAGTTTAGTTGGTCTAGCTCTATAACTTCCAAATTTAGTTTTTGTGATGTATACGGCTTAGTTGTTCTACCCTTGTGCCTTCCAAACTAAGTTTTGTGAAGCATACTTAAAAATACATAGATGTACTAACATTAAAAAAAAATATAACCTGCTTGCGTACCTCAGCACATAAATATAACATTTTTATTTGGAATAGAGCACCTTTAAAACGAACAAAATATATTCGTTGGGCAGTGGAGCCCAAGTAGAGTGTATATCCGGTGGAAATACGTAACGCCCGCCTTCTCCCCCCTCGCCCACCACCCGATTTCCAATGGATTCGTTTTTTGCGCCTCGTCCTCACTCGCGCGTAACACATCATGTACTTGTAATACAATTTGTTTTATAAATACTTTGTCAGATCGTTGAGTCTGAAATCGCTCGGCAATTTCGTTAAGAATTATGAGCTCCAGATTTCATATTTGCTCATAAGTAGACGTGTGGGCTCGCAACATGATGAGGTTCGTCGTGTTTTCAGTGTGAATATGTCTGGCGCTGTAATAAATATTGATGTGGGCGAAGTGCTTCCCCATTCTGTAGCGGTACGAATTAACAGATGTATATGGATTAATTTTCTGCGAATACGAAATTTAAGTACATTTTGCGAGAACCTTTTGGAAGTTCGATTAATGGAAAATGAAAACAAAATGTTCATCTTATATCTCTGTTTTTATTGTAAATCAAAATAACTTGTTTGTTCCATGCACATGCGCACAGTTGCAATTAACACTTTTCGTGGCAAAGAACGGCTATAGTCGTAAAACAATAAAAGTTCTATTGTGTCTGGGATACTGCCCTGAAAAGTGTTAACTTATGCCTTTAAGTGTCGACATTAAAAAATAGTTTTTTTTTTGAATTGACAATGGCATGTTAATACAATTATATGAAAACAGTTTTTATAGTTTTGACACAACTGTATTTTGGTCATAAACTATTAACTGGTTGCCACATTTTATGAGTTCACAGCGAACATCCTGATGATTTGCATGCCAAACTAAAGGGCATTGCACGCTGAATCTTTGCAAGCCATTATTGCGGCCGGTTCCGTGTATTCAGCAGTATTTACATACATACTAATTGCTTTTGATCCCGTGTCCTGCGGCGCCGTGCAATGACTTGTTGGACTTACTATCTAGCTAGTGCTTTGAAGTCGGATTGTGTTGTGAGGATATGAGATTTGAAAGGGGTAAAAAGGTTTTGAAACGGATTTTTAAATTAAGGTTTTGTTATGTTGATTTGTTTATACTTTTGTCCCACTTCAAAAAAAGGAGGGTAAGCAATTCGATGTGGTTGTATGTGATAAAATTGTGATTGTATAATATTTAAGTATATATATTTAATATTTAAGTTATATCTTACAAAGCTTAAAAACACGTGTGCTAAATTTCATAAGTGTATCTATGTTTGCATATTTGTATGTTTGTCCACGTATTACTCGAAAACGAGAATTCTAAGGAGCTGGTTCTTTTTTGGTTCATTTAGGAACCTAAATCTAGGGTACATTGAAATTTTCATTTAAATCGGCTAAGTAGTTTTTGAGATATGGGTAATAACTAAAAATGATAAGATATCAAATTCTTTTGGAGTTGATGCATGATGTTAAGCTTACGTAGTACACCTACAGTCTACGCACATCATGACCGACTCCAAAAAAAATTGTATCTCCCAAATAGAAGGCAAATGCGTTATTTGAAGCTTTTAAGTCAGTTTTTTGAAGGCGGTTTATTTTTTTATTTAAATAAGGAGACATCTCGTCACTTTATCGCTTCTGTAAATGCGTATTATCCGTTATATCTACACTTAGTTCATACGGATGCATGCTATCGATACCGAAACACAAAACTGTGATATCCTGTCAGCTTGATGCTCGAACAAATATGCGTTTGCATTAGTGGACAGTGTGGTTCCTGTGATTTAGCCATGTCCATTTTACATTTTACAGTAATATGTACCGCTAGTCGTTCAATCTGAGGCAATCATTAGATTTTGTCTTCTATAAATGAACAAGTACACGTACGCACCTATTAGTCAAAGGTACATGTAGGTATAAAATCAGTTCTGTGTCCATTTCTTTTAAAAAGGATGAAATTACATAATACAGTTGTTCGATCAAGGTTTTTTACGATGTTATGAGACTGTAATACTATAAGTGAATCCAGTTTTAAATCCTTTAAAAATCTAACTCTGGCTGTAAAATTTAATAACAGTGAAACTAGCATACGGCCTTTACAAAACCAACAAAAGTTCCCGACGGCCGTCTAAGGGTCATCGCGTCGCCAATTTCGCCTCAACCTGTCTCAGTCAAGCAGCGTCCGTCAATTTTAACAAGTTCCCACGGTACCCTAAAACACACACGGCCGTGTAACTGGAGGCTCTCATCTCATGCCCACGTCAATAATTGGAGCGGTTGTTCATGTGTTTTTTTTATTTGCAGCGCTGCTTTCGCCGGGGCCCCATTGTTCGTGCTCGCCTGGCGGGGCCCGTACCCCCACGCCCCACGTAAAGCGGTTCGTATTTTTCATTGTTGCTCTAAAGCCTTATAGGTTTTGCTTTATTTATGCCCTTTATAACTCGCCGTGAAGATAAATGCCCGCGGGGCGATGTTCTGTTTTTGTCATGGTTTAATGGTTTTGCTATGCTAGAAATATCAGGGTTAAATTACAGAAACTTGTTTATCTGCGATAAACGATTTTCTTTTATAAAATTTGATGTTTGCTTTTAGAGAAATACTTTATTATTTTGCCTCAAATATAGGACTTTGTATAGTTGATATAGTTAATCTTTACATGCTTTTGGTTATCAGAAATAATGTGTTTTAGTTTATCAACTTATTATTAATGTTCTAGTTTAGCCTGTGTCAATATTTTTACTTACGCTTTTTAAAGGCAATTCTCACCGATCCGTACTAATGTACGTACAAGAAAACACAAACATTATGTTCATTTTCTGTTTTACGTATCGATAAATGATAAACAACAGTTACACGCACGTTGTCGATAGTTAAGGCTTATCTTGCTTCCGTGGCGTGCAGCTAACTAGTCCGATGAGTCCGCTAGGGACCATACATGACATGCTTGTATGTATTGCGTTGACAATAGGCCTAGTGCACATTGTCAATGCACCTGTTATTGTGGAGTTAAGAAAATAAGAATAACTTATGTTTGAGATATGTTAATGTGAAGTAAGCAATAAATGGCGCTGTGATCGGTTGAGATGCTGAAAAGAAAATGGCGGCAAGACTGCTTAAATAAAACTAAGGTATCATAATTTTTTGAGGTTTGTTAAATTTGGTACATTTTTATAAATTGATAAGCTATTTTCATATTTAGCAAAATTAATTGCAGAAGGAAACATGATCATTTACACATATTGAAACGACTTTGTTAGTACATGTAAAATACTCGTTTTATACGAAAATATAAATGACCGATGAAAACATTTACTGGTAACATCGACGGACTACATCATCAATATAATAACGATGACAGAATAAACGAGGATATACGAAGCAGATAAGAAATATTCGTCGAACAAAATACAATATGGCTTATTTGAAAACGTCTCCTAATTGACAGCAATCATAGGTAGCTGTCATTTTTTTAAACATGTCGCTTTATAATTAATCATAATCATAAATTTATTGTCAATACTGTGTATAAAAGGTGGTAACAATAATTTATAAGTTTCAACAGTTATCCATTTCAGATGTATTATATAATAATATAAAATTTAAAATAAAATAATTAAAAATTAAATTTTTAAAATTATAAGTCTGATAAGTTTTATCTGACCATTGAAAAATCGGCCCTAAGAAATATTGATATTTGTTAATCATATCCATAAAACAGAAATCAACAGATGTCCTTAAAACCGAAATAGCAAATAAAATTATTCTGTGTACTCTATGCATTACTTGTGCAACTGCTGACTCCTCGATGTATCGACTGCTCACGGCTACGACGCATTCTACTACGAAAGCGCTACGAGTGGAGTGACTACGAGAGAATTCGTAGCAACTGCTACGCGATTGATCACTTTGCTTACGATCTCTGTGCTTGCGATATCATATTTTTTTAAATATCGTCCTTAAATTAAAAACAAAACAAAATAAAATAATAGCGTTCAAATATAGGTTATTTGTTAAGTGGCTCGACTTTTTTGAGAATTAACTCTTTAAACCTAAGCCTTGGTGTTTTGAAACGATCCATTAGAAGTGAAGGGAGCTCTTCAGATTCAATAACATAACAATTTTCTCTTAGAAATATTAGAAATATGCCAATGAAAGTCTAGTCTTCATTTTTATCAGACGGGTCACGTGACCGATTTAGCATGAGAAGTCGAAAATGATTTGTTGTTTTTTTGATTGCGAGTACCTCCCTGTATTTCTAACGAGTAGTTTATACCGACTTAAAGAAGGAGGTATTCAATGCAATGAATACATAGTATATGTATGTGATATCGTTGGAATTTCATGATATTTGAGTGTGTTGTTCATCTAGTAAGGCTTTCAAACCATGTGCAAAATTTTGTAAGTGTATGTAAATTTGTATGTTTGTCCACGGATTTCTTAAAAACAAGAAGTCATAGCGAGTTGTTTTATTTCTGAGTTCAATCAGGTATATTTCAACTTGAGGTATAGTGCAAGTTTCATCACAATTGATCCAGAAGTTTTTGAGATATGGGTAATAACTAAATATATTGAAATAAAAAAGTAACAATAAATTCAAACCGCCTCTAAAACCTGCCTCAAAAGCTTATAATAACGCATCTGTTTTTAGTAGAAGAAACATATTCTTTTGGAGTCAGTGCAAGATTTCAAGCTCACGTAGTACTCCCCTAGCCGATTTCGACTACGGTGGCCAGTCACAACGACTAACCGACTGCGCGGGACATATTATAGTGTACAAGTGTGTGCGCAAACACAGGTGCTCTCTCTATTCCTTTCAGTCTCATAGCCTGATGGGACAGCAATCTGACACGATCAGGATCAGGACCAATGGCTTTACTTGCTTTCCGAGGCACGGGGGTGAAACACCGCCAACTTCCAAACTCCAGGCTACCCTGAGTATTTCTGAACAGAAAAACCCAAGTACATATTTTTCACCCGACCCGGGGTTTGAACACGGGACCTCTGGCCCAGCCGTCGCTTTAAAGTGCGACCCTCTTACCACTGCGACACCGAGGCAGTTAAGCTCACGTACACAACCAGTCTACGCACAAGCATCGACAGAATGCACCAACTCCAAAATAATTAATTTCTCCCAAAAGGAAGACATATAGGTTATTTTAGGATTTTTTGTAAGCTCTAATTTTTTAAACACCTTGTCGATATATTATAGGGAGGCAGCTAGTTAAATTGACTTATATATAATCTTTGTTTTGCTGACTGAACCTAAGTTCAAATCTTCCATATGCAAATTCAGCATTTTATATTCAAACTTCTCGCATTCCGTACCTGTTTTCTTAATCATTTATTCCGGTGATTTTACCTGTAAACGTTTTGATCGTTATAATGTAATCCAAGCGGAGAAATTATTTATCGTGACTGACATGTTCTCATACATAACAAGCCATCATTTATTACACGTTACAGGAGCCGAGGCTTATCCCTAATCACATGTTTACTCTCGAGACTTTTTGTGAGTTGTTAAGTACGTTTTTGATGACGGTCCGTCGTTTTTGTACTAATGGTTATAATAATATTTAATGATATACGAGTATGATTTCAATGTACTCAGGTTATATTAAATTGGGAGTGAGTAAAATTAACTTCTTCTTCTTCAATTTAAGAGCCGCGCTCTTGTCGGTGGAGTAATCGCCATTCTTTTCTACTGTCTGCTTTCCTCTTATCTTCCTGATATGACATGATATTAATTTTCTCCTTCACTTGGTCGAAATAACTTATCCTCAGCCATCCTCTTCCCTTCTTCCCTTATATAAGTTGGACAAAAAAAAAACAAATGAAGAAGTGCTCAAAATTGTAGACGAATTAAGGAATATAATGAAAACAATAGAAAATCGACGAGGCAATATGATAGGACACTTGTTACGACATGACAGATTTTTAAAGAATATCATAGAAGGAAAATTAACTTACTTAATTTTATTTGCCAATTTTTTGTGACTACAGGAGGGGTTGCACTTTTTCACTGTGTTCTGTATTAAGATACTAATTACCTATCATAAGTAGTGTCATTAATTACTGATCTCCTAAGCGTTTAGAAGTTACACCATCAGCTCAGCTCCACACAATGTCGACTATCAGACGCAACAACAAGTCTTTATTAAGATTCTAGTACAAAAACACTAAATTCAAGGTTTCTCTCTATTGCACCAAGATTCCATCATCAGATCTCGACTTGTCATCAATGGGACCAACTAGAAGGTGAAACCTTTAACCCTCTCGACCACACCCACTTAATCATAATGTCACGTATTACTCTCCCCATATGGTCGGCAAAAAAAACTCAAATCGGTTGACACATGACTGAGATATGAGGTAACATAGATACAAAAAAAACAGTCGAATTGATAACCTCCTTTTTTTGAAGTCGGTTAAAATACGTGTTTATTTACAATTACATTTAAAAAAAAACTGAATACACATACATATGCCACTGTCATATATGAATGCAAGCTTTATAAATCTGTGAAGGGAATGATGGATAAGTTATCTGTATCAACACAGCATAATCTTTCAACTGATTACTTTATCTTTGTAAATCAATTAAAATGTGGATCACTCCACCTGAATCCTTTAAATCTAACGCAGATAGCAGATAACATAAATCCAATTAAGATAGATTGAAAAAGTGTATTTATAGCGGCGTCCTTGCAATCCCAAACCTATTACCATCGGCTAACGGGTTCACAAGTATTTGAACAGGATATAGCTTTTGAAGTGACTCCGGTACTGGTAGAGTGCTTCCGCGAATAGTATACAGTACCTACTGTTTCTCAAAGTTTTTATTTACCTCGACAGAAGTAATAAATGACATTTGCATGTACCTATATAGTTGCAGAATTAATGGAATGAGGCGTTACTTTGCGGAAATCCATTATAAAGTTGAATTTTATAAAATTATTTTACTTTAAATTTCGGCTAAGCGACGCCGGTGCAGGCAACTAACAACACGAACCGTCACCGCGTTGAGTATTAGTTCAGGCAAATGCAGGATACACCACCCACGCTCCCTCAATACGCATGCGACACAGCTAATGCCACTATTAGTACCCAACATCAATGTGCAAAAAACCGTTGTCGGTTCGTGTTCTTAGAAAATGTAAAGCAAAATCTTATATATAAAATTCTCGTGTCACAATGTTCGTTCCCGTATTCCTACGAAATGGCTTTACCGATTCTTACCAAATTTTATATGCGTATTCAGCAGGTCTGAGAATCGGCTACTATCTATTTTTCATACCCCTAAGTGATAAGGGTTGTCCACCCATTTCAACATTTTCTTTAATTACGTGGCTGGGCGGGACGAGGCCGAGCAAGATGATGATGGGGGCGAAACAAAGTTCGCTGAGTCCGCTAGTAGTTTTATAATTTACAATTTATTGTATAATTTATATTTACAATTTATTTGTAGTAGTTTTACAAGGACGTCCTGAAGCGACATCTAACGTCCTGCGGCATGTCGCATAATACGTGTGAGAAATACGCATTGATGAGGCCAGAGTGGCGTAATGCAGTCAAAACTGGAATTGAGAACTTTGAAGCAGCCCGTCTCAATGAACTCGACGCCAAACGCCGTGCTCGAAAGACACGCCCCAAGGTCTCCTACAACTACACCTACAACACAAGTGGTCAACTACAGTGCAGCTTATGCAGTCGCACGTTTAAAACCAAGTTCGGGTTTGCAAGTCACCTCCGAGCTCATGCTCGAAACTGACAAGGTGTCGCCGTCGACGGACATCATCATCATCATCATCATCAGTTTTATATAATTCAACTTAACATAGTTGCATCCTTGCTGGTGTCGTTCTGCCGCATGCGAATGCGTTGGTGCACTAACGGCGTTAGCATCGAAAGTTATCATCAGCCATCCAGTAATTATTGAATTGAGCAATTCTAAGTTGAATCTGATGACGATAGTTAGTTGGACCATCTCACAATTTTAGTAATATTATAAATAATAACAAAGTTTAGTTTTTTCTAGGCTGGAATAGGAAAAAGTAGTCATAAATAACAAAGCAAACATTTGAACCTACACAATGGGAAAACTTTTGGCATGAAGCCTTTTACATATGGGTTCAATATTATTCTCGGTTAGAATTTCATTTTGCCGACCTTTACGTACAGGCTTTAATTACACAAAACATTACGAACTTAATTATGAACCATTCATATCTTAAGGTACCTAAACGTTGATTGGTTAAGTTGGGATAGATTGTTGAAGTGGACCTATAGTTACTTTGAGCAATTATTCGTACTAAAATAATTGTTATTAAACTATCAATCGCGTTAAGTTTATAAATAGAGTTTAATTTATGAAGACAGTTTTGTTAGTCAAAACATTTATTATAATGGTTTAGAATGTTTTAAACACTCACAGTGTCATATTGTAAGCGTCACGCAATGCCGTATCCATAGGAGACCATAAATTTCGTAGGGTCGGACTGACAGCACGGTAGCTCAATCGGTAAGAGCGTTTGGCCCGGTCAGCCAAAAGGTTGCTGGTACAAGTCCCGCCCGTGCGCAAAGTTTTGGTTTCTTATTTCATCTTTATGAACATTTATTATAGTTCAAAATAAAGTGGGCCGAAATTCGTAATTTATACTTTGTTACTTTCACAATTAATTTCATTTGAGATGAATTTGTATCGCCAAATGACATTTACATTTGATATCTAACAGTATACTCTTTTATTCCGCCTAAAGAGTGCAACAGTCTTATTAGGAAAACTATCAAGCATTTTCTAGCCTTATTTTGACTATGTTATATGGTAAACATTAAACATAGTTAAAATACGCGTTGGAACTATAAGGTTGTTTGGCTCCGAGCTGCTGTTGAAAGATTTATGGAATGTTTGGCTGCCGATATGTTCGGCTGGTTCGGTGTGGTTATAGCTTTAGGTTTAAACGCACCATAATTTAAATCACAATTTATTTCTGAAGGTTAGGTTTTGGCACACACGCAAGCTACATTTAATAGAGCATACTTATATTTAGCAATATTACGCTTCTTACGAATAGAATAGATTATATTAAAAAGAAAGACAGATTATATTATACAGCGTGATACAGATTATTCGTATTTACTTTGATCTGGCCATATTGCTCTAAATTTCTTTAACTCAGAAATATATTAGGTAGGTACTCCAAAGTTATAGTCCCTAATCAATGTATATCAAAATAGCTAACTCGTTATAGTAAATGACAATGTCAATTTCTATGACTGGACCATAAAATTAATATTCCTATCGGAATAGAAGGACAAGTATAAGCTGTCAAACGAAACCGTATTATGTCAGTAACTAACATTAAGTAAGTCACTTTTGTAGCTTTAAATGAGATAACCTTTCAATCAGGTGATTTATAACAATGTTCCTAAGTTAAATATAGTAGTTTACTGCATGATAAACAGTCGACACAAAATATTGAACATGCAGCTCTAGTGTAAAACTAAATATTATTTCATTATAAAAAATATTCGTTGATATACATTTCCTGTGTTATTCTGTCTTTATTTTTACGTAAAATAACGTTTGTAGAATATAATAATCAAACTGCGTACTTTAAATTTGAAGCGTATTGGTAAATATAAGTCGTATATTAAGAGGTTTCGATTTGGACTAATCTATCTATTAAATGATTATTTGTTGGGGTTATGCCGCTGTAATGCATAACAATCAATCACCGATCAAGTCACCATGTTTCAGACGCATTATTTCTTTAAAATATACAAAATTTCACTTTTAAATATAAAAAAATCAAATGCACGTAATTTTCAGCGAGCTTCTGCAGGGCGGTCAACTGTTTGACATCTGCCTAAAATGGTTCTGCTACCCATCTCTTTTTATCACACAGTTTGCTGCTAGCGACATCTCGCTTTTGTCGTTCTATTCTAAAGGGAACATAATTTTATGGACTGGACACATTTGTTTGCAATACATTGCTGGTTTGATTTATTTCGTTAAAAATAACAATATTTTTTTTTCGTTATTATATATTAAAACCAGTATATAATTTATTACTGGTTACTAAAAGGGCCTACATTATTTTTTTTCGCTCCTATTACAAGCCACACCCTGTATAATAACAGTGATACTTAGTCACGAGGCGGATACCTCATATCAAGTTAAATTCATACACAACCGTAGTTAAAAAGGCTCGGTAGCGTATTCGATAGTTTACTGAACTAATGGTTAAATGTCATTCTCAGCGGTTGAAAAAGTACCTATCCAATGGTCATTTGTATCTTTTTTGACGACCCGTCTGGTGGATCGGTCAAGAAATCACCTACTACGCAGCGGGTTGCGGGTTCGATCCCCGCACAATACAAACATTTGTGTGCATGAACATGTCTGTTTGTATTGGTCTGGGTGTTTTCTATGTATATCATGTATGTATTTACAAACAAAAAGTATTTAAGTATTATATCCGTTGTCTGGCACCCATAACACAAGCTTTGAGTAGCTTACTTTGGGACTAGATGGCGATGTGTGGGAATGTCCAAAGGATATAAAGGATATTATTTTGTCATTTAGTTAAGCATTTTTTTTTTAATTTTAAAACACGCAAAATCGTAATTATCCAACCACTGGTTACGACACTTAACAATCAGTCGAGTTAACACACAAACAGGCCTAACTGCATATTCGTTATTTAATTTTCATGTCATGGGCTTAAGTACGAATAGCACTTGTAAAAAGTGTTAAAAACTGCGTTTATATTAAAAACTGTAGCAATATAACACGTCTCTTTCAAACTTCTTGCAGCTTGTAAAGTTAAACGTGTCTCAACTCAACCGTGTACTCGCAGCTTAAGAAAAATGTAGACCTAAGTTTTGTTCTGCCGCAATAAAATACCTTGGCCCTGTAAATAACTTCAATTGATAGGGGTAATTTACCCGAACACGAACCTATTTGAGAACCGCAATGGGTAGGCGGGTAAGTATGTACAGATTTCCGTTTGCCTGTCTGTGATATATTATAACAGTCTCTTGATTAGAGATTAATTTAGTATTATCTACTCTTTGAAATACACGAGTTTTGCGTCAGACATCAGCAAGGTAAGCTAAACACTGCATTATCTTATGCAATTGTAATAAGTATTATTTCTTCAGATTTGGGTTACTGTGCTGGCATCTATACAATATGGACGTACTGTGTCTGTGTGTAACCTATCTATTGCCACTGAATTAAAATGTTCTCATACTATATTGAATTTGTTTGAAGAAGACTACAATGTAGACTCAACACACATCATTCATATGATCTCTCGGAGAGTAAATAATGAATATAATGAATATGAATATATGCACAGAAACTTGACAAACCATTAATTGCCTGGTATTGAACTTGGTATGCATAAACGTCTAATATTCTACTAATTTCATAATTTTCTAAAAGACGATACGAGACGATCGGGCCCGTCCAATGATGATGATTCAAGCTCTTGGTATAAATAAAAGCGTGTTTATTGGCAAGCAAATTTGGCAATAAAATATACTTGTTATTTTATTTGGCTGGTGGATAAAATTTCATTTGTCAATTTTGTTTCAACGTGAAGAACTTGTCAACAAGGATAGGGTATACATTTATTATGTGATTTCTACTTTCCATCGTACCGTTCGTAGACGAATAGTTGAGTCGAATGTTGGCAACGAAAAAGTATTGGTATTTATTTTAGCTTTGGTAATGAAATACTCTCTATCATGATAGATATCATATATGAAGGAGTTATAAATATGTATGTTTGTTTGTTGGACGAGGTGATCCGGCCAGTCAGCCCCCATTCGCAGGCCATCCATCATCGCGCGCGTTGTGTATCGACTTACAGCTTGGATTACAATAATTGGATAACTATCTGTATGTTAAAGGGTAGGTTACTTAGTGTAATTATTATTAGAAGACATGAATTTGCTATCAAAATAGTGTTATCTGCTGTATTGCATTGATCATCTATATTTTTTTTTGATATTATAGAGAATGGTTGTGTCGTAGACTCGATTCGACTAAACGAGAATAAATGTTAACCTGAAAATAAATCGCTTGTTATCCGAGAGTATATCAATTTTCCATTCTACCGTCTACTGTTCTAGAATAACGCTTTAATACGGAAGTAACTCTTATACCTACCGTGTTGCGTAAAATAAGTGCTAATCGAAGTTTGTCGTAATGACGTCTGCTTATCATATGATTTACGTCACTTTGTCAGAATGTTATGTCAAATTCAAAACTTCTGACGACTTGATATTTTCCCACGGTATACTACGACATTGTTTTGTTGACAGGATGTTTACTTTCACACCATACAGCTTTGGTGTAGCAAAGTTTTCCGGATAATAAAACAGTTCAATTATTCCTTCAGTTATGCAAGTTTAGCACGCCTTATTACATTTTTACGTCGATAAATGACTTTGAGTTATTCGAATATATAATTGTGGATCAAATTTATTCTTCGTATAGTTACGCAGATGTAAGCCAATGTTTGTTCGAACCTCTCTCTCAACCTTAAAAGCTTAATTACACTTAGAATCAAGTCAGGAGTTATTACAAGATTTGTTTAAGCAGGAGCTTAGTTGCTTCCGAAAATTAACTATTTTTTGTTGGACCAAACAATAAAATACATTTTTCCATAAAAATCGTAAATTCTCGATAAAAGCTTATCATCAAAAGGGAATGAATAAAATCATAATATGGATCGTAAAGTACAGGTTTACCTCTATAAAATACGAAAAGCCAAACGCGTGTTTTATAATAATCCTTTATGTGCTGTAAAATTTACCGTTACTGGTGTATTGAAAAGACATTAATCGAATGAGTTTGATAGCGAGGGGATTTTAGAGTCTCATTTTATAGAGTCACGTTAATTGTCAATCACGAGACGTCGCGTGTTCCCAATACTCTTAGATTTGTCGCGTGAAGTGTCCAAAGAGTTTTGTATGAAGTGGTAGGCCGGCGCGTTAACGCAAATGTGTTCTTTATGGTCCTATAGATAAGGGCTAAACTAAAGTTCGCAGGCGTGTCCATCATAATAATGCGATAGTAGCTATTATATAATTCAAAGTTAATTAATTTAAAAAAAGATGTGGGCTACCGGCAGAAAATTTAATTTATATCTTTGGCAATTAGAGTGTTATGCGGTCTTTTCATCAATTCGTGAATTTTTACCAATGAACCGAAAGGAGAAGTAGCTAGCTAGCACTGACTGGGAAAGTTAAACATACAAATGAATTGGAGACATATCGACGACGATCATGATATAAAGGAGTTTTGAAAGAACGACCTCGTTTTTCAGGTTTATCTAGTATGTTATTTGCGTCACTCTATGTCTAAGAAGAAACTTAATTTTGAGCGAACGCTCTAATCCACCCACGTCTCATACAAGCCACAAATTTTTATCTTAAGGAATCGTTTCTAGTTGAAAGGCTTAGAAATTTTTCGTGAAATTGTGGCCGATGTTCGATATTATGTCGTAAGACCTAAACTTTGAGACAATTATCTATATTTTGACTCTAATCGTCTCTTTCACCCTTACCTCGATAGTGATTGAGTGAGTGTGACAGCCAAAACTGAAAATATGTAGACATCATGGATAGAGTAGGGTCTCTGATGCTATTAATCACTTCTGTCGATACGCGACGTCTCAATAAACCGCCACCGCGGGCTTCTGTTAATTATTTAACGTCTCTAAATAATCGTGTATTTATTTCCTAATTCGAATATACGTCGACACTTTCATGACAGTGATGACAATACTGAAAACTACAAAGCGTTACAAACTGCAGCGTCATCTTACTATAAGATAAACTATGAAAAGAGTTCCTAATTTAAAAAAATATTTATATACATAAAGATGAAATAAGAAACCAAAAACTTGCGCACGGGCGGGACTTGAACCAGCACTTTCTGGCTAACCGGGCCAAACGCTCTACCAATTGAGCTACCGTGCTGAGCTACCGTGCTGTCTGTCGGACCCTGCGAAATTAGTGGTCTCTTACGTCATTATGCGTGACGCTTAGCGCCATCTACCCGTTTGTTTATGCAACAGTGGGCCAAGTAGTTATTCTTTACAGAATAAATTCAACTTGGAAATTGATCACGCTTCGCTATCTAATGGTTTTGAATGTTAAGTTGAAAGCACTTCCTTCTGCAATTTCCCTCGATTGCTCAGATATTTAGCACCAACGCGTAGATACATTTGACGGTATAAGTATCGGGTTTCATGTTGTCCAAATGAAAACCATCGATAGTGTGATCCAGGGGCTACTCTAAGGACCCCCCATGTATGTTTCGCGATAATTTATAGTTTTCGAGAAAACAGTATTATTCAAATTTTTTTCATAGTACCCAAAATGACGCATTTTTTTATGATTGATTGATTGATTTTTTTTTGTAAATGTGAACAATTAATAGCTTCCTACTTCCTTAATAAAATTAATAGCTACCTTTCATTACACCACTACAGTTGTAACTCAGGCTAATTATGTTCTGCAAAAATAATAATAAACAGTGAACTTTTTTAATTTGGATGATTTTTGACTTCTTTGCTGTTTTCTCGAAAACTATAAATTTTCGATTTGCGGAACATACAGCCCCCCCTGTCCTTAGAGTAGCCCCTGGACCCCTCTATCGATGGTTTTCGTTTAGACTACATGAAACCCGACACCGTGTATACATTTTATAATATCCTATCTATAGAAACATAATGCAAATGATTACTGAGTTACTACTTGTACAAAGTAAAACTTTATCGTTCTTTAAACATAGACCAAAAAGTATGTTAGTAGCATATATTTTCAGTATTTATTACGACGAATTAACCTATAGTTCGATAGTGTTAATTTCAGTTTTGTCTCTCATCTGACCTATTTAAACTATAACAAAGCGAATGAGTAATAAAAACAAAAACCTGCCGGCGGAGCTTTTCGTAAAAACAATAACTTTTTATTTAGGTACAAAATTCAATTCCGCATTTCCATATTTTTCAATCCGATTAGCATAGCATACGAGCTATTGTTCGTCAGATACGAGTAGTCAGTTAATGTTTTTTGTTGATAGTGGACATGTCAACTTATAATTAATAAAAATACTACATCTGCCTAGATTTGTAGTATCTTGTAGGTACTTTAGGAAGGTCTTGACAAATTACATATGAGTAAAAGAAAGAAGACTTTCATTGGTTACTTTACATCGGACCGTGTTCCATGGGGAGGCGAGCCGCTTGGGCTCCTCTACTATTTAAATACCCATCGAGAGTGAGTGTAGAATATTGTAGGTGTTACATAATACAAACTATGAGGATGTTTAAGTTTGCTTATGTACACTCATAGTATCATATATTATATTCTTAACGATGAAATAAGAAAACAAAAACTTGCGCACGGGCGGGACTCTAACCAGCAACTTCTTGACTAACTGGTAGAGCGTTTGGCCCGGTCAGCTAAGAAGTTGCTGGTACGAGTCCCTCCCGTGCGCAAGATTTTGGTTACTTATTTCATCTTTAAGAATAAAACTAGTAGGTTTTCAAGTAAGTTTTAAGAATGTAAACAGTCCTTAAGAGTATACATTTTCATTTTTGAAATAAATCCTTTTATTGACAAAAGAGTAGCGTAAGCTCTAGAGTCCTGTGCTACCAACTCCCACGATAGACCTTACCGTGGTAAAAATAGGTACTACTATCGAAGAAAAGTTTGATGTTATAATTTGAGTATGGTACGTGGATTGAGGAGCGGAGTGTGTCAGGCTGTCCATTGTCTGTCGCGAGTATGTATTGTGTTGGAAGGGCACTTGCCGGCATCACTTTGTCGGGCGTATGAGTTGAACCTGTGTCACTTCTGTGGAATAATACGAAATCTAAGGAAGCTCTTAACGACTCAAGGGCGCGTTAAGTGCATTTTCAGTTTGTGGAATATATTCTTTTATTTTTTTATTTTTCAATAGAAAAATAGTCTTTTATAATTAAGATGCTTTATAGAATGCTATTTTACGTTTTAAATTTTGATACAAAATGTACGTTCAACTTCCCGGCATCGACCATTTTTGTTTTTTGTATACATTTTCTATGAAGTTGAAAACGTCAAACTAGCATTCTCCAAACGGCTATATTATAATGTCTAGTGTGATGTCTAAATGAAAAGGTAATCTATGACGTCACACTACAGAACAAAGTCTATTTTCCAATTAAAAGAGATTTTATGATAGATTTTTAATTCGATTAAAATTGACAAGTCATCACAGATGACTGAGTATGTATTATGGAGCAATAATATTAATATTAATAACAATGATGTTGCGTTGTTATCGGTTGGCTATACTGGCTGTTTTTTTGGTTAGTGACATCCTACTCAGGGATGGTAATAAAAGTTGTGCTTATTTAAAAAATGAAATATTTATACACCTTTAATATTAAAAAAACCTCTTCATACCACAAAATAAAAAACAAATGGCGAAACTCGCATCTTCGCGCGTATCTACGAAATACTACGCCGTAGCTAGTAAGCCACGAAGAGGCGACCTGTTGTTGGTAGTTTTAGCTCGCTCGCTAGTATTGCGATAGTTAATTGATTTTGTGGGTTTCTTCCATTTAAAAAAATATATATATTTTGGCATCAGTATCGTTAATATAACCACCCCTGAGTCGCTCCTTGCTGACAGTCCAGTCAACCAAATCCCAGTACTCCTTTGTTGTAAGTTATGTCATTGTGCTATAATTCCTGGTAGCTAATGTTTTTTTTTCACACAGATGTCGTCGAAGCAGCGCTACTGGCAGCACTCACCAGCAAAAAGGGGGAGAGCAATGTGAGTCGTTTAAATTTATTTTAGGCATATTAAAACGCATCCATAAACCTCAAAATATGATAGCGAATACCGATAACGGAAATGGATTGAATTGCGATGTACAGGTTGTCCCAAAAAGTAATGTCAATTCGAAGACTAGAGCTTTAGCATCACTCCCGTAATAATATCTCGTAAACTATCAAATATAGCGGAACATACACAGGGGTGATTTGGGTAGGTCTAACTCTGGGCTTTGGCTTAACACCATTTTTTAACAGTGAACAACGACACGATTTTTTCTAAAATAGAAGTGATAGAGAGAAGAGATGCTCAAAGCTTTTTGCTGTAAAACACAAAAATCCGGTGTGCTTAAAACATTTTTGATGCAATATATTTATATAATAATAAGCTTCCTAGCCAATTTCGACAAGGGTGACCAGTCACTACGACTAACCGACTGCGCGGGTTATATTATATATATTATACACAATTGTTGCGTAAACACAGGTGCACTCTCTATTAATTTCACTCTCATAGTCCGATGGGATAGCAATCTAACACGACCGGAGAGAGATCAGGCGCAGGACCACGGCTTTATGTGCTTTTCGAGGCACGGGGTGAACCATTGCCAACTCTCAAACTCTGGGCTACCCTGTGAATTACTGAATAATAAAACGCCAGGTACTTTTTTGACTCGACTCGGAATGGAACCCGAGAACTCCGAAAGTGCGGCGTACTTACCGCTGCGCACCGATTTAGAAAATATTTTTAAGCCCACTAGTTATTAATATTTTCAGTCGAGTGAAATAAAATCAATATCATTTGTAAAAAAAAGCGAGGTCAAGTCCTATATTATATGTATAATGTTTTGTCCAAATACATAGCGATTATGATAGGCCGATTTGCTCGTTGCTACGCTATAGATGCAAAAAATACTTTGTTTGGCGCATGTTTACGTCCTTTTATACTTGTAGTCTGTGGGTCAAGTACACGCGAAAGCAGCTTGACACTTTAATTATGTCAAAATAAACGAATAATAAAAGGGCAATATAAAAAAAAAACCTACCAATCGTTAACGTTGACAGAAAAAAAATCGGGAAAGCGTGAAAATTGTTCAATAAAGATACAGTAGCAAACAAATTGAAAAAGTGTGATTGTTTACCGAACGCTTTGCGAAGTACACTCGCAACAACATGGAAATTAAAACGTGTTTTATACGAATTCGTTGCGAACGTATCTCATTATGTATGTGCGATGGAAATAAATTGGAACAGACTATTTGTCGAACACTTGGTTGCGAGCTTTCCCGATTCGCTTCGATTCAATTTGGCCCAAATTTAATTGCAATGGAATTGGTTGGAAACGAAAGCCTCTTGTAGAGATTATCCCTGTTGCGAAAAGGTTTGGCACCCAATTAGTTTTGATTTATATATATATATATATATATATATATATATTTAAAGCATTATATAAATGTTACTGGCTTATCTCTCCGGTGTTTTGCCACTAACACTTTTCTAAAATATTCGTTATTTTTTTCTAAACAATGTCATAAATTAACAAAAATGTTTCATGGAACTGACACCACAAACAAATTTCGTGCTCTATGAATTGACGGCACAGACATCAACTCATAGTACAGATTCACAATTCTAAATTCAAATTTCAAGGAATATGTTACAATCTTGTACGCGTTTTTGCGACACATTTTTTTGCTTCCCATATACACCGTAGATTCTTTACTACCTTTCTTTGACTCTTGTATTACTTTCATTGTTAGTAAGAGGTAAGGAAACGCAAGTGCGCGTTGTTCTTAAGCTGCAAGCATTATTTTAGTGCGGTTTAAACGAGATCAAACTAGCTAAATGTCGTAACAACTCACTGCATTGGACCTCTATATTACTTAACTTCATACATCAAAAGGCATCATTATCTAGCAACTACGTCATACGTTGGTGACTGGCGAATATGAAAACTTTAATCCATCGCAGTGTGTGGTCTGGTGACAGGCAGTGATGAGGGTGCCGACCGAGCCGACTCGTCAATATAATAGATGCTCGATGACAGCTGAATTACAGCCAACTCGATATTACTCTTTGATTTTTTCGACGGGTGACCATAGCATGACCTCTTGATAGGTGTCGATAGACTCTACATCATATCGTACCTACTTAGTATTGTCACATTACCGCCATAATGATATGTGTGTACTACCATATAAAAGCAGTTAGTCGCGAACAAAGGAAAATTGTGTTAATATTCACAATACTCAGTTTTACAAATTCCAATAAATTCAAAATTTACTTTACCTCGCTTTGATACTCAATAAACGAGGTCACTACCTAAAATAGTCTAAAATTATTATACAAGTCTTTACGAGCATTGTGTTTATTTGTTTCAGGGGCCAAAACGCATAGCAGTTGGTCTATATCAAAGGCGGGTCTGAAATATCATACACCATGCAAATGCTACGAGAAAACAGACGGGAAAACTCACAGTATTTTCAGGTACATAAAAATTATAATACATTTTCAGCAGGACTAGCTTGTCCGGCAGAAAACATCACTTTGACTATGCTACAACATCACGTTGTCAAAAAGTTAGCATATCATTGTCTTGTTATTCTGATAGGCATTATAAAGCTTTAAAGTTTTTCTCATAAAATAATGAACAACAAAGCTTTGTTTCAGACTATTATGAAATTCGAGATTTCTCTTTTTAAAAGGCAAACAGCATTTTCGAGCTAGCATTTTTCCGACAGCGAATTCGTACCTAGTGCAATATTTTTTGTACTGTTTGCAATGTGTTTTATTTCTTTTAACCAGCTTTTATTCATCTTTTAGCCGTTTCGCCGTCCTCATTGTAAAGTATAATGGTAGAGAAGCCCTATGACCCTCATATTGTACTCGTAGTACCTACAGATCGATAATATGAATAATGAAAATAAAGTTGCTTTGGCAACTGAGCGATAAATTGTTATTCTGAACGAGATGAAAAGGATACCTAACAATGGTAGTTGTGAGTCATAGTAGTGATGAAATTCTGGATAAGAGAAAAAAAGTCAAATATCAGAGTTCATGTCAGATATAGATTTGTTGACAACACGTACAGCGCCTGCACATCAGTTTGATTCATAACTAGCCCTTATTACAATAGTTTACTGCTACTGTCTGGACATGTAGAGAATATTCAAACATTATTAAAGATAGTTAATATTGAAACAGTCGAAATATTATACAGACATGCTACATTTATTGTTGTAACGTTAACTTTCATGAATTTTGAAGCTACAAAGATTATGAAAAAAACCCGCACACATTGCTCCGCACGATTCAATTCGCGATAGCTAAGCCTCGTCTGACGTGTTATTATTTTAAACAAACCAAGTTTTTATTTACAGCGCAAGTTCTGGAGTTAACGTCAGCGGTGATGTATCGGCGCGTGAGACTACGGGTGAGTTTGCAGTACAACTGAGCTCTAATACCGCTATATCATCATCACGCCTCATTCGCGGATGCAGACGATATATGAACCCGTCCCGGTGAAACTTATAGCCTTCTTTACGGAGTTTCTGAAATATACGAGCGCGTAAGTCCGGGTTTATTTCGCAGGATACGCGATGACTTATGCCTTTTGTATTCCAGCTCAAAATTAGAACGTGTATTAAAACACCTTATCTATATTGATCAATAGTGAACTGTGTCTGTGTTAGCAAATAACAATGAAAAAACTTTCCCTTCAGGAAACCCCGGCCATTTCCTTGCATACCCAAAAAGATGGCGCTAAGGTAAATAATGAAAAACGTGGCATCTTTGTGTTCATCTCTCATTTTGTTCTCAGACAGAGAACGGAGACAAAGTGGGTTGGAATTGCGGGATCTAATGCCACGGGCGGGCTGTCCATTGTGCTGATGTGGCACAAACAAGATGTTTTATGAACCACATTACGGCAATGAGCCGAATTAGGCCGGTAATTTGTCATGTTGCGACTTGCGACGAACATTCGGCTGTCGGCGACGCCCTTAGTGCGGCCTTTATTTCATTACACTGTGTTTAATTTTAATACTTATTAACGTTAATGTTATTTTATACGCTAAATGATCGCAAAATAGGGCCTGAATCGCTATTCATACGCATACGCTTTAACCTCGCTAGGTTAAAGCGTTAATAATGGAACAAGGTATGGACTAATTTCTAAAACCTCTGAATTGTATTCATCCAATAGTTTCGTCGACGAAAAGCTCACAATACTACAAAATGTCAAAGGTTATGTTATATGTATACAACGAACATACTATGTATGTTCTTTCTCGAGGGATCCGTGACGTTGTTTCATTTTCAAACCGAATTTGGAGCGGGTAGCGACTGCAAAACCTCACTACGTTATCTCGTTTCACGTTTTTGTTATTTTATCTTATTCGCAACTTAAATCAATATTGCCAATATTGATTTAGATTTTTGTGAAAATGTTTAATTTGCCCTATTATTTACTGAGTTTTGTTATTACAGTGGTAATCGGCAGTGTTGCGGCGACCAATTCGAATGTCGACAAACGGCTGCTGCGTGCTATCCGACTAGTTACCGCAAAAGTTGTATTGAGGTTAATTTAAAACTTTGTAGTAATTTTAAATTACTGGTCATTGCTATTACTGTCAATACGTAGCTACAATATCCTGTTAAGTAAAAAAAGGCTAAACAGTGCATAAATAAGCTATATCACTCAAAGAACAGCATACAACAAACGTACTTGGGTGGTCAAATCTTGTACGAGATATTCAGATACGTAGGTACTGAAATAATTAGTATGCTGTCAATTAATTTTGTAAACGAAATTACGAACAAAGTTTCTCACTGCACGAATTTATTTAAATAATAATTAAATTACAACACAGAGTTACTAAATAGCAGCTAAGTGAAGTTAACGTTTCGGTGTCTGAACACCTCAGCAGTGGCGCCACCTTTGTGAGTTTGACGCAACTTGACTTCCGACGATCAAATCAGCAACCATCAAATCAAATCAGCAACAAACAAATCAAATCAGCATCACAATAAAATCGTGATTGCCAACACGGCCATTCTGCGCGGTGCCTGCCCCAGGCACCCCTCGTGTCTAGATAAATGCTGAAACATAAGTCATATTAAAAAAAATGATAAAGTTGCTATGTTATGAATAATTAATATTCAACTATCTCTAATTTTTTTTTTTCTTTGCTTTCATTACACATTGCTGACACCTGTTCTCATGCTTTTATGTGTATTCAGACCACTTGCACTTAAAGGGACTTTGCCACACTTAAGAGACCAAGTTCGTCTTTTGTAAGTAATCACAGAGCCACTTGCAATCAAAGGGTATAATACCACACTTGAATGTACCAAGTTCACTCTAGATTATGTATACACTCTTCACATATGACATGATGAATACTTACTGCCTCCAATGTGAAATGAAAGCTTTAAACCTCAAGCATACAGTCTATATATTACATCTGCAACTTACATGAAAATTAAATTGTAAAATCATTAACTTAATATCTTACTGTACGAGTTATTCTAAAAGATAGAATAAATATTTGCAATAACTAATGTGTGTTTTATTACTTTTGTATTTGAAGTCAACTAGAAAAAATAATGTCCTAACTTTTTACCTTGCCAACACGGATGATTTTAAAATGTATTTATAATTCTAATCACTCCAATCATCAATCCGTATCCAAGGCTTCATATTTTCAGCAGCTGTTATGCCCGTATACTTTTTAAGCGATCTTTCACTGCCTTTTATATCAGTCACTTCATATCTATCATTCCCTATGACCTTCCTGACTTTGAACGGTCCTTTAAATACTGGCAATAGTTTACGACTTTGCCCGTCATTGTTTTGGCTTTGGATTTTGATGAGTACTAAATCTCCCTCAGAATAAGTATGTGCTTTAATTCGACCCTTGTCAAATCTCTCTTTCTGTATCTTAGCATTGGCTTTTAGGTTTGCGTCCACTCTCTCACGTAAGCCAGTCACATCGAAAATGTCTTCGCTATCACACTCAGGGGCCAAACTGTCACTGTCTACACGTAAACGGTAGCCAAAAAATACTTCACTAGGTACCGCTTTTGTTATTTTGTGAATAGTGCTATTTAAGCCTTGTTGTAACACGTCAATATATTGATCCCAATTATCATCGGTGGTACTAGCCCCAGTAGCCTTTAAAGCTTATAAAATAGTTTTATTAAAACGCTCTACTTGTCCATTAGAGCGAGGCATACCCGTGGCCACTGTATGCAAGCGAATGTTTTGATTTCTGCAGTATTGTACGAATTCATTGGAAGTAAATCCAGTACCTGCATCTGTGATAATTCTCTTTGGGTTACCAAATATCTTTGTTATATTATCTAATTGATTAATGATGCATGTACTTTTAGTCGATCTTACTGCAGAAATAAATAAAAATTTTGTAAAGGCATCTACGGTGACTAATAAATACTTATTTTTATGTTTTGTTTCCACAAAAGGACCTAGATGGTCCAAATGCAGCGTGTGAAATGGCTGTGCATACTTTGGCAGCGGGTACAGTTGTCCCTCTTTAGGTCCCCCCTTGTTTTTGTAGTAAATACAATTTAGACAGTTTTTTATATATTTCTTTACAATATGACGCATTCGTGAGAACCAATACAGACTACTTATTCGCTCAACAGTTTTGTCGAGTGAAAAGTGGCCAAGATCGTCATGGTTACATTTAATAATTTGCCAAATACAACGTTTTGGTACCACCCAACGTCGGCCATGAGTCGTTTTTCTATATACCTTACCGCCTAGCAAGTCATATTTATCAAAAATGTCTTTGTTATTATCAATATCTCCCGATTCTAAGATTGATTTAATTCGTTTTGTATTTGAATCTTGTAATTGTACGGCAAGCAACCAATCTGCCTCGGTTATCGACATAACGATTTCAGTTTCTGATTTTTCTCCGGACGGCACGGGGTTCCTACTCAACGCGTCTACGTGTTGCATTCGTGCCCCTTCTCGGTGAGCGATATCAAATGAAAACTCTTGTGTTGAGAGGACCCACCGTGCTATACGGGGAATAATCTCCTTTTTCGTTAACGCATACCTCACGGCATTGCAATCAGTTATAACTTTGAACGGGGAGCCTAGTAAATATAAACGGAATTTTTGCAGGGCACAGACGATGGCTAATAGTTCTAGCTCAAACGAGTGAAACTTTTTCTCGTCTTCCGTTGTTTGTCTACTATAATAATGCACCGGTTTTTCGCCTTCATCTGTTACCTGCACTAGAATTCCGGCAATACCGTCCCTGCTAGCATCTGTATATAAAATATTTTCACGATTTGGGTCAAAAATTGATAACACATTATCAGAGGTCAACTTGTTTTTTAAATTTTGGAATGTTTGCTCTTTTTCAGAATCCCACACCCATACAGCGTCCTTTTTTAGTAGTTTCGTCAAAGGAGCAGAAATCATTGCGCAGTTTTTAATGAATTTCCTAAAATAGTTTATCAAACCAAGAAACTGTCGAAGTTGGTGCACTGTATTGGGTGTCCGAAAGTTTTTAACCGCATCTACTTTGGAGTCATTTGGCATCACACAATCCTGTTTCACTTTATATCCCAAAAATTCGATTTCATTTTTGAAAAAATGACATTTCTTTAGGTTTAGTGTCAAGCCATATTCTCTGAATATCTGCAAAACCTTTTCTAGTAATTTAATATTTTCCTCAACTGTTTCTGTTACATACGTTTATATACGTCATCTAAATAAAGAATTACATTTTCAAATCGTAAGTTACCCAATACTTTATTCATCATCTGTTGGAAACAGGATGGTGCGTTTGCCAAACCAAATGGAAGTCTAAGAAACTCATAGTGCCCATCTTCTGTAATAAATGCCGTCTTCTCTATAGATCCCTCCTTTTCGCTCATCAAAATTTGGTAATAGCCACTTTTCAAGTCTAAGCATGTGAAGCATTTACGACCCTGTAACCTATCGATCAAATCTTCTATACAGGGCATAGGGTATTTATCTTTAATTGTTATTTTATTTAATTGTCGGTAGTCAATGCAAAGCCTTTTTTCACCATTCTTTTTACCGACAAGTAACGCGGGGCTAGCATATGGCGAGTTACTTTCCCGTATGATATTATTTTCTAACAGCTCATTAACCATGTCGCGCATAATTTTCCTATCACTATTTGAGGCTCGATAAGGTCTGCATTGAATGGGTTGAGATGTAGTCAGATTAATAACCATTTCATGACCTTTCACCTTGCCTAACTCTTTTACATTCGTTGCGATGCAATCACTGTATTTTTCTAGAAGTATTACTAACTCGTTTTGGTATTCAGTACAATCTACTTCAAGTTTCATCACAGTATTACAAAATTCAGTGAATGCATCTGCATAGTCAAATTTGAAAACGCTTCCTACACGCGAGTACATCAGGTCAGGGCGCTCAGTTACATTTCTCCCAATCAAAATGTCGCAATCAGCCAAATCATCGATTATATAAAAATCTACATTTGTTATAGAAACAGAATCTAATTTTAGATCGACGGTTACTTTATGGCTGATAGTTTTCGTATTTTGTTTTGAAAATCCTTGTAAGTGAACGGGCGAAGTTAATTGAATGTAATTTAAAGATTTTGATTTAGCTATCGAATCTGATAATAAAGAGCAACTACTTCCTGTATCTATAAATGCATCATGATGAAAATCGTTTATTTGAACAACTTTAACAAATTTATTACGTGAATCTGCAATGGAAACAGTTTTTGTCTCTTGTTTTTCCGTTTTCAATGCATTTTGTTTATGATAACATACAGCTTCTAAATGACCCCGTTTTCCGCAATATTCGCATTTATTACGATCGCATTGGCTTCTTTTATGATTACCACCACATAGATAACACCTAATTGGTTTGCGATTTTGTGTTTGGACTGAATCCACTTTAGTGGGAGGCACTTGCTGTTGACCTGATACACTCGCGTGAGGAAATGAAGTTGACGTAGGAGTCTGCCTTTGCATTGCCGATGCACTAATTGGCTTATTGGAAATATCACGCACATTTAAATTTAATTGTTTGGGCGGCATTTTAGACTTGTAAATACGGCCATGTAAAAAACTGGCAAAACTGTCACACGTCACAAAATTACTAGCTTCAACTGCTGCGCCTATGCTACTATCTCCTATGTTGCCAATTATTATAGAAATTATGTCTTGTTCCGAAAAACCTAACGAAAGGTGATCAATTTTGCACTTTTGTTCAAAATAAAACTCGTAAAGAGATTGGTTTTCGGTAGGTTTTTTATCCATAATGTCTTTTAAAAGATCAAACATATTACGACGTATTTGAAAACTTGATGCTAATTTCCTTTTCCAATCTCGCCATTTCCACGATGGCCACTGACTTTCAGTGCGCAACAATGACTCATACCACACTTTGGCGGGTCCTTTTAATTTGTTTAAAGCCTGATAGCGAATCATTTCATCGGACCATGCAAACGTTTGAGAGTAGGAATGTATAATACCTAGCCATGCATTAATATCATCTTTTAACGGGTCAAATTCGGGAATAATATTGTTTAATGTGAAATTACTGTTCGAGCTTACTGTTGGGGTACCAGCTTTACGTGATACCCGCTTCCTTTGTTTACGTGGGGGTGACGGAGTCCGGCTGCTGTCCGAGGTGCTAGAACTCGAGCTCGAGCTCGAGCGAGTTCTTTTCCTCGGCGGTCGTTTTTTCTGCTTGCTCCGATTCCCCATGGTACGTGGATTGGTTTTCACTTCTGATGTAAACGAAATTACGAACAAAGTTTCTCACTGCACGAATTTATTTAAATAATAATTAAATTACAACACAGAGTTACTAAATAGCAGCTAAGTGAAGTTAACGTTTCGGTGTCTGAACACGATATGCGCCACGATGACCGTCGGACGATTTTTCCGAACTCTCAGCAGTGGCGCCACCTTTGTGAGTTTGACGCAACTTGACTTCCGACGATCAAATCAGCAACCATCAAATCAAATCAGCAACAAACAAATCAAATCAGCATCACAATAAAATCGTGATTGCCAACAATTTGTGCTTTGAAATTAGGCACGCACTAGCGTTAAACCGAATTCACTATTTTTAAACGAGCAAATAGAATTTATTATTAATAAATGTGATAGGTAGTTGTGACTTTAGCCGATGGACGCAAACGTTCCGCAATACAGTGCGACATTGTTTTTTTGACCGACAGCGAAAATCAGAACTAACGCTGTCACCTTCAAAAATGCAGTGGTCTTTACCATTACCATGAGATTACTAGCTACGACGTCAAAAAGTCCATTGAAAATTGCATAGCGCCTCTAGCGGTCACTTGCAGAACTAAAATTTTCCATACTTTTTTTAACGTCATCGCTAGCGAATAAAACCGCTGTAAACTCATGGTCACGGCACAGTTCTAGTAAAGTCAAATCTCTCCAATCTTACAGGTGATTTACCCATTTATCTTAATATCTCCCTGATGTTTCATTTTTGTTACACTTTTTGTTTACAATGAAATGATTCTTTTTAAATATTGTACAGCTAAACTCCTTAAATAAAATTATTATTTTCAATGGTATTTTATTGTTTATACAATAGCTTTGCGATTTAAATCGATGGAACATATATGACGTACTACCATAATGCTTAGAACTAGTTTAAATTAGTACCCTTTTCCTTGACTTTGCTATGGTTGGGTAAAAAATATTAGTTTTCTGAACAGATTTCTGAACTTCCTAATCAAAGGAGTTTTTTTTGCATCGGCTGCCCTGACTGTATGCTAGCGCCTACCTGTCAATGTCGTCTATCGGCTAGAAGATCCTTGTCGGATTGAAGAAGGTACTGGGGTGTTTTGAAGTTCGTCCTACAGATGTTTCATATTCGCAATTGTTGCGAAAGCTTCACTGCCACATTCGATTGCGTTGATGAACTGACAGCGTTGCTAACGGCTGATGGTCATAAAAACCTAGTATGACTGTACGATACATATCTGTATACCTAAACAAGTATTCTGTTGGGCACATTTCGGCAACGGGCGGAATTAGCCCGGGCAATTTGTAGCGCTGCGGGCTCATTCGGATGTCAACGGGTCCGTGTTGTTTGAATTGGCCCAGTCCCATGGCTATTAGCTGATCTATAAACGTGTTTTGACCATTCGTCATTAAGTTGCAGTATCTGACGTTAAACAGAGCGCGTGGCCTGTAATAGGAATAAACATTTCAACCAAATATGTAGTTGCCTTGACCTAGTTAAAGTGCTCGAAAATGCTTAACTCAGAGATAGAGTAATCCAAAGTTACAATCTCTAAACAATGTTTATCAAAATCGCTACCTCGTTGTAGTAAGTGACAACGGCAAGTTCTATAATTAGACACATATGATTGTGATACATTGCTGGTTGATTTATTTTGTTAGAAATATTAGTAAATTAGTTTTCATTATAACAAATTAAAATAATTTAGGATTAATTCCTGGATGCCTAAAGGGTCTACATTTTAAGTTTTTTTAGAAACAATTTGTCATGCAAACATATTAGTGACGAATATAATTTTAATTGTGCTGTCGTTTTTTTTTCTATTCATTACGTGTCCAAGGTAAATTTATTCAAAAATTAAATACTTCAGCATAATAAATTAATTTGATCTTATGTTATTAGCGTGCATGAAGCATAAAAAACATTGAAAATGTAATATCTTGCACTGTGCCCACGGGAGCGCGCGAGCAGCGGCGTTATAAAACAATTACGTAACACAAAACATACAAAATTTTCTCGCTCCGTACTTTGAAAGAAAAACACGAATGTAGCAGCATTCCAGTTTTGTCTGTTTATGAGTTTCCCTAGTTCTCAAAGGGAGAGATATTGCGCTCCGTTCTCGTATTTGAGGAACAAGAGTGTAATTCCCGGGGGTTTTGTCTTGCGGCAACACATCCTACAAATGGAAAGATGCCGACATTCAAAGGGGGTTGGTGCATTTTTAAATTCCCCTACAGTGGCCGGTCCGTTCGCAGTAAAAACTCATGTGGGTTTGCCAACTAATGGACTTTTTAAACGCGCTCCTTTTTTGTCGTGCCGTAGTACATTTACATTCGAGGCCGACGCTGCAGCCAAGTATTCCGATCACGCGGAACTGCCCGTTTTGCTCACAGTACGAGTAGATTCTGTTGCGATTAGTTTTAATTTCGAGGGACACTAAAACTATTTCGTACTAGATGCTCCGCTAGCTGCGCTGAGATTTATTGTAAAACTTTTTCCGCCCGCGGACTTACTTCGAAATCGTTTAGTGAGTTTTTAAGCACTTTTGTTTTTTAGTTTTCTCGCAAGTAAGTCCTTCGCTGTTTGTTTACGTCTCACTTTGTTTTATTTTATTACGCACACGAATGTAAGGTGAAGCAGAAAATAAAACACGTCGTTCAATCTAATGTGATTGTTGTTCGCTCCCCTAAATCGTATGCTCCTCGAAATCAATTATGATGACTGAGTTAACATATTACTCGGGTATTGTGTGCAAGTAAACAATAAATAAACGTTGGAAAAACGAGTAGGTATAGGAAGAGATGGCGAGCGTTACTCATAAGCTGATAAATTTTTTTCTTCCGCCCTTTCCTGGATTTACCTCAACATTCTTAATTAACAGATGCGTATTTTTATGTTCAATAAAAATTACTGGTTATTTTGAAAAGTCGCGATTGTATATTCAGGAACAACGGCTGTATCCCGCTGCAAAGCTTTGTGGGATGAGACAGTGCAATTCATTCGCGCATTTAAAAGCAAGACAGTAATTTCACAGGCCTTTGTCTAGGCTCGAGCGACGGCTTACAGGAAAATATGCGCATTCAGAATGGATTTTTATCGTTTTTCAAGTGCTCGGCTTAAGTTGTCGTCTCTATGCCTTTTGCTATTTTGCGTTTCGTTGATTCAACGTGTGTTTGCGTTGCTGAAACATCTGAACATATCGAGAAACTGTTACAAAAAATGAATAGGTACCTCAAAATTCATTATTTAAAATCTCGCATCTCTGTTGCAGCTATCTGAAAGTCCCGTTACTCAAAACAAATTACATAACACAAAATGTAAGGATACTTCCCAAGTGTTCGTCAGGAGGCAAGACAACATGCTAAATACAGGTTGCTGTTTAGTTCAGCGACGAGTGACTCAGGGGTGCCTGTACAAACGGTACTGTGCCAAAAATATATATTTAATAATGGAAAAAACCCACACAATCAATTTCTTCTTGTTGAGGTAGTCAAAAATCCTCACAGCAGTCGCCTCTTTAGCTTACTAGCTACGGCGTAGTATTTCGTAGTTACTCGATGGTGAGAGTTTCCCCGTTCGTTTTAATGTTGTAAAGAGTTATGTTTTATAAAACTTGCATATAATTTCAATATTCTTTTTTTATAATTAGCATAACTCATATTATCATCGCGCTATGTGCCCTGTCCATTGCCACTTAAGCTTACTGATTCTCAAAGCTATGTCTGTTACCTTAGTTCTTCTACGTATCTCCTCATTTCTGATTCGATCACGTAGAGAAACACCCAGCATAGCTCTCTCCATCGCTCGTTGTGTGATTTTGACTGATGGCCGTTGGGGCAGGAAAGTTCTGGATTGGAGACCCTTCGACCAAAGACGCAGTGTAGGACGTCCACCAACAAGATGGACAGATGACCTTAAAAATAATCGCAGGATCAAGCTGGATGCAGACCGCTAGTGATTGGTCGCTGTGGAAAGTCGTGGGGGAGGCCTATGTTCAGCAGTGGACGTCCTTTGGCTGAGAATGATGATGATGAATGATGATGATATTATCATCCCTGTGTTGGATGTCACTGACTAAAACAACACGCTGTATAAAAGCGATAAATAAAATAGCCCTATTTTTATACCCATACATACCCAATGTGTCCTTTTAAATATGTTTCTCCAGATAATAATCCGCATTTGTGAAACAGCGTAAAATAGTACATAGGAAGTCAGAACGTCAGCTGAAATGTGCAGAGTTTGTTTCAACTAATTGGCCTGTCGCGCTGCCCGTTGTTTTATTTCACGTTACGGATCAAATAGTTTATGCACCGTGTGACCTTATTCGCATGAGGCGCATGACTAGGTCACTGTACTCTTGAAAGTTCGCAGTATTGATTTTATTGCGCGCGCCCGAAAATATAAATGGATGCTGGTTCCATCCGCGTGGTAGCTACCTACCTACCCGTTGATTTATGTCTGCACACTTGAACAAGTGGGCACATCGGACCCACATCCGATTACTTTACCAAATGAACGTCCTTTTCAAACACTCGGACAAAGCAAACGGGCGTGACGGTGACCCCAACCGAATTAGACTGATTCGATTATTGTTTATCGATGATGTTTGATCGTTTAATTAAATTGCGGCGGTCTGATTGTAACAGTTTTATCTGTTTCAGGTTTCATCATGCTAAAGGAGAAGCGGCAGGGTTACGCGTGCGAAACTTTGTTGAAATGCGAGCTGATCCAATCAGGCAATAAGTAAGTACATACATTTAATGCCTTCAAGTATGTATTTCTTATTAACCATGTATGTATTTTCATAACGTGTAACATAACTATTGTATAATATGAGATAACTTTTATGGACTGACATGAAGATTTATAGCTCGGTAGTGTTGTTATGACATCAACAAGAAAATAAAGGGTCGACATTAAGCTAGCCCGTAAAACTAAACAAAGGTGTTATCCAAATCCTTACAAAATGAAAAATTCAAGCAAAGAAGGCATTCGTTTCTAAACGAGATAAAGTTTATCCAACTCAACAATTTGTCGTAAAGGGAATCTCAGACAGTCATAACATTGAATTTACCAACATTGTGCTTGGTGGTGTAGGATTTTGGACCTTCAGTACTGGGTATAGGATTTGGTATAAGGTGGCAGGCGCGTCGCGACATCCTCGTAACGTAATTACTTTAGACGGCGCGGGCCGACGACCCCCGACTTTGACCTACTTCTTACTCTAATTTTCGCGTCTCACCCCCATACAACTTTATCTAGCCAAATAGCTTTCGGTTGCTCTTGAAAAACGAAAACAACGCTATATTTTGCGGAAGTTTCTTGTCTTGTTATCTGTTTTCTTTTAGGGATGACAATGTTGCAAATCTTCGAACTAATGTCACTAAATGCAGAAATTTAAATACTTTTTGATTAAAGTGTTGCATCCGATCTTATGTAATAACGGTAGATTACAAAATATTGTGAAAAGAGAAAGAGATAAAGCTGTTTTTGAATAATTGGATAACTTTAGATGAAACGTAGGCTTAAAATTATTTCTTCGTTAATTAAATGGGCGTACAAAAGCGATTATAGTCTTAATCCGACGATTACCGTGTGTAGCTGTACTTATGTGATAAAAGCGCTTATGATTTATCTGCTATTTGCTTTAGGGCCTTTATTCTAATAAATCTAACAGGCTTTTACACAATTTAAATAAAACCATGGAAACCCTCGGACCCGCGGTTGGCACTTCCAAATGTTTATAATATTTTCCAAACAGCTGGCAACACTAAAAGTTTCGTCTGTAATGTTTTCTTTCCATTAGCTATGATTCGGGGTGTTTCGAAAGGGTTGGATAAGATAACAAAGAGCCGGGGAAAAGGTTTTATTATCATAATAGACTATTTTCGAGAGCTGCGATTACCTTTTTGGGTCTTAACACGACCATAATGTGAGGTTTGATGGAAAATTTTCAATTTTCTTATCTGTATTTGTATTAGAACTATTTTTTTCTAAAAAATCTATGAATAAAATAACTTTTAGAAATCTCTGTTACAAGCGATGCTATTCTTTATTCTATTTAGCTAGGTTTTAAGTATCTTTTTTAGTTTGCATGTCTAAGTTCGTTCTATTTTTTTCTTGTTTGTTATAACAACATATTATATCGTATAAATATCACTTGTAAAATGCAGCTTTGGCTGTGACAGATCACGAATCGTACCTCGTGCCTTACGCTATCCAGCGGGCGAAGTCTGAAGCATCATTTTTGACATTTCGCGTCGACAATTTCAATTTTATGATTTTTTAATTCATCAAATATCATTTTAACTGACGTAGTTACATCTTTAATAAATCTTAAGAAATATTTGTATTTTTTTAAGCATCATTGAAATATTCTTCTGAATCAATAAATACACGAAAACACCAATTTTGTCTCAGCATTTTTCGAGCGCCACCTGGTGGTTTTACACGGAACTATGTCGAGACTTCCGACACAGGCGTATGCCTGCATATAGCATATTATAATATACGATAATATTAATTATATTCAATACAAACCATAATATATATATTCAAGTTTATAAACACATAAGCCTACTCTATTTTATAAACATTTTTTTTATCTTCACTGAGATATATTATAATGTCTGTTTCATGTTACATCATAAAATAACTTGTTTTAATTTGCTTTGCACATACTATTATTAACTCTTTCACGGACAGTGACTGCCTATAGGCAGGATAACAATAAAATTTCTATTGTGTCTGGAGTACTGTGCGTGAAAGAGTTAAGCGTCCTAAACTGATTGCATTGGCTTAACTTTATTAAAGAACTAACTACTTTGTACAACTTATAATTAAGCTGTTGGTTTTCTTAATAAATGAAAATAAAATACATAACAACCAAATATTTAAATGATAAGAATAAACATTCATATATATATATTATGTTTATATGTTTGATAGTCGTATATTTGAATAGTTTTATTGTTGTGAATAATTCAGGCAACAGTGTAAGTTTCATCAAAATCGGTTAAGCAGTTTTAGAGAAAAATGATCTTTGGATTATAAAATATCATGTTCAAACTTTTAAATCACATTCATAAAACTTCTTAAATAAACTTTACATATTCAAAATGAATGGTTTTTATTAACAGAAGACAAAGGTGTTATAACATTCTTTTTATCGAGTTTTTATTCCATATTATTTCTTTCTGCCTATATCACAAAAACTACTGAACCGATTTGATAAAACTTACACTGGTTTTTAGTCAGAATATACTACATTGATTTAAAAAGTAATAATTTCGACACTATATCTTGTTTCCAATTTTTTCGTAAACCAACACATTTTTTTACAATTAACATTCACTTACGAAATTTATCACTCTTATATGGGCGCCTACATGGATAATCAAACTCAAATATTAGACAATACCAACGATGTCAAAAAATACAGGGCGAGATGATAACCATTTTTTTATATCGGTTCTTTGATTTTGTTGAAGGTCTCATATCGTTAGGACACATAGTTTTCGATGTATATGCAAAAGACCTCAAAAGTTTACCTTCAAACCCCTGCCTCTTGGGCGTATTGCGACCCAACTTTAGCCTTTTAATTTCCAAGCAGTACAATTCCGACTTAGTGTAAACAAATATTGTCGATATAATCATATTATAATAATATTCCCCCTAGCCGATTTCGACTACGGTGGCCAGTCACAACGAGTAACCGACTACGCGGGACATATTATAGTGCACAAGTATGTGCGCAAACACAAGTGCACCCACTATTCCTCTCACTCTCATAGCCCGATGGGATAGCAATCTTGACACGACCGGAGAAAGATCAGGCGCAGGACCAACGGCTTTACGTGCTTTTCCGCGGCACGGAGGTGAAACAACGCCAAATTCCAAACTCCGGGCTACCCTAAGAATTTCTGAACAGAAAAACTTAGGTATATATTTTTGGTCCGACCCGGGGATCGAACCCGGGACCTCTGGCGAAGCCGTTGGTTTAAAGTGCGACAATATTAATAAATATGTAATATTATAATAATACTATAATGGGAGGAAATTTCATATTTTGTTGTTTTATTATAATAATATTAATAATATCGTGCGAAATCGCAATACGGATTGCTAATGTGACAGTAAAACTGGGCTGACCTACCTATCTAAATTGCATCCAAATACGTGCTGGTTTAAGAGGTACAGGCTGAGACTTTTGATATGTTAACCTTCTTACTAGTCCAAACAAAACGACGAAGTCAAAAATTGTGTTCCAAGCGATATCCTTTATAATCCTTTCTTTTCTGACCTATCCTCCTCCTCGCATCGTACGATCCGCATTGCTGAGGGTCGTAACTCAGAAAGCGGTTTCTGAGTTTGCTTTTGATGATGGTCTTTCATTTCTGTCCTTGGCGTCGTGGAGAACGGCGTGGAGATTAGCAACCACCGCAGTGCGAATCTGGTCGGACCATCTAATTGGGCTGCGTCCTGTCGGTCTTTTGTCATCTATCTTAACGGTAACCATTAACTGTTTGAGGTTGCGTCGAGGAGGTGTGTTTTTGACTTATAAGTTGTATTTATTTATCTTGTTACTAAGTCGTTACAAATGCAATAAAACAACAAAATTTATTTATCAGATATTGAAGAAGAACTCATTTAATTAAAATACAAAATAGATTAAATTGGCAATCGTAGTACTTCAGTACCAACTTACTATGTTACAGTGCTCTGCAACATTGTGGCTAGGGCCTCATGCCGTTAGTTTACATTGGCCGTCTAGTTCCACATTTATACGAAGCTATCTCCTAAAACCAAAGCACTGCAGTGCAGTGAATAAGTCACAAGAAATACTTACAAGAGCTTTTCTCGAATTGAATTTTACAATTCAATTCATAGTGAATTGAATGCGAAATACCGTACCGTGTATTTATGTATTACATGGTACCGAGGCGCTTAAGCATTCTCAGAGCTTATGTACAAAACTTCGTTGTGTAAGAAGTCTTGTCTTTTATTTGTCATTATGAATGCATTGAGTAAGTACTCATCGCCGCGTAGAATAACACTCAACATTCCCATGCGCCATGCGAAATATGCTATAACTCAATCTTATATAGATGTGATAGTTTCATCCCTTTTGGTATCATTCAGCCGCATCATTCCGGATGCAAATGCGTTGGTGTTCTAACAGTGTAGGTATTAGTGTAATCGTTCTTCAAACGCGACCTCTGGCAAACCGGGCCAAGAGATTGCAGATTCGAATCCCGGCCATGCGCAATTTTCGGTTTCTTATTTCATCTTATAAGAATACAAAATAACACTGTAAGTGACAAAAACATTAACCGTAACCGTTCTTTTGATCTCATACGTACGGATCCAATATACAAAGAGATACGTGCTGTAAAATACGGACTTAATAAAAATTCCAAAACTAGAGTCGAAGTTAACAATCAAATCAAATCTTAACACAACATATTTTTTCCCACTAATAACCAATTACTGAAAAAAATACTTGATATTTCCCAGAAGTTCATCATAAATCAAGTCTAACCTTTGCCGGAAAGTTTCCCAGAAAAATTGATACGACAGAAAAAACAGCACATTAGTGGATACAGAGGGAAAACTTATATTTTTCAGTAATAGGCTGTTAAACTGCCAGCGCTTAGTATGTAAATGCAGAAACTTGTTCGTCACTCGAACCGATACGACGAAGTTTGGATCACCCCGGCAAACTTTTATTGCGATTTCATTGTTAATAAACGATCAAATTAAAATTCATACGTTTACAAGTTAACTGGAGTTACATCTTGAAAAGTAATCTTTCAAATGTCTTTGCTTGACTAGTATTGTTAACATTCTTATTTTAACTTTAAATTAGTGTCAGTGACTTTAATTCATTAAATATTAAATTAAAAAAAGTCTCAGTGTTCAACGATGAATATTTAGTTTGTGAGTTATATGTTCATCTTAATTTAAAAAAAAATATTTCATCAATAAGGAATGTTCCAATTGTTAACCATATTCGCTAAGCAAAGAAAAACGGACTTTATAGGTCCAACTCGAATCCGATACAATTAAGCCCGTAAAGTGAACAAAATGAAAAAAAGTTTAGTTAAACAATATCTTGTTCTCATACACCTGCATATTTAATGAGGAAAAGGGTTATAAAGTTCAATATAAACTTGAAATATTAAGTTTTAAATGAGATCTTACTTATTTTATCGGACAGTGTAATTTGCAGCTAACGAGTTGTACGTCAGAGTGATTGCGCGCAAATTACAGCCTTTTAAAACAAATTATTGAATTAAAACGTTTCATTGGAGAACAAAGCTCTTTTATTTATAAAACATAAATCAATGTTGACATACGAATAAAAGTTTCATAAGGAAACTAGTTTTATTTACCTATTTCTATTTGCCAATGATAGTGATACTTTTGCATTAGATACTCAATACTCAATACTTTATTGCTCCATAATGTACAATTATAGGTGTTAAGGCAGAGTGCAAAACGATCATTATGAACCCTTTCGGGCGCTGCAAAACAAGTGCTACTGAGAGATACTTATTAGGGTTACGATTATTAGAAGAAGCAATCTTGATCCTACAGGTTTAATAATATTATTTAATTGAGTAATTAATAACAGGGCTGTTCAATGTCTGCCATCTTTAAACGGTCTTACTTAGAAAAAATAGGTACTTTTCAGTTGATTTCGATTCTGGCGTCAATTAAACTTTTTTTTCATGTGGTAATTTGATTACGAGTTTTGCCGTTTTAACAAAAATATAAGTAATAAATCCACACGTAAAAAAACTACTGCACGGGCGAAATTGAAATGCATAGAAATCGTTAACATAACGTAATATAGCGTGTATAAGAGCCATTCGTGCCATTTACAAACTAAGTCTCCGCGAATCCCTGAGAGAATTCTTTAAGGAAATTAACATCCTCACTGTCGCTTCTCAATTTGTATTTGATAATATCATGTACGCAAAAATTTAGATTTTTTCATGAAAAAAGTGACATACATTCGAATAACACACGAAATGAAAACTTGTCATTCCAAACTTCAGGTTAGCCAAAACAATGAATTCATTCCTGGGAAATTGTGTCAAATTTTTCAACAATATACCTAATAATGTTATCGAACTTCCTATTCATAAATTTAAGTTACATGTCAAAACTACCCTAATGTCAAAGGGGTATTATAAAATGCAAGACTATCTTAGTGACGAAAATGTATGGACAGTCCAGTCTGCACCAAACTGATGTACCTACCTGTTTATTTTGATTTGTATCATTTTTAAGGCAGCTAGTGGTGACTGAGTTTGTTCCGGCGTTTCTTCTCAGCACTTGCCAAATTGTCTGTGTCTTGTCTCGAAGCGCTAGTAGGGCCAAAAAGATAAGGAGACATGTTCTAGCCCCATACAGGCTATAATTAATTGATATTACGCTAATTATGGACGTTCATAAGTGGCATTTTGTGTCCTAAATTGAATAAATTATTTTTGACTTTGACTTTGACTTTGACCTCGTTTAGCCATTCTTGATTTTTAGGTTTCCATAGCCCAAGGTTGTCGTCAGCTCAGAGACTTTTGGTACTAGGAAACTGCATGAGTTTGGGAATCCTTCCCTACTATCTGTCCCATAGCATATTAAAAATAAATACATATTTGACAACATCACAAACATTGCTCCGATCCCAAGCTAAGTAACTAAAGCACGTGCGTTATGGAAATCGGAAACAACGGTGGTACCACAACACTCAGACCCGAAACAATAAAGAAAAGATCGTTTTCTACATTGACCCGACCGGGAATCGAACTCGGAACCTCACGAGATGGCGACGCTTAAAACCAGCGTGCTACCACTTGACCACGGGGATAGTCTAGTTGTTTATATTATCTGTATATTGGTATTGTTGGTGCCTGCCTGCTAATACGTGGATGTTTATGGATAAGAAACACGGCAATATCATATCAATTTAGAAGGGAAAACTATCAAACATAAAAACCAACTACTAATACATATGTTTATTTAAAAAAAATAATCGCAACTCATTAAGGTACTCGTATCAAATGTAAACTGACTTCAAAATCAGTTTTTTACTTTTTTTAGATCAATTTTCATTTTGTCTCCATCAAAAGATATAAGTAACCGGTTTGTCCTATAATTTTGGTCAAAATTTAATTTCAAGAGATTTATTTGATACTCATCGTTAACCTTAATCATGTCTGTCAGGATAAAAGGAGACAAGTTTATACGTTTTTTTTTTGCGTTAATCCGACTCGGACATAGCCGGTACTTCAAAAATAAATGAGTCTTACGCAGCCAATCATTGCGCACCTCAAAGATTCCACTCAAATATCTTCGAGTCGTTTAAGCGCCATTAGTGGCGTTACACTAAAGTAAGTATTCCAAAGCCCCTGGTTTTCATGGAGTCTACTCTGTGCCACAGTGGTCATATTTTCTTATCTAACCGTCTCTGTCAGTAGCATAAGCAAAACGAAACTTACGTTTGAGGATTCGGCGCCTTGTTTAGGTCAGCGGTCCGGTCCGTTTAATATTGACCGCATGCGGGAAAAATTGTATAGACCAGACCGCAGACCGCAACCAGTGTGCCATATACTTTATAGGAATGGGTATGATTATGAGTTGATTCTATTGCTCAAATACAACAACTTCAGTATGGGACTAAAATCGAAATCCCAATTTTACTCCTTCATACTAAAATTCCGATCAACAAGAATCACTAACGCCGTAGTCCACATCGCCGAATTTGCATTCAAAATGTTACATTTGAATGCAGCATGTGACATTAGCATAATATGCCATAAAATATTATACTTTGTCTCGCTTTATCATAGCTAGATGTGGCGTTTGCATCCTTGTCAGTATCGTTCAGCCGCATCGCTGCCGCATACAAATGCGTTGGTATACTAACGACGGAAGAAGAAGTAACAGTTGATTTGGTCCGATATTCTACACCGTGTTGCTGAGGCTACATTATATTAACTTCAGCATGTTATTCAGATATTGATTTTTTTTCTATATTGTCCCTAAATTGGCATTAAGAAAAAAAAGTGTTCAACTTAAATTCAAAGTCATTTGATAACCATACAACACAAAATCCTTCTAACTTAGGTTATCTTGTTCACAAAAGTACTTCACACTGCAATATGAAGTTCAGTTTTATTGTTTTGGTTGCACAAAGTGGCAACATCTCACAGATAAATACTCTTTCTCACTGCCCAACACAATTAAATTGGTTAAACTTAAATAAGCAACAACTTATAAACTTTGCTATTGGAACTCCTACTTCCTTTGTACGGTATGTTTAACAAGAGCTAAAGAAATATTATTCAAAGTTAATGTATATCCTTAAGAAAACAGTGTATAATTCGCACAAAGTCTAACAGAGTAGAGCCCAAGAGAGAGCGACAAATGGACAGGAGTGCTGGTGGGTAAATCCTCTTAAACATATTGCTTACAAATTTAGGTCACGTGGTGACTAAACCGGCGGATCAAGACCCCCTGCTGATTAGGTCATTTTTAACCGACTTCAAAAATGAGGTTATCAATTCGTCTGTTTTTTTGTGACTGTGTTACCTCATATTCCAATCAGTTGTAGAGCGATTTGAACAAAATTTTGACTACCTAGAGGTTATAGCCAAAATTTTGCCTACCTAGTTGGTCCCATTGTTGCCGAGTCGGGATCTGATGATGGGATCTTGGTGCAATCGAGGGAAACACAAAAATTTTAAAGGCCCTTATAGTGTTTTTTTTACAAGAATCTTAATGTTGACGTGTTGTTGCGACTGATAGTCAACACTGTGTGGAGCTGAGCTGATGGTGGAACTCCTTAGCGCTTAGGAGTTCAAGGGTTATAATGACAGAATTTATGTTAGTCCATCCCAAAGTTTTTCCTGGTGACGTTCCTTTTGGATGTCTTCTCTAGGACAGAGGCCTTGCCAAAACTCCTCCGCCTCTCTCACCTCAGAAAGATAGCGAGGATGTACAAAGATTTTCCCGGCTAAAACGGAAGTACTATGCAAAGAGGAGAAAAAAAAACCTTGTAAAAGAACCGAGTCATAAGCAGCAAACCACCCACCCTCTTCCTGTAATTACACAAAATAAAGAAATAAAATTAACTTTAAATAAAAAAAAAACGACTTCAAAACCAAAATGCACTAACAAGTCTAAATTAACTCTTGATCTTTTAAAGAAAATAAATCCATTTTAGACGAGCAATTTCTTTTTGGAGTCGGTGCTCTGATATTTGATACATGAGATGGTCAAAGTGATGGTTTTGAAGTCGGATTTTAATAACCTCTTAGAACCGTATATATCTTAGAACAATTTAATAACCAAACCTCTAAAAACCATAGTTTGTACCAAGGTAGACATAACGCCGAATGGCATTTGTATACAGGTTGTTGTTTTGATCAGTGATGTCCAACTCAGGGATGATGGTTTGATATACAGGGTGTCCAAAAAATGAAGGATAATCCTGTAACAGGGGACAGGTCACATTAAGGCCTATTATACGGCAAAAAAAAATTCAGGTAAAAGTCTCACCATTTTCAAGCTATGAATATTTTTAATTTTATTTTGGAAATTTTGTACTCGTTTATTATAATTCATGCCATTTTTACAAATGATGACTTTTTTGAGTCCTGTTTTTTTTGTAACCCTCACAAATGCTTGAGTCATCTAAAGCAATGTCCCTTTTAGTTTGGAAATGGTACGAAAACTAAAAAAAAAAACATGTTTTGCAAATACTTTAAAAAAAATTATTCAATAGCTGACTTTCATAGCCTGTGGTGTAAAAAAAATGTACCAAGCAGATTGTGCCAATTGGTTTAAAAAGTTGCTTGTTTAGTGACAATTTTAAAATGTTATAATTCTTTCACGTTCCTTTATTAATTATTTTTTTATTAAAATTTAAAGTTCTTAAAAAGTATTTCTGCATTTTAAACAATTCTTTGAAAATTGGTTTTGTAATAGTGTAAATGCAAATAAAAATACAGAATAACTATAAAATAATTTTTAATTTAACCAATACAATTTAGAAAATCACTTAAAATCACAGTAAATGTTCAAAGTGGCCGCCATTTGCCCTTATGCATGCCCTAAATCTTTTAATGCAAGACCGATTTATACGGCGAGCATAACCCTCGCGTGAAATGTGTTCCGCCGCTTCTCGAATTTTTGTTCTCAGCTGTGTAATAGATGTCATTTCTTTAGAGTACACCAAATCTTTTAAGCAGCCCCAATAAAAAAAATCCAAAGGATTCAAGTCCGGCGATCTTGCTGGCCATGCAATAGGGCCGAGGCGCCCGATCCACCTTCTTGGGTACCTTTCGTTGAGATAATCTCGAACCACTCGAGCGTAATGGGCTGGGCAGCCATCATTTTGCAACCACATGCGATGCCTTGTTGCAAGCGGCACGTCTAACATGAGACTTTCCAATTGGTTTTGTAAAAAGTCTAAATAAATTTCTCCTGTTAAGCTTGGTGGCAGCTCGTACGGGCCAATCACTTGTCCATTTATTATTCCGGTCCACAAGTTAATTTTAAATTGTGTCTGAGAGTGGTCTTCTCTTATGGCATGGGGATTTTCCATCTGCCAGCTATGTACATTGTGCATATTTAAATATCCGTCTTTTCGGCACGAAGACTCGTCGCTCCACAAAATCTTACTCAAAAATGTAGGGTCTTCATTAATTTTAGTAAGCATTGTCCTACAGAACTGAACTCTTCGCGGGTGGTCGGCAGGTAATAAAGTTTGCACCCGCTGCACGTGATATGGGTGCAATTCGTATCTTTTTAACACTTTATGTACGGTGCTTTTTGGAATTCCTGTAGCGCGTTGTATTTTCCTTACGGAAGTAGAGGGGTCTGCTTCCACTTCACCTAACACTTCATCATCGATATCCATTCTTGGTCTTCCTTGGCTGCCTCCTCTTCCTGGAGTCCGTCCTTCCGAGTACGTGCGATGGACGTTTATAAACACTCGGTAGCCTGGAGAATGTCGATTAGGATACCTACAACAAAAAGAAATAACACTAATGTTTGTGCAACGTGCGTTGTATCGTCGGAAAAGGAAATTTACCGTTTAAAGATGTTTTTTGCATAAAAACCCGTAACAAGACGTAGTTTGAAAAAGAAAAAGTTTTTAATTAACGTCCAAATAAGATTTGTAAGACTGCTCTGATTAATATGACTTGATAGAGAAGGCTAAGTAAAAACTATCTTACCTCTCACGATAGAGTTGAGCAGCTGCGGTAGCGATGCAACGGCATTCTCCATAAATTAAATGCATATCAGCATACTCGCTAGCCGTGTACACGTGTCTAGGCATAGTGGCCCAAAATAACCTCGAAGGTTAGATGTCCGTTGAAAAGCCAAGTCGTCGAGATCACCAGTATCAAAGTCCAAATCACAAAGCACAACAAGTCCAATTTCAAAGCACAAAACGTAAAAGAAACTAATCAAAACCCAAAAAAATCACGTGCGCGTCACAACTGAGCAGAGTCAAGCAGGACACTAAAACATTTTTTTGTTTATTTGAGATTCGGATCCCTTCCATTTCCAGTGCGATAGCGCCGCGCTCTACCAATCAGGTAGCTATTTTAAGGTCAACCTCGGGCCAGGTAGAAACCCTTTTTGCGATTTCATTGTTCATAATTATGAACAATGAAATCGCAAATAAGGTTCCTACCTGGCCCGTACATGACTCACACAACGACAAAAGACTTGCATAGTTACTTCGTTTCGATGTAACTTTTTTTAAGAGTCCGAAATAACGACGTTTGTTCATTAGAATTACAATAAAAAATTAATTTAAAAGTAATTGCTAAACAATAATACCTTTCTCAAATTGTCAGTAAACTAGCAACTTTTTAAAGTAATTGGCACGATCCGCTTGGTACATTTTTTTTACACCACAGGCTATGAAAGTCAGCTATTGAATATTTTTTTTAAAATTATTTGCAAAACATGTATTTTTTTTTAGTTTTCGTACCATTTCCAAACTAAAAGGGACATTGCTTTAGATGACTCAAGCATTTGTGAGGGTTACAAAAAAAACAGGACTCAAAAAAGTCATCATTTGTAAAAATGGCATAAATTATATTAAACGAGTACAAAAATTCCGAAATAAAATTAAAAATATTCATAGCTTGAAAATGGTGAGACTTTTACCTGAATTTTTTTTTGCCGTATAATAGGCCTTAATGTGACCTGTCCCCTGTTACAGGATTATCCTTCATTTTTTGGACACCCTGTATATGCTTATTCGAAAAAAAAAACTTTAAATTGTATGCGAGTTTTATTGTAGAAAACCTCTTCACAACGTTCTAAAAAAAATCTAAACGAATGGGGAAACTCGCACCTTCACGCGTTACTTGCGCGTAGCTACGAAATACTACGCCGTAGTTACGAAGAGGCGACCTGGGCGCGTCTGATGATGCAGTTTTGATAGGTAAACGGCTCAGCTTTACTGTTAAATTAGCAGTTTATATTATGATTTCGTATGATATTTATAACATTATTAATATAAAACAATATAAATATTGTTTTTCAAAGGACTAACCTGATGACTATAACTCAAATTTACAAATATCAGACATGCATACTTATACGAAAGATACTTATGAAAGACATACATTCGCTAATAGTATTTACGAAAAAATCACAATTTCAGACACGACTAATGAGGAATGCCAACAACATCTGCTTATACGCACCCCGCACAAACTACGGTGCCAAAACTATTTTAAATGAAGGAGTAAAAATTTACAACAGCCTTCCAAAAGATATAAAAGAAATAAAATCATCCACCCTATTCAAAAAGAAACTTAAATTTCATATAATGAATGTATATTAAAAAAAAAACACCAAAACAACTTAAATAATATCTACTATTTATTAGAATTGTTATTATGTTAATTTAATGCTGAATTTGTATGTTTGGATATTTATGTTCTTTAGTGTAATGTTATAACGATAAGTTACCTAATGATAAATGTAAACGTGTTCCGCATGCTAAAAAAAATATTTGTTTTTTTCAATTTGTATTAATGACAGCAAATGTATTTTTTAATTGAATTATAATGTATTTTATAATTACTTATTTCAATTTTATACTAATGCTTACTTATGTCGAATGAATAATTATTATCTATCCAATTATTATCAAATATCATACGTAATGGGTCCGCTGCTCTCCACTTATCGCGCGTAGCCTTGAGTTACGCAGTGACATGCTAACTTATTAAGAATACCCACTTATTGTAAACAATAATATAACTTACTATTTCTATGTAACTTTGCTGCTGGTAATGTAATATTTAACTGCTCCGGATATTTCGCTCCGAGTATAATTTTTAAGTAGTAACTAGTGTTTCTCATTTTAAGTGAATATGTATTCTGTTTTGAGAAATAAAATATCTTAAACCATAAATATTAACATTCGTACCACTGTAGTAGTTTTCACTCGCTCGCTAGTCATCATCATGGGCCTTGATCCATCTTTACAGAAGATTCAATTAGCGTCTATTACAATGTCTTTCATGGCTGTAGATCCCTATACGCGAACGACAAATACGGTCACACACTCAGCATTTAAACTGCATGCTGCCCGGGATCGCAATATCACTTCCTGATCTATGCCGTCTCAATCGCTTGTCGGCGAGAGACTCAAACCATGCATTGTTGTGTGATGTGCAACCCTCCGCAAGTAATTTCCTCCATACATCGCGGTCATTGGCAAAGCTTTCCCACTAATCACAATCGATCTTAAACGTGATCATGTCTCGCTTTGCAAAGTCCTTAAATCTTAACAAAGGTCTTCCTACATTTCGCTACGCAAATGCAACTTGTCCTAAAAGGATTTGCCTAGGTCGCCGAGAAGCCTCCATGCGGTGCACGTGTCCAAGCCATCTCAACCGCCTTTGCTTTAGTAACGCAGTTATAGTAGGAAGCCTTGCTCTGTCTAGCACCCTCTCGTTTGTCATTTTGTCTTTCCAGGTGATGCCCAGAATAATCCGAAGACAGCGCATATGAAAACTGTTTAGACGTCGTGCCTGCTTGGCATAGGACGTCCAGGTCTCTGCTCCGTACAAGACGGCACTCAAGATGCATTTTTGATACACGATCATCTTGGTTTTTAATGTGAGATGTTTATTGCTCCACACTCTTGTGCTAAGCTTCCCGAACGTCGTAGCTGCTTTGCCGATGAGAGTGCTGATCTCATCGTCTAGTGAGAGAGTGCTTGATACTATCGATCCAAGGTAGCAAAATTTATCGACTACTTCTAAAGGCGCGCCATCCAACAGTACCGTCGGTTTGTGGCGAAAACCTTGCGCTAGTACCATGGTCTTCTTCGCATTGATTGACATAGAAAATAAGCTACATGCACGGGAAAATTTGTCCATCATAATTTGTAGTTCCCGGGTAGTTTTGGCAACAAAGGCTGCGTCATCGAGGAAGAGCCGGCTGTCAATGTATAAGTCCTCGCGTTTGCTTCGGGACTTCAGTAGAGAGGCGTTGTATAGTTTACCATCCGCTCGTGTGTTTAAATGAACCCCCTGCTGAGTGTCACCAAAGGCAACTTTTAGAAGCAGAGAGAAAAAAATGCCAAATAACGTGGGTGCTAGGATGCAACCTTGCCGTACTCCCCTTCTCATGTCGAAAGAGGCAGATGTTTTGCCATCAAAAACAACGTATCCCTTCATATCTTCATTAAAAGATTTAATTAACCCTAACAATTTGGGTGCCGACAATCTCAAGTGCGGTATATAGACCTTCCCTACTAACGGTATCAAATGCTTTGTTTAAATCTACAAAAGCCATTACCAAGGGAGTATTTTGTTCACGGTACTTTTCTTGCAGGCTGCGAAGAGTGAAAACTGTCTGCTCGCTAGCATCTTAAGAATAAATTGATTTTATGGTTTTACCATTTAAAAACAATGTTTTGTTTTTAATATATTTTTTGGGCATTAGTATAGTTTGTATAACTTCCCGAGCCCGGTATTGCTGACCAAAACATGTTGTTTTGGTACCAAAACCTGTATTTTAATGAGTTTATAATATTATTATGTGTTATTTTTACATTTTTCAGCAAGTTTCATGTTGTAAAAATTTGCAATACCCATCAGGGTCATTAAGTATTAATCCCTAAACTAATTTTAAGAACTTAATGGCAAAAAAGAATTTGAATTTGAAGTTTTGAATACACATTAACATTTTTTTATTGATTCTTTGTAAAATCCAAGAGTTACCTTTCCGTATCGGCTAAACCAGCTGACCATCAATTTCTGCCGAAATATCCGGGGGAGGATACATTTGTCTTTTTTTTTTCAGAGACAACTTCGCCCTCGTGTTCCGCAGTGGCAGACAACACCAAAAGTTCGGTTGTGACGTCCTGGAGGCTTTTCAATTGCCGGAACAGGAAATTAATGGTACGTATTTTTCATATTTGTTAACATATTGGCTAGAAGGTTCATGCCATAATCAGGAAAATAAATATTTTGTTAAGTTCTATCTTTCTACATTCTCCTGCACACTCTAAAATTATTTTGCATGACCTAAAGGTACGACTGGGAGAGAATGATTAGCGTTTAGTCCACCTTTTGTACACGTTTATTTGTTCAATAAAGTTTTTAAATAAATTTAATAAAGAAATAAGGCCAATTATCAGAATTCCTCAATTGGAAAAAGATATACCTACCTACTTATCTATAAAATACTTATATAAAAAGAAAAAACTAGGTATTAGTTAGTTAAACCACAAGGGTAATAAAACCTAGATTAGTTCTGTATGGTAATAACGTGAAATGTTTTTTTAAGTCACTGCTTCCTAATTTATTGCTTATCTGATTGATTCGATTCAATGGCTTAAATATCTAAACAGCAAAACAGTTCAAGAATATCTTAATAGCAAGACTCGGTACATATGAGTATGTGGTTAGGGGTTAGGGCCTGAATCAAGTAAGCACTAACCAACGAATAATTTAAGGGACGTAATTTTGTATTAAGTAATAATTTCATTTCATTTAGTTTAGAAGTAAACATGTGGACTAACACTTGCCCAAAGCTTCAGTATGCTAGTCACACAGTAAAAATGGTTACAATAATAATGTATAAAATCAAATAAAAGACCCCTTAGCCGACTTCGAATACGGTGGTCAGACACAATGACTAACCGACTAGGCGGGACATATTTTAATAAACATATGTGTGCGAAAACACCGGTGTACTCTCTATTTCTTTTACTCTCATAGCCCAATGGGATAGGTAGCAATCTGACACGACCGGAGAGAGAGATCAGGCGCGAGACCAATAGCTTTACGTGCTTTCCGAGGCATGAGAGTGAAACACTACCAGCTTCAAAACTCCGGGCAACTCTGAGAATTTCTGAAAAGAAAAGCCCAGGTACTACGTTTTGAGTTGAATTTTATAAAACTATTTTGTTTATATTTCCGCTAAGCTTAGCCTAGCGCTAAGCGGAAAAATAAAGCAAATTATTTTATAAAATTCAACTTAATAGTGGATTTCCGCAAAGTAACGCCTGGTTCCATTTATTAACCAGGTACGTATCTGAAGCCTGATCTGGGGTCGAACCCGGGACCTCTGGCGCAGCCGTCGTTTTAAAGTGCGCCCCTCTAACCGCTGCGCGACTGAGGCAGTTATGAATTCTTATGAATATTTGGTAGAAAACACTAATCGGTCGGTACTTATTATGAAATTGCGAAATAGGATGAACGGTACGTCTCATCAATAAAAAACTTATATGGGTAATCATATTCTAGTTAGCAGAAGAAACGTTTATACATATTTTTAATATAGGTCGCGTGAGATAACAATATTCGTGTTCTTACACAAAAGAACTTAATTTACTTTTACGAGAAGGAAATAATCCTGGAAATAAATTTTCCAGTCCTTTCTACTTCAACCTGGGAACGTTTTAATGTTGAAACCGCAGAGTACAATCATATTACTTTGCGTTAGGACTTTTTTGCATTAATATCTAGAAAGCCCGTAACATTAGGTGGCAATGGTTTTTGTAATAACGGCTAATTTACAAAAATACATTTTGTTTAAATTGCTTTCCCTCATTCGAAATAACGTTTGTGTTAAATTTTTAAGTATTCCAAGCAAAAGTAAAATGAACTACGCAGTAGTAACTATTTTTTCATAAAGTTTTTCGGCTGTGCGCTTTATTTTTCATCACGTCCGTAATGTATGTGTTATATGAGTTCGTCTACATTGCATTATGAGTCAGGCTTTAAATATGATGGTAAGCTGGCGTGCGGCTAGACTGAAAATATGAACTCGGAGCCGCAAGCGATACATAAGAGGTCTTATTTTTCTAGTAAGCTACATTTAAAGACTAAGTTCGAGTCGGACTCGCGCACTGAACGAAATTTACGGTTCTAGCATTTTTTTTTAATCTGTTCCATGAGGCCCAGTTTCGTGATCGATGGTTACTCAACTAATGGTAAAATTTAGTTTCTTGTGCTTAATCTAGTCTTTACTGTAGTGTTTTCCTAATAAAATAAAAAATAATATAAAAAAACACAAAATTGCACTCCGGGAGTGCCGGCAGAAGTGAAAACTTGAATATCAACGTTGTGCATTTTTGATTTTTTGGAATAGTTAGGGAATAATTTTGAATGAATTGCTCTTATTATCAATATAAAAGTACTATCATTTTTGTGATAGAATACAATAATAATAATAATAATAATGATAATAATAATAATAATACAACAATAATAATAATAATAATAATAATATAATATTTTTATATAATACAATATTTATTTATTGCGCTATCGTACACAAACATTACAATTTATATTATATTAAATTACATTAAAAAGTTTATCTCTCAGAAAAATCAACTTACATCCATATTTTGCCAACCGTCTTACGGTTTTTCGATCAGCCCACGTGTCCTGACGCGAGTTTCACATTTTTCCCCCATCCCACAAAAGTGCTCAACGCCGCTAAAGAAGTTTTCACTTCAAAAATCCGTTACCAGTACATATTTCCCCTTGTTTTTAAGTACAAACGAACAACTTACTTAATCAATTGTCAATATATTAGCCATTCTGACATTTGGTGAAGGTATTATTTCTTCAAAACACCCTTAAACGTAAATACCTTGGACGAATAAACCACTGGACGCGCAATGACGGGCAATTTCGCTTGTGCCCCCTTAGCCACGAAGCGGGCTTTTGGGCCTCACTTACAGGTGACGTCTTGTCAGTACGGTGATAGAGCTTAGTGAGAAATATTGACGGAAAAAATGGGTAAATGTGGCTTATTTTTGTGTAAAAATTATAGCGGCAAGACAAAAAATATTTAATTTAATCCGTAAGTTACGTTTTATCCCAAAACAGTTGTTTTTTTTTCATGAAAATAGTAAAATGTGTTTTCCAAGAGAAAAGTAACATTACCATTTAAAAAAGTGCTGGTCAATTCACTACAAAATCAACAAGATAACGTATACTTTAAACGGTAGGACTATCATATGTTTATCATTCGTTCTCTTGTCAGTTTAATTTTAATTGTGCTTGACAATTGTCGATAAATCATATCGATAAATATTTATTAAATTTTTAATATAAGTTATTTTAAAATAAAATGATAAATCTGTAAAATGTTTCACTCGAAAGCAGATTAAGGTAATCTTAAAAATACAACAGTTTGGTTTAAAATTTGAAACTTCATATTTGACAATAAATCTTTATAATATTATTTCATATTTTTAACCGACTTCAAAAAAGGAGGAGGTTATCAATTCGACTGTATGATTTTTTTTATCATTTTTTTTTTGTATGTATGTTACCTCATATCTCAGTCGTTTGTCGACCGAATCGATTTTTTTTTTCATCTACTTAGAGGGTATACCTTCTAGTTGGTCCCATTTTTTCCATTTTGGGATCTGATGATGGGATCTTAGTGTATTCGAGGGAAACCCTCAAATTTTAAAGGCTCGTATAGTGTTTCTTTTCTAGAATCTTAATGTTGACGTGTTGTCTTAATGTTGACGTGTTGTTACGTCTGATAGTCAACATTTTGTGGGGCTGAGCTGATGGTGGAACTCCTTAACGCCTAGGAGTTCAGTAATTATAATGACGAAACTTATGATAGGTAATTTGTAGCTTCGTAAAAAATAGAATCATAAGGTGCAACTCCCCCCCCCCCCTCTTATGTAATCACTAAAAATAAAGAAATAAAATAAACTTTAAAAAAAAGTAAAAACCGACTTCAAAACCAAAATGCACTAAAAAGTCTTAAATAAACTCTTCACCATTGAAAGGAAAGGAATCCGTTTTAGGCAAACAATTTCTTTTTGGAGTCGGTGCCATCACTTTGACCATCAAGCATCAACTATCACAGCACCGACTCCAAAAAGAAATTCTTTGCCTAAAACGGATTCCTTTCCTTTCAATGGTGAAGAGTTTATTTAAGACTTTTTAGTGCATTTTGGTTTTCTGTAGATCCATTTACGAAAATCAAGTGGGTAGAAGCAGTCCAAAGAGAGGCAAAATGGATTCCCACAAAACATCACCGAATATGTGGCATCCAATTTACGCCAAGCGTGATTGAATGCCAATGCAAAAAATCTACTGCTTAATTATCCCATAGGAGGATTTTAATAGTGCAAGGCTATATTGTGTACTAACGGGCTGTTTCAAAATGTCTTAGGAAGTTCACACTAACTAAGTGATACTTGTCAGATCGTTCATATAAAACGACTTTCTATGTTTCAATTGTTCATTTGATGGTGTGTGCATTACAAGCCCATAATGTAATTTATTGTTTTGGTGATAAAATTATATATAATTTTACAAAAGATTCGTTCATTCATTCGTTCCACACATATCGATAAAAAAATATCGACACTTCCATGCACTAAATGTCAAAAATTGATACGACAAGCTCTCCCCGCCCCGCAAAAATTGGCTAGTGATATTTTCATACATTCGCTCTTGCGTTTCATATCCAGTGGTTAATTCATCCAAGGTAAATACACAATTGTTGGTAACGACATTTAACCATTAGATGAGTTATCTATCGATCATGCACCTGGTTCTAAGAGTTAGAAATTTTAACATTCTGAGTTCACCTTTACGTTTTGGTTCCCTTGCGAGTGTCGAAAAGGAGATGTCCTAAAAAATGTATGAAGCCACGGCCAGGTCCATGTACGCTATACCTAATTATAGGCGAATATGTGTAGTACAGTATTAATAAGACTATTTTCACACACACGCACATTATTGCAATTCAGTACAATATGGCGGAGGACGCCATCTTTGACACTTGAATGACGTTTGTCTGTCAGTTTACTTTTGATAGTACCTACCTAATTATTTTATTTCACAAAGTATTTTTTTTAACAGAACAATGGACAAATAATTAGTCATGTAGCTCAAGATCAGCTGCTATACTATTATTTTTTTTACCTACTTAACACCTTTCCGATCTCGAAGCAGGCCGGCGAGAACAATATTCAACTCCACTACGAAATCACCAGTGCAACAAGTAAGCTGAGGTAGCAGTTTCCAAACTAAGGAGGTGTCTATCAGCACCCTGAGAAGACGTTCGGGCTCGGGGCAATCGTACGTTTCCAGCACCATCCAACCTCTTAAGAATTACGATGATGCATTTAACACCAGTGCAAGTGTTTGTGTGACAGCTTATGAGTGTTGATAATAGTTTCATGTGGACTATATTGACTAAGAATTATCTTTAGGTGACCAATGCACCGGTCTGTATCTACTGTATCCTAAGAATTCCAAATGATCAACCTAAACGTTGGATTCTAAAGTACTATCTCGGGAAATACATCTTACCTGGGGTGCGATTGTGTAAAGCAATCGTATTCATTTGACGTAACGTACGGTATGATCTGTCAAACGGCAAAAAACAAAGGGTTTGACAGATCATATCGTATGTTTTGAGGTGTCAAATGAATACGATTGCCTTACACAATTCCACCTCTGATAATATTCAGTTGTAGAAAAGGATATAAATAAAACAGCTGTAATAAATATTACTGTTTTTATTCTTCCTCAGTTAGTCCTTTATAACAAAAGCCGGGTCAACAGATAGGGCAGGTAGGTCAGTCCTATAAATGCCAAGTAAGTCACGGAGAAAAAGTTACCAAATCCAAAAGAAAGCGAGGTTGTTATAAAGAAGCAAGAACTCAAAACACTTTAAACGCAACGAACAAACTGTACGAACGAAAATCAATACCTAGGGCAACTGATCATGTTTATTTTTTAATTACAAGTTTAACGTCCTTGGCTGTACGCCATACAGACAATTCTTCATTTAATCTTTTTTTCAACACTTAACACTAAACTAGCCTAACTTAACCTAACTCATTGAAATGCGAGGTGGTCCGCATTCCAATGCTCAACACGGAAGCTAAGCGCAGGAACAGCGATCCGGGTAAGACGACGCGATTAGAGCTCGCTTCACCATAATTATCACTTTAACTTCATTGTTTTCTTCAAAAGCACGAATTATCATGACAATTCCACCGCACAATTTCAATAATTGACCCGAAAAAAAAGCAATTTCTAAAATGAAGAAATATGGTCCGTCCCTCCCTTTTCGTTTCCCGCGCAAAGCTCCCACTGATCATGACAGTTGACATTGACAGTTTTTTTTACTGGTATGTAAATCCCAGTCAATAATATTGAATTCATGAACTAGATCACCGGTGAGAGACTAAAAGATGGCTCAGCTAAACAATACCTCACTTCAAATTGGGGTCATAATTTTGACGTAGTCTGTTTTTGATGGCGTCAGTGTCTTAATGCCTCAGTGCGCCTTTAAAACTGCAGAAACACCTAACTAAATAAAAAAAACAGTCCAAATATCATATTATTTTCGTTAAGTAAATTGTATTTAATGATGCCTATTATTCATGATTAAAGTATTTTCAATAAAATTAGTGAGTTTTGTTTCTTAGCCAACCCACGGACTAACCACGGACGTAAAAAAAATACGGACGTAACCTCGTCTAATCATGAGTGAAGCATAATAATGGCCGCCCGTTTAGGCTGTGTGAGTGATTTGAGGGTTGCTATATAAATCATCAATTTCCCTACTGTTTGGTGGAACCAATCGACCCCAGTTAAATCATGTAATTGGCATATATATTTTTTGAACAGAAATCTAAACGGTTAACGTATGTTGATCTACCAAACATAATTTTTGTGACCTCTGTGATAGAAAATAAAACACATGTTATGTATAAAGAAATGTATTTTTACACATCACATTATTAGTGATTAGGCTATGACCATCTATAAACTGCCTCGGTGGCGCACCAGTAAGAGGGTCGCCGTTTAAAGCGACACCTACGCCAGAGGTCCCAGGTTCGATCAGGCCAAAAATATATACCTGAGTTTTTCTGTTCAGAAATTCTTAGGGTAGCCCGAAGTTTGGAAGTTTACTGTGTTTCACCACCCCGTGCTGCCTCGGAAAAGCACGTAAAGCCGTTGTCCTGCGCCTGAACTCTCTCCGGTCGTGTCAGATTGCTGTCACATCGGGCTATGAGAGTGAAAGGAATAGAGAGTGCACCTGTGTTTGCGCACGCACACACTTGTGCACTATAATATGTCCCGAGCAGTCGGTTAGTCGTTTTGACTGGCCACCGTAGCTGAAATCGGTTAGGGGGACTACTGCTATCTATAAAATAAACCCCTTAAAAATCGAAAACACGTTTAAATCACGTATCACATGCTAAAATAATAATGTTAAGAACGTATATTATTATTGTAATTTATAAAGACGCGCTAAAATCCTCTATGTTGTGTTATCTTTTTGTAAACAAAGTGAAATATATTTTATATTAGAAGTATGGGATCTTTTATTTTACTTTTGAAAAACGGTACCCAAAAACTGACGAAATATGATTTTACAGAGTCACATAGTTTGTAGCATACAGCAAAGGTGCATATATAGATTTCCCCATGTTTAGGGAATTTTCCCCGTAAATAAAGTGACAACACTGTTGCATTTTACGTCTGGAATTCTCGTCAATGTTTTAAAAACATTATTAAATAATATATCATGAATCGTTATAACTTATGTATGATAGGTGATTCCATGTGACTTTTTACGTTTACTTATATAGTTTTTACATGATTTCACAACACAAGACGGCATTTTTGCAAAATAAATCGTAGACGCAACGAACGCACTACTACGTGTCACCGGCGCTGTCACTCAGGACGAAATGGCAGCGGGTTGTCGGACCTAGTGTGTATGTGTGAGTGTAGAGCATGTACTACAAACAAAATTGTAGTAGCTTGCATGCTTCACATTTTTTGAGTGTAATGTTACGTCCGTATTTTTTTTACGTCCGTGGGACTAACATGGTCGATATTCTAAGACAGTGCTATACATGGAGTAGTTTGGTACTAAATTTTTTAATAATAATTTAACGACCGTCACAGTGTGGTGTAGGTATTACGTTCCGGACTACAAAGATAAGCAGTCGCGAGTTCGGATCCCGCCTGCACGACCCTAACAAATTTTTCTATGGAAATGTATGTTAATATGTCTGTTATATAACTATAAATTACACTTTCATTTTTTTAAAGTAACAGCGTAGACGCTCACGGATCAAAAGGTCACCGGCACTCGCGTTAACAAAAGTATAACAAAAGACTGTTGATAAACACATCTGTGAGGGATGATACGCTCACTATTAGCGTGTCATTTGAAGGAATCATCCTGTTTACATGATGCCAGATGGCTATGGTGTATTAATAAATATTTCTTTATTTATTAAAATAAGAACTGTAAATATTTTAATTAATCTAATTGGTAAAAAATATACATGTGTTCAGATGATCGTGAATGCCTAGCAGTGAACGTGACTCTGATATTGGCGCCATGGCGTTTCACGTGATACATTTAAATTGCATTTATTAGATAATTATTCAATATTTGAAATGTTAAATAGTTTGAAAATCAAATGTTTTTGTTGATTAATATACTACCGAGCTAAAGTGTGAACTCAATTTTAAAATTAGGCCAACAAGTCTATTGTAATGTACCTACATACTTTAAAAAATATATAGAGAAAGCTGCTCTATTAAGACTATTCGGAATCTGATGCCTGATGTGATAGATGTCAATCCATTGACATCCATTATTCAGACGGTGCCATATTTGTGTACTCTTTTAGTTCGCGAGGCGTCATCTACTTTTATATACAATATCATTGATCCCAGTAATGAAAAAATTACAGTTGCCATATTTACAAAGAAATAAGGTGCTTGATTTTATTTTTAAGCCACTAAACTACGGACTAAAACATTTTTATTGTATTTTAAATGGAAATAGCAATTTTTTACCGATTTTTTGGTACTACGTACATGGTACAGGCCTGGGATGGGACATCTCCTTTGCGGCATAAACGGCTGTAGCTTTTAATTTTGTTGACTTAGAAGTTTAGTTTTTACACCGCTCCAAGAAACAGTAGATTTGAGTATTTGATAAAAAATATAGCTTGATAACACCACGCGTTCGTAAGAAAAAGGGTCTTGACGGACAGACTGACGGACGGACGGCCAAAAAAGTGATCCTATAGGGGATCCGTTTTATTCTTTCAAGGTACGTTTAAAAACGTATAAATATAAAAATTGACTTTTCTATTCATTAAAACACAGTTTTAAATATTCATTTTCTAAACTTCTTTTGGTTTGATCAATACCAATCTATACTATCGATACGAATATTATAAAGTTGAACCATTTGTTTGCTTAAACGCGCTAATCTCAGGAACTTCTGGACCGATTTGGTAAAGTATTTTTGTGTTAGATAGGTAGCTTATTTATCAAGAGAAGTATTAACGTCGGCTTAGAGTGTAAACCTGCTAACTCCATATTAGGTAAATTTTCAGGAGAGACAAAAAACATTCCTTATAAAATATAAATATAATTTAAAAAAAGACTTTTGTATTTTCAAACTTGTATATGTATACCATACAATTTGAAATAAAAAAAAGATAATTTACTTCAGCATTTATTTAATTAACACCACTTTTGTGACTTAGCAGGTTTTCGTAATCAAATATTTATATTAAAAAACAACTAACAGGTTTTCATAAATCAAAACAAAATTTATGTAAGTATTGATAGCATTCATAAAACAAAAGAACAACTCTAAAAAATAACAAAAATTAGGTTCTGTCTTTATGTCCGTAATTTAAAAACATAATTTTCTTTCAAGATCAAACGAACTTATACGGTTTTATACTAAAATTAAAGTTTTGAAACTTTCAGTCACAATTTTAAAATTATAATATTTTTACTTTTAAACAAAACAAAATCTCAAAATGAACAAAAATTTAATTATGTTCTTATAAAATCTAGAAACATAAATCTTTATTCTTATGAACTTATAAATAAGTACTCATTTAACTAACTGGTATAATTTTTATAACGTAGGAAAATATAACTCAGTCTAAATGTTCAAATCAGTCTCAATTTTAGTTCTCTACTCATGAGGTAAATTGTCGTAATAATTACGGTAGTCTGCAGGTAAGGTATCTTTCAGATATTGCAGATCATCAAATTTTCTTTTCGTTATTTTCCTCCTAGTAAGGTGCTGATTTCGAAGAGACTCAAAAGGCAATGCAGTAACTGCTGGTGATTTTCTTTGCGGTAGTACGGTCCAATCTTCTGTGAACCTTAATTTGAAGAATATATCACCATCTGGAGAATACCGAAGAGCTTTAATGTCTGTTACTTTGGGGTCACCTTTACCGCGTCCAGGACGAATGCTTTTAAAAAACCCAACGTCACTAAAGCTTTTGAAAAAACTATGGTTTAAGTAAGTTACGTCGTAAGGTCTGGGGTGTTTTCTTGCTGATCTGCAAATGGTGATGTACTCTGCGGGCACATTGATGTTTTTGTTTTTAAGAGCCCGTTCAACAGAAGAATGAATACTGTCAGCTTCCATCTGCGTATGCCCAACTTCTAGAAATTTTTGTTCTATGATGATGTTGTTGTTCATAGCCGTGCATAATAATGCATTAGACATCACACAGTTTCTATTTTGGTAGGTACAACCATCGCTATAAAAAAATATTGTCTTTGGTTTTTCTGACTCATTTTGTAAAATCTTTTTTTCTATTAAGCTTACCCAAACACTTGCAAACTCTTCAGAATTCAAGCCTCCTTCAGTTTTGTTCCATAGATAACAATAGCCATCTTTGTTGTTTAAATTAAAAAAGGCCAGATTGTGTATTTGGAGCTTTGTTCTATAGTACAAGCTACTAATATTGGATTTAGGGGCCAATAGAACTGCCTGCAAGTCTACAGTACAAACAAGATTTTCTTCATGTATGTCTTTCTCCTTCTCCGATCTAGCTTCTTCTTTCTTCTTTTGATGTTCTGAATATTCTTCTTGGGATTTATTTCCGACTTTATAGAGAGCACATATTTCGCACTGGTCTTTTTTTGGGTGAAATAATCCGAGATTAAGATTGTCAAATTCTTCATGAAATTTGCAGATGGATAAAGCAACTACATTACGTGTTTTACACCAATCATTTACATAAAAATCATAAAGGGATCGCTTTGAACGCCACTCTGGCAACAAGTATTTCTTTTGTGTACTAGCACGACAGTAGTGCGATTCCATCGCTGGCAGTGATTCTAAAAACTTTTTCAGCTCCTTGCGTTCTGATTCGAAAGGCTTAGAAGATTTTTTTGTTTGCTTGGAATCAAAATCCTTGTCATTCTTTTTAAAAGCTGCCCCTTTTTTATTTTTCCAATTTAAAACAGTCCATCTACCAATCCCAAGCGTATTCAAAAACTGTGTTCTGCAGACTTTGATAGGCTCATCATCCTTTTTTAAATGATAAAATAAATATTGTCCTCTTTTAGATTCCTCATTATTAGTTTTTCTTCCCCTTGGTCTCTTGACAGGCAAAGCTGTCACAAGATTATCAACAAAAATTTTTTTTTCTGCCCAACTCATTGTCCAAAATTCTTTAAAAATATTCTGCCTGTCTGTCTCTGTAAGCATTGAACATTTTAAAGATCCTTTTTGAGTTTCCTTACACGAGCATCTATTCTTCATAGTTCTAGGCTGCCTTGGAACTTCGTAATTCCACTTTTCTTCTTTTTTTCTTCCATAGTATTTTTTTCCAGATTCTCTCAACTTTCGGTTACTTTCAGCATACCAGTTTGATTTTTGAATTTGAATTCTTTTCCTTCTTGTATTACTTTTCTTTGGGTAGTTCTCGTCAGACTCAGAATCAGAGTTAATTTTGTATGGTACCAGACCTTCTTGATTACTCTCATCCGATATCAAATCATCTATTTGGATGGATGGTTTTGAGGTAATAGAATGGTCGATAGCACCTGTAGAAGAATTTCGAGGACTATTTTCAATTAGTTGCAAAGTGCTCTGCTCGATAGTATTTTCAGAAACCAGACTATTGGAACAGTGGTGGTCATCAGTCATTAATTCAAGCAAAGGGGATTCATCTAAAGGGGAAATCATATTGATATCTTCGAATTGGACATCTTGTTCTGTATTTTGAGGTTCAATATGACTATTGTTATTTACTTCTTGGTTCAGAGTTATATAATCATCTTTAGTGTCATTATTTTGTGATGAGAGTATACTAGAAATATCTCCTACAAGTACATTATTCAAACCGGTAGGTGAGGAGTCGCAATGTGTACTAGAGCTTAAGTCATCTGATATTTCTTTAGATATAATCATTTCAAATTCGACATTTTCAACCACCGACCATTCTACGGGGAAGGATGCTTGAGATGATTCCAGTGCTGTTTGTCGATTTATATCTTCTTTGCTTGCACACAAGTCCAGGATTTTACGGCCACGCCAATGCTTACTCGATGACATCTGCAAATAAATAATTAATGAATGCATTCTGATAACAATATTTTGGGAAATAAAGGAAAATTAAATAAAATTATACTATACGCTTAAACTCTCAAATTACGTCCCAGTCTAAGCGTGTAGTTTTAAATTTTTTAATTAGATTTTGAAACGTGAAAAAATAAATGAAATACTTTACTGTAACCAATTAAAAGCAAGCTTATTAAGCAAGATATTAATTTAAACATGATTAAAAGTTAATTTATGATGATACAAAATACCTGCTATGTACAATAAATGTAAGATTTATTGTAAGGAAAAACTGCTAAATCCCACATGTTTGGGCGATAGGTTATCTGAAGTTTTACAATAAATATTTCTTAATTTATCATTACAAACAAATAATAAGATAACAGAATAAACACATACCTTGCAGTCATTTAACTTTCAACCTTTATTTACACAGTTATTACAGAAAACATCAATTATTTGTACGAGCACATTTGCCGGCATCGGAATCTCGGTACAAAATGGCGGCTTACGCGGAGTTAGCAGGGAACTTTTGAGGTTATGGATTTGACAGTTTTACTCACACGCGTTTTTGACAATTTTAAAGGAAAACGGACTGTAGCTGTTTTTATTAGATTATGTATTTCTTTTCACACTTTCGAATGATGTGAATAACGTCTTATAGTGAAAAAATTGATTTGGCAGGTTAACACTCTAAGCCGACGTTAAGCTATAAAAAACACAATATGACGTATATGAACAAGTAAATAATGATAAATGTTGCCAAAACGGAGTGGGGGGGGGTATATGTAAACGTTTAAGATACATAAAAATCTTAAGTATGACAGGATTGTTTTGCTTTAAAAGTTCTACAATAAAGTCCGCACCAGCATTTATCTATTTGATATAGTTTACTCACTACATTTTTTTATGTTTATAAATTTGATACTTTTTCAGGTGTTTTTATGCATACGGGTATTTATTTTTATCAAAACAAATATATAAATCACCACGTGCATTCATCAATTTGATCAAAATAGCCCTGTGCATAATTTGATTTCATTAAATATCTTAGAAGCTACCACAGTTTTAAAACAACTCCGCGCTAAAATAACGCTAACGGTTTCTGGCTCTTACTTCCAATGAAAAAATGTTTTTTTTGCGTTGAAATATTTACAGGTAATCCGAAATATATGCAGGCGACGCCGCGGGGGACCGCTAGTAAGTAATAATTACGGTCGTAGTCTCTCGCGCTAAAGACCTAAGACCCTCTGCACACTGTTCGATAAAGTCGCAGAATGACATTCTTAAACACTTGCGCTACTTTTAGCGTAGATCTAACGCGCGTTAGTATCGATGTAGTCGCGATGCAGAAGCTGGATGTTGACAAGTTATGTATTAGTGACAGCATCGATATTTACACTCGCTAACTTTGATGCAGTCGCGCTTCTGTATCAATACTAACGCGCGACAGTATCAATGCCAGATTCAATCTGTTCAATGCGTGAGTCGCGATTTTCTAAACGCACGACTGCATCGATGCTAAAAGTTGCAGTATGTGAGGGGTCTACCAGGAACAATCTCATTCACCTCGCATTATCTTTTGTTTTAAGTGACATCCAATTTTGTTTTGTGTGTGTAAGTGATTTTCGTAATAAAGGGGTGGCACGAGATACCTGGACCGTGCGTACTCTTTTTTTTTAAACTAACCTACATCATCCCATTGCTGGGCAAAGGTCTCCCCCAATTTTTTCCTATATGTCTCTGTCAGCTGTCAACAATTCCCAATCACTCTCAAAGCGGGACAGATGGTCACACCATCTCTTTTTAGGTCTACCTCTTCGTCGATAGCCGTCAGGTCGTATCTATCGCTTGACGATTTAGGCCCATCTATCCGGGTGCATTCTACACACATGGCCCGCCCACTCCCATTTAATCTTTGCTGTCTTTTCGCCTACATCTGCTATACGAGTTCTGGAGCGTATTGTGGTATTCCGGATCTTATCAATACCCAATACGCTCCTTTCCATAGGTCTTTGGCAAACCTTGAGTTTGGATTTTTGACTTTCGGTTAATGACCACGTTTTCGCTCCGTAAGTAAGTACGGGCAGGATGCAAGAGTAAACGAGTTTTCATTTCAGTGTCAATGGAAGGTCTCCCTTCATATACGCTTTCAGGGACCAGAAACTCTTCCAGGCGTTATCGATACGACGACTGATCTCTTTATCCTGCCCGTTTTCGAAGGACACTATCTGGCCCAAGTATATGTACTCGTCGCATACCACTATGTTGTTTTCAGCGGCATTGGTCATGTCTTTAGTTTTTGACCTATTCATCATCAATCCAACCTCAAGGCTCGCCTCACTCAGTTGTTCGAGCATGGTTTCGAGCTCTGACGATGTATTGGCAAAAAGAACTATATCGTCGGCAAAGCGAAGATTTGTAAGCTTCTTAGCCCCAACATTGATACCCCTAGTTCTCCAGGGATTGACCAACTGTTTAAATACCTCTTGTAAGGCGCTGGTAAATAATTTAGGGAAAAGTGGATCTCCTTGCTTGGACGCCCTTTAATATTGGGAATGATGTGCCTGGTGCATGAAGTTTTATGTCTGCTGTACTCTGTTGATAAATGAGTCGCAAGAGTTGTATGTAGGTGGGGTCCACATTCTGGCGTTCTAGAGCGTTGAATATAAGCTCATGTTTAAGGCTGTCGAACGCCTTGGAGTAGTCAACAAATCCAAGATAAAGTGGTTTATTGAATTCTTTACACTTCTCTATTATTTGGTTAACAGTGTGGAGATGGCCAGTTTTTGAAAAATGTGGGCGGAAACCAGCCTGTTCGGTGGGTTAATGTTTCTCTAATTTATGGGCAATTCGATCTTCGTATGACTTTTGCAAATTATTTATAAATATGGGAAATTAATCTAATGGGCCGGTAGTTGTTGATGTTATGTCTGTCACCTTTTTTATGTAACAAAATAATGTTTTAATGGCAAAATTTCTTAGGCGTACTCGTAAGTACATAAAAATCATCAATTTAATCGGAAATTGTTTGATCGTAAGTTCACTTTGATATCAACACTCAATTCCGTAACTGTGACGTATAATATTGCGTATTGATGATGACAAATCACTGAGCATAATTTAACAGTGAAATAAGAAATATAACATTTCATCAAATTAATTTTACATCAATTACACAAGTGTATTTTAGACTTCCAATCAAATGGTATAGAACATCATTATTGTCATAAATATGCATGTATTTCAAAATTACTTATTAGCAATAATAGGTAATGCTACTGTGTTTTTTACCCTACTGATAATTTTACTGCTTCAGTGAAAATATTTCATTGTACCAGTTACTCAAATATTTCCTTGAGATTTGATGTGAGAAAATAATTTATAAGCTCCAAGAAAGAGGAAAATGTTGCGTGGCATCCATCTTGAATGATAAAATATTCACTGACACATTTAGTTATGAGCATGTAGCTTCTCCACCACCGTACCACTAATAACCACTTTCGAAAATTTCTTGGTTGGGTTACCTATAACGATGAAATTATATTTCATTAATTTAATTTATTAATTTCAAGGGCTTACAAACGATTGGTAAGATACAAATTATACATGTAGATATCTATACATTTGTTAGTAATAATATTTTACCAACGCTTTATACAATTTCCAAAAATATTCCCTTTTAGAGTTCAACCCTTATACTTATACGTAACCCTTATAGTTTCGCCATTTCCGTGTGTCCGTCTGCAGTCCAGCGCAGAAAAACAAGGTGCTAGAAAACTGTAATTTCGTATAGATATTGAATATAATCTTCCCGCCAAAGTGTCATTAGTCTCTTTACAAGTAACGTTCTCTTGCTAAACCCACCGTGTCGGGTATCGTTGAATAGGTATTTTAAAATGACGTGAGTGAGTTTTCTTACATATTTTTTTAATAAAGTGGCTTGTGTCCGTAACATTCAGTTTTAAAAGGCAAGTTTTTGTTATTTTCCAATGTGCCACCCTCTCCCAACTAAAAGGTAGTAGGTGGATAAGTGAAAAAAAACCACAGCATAAGCTTACACCATGAATTCAGTAAGAAAACTATCACTGGTATGATATGTAAACAAATGACAGAGTTGTGGTCCATAAACTTAAAGCGAAACACTTCTTAAATAAATTTTCGTTTAATTTTGTTCCTCCAAAACGCGTTAAGATATGAAACTGAAACTGTAGTTAAATATTGGTATTGATTGTCTATTTCAGCTGTATAAAACCGGCCAAGTGAGAGTCGGACTAGCGCACGAAGGGTTCCGTACCGAAAATGTACGTAAGCACTTTTATAACCATAAAAATCACATGTAAAACATGATAGATATTTCCTTATAATAAAAATCCGATTCTTTTTAAACAAAAAAATATTCAAAATTTTAAAGCAAAACTGTTTTTTTCTAATAGTCATTTATTTATGCAACTATTCCCACTGGGGAAACTTCTGTCTTTTTTTTTCAAATGCATGAATAATAAATAACAAGAAATAAATATTTTTTGTTGGCACCGGTGCCATTGTAAGAGAGTATTGTTATTTCAATAAAGTCATTGAAAGATCTCTTTGTCTTAGTTAAGTAAAACTTTCTTTATCATACAAATACTACTAGTTCACAATGTGAAATTTTTACGTGTCCATGTGGCAAGGAGGTTGGTAAATTTGGTCTCCACTGCCTTTGTTGCCAGCAAAGCGCTGGGCGTCTCGCCCGTCTCGCTACCCTTAATTAATTAATGTTCCTTCCACGTTGGAACCACTGGTTTGGTCCGTGATGATGGCAAGAGACCCGATGGCCTCACGCTTATTCCCTGGGAACGGGGTCGGGCCTTAGTTTAGGATGCAACTCGTGTCGATACTTTGGCCGCCTCCCATGTCAGAGAATAAGCCCTTAAAGCTGGTGCAGCAGCGGAGTTGGCTGAAAACGCCAAGCGTCGCAAGTACGTTTCACTTGCAAGTGATTATGTGTTTTCGCCGTTTGGCGTTGAAACGTTTGGGCCGTGGTGACCCTCTGCTAAATTACTGTTTAGAAAAATTGCAGTAAAATCAAATTCTTCAACAGCCAATAATAAAGCTGGCTGGTTACTAGCTCAAAGAATCTGCAAAGCTATCCAACGCGGCAACGCAGACGGCATCATAACCTCCTTGCTGCAAGGAAATGGTTTCGTTTTTGAATAGGTAGATATTAAGTTATTTTTTTATGTTGTATGTCTCAGTTTTTTTTCTTGTTTGTTATTAATAAAAATGTTTACAATTCATACACATCAATTCAAATGATTTCGCCTAGTTCAGTAAAAATAAAAAAGTACATTATGATACAAGTGTGCTAAGTTGAACATTATATACAAGATATTGTGTGCACACGAGCGAAAGCGAGTGCGCCATAAGAAAGCCGCGTATATTATGGTCACAGGCACACGCGTTTCATACGACGTTTTTCAACATACCTGCGAGGAAAAAACAAGACTCTTCATTACTTAAGTTTTTAATCAATAAAACATTTAGTAAAAATACATTTCACTCGAGTTTGATGGCAAAAGACTATCGCACGCGTTTTTCGCCTCGTTACGTATGTCCGGCAGAGTTAATAATAGATTTTCTTCATTTTCTTCACTTGAAGTAGACATTTTCGTTAATATTAAACTTCACAATTTGGATTAATTTACTACTACTTACTATTACTTCGTCACAGGCGACAATTATTTACGAAAAATGGCGCGTTGTTTTTTTTTTTCTTGCCTCGATACCGTTTTTAAAAATCTGGATATGCCATTTATTGAAATAAATATGTAGATACTGTTATTTTTCGCATAAATACTGTTTGTTGCTAAAATAAAAGCTGTAACCCGACTAAATTATATCGCTTTTTCTTGTTACTTACGACATGTGTACTAGGGTACAAATGTAAATTAGTAAAGTAAAGGCACTAGTGCAATAATATATTGCAAAAGCACGCGTGTTTAATATCTAGGATTATGTGCCAAAAATCGGTGGAATAAAAACGTCTTTTTGAGCAAGTGTCTTGAAAACTAATATACGTATTGTTAGCTTAGCGTGCTTACACGCCGCGCGGAGAAAAACATTGGGTTACGATGCAAAAAGCGATTGATTCGCTAAGCCACGTGACTTTTCTACAGTGACTTCGTAATCTTGTCTAACGCCCTTCGACTAAACGAAATTTCCAATCACTTTAACAGCACTCGCTAAATTGCTGACCCAAGCCATTTCCCATTTGATATAAAATAATGAATGGACTTCATAAAACGAACATTCTTACCATAAAATACTTTTTATCCGCAGATGGCTGAAATGGTTTCCCTCTAGCCACCGAGAAACAAATATATTGCGATTTGCTCCTTCATTTTCTCGCAAGGTATTTTATTGCTTTGGGGTCTCTCATAAATTCTGTACTCACTCAAAGAGAAAAATAAGGTCTAGTCGGCACCGAAGAAATTGGTGCGAAATATCCTTATTAGTTTATTCTTATCACATAGTCCCCGGGGTCATTTGTACTCCATACATAGTACATACAATTCTCTCGTTTTGATTCTATTATTATATTGTACCTGGGGCGTGTTTTGTAACACAATCACTAGATAGGTGTGCTGATATAAGACATATTGATTCTCTGTTGTAATATCATCTATTGATACGGAATACCTTATAGGAAAATCGACAATGTCATGTTCTATGATTGGATACATTTGGCTGCCAGTTGGATTTAGTTTGTTAAAAAATAACAATAATTTATTTTGTTATTATAATCAATAAACCATTAATAATTGATTTCTGGTTACCTAAGAGCTTTTGACCCTTTACACACTGCGATTCTGTCGCGCAATGGACAGATTTAATTTAGCATCGATGTAGTCAAGCGTTAGCATCGATGCATTCGCGCTTCTGCATCAATGCTAACGAGTGAGTCGCGTGCGATGCTGAAGCGCGTTCTCGAAACGCGCGACTGCATCGATGCAAAAGTCGCATTTTCAAGGGGGTCTTAATTTTTATTTATGCGGCTATTGTAGGCCCCACCCTGGATATAATAAAATATACGAGTATGGCTATAAAAAACATTATTTCCACGAATGTCTCCTTATACCCATACAATGACGACCTCCGTGGTCGAGTAGCTAGCACACTGGTTTCAAGCGTCGCCATCTCGTGAGGTTCCGGGTTCGATTCCCGGTCAGGTCAATGTAGAAAACGACCTTTTCTATATTGTCTCGGGTCTGGGTGTTGTGGTACCACCGTTGTTTCTGACTTCCATAACACAAGTGCTTTAGCTACTTAGCTTGGAATCGGAGCAATGTATGTGATGTAGACTTACGGCCGATTTCTCTATATCTTAATAAGTTTCCATTAGCGTTATCCGTTTACTACTCCATACGAAATGACGTTCCATATTTGAATTAATCGTTGGTTAGTGCTTATTTGTCGATGGCGAAACGAGCCCTCAATCTACAATTACCTCAACGTTGCGGGAAAATGGAGACAATCCTCTTATGAGATATTTCCAACTAATAAAAGATTATCCTTGTGTCGAGCTGAAATTGGTTATTATGACAGAATACGATAGCTTTAAGTAGTTTCAGACATGAGTTACTTATGTTGAATGTAAATAAAGAGAATAAACATCAATAAAATAAGTATAGAGAAGATCTATATTTAGTTATTGATGTTATACAAGGTGTTTCAAAAGTACCCGTTAGGAATGAACGAAGCTACTCGGAAACAGTAATTAATAAATTTTCTCCCAAATTTAGGTCAAAAACGTATTTTTCTATGACTTCTCAAACTAAATCAGTCTCATGGCCCTTTTAATTTCTACAAAGATGTTTTTCTAGGAGTTTTGTTTAATTACTATTTCTGAGTAGTTCCCTTCATTCCTAACGGGTAGTTTGGAAACACCTTGATAAACAGTGTGGTGGCCTGTAGTAGGAACAAATTTTAATTATATTTTATTATATTTATTTTATTGTTTTATTATATTGCATTGTAGTAAAAAAAGTTTAATTAGTGGTTCTATAGGGTATAGGTAGTTACCTTGAACTGGCAATAGTGCTCTTAAATGCTTAAACTCAGAGATATAGTAATCCAAAGTTATAATTTCTAATCAATGTATATCAAAATTGATAACTCGTTGTAATAACTGACAATAGAAACTGGCAAACAAATGCGTCCTTTTAAAGAACTTGACGTTCTGTAACTGGACGCATTTGTCTGCAAATTTGCAATACATTGCTGATTCAAATTATAAATATACTCAATTGCAGAAAATAATAATTAATTAATTTTCCTTATTAATAATAAAATGGTATAATTGCTTATTGGGGCTTTATTACAAAAAACTCCTATTTGATCACGCGTTGTATATGAGTAGTGTCATTAATTAAATCTATAAAGTCTTAAATCAATCAATCCTTACATATCTAGGTTCTTCCCCATATTTCTCTGATTAAACTAGTGGGTTCGAAGGCGTCGCGTTTTTTCCCGTGGGGCTACCTTTGTGCCAATGTGTACCTAGATTCCAATGAGGAGGGAATGAGATGTGTTATTCCGAGACATTTGCGTTTGCAACGGTGTCTTCTGAAAAAGTTAGTTATAATTAATTACTATGATGTGTTTATTGCGATAGCCAGGCAAGTTTCAATTAAAAAAGGACATAAAAAAGGCCAGGATATTTAGCAGTGTTTGCAAGAAACTTGTAAATGGGTATTTCTTCAGAAAGTGTTCTTCGTGTCACCTTCGTGGCGAAAATTCATACTGATATTATTCAAATGAAAAAAATACTGCTATAAAGAAGCTATTAAACTGTAACAAATTCTGTTAGTTCATAAAAATCGGTTCACTATTCATGTAGATATTTAATATTGAAATTTCGTCAGCCACGAAAGTTACTCACCGTGACACGAAAGTTACGCTGCGTCTTTATGGATAGATAATTCGGTAATAAAAGTATCAATTACTTGAAATATTACCTCATATTGAACTTTATTCATAATTAAATACTGCATTTATTATACTTGCTGTTAAATAGATAATTTGTCATAAGATAAATTGAATGTTATTATCGGTCCATTAGCCTTTACAAACTTACAAACATCATTATAATAAAAATCTAAGTACATATCCATAAATGTGACTGGTTATTTTACAGACATGAGTATAATCATTAATTTAAATGAAGATGAGACAAAAAGTTATGTGTTTAGGTATAACATATATTTTTAAACATTCATGATGAACACTAACATAAGAATAGTTTGTTACCTTCGACATTGTTACTATGTACCAAATTATTTATGAGTATCTGATATTTCAACACTGTCGCAAGTGCGATGATCACAGGGTACCTAAAACTGTTGGGAGTGTGCTGTTATTTGCAGACTTAATGGTCTACCCTCCTTCAAAGTCATTTATTGCACTCTTTTGCGGTATTACTTACCTCAATTTCACTGTTTACTCGCATTTGTTCTCGACACATAACACTGACAGTATCTGCCAGCTATAGGATACTGTTAAATTTTACGGTTTCACACTTTCAAATCAATGGTATTTTGACATTTGACAATTTAAACCCATACTCACGATGGAATTTTTAGTATTTTGTAACCTAATCACTTCCTTGACAAATCTTGGTAAGTATTCGCATTCGATCGAAATTATCTGGGGTTATAAAGTGAAGCTAAGGTACATGGTAGCAAATCTGTAGCAATCAACTCTTTACCCTCCAAAGTAGTGCCTCAAATTACATATAGGTAACCCTGCATTTTAGTACTTAGATATTTGCCGGCTCTTATTAGAAGAGTCAGAACTCATTTTCAAATTCAAATGCATAAATTATTCCCCTCATAAACTTTACAAGCAAAAATTAGTCTTCCAGATAATTTCCTTGTCTGGAGTGAGACTATTTAGACTACTAGCTGCTGCATCATAGCTGTAAGAGCGTTCAAAATACGACCTTTTCTTATCCAATTAAGAATTAAAACTATTTCTTTAGCATCTTTGGTTACACCAGACGTCACGCACTTATTGTCAAACCTTGGATGTATAGTATCAGTTTTTATTGTAATTTTTCCCGTGAAACAAACTCATGATTTACAGTCTTTATCTAGTAGCCTCAAAGTAGACTCTTTTATCGGTCTAGTCGACAATTTCCAGCTTTAGACAGGGCTCAAATTTTAGCCTTGCCGCTTGGTTGATTAAATAAAGACGACTGGCATAAACTGCCATCATTTCTTATTAGTGGCAAATAATTATTTTCAAGGTTTGCTTTTGTGATATTCATTATTTTCTCATGTAAACTACACGAATTGGGGTAATTACGAATAATGCACGAAAATTAATTAATTAATGAGTATGCTTTTTTAGAGTAACTTATTGTGATTACTTTACGCTGTTATTTAATTAGTAAATAGATTGATCAGGCGATTCAAAGCCGAATGAAAATCAAGATTTAAGACGTCATGTTCTACATATTTTTCTAGTAAGCTACATTATTTCTATAAATCATATCTGTGCCTCTGGAAACTGTCTTAGTAGAAAAATTCAAGTATAAAACGTTAAGGCGGTTATTTTAACTGCATTTACAAACCATAAAATATAATTTCTAGTGAGATAAATACACTTTGATAACCTTTCGTAGTATGATTTGTAACTTTCGTGGGCAATTGACCACGAAAATTGTGCCACGCAAGTGACGAAAATTTTACATTTTCAGAAATATTAAATTAAGTAACTAACGCTTATGTAATCTAATCAGCTCAAATGAATCTTGACTATGAGTTTTATGATTCAATAGTAGACATTTATGCGTAACGCTGACTTATAATTTTAAAACATCACCCATGAAGGGTCACATGAACTAAGATCTGAAGAAAAAAAATAAAAAGCGAGGGGCTGTAATAAGCTATATCATTGCTGTGAGATATTAATTTATCTTTTATTGGTGTTTTAACCCGTCTGAAGTTTCTGCGGACCTTTGGTTTGAGTCGATAGGTTGAACCTTTTTGAAGTTATGAGCATTTATGTGACACATGTTCAAAAATGCTAAAATCGTGTGACCGACACAAAATTAATTATATTAAATTTAAATCTAAAGACGGATTTTTTCCACCTCAATATAACTTATCTTGACTATATGTAATTTTTTTTGACATATATAATGTTATTATAATGTAAAAGCTCAGCAAGACATAAGTGTTTAAACTGAGCGCCAACTCGGTGTGACGCGTGAAGAACAGCAGTTTTACTCCCGATTCCGATGATAAAATATTTTTTCCTACAAAACTATAAATATTATTGCACATTTTAAAGTGAATTCATATAAATAGATACATGATAAAACATACAAAATTTATTCTTAAAATAAACATTGAATATGTTGAGAATTACAAACGTGTGACCATCAAAAAACGGTGCTCAAATAATGGCCCAAATGTATACATGTGGTCTTTAGCACTATATGGATGAAACATATGGGATGTAGTGCTGGAGAAGGATGAAGCGAATCAGTTGTACGAAGAAAACTAATAAAAAAATCTTGAATATATCATTATCACGAGTATATTCAAGTCGAGAGGTCAAAAGGACGGCGGAAAAGTGTAAAGAATGGGAAAACTCCATCGACAAGAGCCTAGCTCCAAAATTTTATGATGATGATAATTTCTACATAGATACGTTTTGGGTGTTTATTTTAAATATTGCAATTCATTTTTAACTTTGAAGTATACTGCTTCTTACGTATTTACTAAGAATAGGTATATAGGATTAAGGACAAATTGATTGACCTGACCGTGTCAATGTATAATTTACGAAGTCAGCAAAGTTATTAGTTTCAATTATTCTGATTGGAGCACGTTTGATGTTGCGATTGCTAAATAGAAGCAATCAAAGCGCGACAAGTCAGCGGTCGCCAAACAACTTTTGTAAGGCTTGACTTTCAATATAGTACCTACGAGTATTTAAGGTATTTCGAACCTACTTGAGCTGCTTCCCTGGTAATGAAAAACCACGTTTAGTATCTTGTATTGTAGCGCTCTTGACTTTAAAGTTCCTGATTTGTTCAATAATTTTAAGCACTGTACAATGTTAACTGATGCAGTCAAAACTTAGTTACATACGAAAGGTATTATGCGTCTCAATAATAATTATTATTTACATAATTCTAGAATAATTGATTAACATTACTTAGAGCTTATAGTTACATAGCACAAGTATTAACAGCTTGAGATTTTTATACCAAAGGACGACATGTTATGTCCATGTCAAAATTCGAGCAGTCTCTTCTATATTCTATCTATATCAATTGGAGTAAAATTAATTTACATGTCATACGTGTTCCCGGAAATCCAGATCAGTCACTTTTTGATAGACAAAGATTGTGGCTGCCATAAAATGGATCACTGATAAAAATAACTCAAAGCTTATATTAGCAGCCAGAACTGTGAATAGATGTTTTTTTTTGTAATTTAGGTATCAATATATTTACAACCTGTAGATATTTCATCGTGATATAATATTCTTAGAACGTAAGTATATTTGTAAATAGATTTACCATTTACAGAGATATTCAGGAGTGATATAGAGGAGGCAATTGCCAGCCAGTTAGCAGTAACTCGACGACGTATTTCGCATCTTCATTAATTAACGAGTGAGAATAATTCAAAGCTTATGTACTAAAGATTAATCATAATTAATGACAGTCGAGATTTGTTTCTTAATACAGTTTCGAATTGTAAAAAAGGGGAGAATTCATCTTTCACCCGATCATATCAAGTAATGCAAAAAATAAATTTAATATAAAAGCTTAGGATAGATACACACTACACATAGGTGCACACATCTTTATAGTACTTGACGAATAGTTCTTATGAATAATAGAGCCCAGTTACGCAATATTGTTTGCACTTACTCACAGATTGCAATCGATTGGCGATCGCCAGCACATTACGTAAACGCTCTGCCGAATGACTTTATCATCAGATTATTCTAGTATCTGCAAACAATCAGACAGAGCATATATGCAATATTTATTCGTACTTGCATTGCACGAGGAAATACAACGTAGTAGATAATTATTACTGATGTTAACTGCTAAACGCAGATGCAGGCTTATTCGGTATACTAATGTGTCTGTTTTTATATTGTTACTTAGCCTATAATTTTGGATTATTTATCTGCTCTTATTGTTTATAATTTCCATTTCATTTTAAGAACTTTAGGACCTTGGCATGATGTTTCAAGTAGATGTTCATAATTTTACTACAAACTACGAGTCTATTTATACCACATGATTGTATCATACATTTTCATTATGCAACACTTGAAATTATCAGACAAAAATGTTTTTCAAAGATTGTAGCGTCATAAGGCAGAATATCGATATCAATAGAATTTACTAAACGAAAGAAAAATCGATAGGAAAAAATACTCGTCATATAGTTGCCAATATTGTCCTCGCAAAATACTGTTTTCCTAGAACAAGTCACGCTCGAAACGGAGTCTGATTGAGCTGGCTCAAAGCCTTTATTTGCATTCGTGCCAATTGCTTCAATAAAATTTAAAGCCAGACCCTCGACATGCCCTGTATGCAATGGGTCGTAACTAACTACTTTGTGTATCGGTTGGTCAAACTGGTTAGTTTTCATTGCAGGCATTTCGCTATTAAAACATTGTAACTCAACGATGCGGTATGACCAATACTATTTTAATGAACAAAGAAACAGATCTTCAATATGTGCACACAAAATGTTTTATTATGGAACTGTTTTTCTTAAGAAACTAAATGAATTCGTAGTGTGGAAAGTTAAAAACGTTCACGGATTCTATTGTTAAGTTCTCTGTTTGTAGAAAAACGTATCATATGTGTTTTTTGTTTGTATTTATTATCAACAGGATGATGTAGGTTTTCAATGCACTTGAGCATTAAAAACGGAGAAGTATCAATATCAATAATATTTGGTTCGGGGCAAATCTTGCATCTTTGCATCAAAGCTAACAAAGTATGCATTTGGCAGTCACCAGTGTCAGTGGTATGTAGCAGATCACAACGGTTCCGCTTATAGCCAGCCAACGTATGGTAGATCAATACACAAACAGCGAAACTCGAAATTTGTGATTTGTGTAGCTCGTATGTGGCTCACATGTGACCTACAAATGCCGATCGGCTCGCGAATCTTTTATGCACAGACAGACCAATTCGAGTAGGGCTGCCGCTACGTTCCGGATCTTAAGTTTGCAGGACAATGTTCTGACCTTCTTTTTAGGGTAAATTTTCCATTTGCAAGAACAACAATTGCGTTAAATATACATTTACGTAATCTAAAATACAGTTCTTTAAACAATGGTGACATCCAACAACGTAGCATAGTATGATTTTGGATTATATGTGGACCATAAGAATTTGACGATAAGTAAGCGACTGAATTCCGTTTCCAATCATAAAGTACGTTTATCTTTGCTAGTCCAATAACGTAATCAATCTTTTTATCACTCTCAAAATATTATCAGCGATAAAAAATAATTAACCATTTGATTATAAAAGATTCTTAGTATTCAATGATGAATTATGTGAGTAGAGAGTTATATCTTAATCTTATTTTTAAATTGATTATTTCGTTAATAAAGAATGTTTTTTTTTTACAATGTTCGCAAAAGCAAAGAAAAACAGTCTTTAGTGAGCTTAATTCTTTCGAGATGAGTCTATATGTTTGTGTTAGATGAAGTTATGACCACTATTAATTTACCACACGAACGGGACGATCAGGTTTTGTCACACAACACTACCAACCAGCTCTCGCCCAGCGGATTTCCAAATACCGTAGCTACTTAATGTCCTTCGAAGAAAAACGATATGAAACGTATCCACCCCAGACTCCATGTTATTCTTTTATTCTATTGTCCGCAGTTTGGCTTTTAACCCCGAGGAAAAAGGTATTTATATTTGAATTAACGACTCCGCGATTTTAAGTCGACTTTAACTAGTATTCAAGGTTTACTATAAACTAGCTTTATATAAATGAGCTCTTTATTGTACATCAGAAAGGTCAGTTCTTAATTTTTATAGAAAATTGACAATAATGCGGTTTATTTTTATTATTTTCAACAGGGCTCCGATAAGATAGGGTTTGAACTTGTTTAATGACTATCTTTATTTACGAGTATGAAAACTTGAGATTCGTAACCAAATCTTCTGCTTTGAAACATTGAAGTTCATCAAATTAAAGTTGGCAACCCTCTCCTGCAATGTTTGTCTATGCCCGCGCGTGTTGCAATCAGCGGAGCCGTAAAATATTTACTAACGTTAAAAATTCTGTATATACGGCTATATCTAATTATTTCCAGTTTTAAAGCTCTGCTTTTAAGAGGAACAACGAAAGCCCTTATTAGTAGCCATCTTAGGCAGCATCATTGTCACAAATAACTTCGATCGTAACTTTTTAAGGTACTATAGTAGCGGCTCTAGCGAACTTTGTTTCGTCCCAGGCCGCGTATATAAGAATGCTGCTTCAGTACGTCCCCAGACGGCTGCTACGAACTAGATTAGCATTCTCTCACCTTTTGTAACGATAATCACGCAGGTAGCTGCTACAACCCGTCTCCAAAGGCGACATACTGCACTATGATTCAAAGAAACTCGCGTTAAGATTTACTAGAAACCCTCATTCTATTCGTTGAGCTCGCCTGACGTATGTAGAATTCCTAGTATTCCTGGGCTTAGTATTCCTAGCATCAAAACATTGTTTTAGAAAGGTTAACCCAATACGTCTCCAAACATATTTCCTATCTTGCTCTGCGTGCGCCGACGCCGATTATTAACACGTACTATTTGTTTATTCTGTAATATAATTTAAAAATACTCTGAAAAAAAAAACATAGCACACCCTTTAGTATGGAAAAAAAAAACGAACTGTGTGCAGAATAACAATAACTAAAATAGCAGTCAATATACTGCATTTTAATTCTTTTACTTATTTTAATTTCTTTATATCTGATGCCATATACCTTCTTTACTAGTTATCCCGAAACTTACTTAAAAAAATAAGCCACTCCGAATAAAATACCATGACGTTTATAGTTTTGACCGATAGCCTGTAGGAAAATTATTTCCATACATTTTGTGTCAAAATCGAGCTGGGTGCATATTGCGATGCAGTTTTGATAGGTAAGCGGCTCGCTTTCCTGTCAAATTAGCAGTTCGCATTCGCATGATAACAAAAAAAAAACAATTTGCGAAATTGGCCCACGGATGATGGCGTAACCAAAAATAATTATTTTTTTATATCTTACAGATTGTTATGTAATTTGCCATTTGGCGGTTCTTTTATACATATAATACGCTGTGATATATGTTGTTTTTCGTTTATTTTGTTCGATAGTCAATTTTTAATCAAACTAAAACTACAATAAATCCTGATTTTGCCGAACTTGATGTGACTAACGAGTTATTTATTTTACTGACATTATCGTCTTCTCATTTATAACCTTTTAAATCATTAACTCCAGTTATTAGCAATTAAGTTATATATAATTCCTTCACAGTTTGTTGAAGGATTTAACATGCAATTCCAAATTAGAAATATTCGTCCCAAAATTGACGGTCAGTTTGCAGATCCAAACCAACAGAATGTTGCTGTTTTTGATTCTACAGCTTCGCATTTGGTAAAGATCGCTCATTTGTAAATTCTAATGAAACTGTCTTGAACTGGTAAAATCCGTTTTTCTTTGCTTGTCGAATGTTGTGAACAATGTTGACATTTCTCATTGATAAAATTATTCATTTTAAAATGAGGTAAATACAAAACTCTCAACCTGCATAAATAACTTATCTTCTAACACTGAGTTTTTTTTAAATCGATTAGTTAAATAACATAATCTGATATTATTTGTTGTTTATTTTTTTTGCTAAGCATAAAATAATGGACAAAAATATTTACGTTTATCAAACTTACACTTATCACAAGGCAGTAGTAAGTGTTGTGAATTGGCCAAAAGGGTATTGAAATTTTCGTTTCTCGCCGTACGCGAGCATAGCATTCCGCTGGGTCTAATTTGATCATTGATTCGTACGAATGAAACGAACAAGTCTTTTTTTCATCTCGCTTGTACTCGACAAGCTGAACAGAATTTCAATTTGAACTAGCATATTCACAATGCTATTGTCTTCGTAGTCAATAGGAAAGCGTAGTGTTATTTTGTATCATATTAATTTCAGTACCTTAAAAGGTATAGAATTCCTTGTAAACATGTTTTGTTTCAGTTTAACGAAGTGCATTAATATTTATTTAGATTGAATTTATAAAGTTATTCTGTTTTTCTAGTGTTTCACTATGTTTAAAGAGTAAATTGGCATCATTAAACGGTGTAAGACACTGGGTCCTATTCTTTATCTGTCTCAGTTGCTTTTCACAAGTGCAAAATGTAGCTACTAGCTACTTACACAATAGAACACAACAACAATGATATAATAAAATAAAAATAAGACTACATACCCTAATGATCTTATCTGTTTTGTAGTCAAAAACTAGAAAAAAAATTGAGTCCATTTCTGAGTAGCCAAGTGCGGTTGCCCCCGAAGGAAACTTCCCAAATTGGAATAGTTCTCGGGATGTTTCGAGTTGGCATCCATCTTTGTAGGGGTAGAAAGCAATACGAAAGGGTTTTGCGGTTTTTTCATATGCCAATACCCGGCTTGTTTAGTGACGGTCTTATTACGCGTTACGTTGTTTTTAACCGACTTCAAAAAAGGAGGAGGTTATCAATTCGACTGTATGTTTTTTTTTTTATCATTTTTTTTTTGTATGTATGTTACCTCATATCTCAGTCGTTTGTCAACCGAATCGAAAAATTATTTCGCCTACTTAGAGGGTGTACTTTCTAGTTGGTCCCATTTTTTCCATTTTGGGATCTGATGATGGGATCCTGGTGTAATCGAGGGAAACCCTCGAATTTAAAAGGCACGTATAGTATTTCTTTACTAGAATCTTAATGTTGACGTGTTGTTACGTCTGATAGTCAACATCTTGTGGGGCTGAGCTGATGGTGGAACTCCTTAACGCTTAGGAGTTCAGTTATTGTAATGACGAAACTTATGATAGGTAATTTTTAGCTTCTTAAAAAATTGAATCATAAGGTGCAACTCCCCCCCCCCCCCCCTCTTATGTAATCACTAAAAATAAAGAAATAAAATAAACTTTAAAAAAAAGTAAAAACCGACTTCAAAACCAAAATGCACTAAAAAGTCTTAAATAAACTCTTCACCATTGAAAGGAAAGGAATCCGTTTTAGGCAAACAATTTCTTTTTGTAGTCGGTGCTGTGATAGTTGATGCTTGATGGTCAAAGTGATGGCACCGACTCCAAAAAGAAATTATTTGCCTAAAACGGATTCCTTTCCTTTCAATGGTGAAGAGTTTATTTAAGACTTTTTAGTGCATTTTGGTTTTGACGTCGGTTTTTACTTTTTTTTAAAGTTTATTTTTCTTGTTACAGAACACAATATTGCCTATACCGAACTTTGGCTATTTTTCATACAAAAACATGCAATAATCGATATAATAAAAATACACCGGTCCAGGAACAATCAAAGGCAGAAAATGAAAGCTTATGACCCCCATCATAAGCCATTTTCATTTGGAACGCGATGTACCAATCACTCTGTATAATATTGGACACCAATCACAGACATTGCTCTGATCCCAAAGTAAGTAGCCAATGCACTTGTGTTATGGAAATCAGACACAATAGTGGTACCACAACTTCCAGACCCGAGACAATATACAAAATTATGATTTCTACATTGACCCGACCGGGAATCGAACCCGGGACCTTGGAGCGGCGACGCCTTGAAACCCAGCAGTGCTTAGCCACTACACCACATTATGCTATAATCACTACAACATTTCAAAACTCGTATTAAACAAACAGTTTGTAAAAAGTAGAAAAACATGCAACTCGTGCGTTTTTAAAAGCATCCTTTTTCAATTTCCAAGCGTAAATAATTTATGTTCTCGCTTTTTCAGCGTAATGCTTAATTAACAGTACACATATGTTGTTTACGGGTAAAAAGATAAGCCTGAGCTATCAAGGGCCCAGTTTATCTCTCCGATCCAGGACTCTGCATGGTTGTAAATTTTTTCCCGCGTTTACGATTTACGGCGTTATAAATTCTGAACGAATGCGGATAGTAAAACGAAAAGCTGAGTGAATTTTTCAACGAGACCTCAATTCCGTTGCTGTGCTCCGAGTACTATGTATTTACTACATAGAACGGTATGTTCAGTGCGATTTTATTGCGCACTCGTGAAGTACATAGTCCGGTGCGTTTTTTCATACTATTCGATGTGAAAGCTTTCGGCGATATTTTACGTGAATAGAACGCCTCTTCTATCTTAACGGCTGGCTGCGTTGATTAGAGGTTACCGAGACTCAATGAAAGAAATGTATGATATGCATACATCCGGTCCACATTTCAAAACGCTAACTACCTGTATCAATAGTCTATTTGAAGTACCTATTTTATTTAATTACTTAGGTACTCTTCTCAAAAACTCGTATACTGCTAAATATATTTTCTTTGAGATTTGAAGCCATAATTACTACGACTAATAATAGTTTCCGTAAGCTTTACTCAAAGCTTCGAAACGACAGAATCGATTTATTTGCTTATACCCACAACATCTTCATTAACAACATGTTTACACATGTACAAACATATTTGTATTTACTTTTCGCTCTAATTGATGTTATAATAGAAACAATATGTATTGGCAATTTGGTACGTACGAATATCTTTACATATAGAGTTTGCTTATCATTTTATTAAAGATATCAAACCAATTAACAGCTATATGCCCTATGCCATTTATTTGTTTTATAATGTAGCTAGTATGTATTCCTTAGTATAGTACAAACGTTATGATTTGCTATCTATTTTATTATAATCTGGATAAGGCTACATTTGTTTATAATATATAGAAACTTCATGCAAAAAGCATTCTCTATTAGTGAATCATAGATCTAAACAGAGAAGATACCTTCGATGCTTTAAGTCCATTTAAATAATGATTTGAGGAACCAAGGTTTGAACTAAATTATAAAATCAAATCAGTTTTAAATGTTATTAAACTGGTTGAGTTAGCATATTTTTTGCGGTTCCTCTTTTCAATCGAAACCAAATCTCCCTCAAACATTCTCAATGCTCCTATTTATGTCCAAATTGGCATGAACCTTCTAGAGAGCTTTCCATTGTGACGACGATCCGTATACCTCTAATTTATTAAATTAAACGTGTATTTCCAGTTATGTGGTGCTCATTAGGGAAGAAAACGGGCGGTTTCCGGTCGTTCAAACGAAAGCGTTTAAAACGGTCGCCAGGTGAGTGTTTTCTTTCAACGTGTTTACTTTGTTGACTGCTTTGCCGAGGTTTGTTTTAGTCCGATTACAGGACATTGCTTTTACGTAGGTAAATTGATTTCCTGCATACTATTTGAATTATTTTGTAAAAGTTGGTTGTGAGGATACCATTCAAATAAATAAACGCAATATAACAATTTAAAAAATACTGTGTCATGATGACTGACTATTGAGCGAGATCTTATGGGTTCAATAGTCACACACAAAGTCGTGTTTTTGGTTATTTATCAGATTAGTTTTATTTTATTATTACCGAGAAGAGAGCTACATACATTACATGTATATGGTTTTAAAAAGGTAGAAATCTGTCATACTTGGAAAAAGGAGGATCCAAATACTAATTTGGGCCTTTTGACTATGCCTTATAAAGAAGCTCAAAATCATACAACGAGCAATGGATAGGACTATGCTGGGTGTTTCTCTTCAGGATCGAATCAGAAATGAGGACATACGTAGAAAACTAAGGTAACGGACATAGCCTTGAGAATCAGTTAGCTCAGGTGGCAGGGCACACAGCGCGAATAACTGATGGCCGTTGGGGCAGGAAAGTTCTAGATTGGAGACCCTTCGACCAAAGACGCAGCGTGGGACGTCCACCGACAAGATGGACAGACGACCTTGTAAAGATCGCAAGATCAAACTGGATGCATACCGCTTGTGATCGGTCGCTGTTGAAAGCCGTGGGGGAGGCTTATGTTCAGTAGTGGACGTCCTTTGGCTGATAATGTTGATGATGATGAAATATTGATTTTATACAATGATCCTGTAGCGCTCTCCTTCAAGTGCCATAAGTTCAAATTCCATTACAAAAGTTCCTTCTCCTCAGACTCCCGTCCCGAGCTGGTGTACACTTTCATCGAGCAAGCGGTGCAGCCTGGCGCGCAGGTGGCGCTCAAGTGCTCAGCAGTCGGTGAGCCTCCACCTCGCTTCCGGTGGACCCTGGACGGACAGCCGATACCAGCTCATCATGGGTGAGATTATGTGTCATATTCGCTGATGCTGCCAATCTACTGAATAATGAGACTTGAATAGTTTAGATCGATATATCTTGAAACGGTCATTGTCATTGTTACATAAAAATAGTTTCAAGTACTCATTTAAAAAAAATACATTATGAGGAATATGTTGGTAACTAGCGGTTTCTCATAGTTTTACACGCGTAAATTTCGAATTTCACAAAATATAACTAGGGACTAAAGTCTATGTGCTATTTTAAGGTCTGAGGCATAATATTGTAAGGTTTCATCAATCAAAAAAATCCATTCATTAGTTTTAGCGTAAGGGAGTTACAACGAATTTTCACATTTATAACATAAGTAGGATAATCTGTTACATCTTTTTTCAAACTAAATGTTCCAACTAAAATGTGAAATGAGCTTATGTGTTTATCCTCTTTATATTTTATAGCGTACTTTTCTCGTTCCTCTACTCAGCTTAGCATAAACATGCCTGCAGAAACTCTTATCAAGTCGTCTGTTTAACGACTCTGTGTTCTACAGTAAGTTTGCTGCTACGTGGCTTCCATTTCAGAATTTGTAGGTGTGCACTATTGGCTATCGGTTGTGCGGTAAAGATTTGCGTTACACACGTTTTGACTACAAGTCAATACGATAGGACGTGAATTAAGGCTCTTTGGGTACTGTAGAGAGGTTCTGGGAACATGGGAACATCTCAAGTTAAACATTCTTGAAATTCACATCAAATCAAACTTTTACTTGAATGATCAACACGGTAAAATTAAAAATAAACTCTTTTAAAATGAGGTTGCATGATAAATAAAATACTAATGTCACAAGTTTCATAATGTATTACGAGATTCAATTATTCAATGAATTTAACTTGCTACATACTGTTGGCTTGGTAGATCTCACAACGGTCTCGGTGGCGCAGCGGTGATAGGGTCGCACTTTAAAGCGACGGCTACGCCAGAGATCCCGGGTTCGATCCAGGGTCGGTCTTAAAATATATACCTAGGTTTTTCTGTTCAGAAATGCTAAGGGCAGCCCGGAGTTTGAAAGTTGGCGGTGTTTCACCCCTGTGCCTCGAAAAAGCAAGTTAAGTCGTTGGTCCTGCGTCTGATCTCTCATCGGTCGTGTCAGATAGGAATAGAGAGTGCACCTATGTTTGTGCACACACTTGTGCACTATAATATGTCCCGCGCAGTCAGTTAGTCGTTGTGACTGGCCACCGTAGTCGAAATCGGCTATGGGGACTACTACTATTACACATAATTAATTGTTTTCGTTTTTACTTAATTGAACATCGAAATAAGGTATGAATCAACCATGCACATCATCAGCCAACAAATAAGCAAGTGCAAATAAAGTTTCCGCATTACCATTGTAAATGCAATGTGCCGTGAAGATGTTCACTGGTCGTAGAGATAGAATCCGATCCGCAAGATCAATATCTATTGTTGGTCTTCAAATGGAGCTGGTATAAATAGATTTCAGCTGCTCTACATTTTGATCTAAAATTCATTTTAAAGAATATTTCTTGGTCAGTACAAAGGACTCGTTTTAAAAGTAGTATTCAAAGAATATTGAAGGATCGGAAATAGTTACCTTGGTGGATCAAAATGTAAGTTGCATTTAGAAAAAATGAGATCATACCCTCAGTTTTTACCTGATACCAATGAAAAGAAATCTAGAGCTATTGTAAAAACACTGTACTGCGAATATAGTAGCAAAAAAAAACGAGCTGCCACGAAGTATTCCAAGAGCTTACATTCTCCCTCCGACAGAATGCACAGTAATGCTGTACATTGCTTTTAAAATATAAGCTTTAGGACATTTTGCGTTGTAAAAACCGCGTTAGATGTGTGTAAAATGTGTACTGAAAACCGGCTGCCTTGCCAACTGTCGCTATTTTGGCCTGTCTTGCAGCGACGGTGTTTTAGTGCCAAATCGAGACGGATGACATAACAAAACGAAATACATACATGACGTTAGCAATGTTATGTGCGCACATCAATTTTATTTTATGTGCAGTTGCGTTCTTAACGAAATAAAATGAGGCATAAATAAGGAGATAGTTGATGTTTTACATGTTTATAACTCAATTTTATATTCTACAAAAGCTTAGCTTTACAAATAGAGGGTTGAAAAAGCTTCGTATTTGTTTGATAATGATTCGGGTAAAAACTGTCTGAAACTCACATAAGATAAAAATAAAGCCGCGTTTCTGACAGTTAAGGGACCGCTAGCTTACTAGTGGAAACGGCAATTTATGTTTGTCTTTGTCTTATTCGGTGCGGCGATGGATCTAAAAAAGTAAAAATGATGTAAATCAGTCCACTCGTTCTCGAGTTGTGTAGTAAAAAAACAACTTTTTAAATACAGGCTCAAACAGTGACGTTCAAAAATTTATTTTGGTTTCCAGCGCTGTCTAAATACACGGTAAGCTAATTTTTGTAGTTATCGAGGTTTTTTTTAATTTTTTTTTAAACTTTTGTTCGTCTTGGTTATAGCTCATAATTCAATCTAAGTAAATTTAATTTATAACTAGCATACTGTCATTAAAAAAAATACCGGCCAAGTGCGAGTCGGACGGTTTCGTGCCAATGTTGACTGAATTAGGGAATCCACTTAGTAAACTACCACAATATTTTGTTGACAGCAAATATGTAAATGAAAAACAAATTTATGTTTGCGGTTGTCGAAAATGTGCTATATCTTGAAAACTTCTAGTTCTATCCCGTCCAACCCAATTTTCGTTGAAAGTATTTGTTTAAGATCTACATTTTTTTTCTAAATTAACACTCGCTTATTTTAGAGGTTAGATGGGGGGGGGGGGGCGCCCATTTTACCTCTTTGGAAGCGTCTATCTATGAAACGTTAGTCTTTGAAAGAAAATAGTTGTAGGAACCTCGATATCATTTTAAAAGACCTATCTATAGACACCCCACACGCATAGCCTTGACAAAAATAAAAATAAAATGGTTTTAGTTTCATGTATGCATTTCCAAAACAAATGATATTTAAGGAGGGTTCCCTTAAATATCATTATTTTTTTTATTGGAATCGTAAAGCGATTCACAGATTACATCTTCCTACCAAATTTCAACAATGTGATATTTATAGTTACAGAAAAAAATTGGCTGTGACATACGGACGGACGGACGGACAGACAGACAGACAGACTTGAAGAAACTATAAGGGTTCCGTTTTTTGCCAATCGGCTACGGAACCCTTTAAAACGACATAAAAATATAATTTCTCCAAAACTACGAGGATTCAGCTAACATGTATATTTATATTATATATTTGGATAGACCAGGATGTATGGCTCCCAAAAAAAAAAACGGACGTCACTGTATGGGCCACCATGTATATTATGAATAAAGCCGAAAAAGAAGATAGAGATTAAAAAAAGGTGATAAATCAATGTTACTTTTTGTATTGTACAGTGCCATCATAACGGAGGGTCGTGAAAGCGGCCCTGCTGGCGTAGGCTCGAGCGGCAACTACGTGCTGTCAACGCTATCTCTAGCCAGCGCGCGTGTGGAGCATGGCGGCCGGTATGACTGTCGCGCAACCAACGCGCACGGCAGCGTCGCGCACGCCGCACGGCTCAATGTGTACGGTGAGTCAATAGTAACAAACGTTCAAAGCGCTTTGCTAAATACTTTCTAATGCGTGCAGCTAGGGAGTGGAACTCGCTGCCTGCAGAAGTTTTTCAGCAGGAATATGGCATAGGCCATAGGCAAAAATTAGTATAATTATTATTTTTTCTATTTTTAATTATTAATTTAGGGACTTTTACAGTGTATGTCAGTCCCATCGTAGCCTAATTTTAATTACCATAACATCCAAACAACAAAATCAAAGCAAAAACTACTAATAAAAAATAAATAAAAAACAAGTGACTGTCACTGGCGAATCACCGAAACCATATCGCAGACAAGTATAGCAGCATCTGATGAGGGTTTGGCTAAAATATGCTTTGATAGACTCCTACATCAAAAGTCCTAAGATTAAGTCGACTCACTAATGACAGCCGCTCACTACGGTTCTTGACGAATTTCGTCAACCAGTGTTGTACATCATCTACTCATCACGAGTAGGTTGCTACTAAGCTAATATGCACAACCTCAGACCTCGTCCACACCTGACATCAGCTGCGATCGAAGTCTAATGTATGCTTAGCTTCAAATAAATAAATAAAAACATTAAAATCACCGTGTGAATTACGATTGCTACAAGTCTCTAAGTAAGAACGACATAGAATTCTGTTGCTTTGAACTCACAAGTGTCTAGGTGACGCATGGGTCAGAGGTCACTTTCATTCTGTGCTCCTTCGATTTTCGTATCACAGTGATTCACCTGTGAATGCGTTGGTCGGCAAGTTACTAGATTTAGTGTGCTACGAGTTACGACTACGAATGCTATGACTATTCTGTAGCTACGAAAATGAAGGAGGACGTTGAGCTACGAGATGGAGCCAGGAGATTGCAATACGCTATCTATAGCAAGACATTGTTTGGAGATTTATTTATTCTGATTGTGAAAGATAAGTACTTACTTACTAATATGACGTGTGTTCATGTTTTTCTTTAGGTTCTTGGCACAATATTTTGTTTCATCCAAGTGTAGTTTTGTTAAAAATGTGTCTCAAATTATTATTTATCTATCATGTGTACATCATTTATGCAAGTCGTAAAGCCTGTTCTATAACTTTCATTTTATTATTGTCAATTTTAATATGTCGCTACAATGTATTTTATCAATGCCGGCAGGTGCGGTTAGCTTTGGCACATGTTCAATCTGCCAATATCAGAATTTATGAAAATTTTACATGGATAATATAAAGGTTTTGGAACTGTTTAAAAGCCAATTTCGTTCGTCAGTAGTACAAAGCTATACTACCTTAGTAAATGATTTAGTTACAATGAATGTAGAACTCAGAAGTGATTGTTAAACAAACAGGTTGGTGTTTTGATAGTTGTTTTTATGTTTAGGTCCTCCGTACATCAGAGCCTTAGCTCCTGTGAAGGCGGTTGCTGGGTCTGAAGTGACCATTTGGTGCCCATACTACGGATTCCCAGTCGAGTAAGACGCTTTCATATTTATTTATTAAAGATTTATAAAGATCGCTGGATCACACTAGATGCGTACTAATGATGATGAGAATTGTAGATTTTTTTTAGACTCAACTACAAAATTACGTACGAAATTCACCTTTACTCTCATATCATATCATATCACTTTCTAACTTGTTAGCAGATAAGGAAAATCGGAATACGTTGTTCAATTATCAAGTTTTTGATTCCAAAGAAATAACTTTTTCAACCATCAATTCCGTTCGTAACATGAAAATAACATTACTTTTATAACTTTGTGAAGGACGCGCACAAAGTTACACACTTTCCGAACAAACTTGCTAACCATGTTATTTTTTATGTAAAAGTCTGGATAACTTTCTGTATTTCTTAATATCAGTCGAATAAACTTTTAATACATGCTTCTGGTATTGCTTTGCAGAATTATTGGACTTGTACAGTGTTCTTATGATCCTCGTTTAGTTAAATGTATTACAGTTTTTGCTGTTGATCTAAGAGAGGGACTATACTTGTTTTATTTGTTTATTGAAGCTACAAATCTTTTAATAGCGGTTGTGAATGTAAGTTTTCAAATACAACTTATAACCTACTGTATTTCAAGTTAAATGGGTGACGTTACCCACGGCAATCCAGTTCTGCGGGATCACTGTAATACTGGATCCAGCAGAAAACTTTGATGTTCACACGGCTGTTTTTTTTAAAATATGGTTGTCCATCACCTAAGCCCTGTCAACTCCTAATAGTGTCATATAGTCCATCTCGCTAGCACTTACCGATAAAGCGGCGCGCTGTGTATTCCTATCTTTCAAAGCTTTACCATGGTAATTACTGTGTTTGTGCATACTGTCATTTTAGTCGTGGAACTAGTCCAGTTTAGTAACAAAACACGATCAGTAAAGAACATTTATCTGTTATTTGTTGGTAACAAATGTTATGTACCTATGAATATTACCATTAAAACGCGTATACTACTAAACGTCATCCTGCAGAAAACAGTACCTGCAAAAACGGAATGTCGCATCGCCGTGGAAAACGGTGGACAACTTAGCTCAAGATGAATTAAGGGGTCGAGGTAGTGGTAGCTACTATTAGTTTTAGGCTCTCAATGCTAATCTTACATTTACGTAGTTTTTAAAATAAATAAAAATCTGCTGCAAATAAATATTCTTAATTTGAAATTAAAAACACCCTTTTGTTTTAAAATATAATTTTTTTCAACTACAACAGTACCATTTTCTGCTAGATCTGTCAAATGGGAAGGAGGAGCAGGAACGGACCCTCGCTATCAGCAGGTGGAGGGTCAGCTCACCATCACCAACGTAGACCGGAACCGAGACAGAGGCACCTGGACTTGCTCCGTGTTGACGCCGGGAGGCGAGCTCGCTAAGAGAGAGGTATGTCAATTACTGAGGTTAAGTTGAACCAAACATGATTAACTACTTTTAAAATACTCCTACTAAAGATTACGGTAATGACAGCTGCTCTAAATAGAGGTAGGTACGCAGCAGATATTATACATACAGCACAAAGCATAAGTGTGTGCGAAATATTCAAATGCACTCCCTGTTCCTTTACTCCCATCCCATATATTACGTTACTCGTATACTATAGAAAAATAAGGTAACGGAACAAAAGACGAGAGTTAGTAAATAAGATAGATACATGCTACATTTGAGCTGCTTTACGCGTGCGTTTTGACCCAAGGTTTTGATATTCATGTGTCCCCCTAACCCGCTGCTTACATACGCAGGAGTATATAAAGCACACGTTTCCTTATTAAGTTCTTGGTGGATTTGGGACACTGACGGTAGTCTTTCATACTGGTGTCTTCTCATGGTGTCAACCGACACCACTACTGCTTGAGCTTATCTATTTCGCTTGTTTTTTGTGTTTAACCCACGTTACATCACAATGTTCTTCCAACAGGTCCAAATAACAGTGGTGTCCCCGCCAGTACTATCTCCACTGGTGTTTCCCCCCGGCCTAAGGGCAGGTGACCGAACGCAGCTGACCTGCAGCGTCACGTCTGGTGATATGCCAGTCTACTTCTCATGGCTGAAGGATTCCATGCCCATTTCTAGTATACTCCAGGTATGTACTTATGAGTTTCAGTAATCTAACTCTTAATGTCTATTTTCCAAAGATAAAAGTTGCTTATCTCAATGGTAATATTGTAGTCTTGTTTAGTTATATTTGAAACAACGACAATAACATAAAAACACATTAAAATATTGAGGCTAAGCTCAGATCCATGCGAGCTATACTTATTTTGAATATGTAATTTTAAATGTTTCACTCTATGCAAGTCAGCCTTAGCTTAGTCATCAGAGCATTGAATGTCGAAGTCAGTATCTTTAGGCTATCTTTTTTTATTTACACTTCATGCACAAATAAACGGTCCATATAGCAACTAAATGCTGAAGCCATTCACTACCACTCAACCAAAGGTCTTAAGAAATACGAAGGAAAAAAAAGAGTATTGACGTATTAACATAAAATCAAGTGACATAAAAACATTCTTCCTAGGTGGACGAACGCGGTGCAGAATTCTACAGCATGCTAATATTCAAGACTCTAACCGCGGCGCACAGTGGTGTGTACACGTGTGTGGTGACGAACACAGCTGGCAAGGCCAATACTTCAGCCGAGCTCGCCATCAAAGGTAAATTATCTAATTTATCGGTTCTTTGGACACATAAATTAATAAGGTCCTTTTACTTTCTTCTTCCCAAAATTACGTTTCCGCCGTGTACAATATTTTGTGACGGGCGAGAAATCAATTACTGTTTGATCGGAATATCTCTATTTACTTCCTTTGATTGCTGTCTAGGTCTTATTTTTACTTAGAATGTTTGCTTTCCCTAGATATAAATACCAATTCGGTCATATAAATTCTAAAGAAATCTCTCAAGAATGCTTGTATGTGCGAGCTCAATATGGAAGCATAATTTAAACAGCCGCTGAAAGAAAACAGCATTTCCATTACAAATTTATTTAAATTTTCACTGAAAATAACGGCCTAATTCAAAATTAAATTGAGGAATACAAATATAAAGGTAATATGAACAGAAATGAAAACAGTCATCATATTACCTAACTTGACTAATTGGCATCCTTAGTCACTTGCGCGACTGGGTCGGTCCCACTACATCCATTACCCATTTCAGTGCTAATACGGGGATAGTATTACCACTGCAATGGGTAATTGGTATTGTGGGACGGACCCGCGTGTCTTACGCGCCGCTGCGGCGCTGCTGCCGCGCTGCCGTGTATAGTATGAAATCATCGGCAGCGCGACTGTCGCCCGTAAGTCGCGCTGATAAAGTCGCCTAAATGTGAAAGCGCTCTAAATGTGAAACCGCTCTAAGTGTCACCGCATTTTTCCGTCTCTGACTGGCACTGTAATGATAACATTGTATGTGTGACAATGACGTGTTCACCCAAGTGGACCGCTAAACTTTCACTTGGAACATAACATTGTTTCAACAAAAATATTACTTTTTAGTACCACCATACTGGCAAATCGAGCCAAGCGATGCGTCAGTGCTCCTGAATGGATCGCTCACGGTGAGCTGCGAAGCAAAGGGACATCCATCTCCAGCTATTTATTGGACCAAATTTTCAGGTAAATCACTGTAAACGGTTTACAGAAACTAATTATTCCCCAGTTGATTAAATTGCGCCATATTAACGGTGCAGGTGCACTTAAGCTTGTTGATCGGATAAATTACGCTTTAACTAATTTATATTCATGCTAGAATTTCCGTGATCAAATAGAAAATTTAATGTTTCAACCCTAATATATGATGAATGACGAACATACTAAATTCTCAGTCTGAAGTGGATGGTTTTGTTTATCAACTGGACAATAGCTCGGTTCAAATCCCGTCCGCGATTTTTTAGTTTCTTATTGAATCTGAAGTGTAGTCAATGTTCATCAAACTATCTACTTTCATTTTTATAACAACTATCTAAACAGGTAGTACAGAAACGACTCTGGGGGGAGTATCAGATCCAGTGGTGCTTAGCAACGGATCTCTAAGACTAGAGACAGCGCGTGCTGAACATTCTGGAAAGTACCGGTGTAGAGCCGACAATGGCGTCGCCCCTGCCCTGTCGAAGACCCTCAACATACATGTTAATGGTAAGTTACAATAAGAAGAGTAATATTTTGTGGGCTTGATTCATAGAACGTCACTATTTATAGCTATGACGAAGAATGCTTGACTACGTTTTTAAAATTACCTAGTGGTATTTTAAAAACGTTATTTTTATCGTAGCTAAAATAAATACTAAACCCTCAATTATTGGTGATGTCAAAGCTATTCCTTATCATAGTTTGACTCCTACTTTCATTCCCATAAACAGAACCAGCAAGATTTGAAACGCCATCAGTTAATGTGACTGCAAAGCTTGGTGAGACTGTGCGTTTGGCCTGCGTGGCGCGTGGAGACTCACCTTTATCTACCACCTGGAGTCACTCTGGGAGGGCTTTGCCTAACTCGGACTATAGGTAAGATAAGTAGTTCCTTGTGCCATCCTTACAAAAAAAAAACTGCAATATTCGAGTCCCCATCAGTAAAGATGTCCAACAGTATTACACACTACTACAATGACACTCCATTTTTATACTATGTTCCGGCGAGGCATTTTTCTAATGCAAAAAAGGTTGGTCATTCGTAGGTGTTATCGTACCTTTATAACATTTGGTTAGTAGTCGCGACTGATATTAGTTTCTTTTTTAAATTATGCGGCGTAATAAATGACTTCACCGAATAAATTCAAGTTAATTGAGTTTTCCTTAAAATCAACGTTGTTCATAGGATGAGCATATCAGAGACCCGCAGTGCCGAAGGTCTGAGGACCGAGCTGGTCATCGAGCGCGCTGACCGTCGTGACTCCGGAGTGTACCGCTGCCAAGCCTCCAACCCTTATGGACGGTCTGACCATTTCGTTCATCTGGCTGTACAAGGTAAGGCATATACGAGATAACAGGTACATTTTGGACCATCGTACGTAAAATCATGTTGTTATATGAGCATAAGGACTCAGGCATGGGCTTTCAAAGTTTAGTTTAAATTTAGTATATTCTTCTTTCTCAATTTTGTAGCTTTTATTTAATAGATTATATTAAAGTATATTAATATAACACATATATTAATATTACACCACGCACGGGATTGAAATTGTTTCTTATTAAGTAGTCTTTATTATGTTAATTATGTTACCATTACTTACAGTTATTTTAAGGGAAACCTGTAATTAGGCTTACTTACCTTTACAATACTACTGAAGAAAAAACAATGTATTACGCTGTTGGATTTATAAATAAATAAATTAAATTAAATAAGTGTTGTTAAATATTGGTGTTTTGACGTTTTTGATCGTTTTCACATCCGTATGTACGAACAACAACGCGTCAAGGTAAACACTGCGGTATCTTATTTAGTTGTAATAAGGGCTAGTTTGCAACAAAAGTGGGTAACCGGATGTGCTGGCCACTGTACATTTAAGTGCACTTTAGCATAGTTAATCAAGAGTTATACAGAGTCATAGTAAAGTAACGATGTTACTAGTCGGATGATTACCGCACTTACTTAGCAGCAACATCAATTGCTATCATCATTGACTGAAATACGGCTTTCTGAGACACTCTTTAAGTATTGTCGGCCTCTTATAAAGGGTTTCTTACGAAGGGTCCTTACGAGAGGTGGTTAAGGAAATCAGAATATTAATGGTAGCCGCTTATTATATGTATTTATGAAAATCTAATGTATGTACGCAAAAAAATACATTCAATCACGAAAAAAGTGATATACATATCTTTCAATAAAATACCAAAGCACAATGTAAACTTACCGGTTAATTAATTTAAAACTGTCATTAAAGAAACCCTAATGACGAAAGGGTATTATAAAATAGATGATCATTCAAAAGATAGTAATGTATGGACTTGCATTATCACTACAAACATTGTAAACCTCTTGAAAAGAGGCATTGACAATAGTGACTGAGTTTGTTGCGCAGCTTCTTCTCAGCACTAGCCCACAATTGTCCCGAAGCTGTGGTAGGGTTTATATTGGGACGTGTAAAAAGGTTCCCTAATGGGCCTGCCAAAAATTTGCATAAATAAATGACTTTTTATGACTTTTTTCGTTTCATCGCAGTTAGTCAGGGCTTTGAAGTATAGACAGTTTAAACGCAAGTTTTATTTCTAGAACCACCCGAGCCACCAGCAAACTTCCGCGTGCTAGAAACCACATCAAGATCAGTGCGGCTGCAATGGCGGCGGCCATATGACGGCAATTCGCCTGTACTGGGCTATGTAGTTCAGTATCGGAAACACGACTCCACCACCACCGACTCTTGGAGAGACGCTGATACGCACAACGTGTCTGTTTCTGCGCATACCATAGATTCGTATTCGGAGTAAGTGTGTGCCTGTATTCGTAGATATTCTCATTTGTATTAAGTAGTATTGTATAATGTTCATCATCATCATCATTCTCAGCCAAAGGACGTCCACTGCTGAACATAGGCCTCCCCACGGCTTTCCACAGCGACCGATCACTAGCGGTCTGCATCCAGTTTGATCCTGCGATCTTTTTAAGGTCGTCTGTCCATCTTGTTGGTGGACGTCCTACGCTGCGTCTTTGGTCGAAGGGTCTCCAATCTAGAACTTTCCTGCCCCAACGGCCATCAGTTCTTCGCGCTATGTGCCCTGCCCATTGCCACTTGTCTAATGTTAGTGACCATGAAAGTTTAAAACAAAATATTGTATTTGTTGCTAAAGCTGCATACTGCACTGCAGCTTTAGCCGCAGTTTTAAAATACCATTTTAATAATTAAATAATTTTACGCTTTATTAAGCTATTATTAATGACTATCGTACATACATAATAGGTAGGACGGAGAATAATAAAAAATGAAGTTAATACATATTAACAATTATCCACCACCATTAATACTTAATGATACCACCTATAAATTAGAAGGGCCAGTAATCTGTTGCCGTATCCGTCATTAGAAAATTTTACCATTGTTTCAATTTTATAACAACAAACATTCTTCTTAATAGGACTGAAAGCGCAACAATAACCGGCCTGGAGCCAGCCACAGCGTACCTGGTGCGCGCGCGCACAGTGACAGCGCAGTTCGCTTCGGCGCATACACGTGCTCTTCTAGCGCTGACGCTACACGAGCCACCTGCGCGGGCGCCGCTCAGTCTCAGGGCATCTGCTCCTAGAGCCTCTACTATTGAGCTCGCTTGGCAGGTGAGACTGTGAAACACATTTACCAATCATAATAGATAGAAGACTATAGCGAGAGCAGTTCGCATCGGTGCATACACGCGCTCTACTAGCGCTGATGCTGCACGAGACGCCTGCGCGTGCGCCAGGGCTTCTCCTATTGAGCTCGCTTGGCAGATGAGACTGTGAAACACATTTATTGCATTGGCATAATGGCTTATTTTAATAGACAGACGACTAAAGAAAGACCGGTAATGTCATGGAATTCAACTTGTTTAAATAAATAAATATGCTCCAGACAAGGACTAAGGAAGAAACATCCTTGTGCTACGAATACCAGACAACGATTAAGACGGGTCCGTCTCCCATATATACATAAATACTTATAAACATCCATGACTTAGGTAAAAATTCGTCGTGCTTATCACTCAAACATTTGCCCCTTGCGGGATTCGTACCTGTGTCTGCCGGCATAGTACTTAGAAGCTCTAACCACTACCCAAACGCATTGTCTCCTACACCAGCTCCAACGACATGCCACTGAAAGTAACTAAGTTACTTGTGACTTTCATGCTTTGTTTAGATGGCTTATAAAACCAGACATCACAGGTGGTCGTTATAATCCGAACAAATAAAAATATACTGGTTTATGTACAAGTTATGTAGTGTTTGGAACTCGTATGGATAGGTAATACCTACAGGTAATAGGCGTCTCAATACATACTCGTAAGTAATCATCATAAAACCATAGATGTTATGGTAAGTACTTCTTTCTTATTTCCTGGATGTCTAATTGATTTAACCTGAAATTAGTGTTACATCACAGAAATACGAGCGGTTTCCTAAAGTCTCTACTTGTAGCGGATACAGGAACTAGCGCAAACACCGCGACGGATGCAGACAGGAAATTTCCACATACGCAATAGTATTGGAGCGCTAGTGCGGATTTCGTATCTTTTGCTTTGTTCGGTGTATTTTTTTTGACTTGAGCTGATCTAATGCACCGTATAAAACGCTATTATTTGGTGAGCTATTTTTACATGAGTGATTATTTTTACTCACAAGTTACTGGTATTAAGACAGTTTAAAACGTTACCGAAATATCATTTGATATTGCAACGTCATTGAGGTATAATTAGTAGGGATTAAGTGTACCACAAGTGATTTTGTCTATTATATAGCATTTTATACAGGTTGTTGTTTTGGTCAGCTACTCCCAACTAAGGAGTGGTTTTACAAACGATACTGATGCCTTTTTTTTTAAATGGAAATAACCCATAAAATCAATTTATTATTCCGATACTGGCAAGCGAGTCAAAACTACCAGCGCCAGGTCGCCTCTTCGTAGCTTATTTGCTACGACGTAGTATTAAAAGGTTTTTTTTAAACTCTCATATATTTATTTAGAACAAGCATAACTCATACCATCATTCCCGAGTTGGATGTCCTAAACAACACCCTGTATACTATAAATAAAGAAAATCTGCCAAACCCTAATCTTGCCTTAACCACCGAAGCTCTAACCAATGTTCTCTGTCTATAGATATAAAAATGTTTAACGCTTCATCCAAGTTAGCCTAACTAAACCTCACGATACTTTACTAACCTTGTCTCCAGGCACCACCATCATCATCGTGGAACGGTGAGCTGCTAGGCTACACAGTGTGGTGGTGGGCTTCTGCCGACGGGACCCTGGCTGGAGGAGCCAGTGTTGGCATGGAGTTCGCCACCGTGAGGGGACTGATCAATAAGTACACTATTGAGAGTTTGGAGCATTATACAAGGTGAGAATATTCATGATTACCGATTAGGAAAATTCTATGCGACGTCTTGATCTGTTTATAAAAACTTTAGTGTCTCCTATTCCGCACGAAAACGATCAAGATGCATTCATCGAAAATGATGAAGATTGAAAATGAAGGACACTGTCTTTTACTTTCCTTGCCTAATATGGTTGCACGCTACAGATTTGCCTATATCGTTTTGATAATCTTTGAAATACCTTACGAAGATATTTAAATATGGTAAATTTCCGTTAGGTACTCTGTAAGTGTTCGAGCATTCAACAGTGCTGGTGCTGGCCCTGCCACAGCTCCAGTCAATACACTCACGCAAGAGAGTGGTAAGTACTTTACTTTTTATACACTGTGGTTTATCTATCGGATAGGCATAAACGTACCTGAAGCATTATGTTGCTCTGACATATCTATGTTTATTTGTATTTGACTGCCTTGTTGGTGAAGTGGTTAGTACCTACACTGATTACTGCCCAAGAGGTCCCGGGTTCGAATCCCGTGTCAAACCGATATTTGTTTCTGGGTTTTTCTGTCTTAAAAATACTCGGAATCAGCTCGGAGAAGAAGTGGGTGGTGATGACATCCACGTGCATCGGAAGGCACGTTAAGTCGTTAGTCCTGGGCCTGATCTTTTCATGCCGAACCTGACGTCTCACCAGATAATGATTGTGAAGAAACAAATGCGTACACACTTAAATACAATAAACAATGTGCCGAGCCGATGGACACTCTGAGAAGATTGACCGAGACCGAGAAGGACGCAATGTTTAAAATTTATTTATCGATTTTGAACGTCTAATTATGATATGCTGATGCAATTTTTGTATAATTGATATAGAAATGTCCTTATCAAGGCTCATTCGATCAATATTTTTACAATAACCTAACAACTCTGCTATATCCCATGAGCTTTATACCATGTACCGTATAGCTTTCAATACTCGTATTTCTAGATCTTTCAAAAGTTTTACTTTCATTATATCTCGTTAACAGTGCCGTCAGAAGGGCCTCGTGCAGTCCGATGCCGCGCAGTATCACCACAAAGCTTGAAGGTAGAGTGGTCGCCGCCGCCGGCGCACGCGCACCATGGCGCGCTGCTCGGGTACAAGCTGCTCTATCGCCCGGAACATAGTGAGTACGGGTTCGGTCATATTATGTTACTTTTTTTACGGGCTTTTTGTACAGTCGACAGCACATCAGGTTACCCACTTTCGTTGCAAATTAGCTCTTATTACAACTGCATAAGATACCGCAGTGTTTACCTTGAAGTGTTGTTGTCCGTACATTAGTAATTTCGATAATCGATATTTAAATTGAATTAGGTTCAGAATAACAGGATATACAAAATACGTGACGAGAAACAAAACGTATGTGTAACGTTTCATACTTAATATTATTTACTAAACTTGTGTTAATTACAGTCGATTTTACTAACGTCTGATAGGACATTATCCTTTCGAATAAGTATAATATGATCGATTTTAAAATGTATTTTTTGTAAATGATTGCTGACAAATAGGCGACGTTTTCAAATTAGGCGTTTCGTATTTTTTTCGACGAACATTCCTTACCTGAAGTTGGTAAAATCGGCTCTTATACGTATGTTGAAAAGAGTTTGAAGAGAGAGAATATGCTCGGTACTCCAAAAAAAGTTATGGGGTACCGTGTACCTTCACTGTATGCAATTATTTTTATTTTATTTTTATTTATTTAGGAAACCCACGGCGATACAATACAATTACATTATATTAGTTTGGCTTAAAAGTACGGCTAATTACAGATTTCCATAAGTGTACATATACTGTTATGTTGAAGTTAGAAAAGAGTGTGTGTGTGTGTATTTAAAGCCACAAGAACTTTAGTTTTAAAAGTCGATTTACTGTGAGTAAATAAATCAATTTCATTGAAAAAGTCGTTGTAAACTCGCGGCAAACGAGAAAGTGGGGCGTTCCTAGCATACTTTGTAGTGGAGAACGGGACACTCAGAAGCCGAGGCTGCTGGCGCTGGGAGCGGCACACGGTACGACACGCCAGCTACCAGCTCACTGCAGTCGACTCGACCGCGCACTATATCGTATAGTAGGCAAACATCTATCAGCTTGCGTCTGTCTGAGAGGGTAAGAAGACCGTATCGCTTACAGTTTTCCTCATAAGTCGGTAAAGTAGGATGACGAATACGATAATTTAGTAATTTTATAAAAAGTTTTTGTATTTTTTCCACGCGATCTGTGTATATTGAATATTGAGGGCTCCATATAGGGCTGGCATATTCCAGTATACTACGTACATAAGCAAAGTATATAATTTTGAAGGTATGCTCGTTCGTAAATGATTTACACGTTCTGATAACAAACCCTAAATTCCTAAATGCCTTATCAACAATTTTATCTATATGTTCAGCCAACAACAGTTTGCTGTCAAAATATACACCTAGGTCTCTGACTATAGTGGATCTTCGAATTGAACTTCCATTAAAGTTGTATTGAAATTCAATAGGCTGAGTTTTACGTGTAAAACTGATACACTCGCACTTATTAACATTGACTGTAATATTATTTTCCTTATAGTAGATATAAAGTGAGTCTAAATCATTTTGCATTAATAAACAATCTTGATAATTTTGAATTTTATAAAATATTTTTTTATCATCGGCATACATCAAGTGTTTTGTAGACGTGAAACAATCTGCAATGTCATACACGTAGACGCTGTAGAAAAGAGGCCCTAAATGTGATCCTTGAGGAATTCCAGTAGGTATGCTGATGAAATCCGATCTATATCCACCCATTACAACCGCTTGAGATCTATTGTTTAGATAGGACTCAATCCATCTCAGCAAATCACCATGCACACCCAGCCTTTGTAGCTTGTTTAAGAGAATGATGTGATCTACACGATCAAAAGCTTTTTCAAAGTCCGTGTAGACCACATCAATCTGTCCTCCTCCGTCCATATTGGATAACACATAATCAGTGAAACATACCAAGTTCGTAACCGTAGAGCGTTGTTTGAGAAATCCATGCTGGTTCGCAGGCAGGCCTTTGCATATCACAGGGTAAATAGTGTCATAAACATTTTTTTCGAAAACCTTGCTAATGGTATTCAGAATCGAAATACCTCTATAATTTTCGATAATAGTTTTTGCTCCTTTTTTATGCACAGGCACTATATGGGCTTTTTTCCATATCTCTGGCATCACTCCTTCAGTAATAGATTTATTAAATACGATTGATAGTGGGAAGCACAAGGATTCAGCACAGTTACGCCAAAATAAAGGTGGTAGACCATCGCAACCGGGTCCTTTCGACACATCCAGAGACACAAGTCTCTTACGTACATCATCCTGCGTTACGCGAACCCGGGATATCGTATCGACTGCGGTACTACAACAGTCCGGCTCAATGGTTTTAATAGAAGGACTCGCAAAAACGCTTTCAAAGAAGTTGCTGAACGCGTGACAAATGTTATTACCATCCATTACTAGAGAGCCTCTATATGTCATTTGCTTTGGGTAGTTTGAGCCACCACGAAGCGATTTAACATATTTCCAAAATCCTTTTGGGTTAGACTGTATAGATTCTTCGGATGTTTTGGTGAAACTTTCAAAACATATTTTTTGGATACTTTGTTGTCTTTTACGTAAAAGGGAAAATTCTTCATAGTCCAATTGGTTGCCAAACCTCTTCCATCTTCTATGGGCTTTACTTTTTTCCTTTATAATTTTTATTAGGGCACGACTATACCAAACTGGATAGTTACGGTTACTATTACGATTGATTTTAAGTGGGACGTATTCAAGAATTGTGTCATTTATGATTTTATATAAGTTTTTACAGGCTTTTTCGGCAGAGTCCTGGCTCAAAAAAGACCAGTCGGTACTTCCAAAAACCTTGTTTATGCTGTCATAGTCACCATTTGTAAAATTGAACTTTTTAATTGGCAATTCATTTAAGGGTGCTATTGCTAAATCATGAACTTCAACTACAAAAGGCGGGTGAGCCCGGTCTACATTTACTAAAGGATCATCTGAAATTGTAACATTTAAAGGAAGATTAGAAAACACTAGGTCTAGAGTATTATTAGCGTGATTTTTAAGAGTATTAAACTGTCTAAAACCCATGAAACTTAGGCTTTCAGTAAGTTTTACGCCTGTGCTTTGTATTTCTAAGGTTCCAACATTCTTATGAATGGGGCCATTATTGGTCCATGATATACATGGCAAGTTGAAGTCGCCAATCAGTAGAAAGTTTTTTGAGGAATTTGCATCGACCAACCATTCAATAATACCCAAAATATTGGCAGTGTCAGCTGCAATACGTTCTTGGTAAGGTGGTACATAAACTGCGGTAAGAATCAGGTCTGTTTGACCCGCAAATGCACGCGCAGGTACAGTAATGGTCAATAGAATTAAAATAATAATCATCATAGATGGCCAGCTTAATATAAAATAAAAAGTATGTTTAAAACCATTACTGCATTGCCCGAGTTGCGATGTTACGTTTGCAAAGTACGATGACAAAACTAATTGAAGGCGTTGCAAATAGAATGAAACATTCCATAGGATCAGCTGCGCGTGTATTATACCACGGTAATGTTTGCTATCGCATTTACGCACCGAGCTTACTCGTATCGGTGGCGGCGGTGTAGCAAACTGGTTTTGCGTGCGATAATAAATACTTGGCAAACGGCGGCCCATCCATTCAGTGCGGCAAGGCGAATAGAAGGCGGCGGGAGTTGACGTGCCTTTACGAGATTTAATCATAGAAATATCTACATTAATAATAATAAACCCACTAGATATGGTGTAATTATAAAATTTGAGACGATGAATATCAAATATCTTAGTAATTTTCAATATGATTAATAATGTTGATAGTGAAAGTGGTTTTAAAACTTTGTAAGTGCAATATTTTTGGAATATTCCCGCTGCCTCACTCGCCAGTAAGATAACGTAATTAGCGTCACCACTACAGCTGATACATTTACTCACTGTTTCAGTGTTTGGCATCGTACTCAAAATAAATGTTACTTTAAGACGATGACCAAAACGAATGATGTAAGTTTTAACATGATTTTTAGCGGCGCAGAACGTATGAACTGTGTAAGTAAATAGATGTGGTAAGATGTTTAAAATGGACGAGTGTATAAGGTACATAAACGTAATATGTGTTTGATTGTGTGTATGTGTAAATGAAAGCAGTTTAATAAGGACAGAGAGCGCTGAACTAGTAACATATGAACTATTTAATCTAACAAGACTATAGTTAGGTAATAAATTGTATGTTTTAACGAAATTTCCTTAAGTCTTCTTCAGTGTTGATTAATACTGCTAGTGAAGTATCATCCTTGCGCATGAATATGTTGCAGTTTCTTATTCAGACATATTTTATCATTTTACTTGAGGCTACCTCCCTGCATTTTTTGTAAAGGAGTTTGTTTTGGGAAGTCAGATGCTCATTTACGTACACTGGTTTCGAGTCTCCAGATAAGTTAAGATCCTTGGTGGTTATTCCATGGCGTTTACGTATGCCAGCAATGATATTATCTTTGTGTATCCGGTTCCTTAGTTTGACGACAATAGTACGTGGGCGGCCTTTAACAGGCTGTTTGGGCTGGACTCGATTGATATGCTCAACATCCTCAGCAGTAATAGGGACTCCGGTGCAGGTAGCAATTTTCTCAAAAATATCTATCAAGGACTCGTTCTTTGCTTCTGGAATTCCGGTAACTTCGAGATTTAAGAGTCTCTCTCGCTGTTGTTGTCGGTTTAGTTCAATTTCTATATTCCTTAGAGCTTGTTTTGTAGTTTTTAGTTCGATAACAAGATCATCATCATGTTTGCGGCAATCTTCAAATTTGTCTACCCGCTTACTTAAAACGTCGACACGGTCTGATGTGAAGTCGAGGGATGCACGTAAGTCAGTAACAAGGGCGGCTGTTTCCTGTTGTTGCGCATACATTGCTTGTATTGAGCTTTTTAATTCAGCGTTCTCTTGTCGTAATGAGTTCAGTTCTGACTTAACTTCAGAGGAAACTGATGATAAATTATTTAGCTCAACTTTGACGACGTCGTTAATGTTCTTATTAATTTCGTCAAAGGAATGCTGCATACGTAACATTAGAGCTTCAAATTTTGTCGGGGTGACAACATCTTGATCTGGTTGCTTACGCTTCCTTATGTTGACATTTTGATGCTGCGCCCCGTCAGTGTCTGCATTCTCCAGAGAAGAGAGGTCTGTAGTGGATACCGCTTTTGTTGGTGTCCGAGTCATCATTGCTTGTGCAGCTATTGCGATAGTGTCGTTAGATGCGTTGTGATTGTGGTAAAGGTTACTCACGTGTTACCGCGCAGGGGACTCTGGTTCGATTTAAGTTCACTTAGTATTGATGTTCGGGTGAGATTAGCGCAAATAGTTTTTTATCTCGTCTAGAGAGCGCGAGCACACGTCCAACTCCAACAACGTTCGGACGAATGCAATATTTATGAAACTATGTATGTAAATGGTCTTATCTTTTTTTGAAAAAAGGAAAAGGCTCAATAAATATTAGAGGTAACTAATATTTTAATAGATAATGAAAATATATAAGCAGTATTTGAATGTTTCAATCACGAAGGGCATATTCAGGATTACCCCAAAGTTTGAATGAAGTCTTTTTCGGCTTAAAATTAATACTCGAAAGTCAAATGTCGATTTCAACACTAAAACTAGAATAGTATCTGGAATCGATTACCAATTTCAAGTTGAGTGATGGCAGTTGTTTGCCGGGAGCTACCGAGTGGTTGGAGTGAAAATGTTGAGTTTGGTCCATGCAAACTCAGGTAGCGGGTAAATTTATGGCAAAGTATCGCTACTTTGTATTCTTTCCAATTCGGTGTTGATTCTAAGAAAAACTAGTAAATTAAAAAAAGATCCAATAGAAGTAGGCATTAAGATGCTCTCAATAGAGTATCGATATATTGACCTTATCACTTAAAACTGATAACTGCGGGTCTATACGCGACGCATATTATGTAGTAGTATCAGTCTCCTAGTGACCACGACGGTTGCAACACCGTTGAAACGTCGAGGGTGGAAGTAGTAACTATACTACTACATAATATGCGTCGCGTATAGACCCGCAGTTATCAGTTTTAAGTTATAATGCAACGCGAAAGTTTAAAAAGTGACCTTATCACTTCCTTAAACTTTACGTACATATGTCATCATCATCATAATCAGCTAAAGGACGTCCACTGCCGAACATAGGCCTCACCCACGGTTTTCCACAGCAATCGGTTGTGAGCGGTCTGAATCCAATGTGATCCTGCAATCTTTACAAGTTCGTCTGTCCATCTTGTCGGTGGACGTCCTACGCTGCCCTTTAGATTAAAGAGTCTTCAATCTAGAACTTTTCTGCCCCAACGGTCATAAGTTTTTCACGGTATGTGCCCTGTCTAGTGCCACTAGAGCTTACTAATTTGTAGGACTGTGTGTGTTATTTTAGTTCTTTTACGTATCTCCTAGTTTCTAAATCGATCTCGTAGAAAAACACAAATAAAATAGCCCAATAGCCCTCTCCATCGCTCGTTGTGTGATTTAGAGCTTTTATATGAGGCCCATAGTTAGAAAACACGTCAGACACAGATAAGTACGTGGTACGAAAAAATTAAGTAGTCATTATTTTATTATTCCTAATTACTGACGACCTCCGTGGTCGAGTGGCTAGCATGCTGGTTTCAAGTGTCGCCATCTCGTGAGGTTCCGGGTTCGATTCCCGGTCGGGTCAATGTAGGAAACGATCTTTTCTATATTGTCTCGGGTCTGGGTGTTGTGGTACCACCGTTGTGTCTGATTTCCATAACACAAGTGCATTGGCTACTTACTTTGGGATCAGAACAATGTATGTGATTGGTGTCCAATATTTAAAAAAAAATTAATTGTACATAACAGAAAGCAATGAAAGAGATAGTGTTTCAGAATAGGTTACCAATTCCAAGCTGAGTGATGGCAGTTGTTTGTCGGCAGCGACTGAGTGGCTAGAGTGGGAAGTGCGTGGCGGAGGCGGGCTCAGCACCGGAACGGGCGCAGAGGTCAAACGCGTGGCGGGGGTCGAGACGCTCCTGCTCGCACTTAGACCACACACCAACTACACGATTCAAGCGTTAGCGTACACCGCAGCGGGGGACGGGGTACCCGCTCACCCTATACATTGTACCACGCAACAAGATGGTAAGTGCATGCGTTTTAGGGCACAACATTTCGAGTTTCTGTGATTGATTATTTGGAATACTGTTTTTGAAGTCCAGTTTATATGTACGTTTACCGAAAGAGATTTTCATTTACTTAGCTATCATGAGCAATGTAACCGGTTACAATAACAATACAAATGTGTCATGAAAACGGTTGATGCGGTTCTTCCTGTCTTGTTGAGTTGATTTTATTGAATTATCTTGTTAACGTAAGCTTATTTGATATTAGAGGCGACGGTTTATAAAAAACTAGTGGTTCCCCGCGACTTCGTCCGCGCGTTTTTCGATTTTTTCTCGCCTTTTAAAAACCTTCCCTAGATCTCCACAAACATTTCAAGACTAAGATAAAGTAAATCCGTACAGCCGTTCTCGAGTTTTAGTGGGACTAACGAACAGCAATTCATTTTTATGTATAAAAAATATAGATTTCATATACCACCATTCATAGATGTATAAATGCCAACGTTTACTTTCCTCAGAAATAAGGCATAAAAGACTGAGTATTTGCTTTATATCAAGATATTTGCATACTATCAGTAACACCTAACAAATTCTTCAGCACCGGGACCACCAGCAGCTGTAAAGGTGGTGGCGACATCTGTTACTTCGCTGGCAGTGAGTTGGCTACCGCCGAGCAGACCAAACGGGCCCATACTGTACTATACCGTCTTCTATAGAGAGCTTGGCAGGTAAATATATTGAGACATTGGCAAATGTTCCACCTCATCACACCAAATATTTCGATAACGTTGTGATGCTGCGTATTCTTAAAACATACAACACACGTTTTAAAGTCCGTTTTTCTTTGATAGTCTAATAATGTTTATTAATCTTTTCATAACTTTTAAAATAATATCAGTGAATACAATTAATTTATTATTTCGTTTATTAACAAATAAGAAAAAATTAAACTAAGACATGTAACATAAAAAAATATCTTAATATCTACCTATTCAAAAACGAAACCATTTCCTTGCGGCAAGGAGGCTATGATGCTGGCTGCGTTGCCGCGTTGGATAGCTATGCTGATCCTTTGAGCTAGGAACCAGCCAGCTTTATTATTGGCTGTTAAAGAATTTAATTTTGGCGCAATTTTTCAAAAATTAAAATTAATTTATTATTTGATTCAAAAAATCTTACAATGAATTACCTATATAAGTTGTGAATTTTGTGTTTATCTTATTTTAAAATTACTAATTTCACTTAAAAGGAACGTCAAAGGAAGTCCTATCACTTAAAAGGAAGATTGTTTACGAAATTCGACTAGCATAGTGGAATGGATTTTAATTATATCGATCTTTTTTAAGACACTAAACCCAAATTCAAAGCCAAAATAATTGAAATGCTGAAGAAGTTATTGTGCTTACTAAACACAAGTTTAAATTCACATGATTTTTATTTGTTTATTGTTTGGTCCAGCATGTTTGTTAGTTAATTTTAGCTCCATATTTTGTTAAACACTTAATTACCTGACTCTATAATAAATTCAATATAATATTTACAATAAATCACATAAAAAAGTCAATTAAATGTGTAATGTTACATTGTTAAGCAATGTGTTATAATTGTTGATTGGAAAATGTATAATAATTAATTGTTCGTGGTATTTCAGTACTTACTAACTGATTAGTAGTGATATGGGAATCTGAATTTCCCCATACCCAATGTGTTAAAACTAGACGTAAGTTATATAAATGTAAGTGCTGTTAAAGTCCTGAAAAAATAGTCCTGAAAACAAACAAATTCAGGCACATCCACTCTTGTACACCAAATTTGTGCAATAAAGTCTAATTAAAAAAAATGCTAGTCAAAATCTATCCATACTAGACTACTATTCAGCGAATCATAGTACCTAAGATAAGATAATGAGTTTTGACATGCCATTATAATAAAAAAAACTCACCACTCGCCATACATACTATCAACGTAAATCCGTGTGTGCATACCATCTACGTAAAATTAATGCATCTTCTTCTCTCCAACACCAAGGGACAGACCTCCTCAAACGACTACCATCCAAGCGGAAGACGGGGACCCCTCAGTGGGCCTAGGAGGGTCCACAGAGCTCAGGTCTTTATCAGAAGGGTCCACATACGAAGCGTGGGTAGCAGCACATTCGGCCGCGGGGGAGGGTGAGCCCTCGGCGCCGCAACCTGCCACCACTACACCGAGAGGTAGGTTTAGAATATTTGTAATTATGATAATGAAGCAGCGTTTTAGTTTTGTGTAAACTTTAAGTTGTGTTTGCATAAGACATCTTTGATATTCTTTACTTACGAATACATCATCATAACATACAAACTTACTCTTCTGACTTACTTTATACATAGAGGAAAAGGGTGCTACAAATTCAGGTACTTATTTCCTGTAAAAGATACGAAGGTATCATGAAGTATGCGAGAAAACATTTCATTCGATCCCAATCTAATCTACTTGTCGTTCGGAGTCCATACTTGAGTCCAGTCCAGTCACTTACTCCAGCAGTATTTGCGTGGCAAAATACTATAATGTTTAAAATACCACCTGAAGCGCTGACAAACTCTGTATTTTTTCCTAGCGGGAGCTAGACTGCTATCATTTGGAGTGTGGGCTCGTGTCCAGTGCGGGCACTCACTACGATTGGCTTGCGCATGGAGAGGCGACCCGGCACCCAGGGCTAGGTGGCTACGAGGAGATAGACCAGTCACACATGATCCAAGGGCCCATCTGACGCCACACGGCCATCTGGCTATACATGGTGAGTGAAGGTCGTTTTTCTCCACTGTCCTTAAAGAATCACAAAAGTAATTTAATAACCACAAAGTTTTATGCTGTCTTACTGAATTTCCTATTTTGATCGCGTTCAAATTCTAGCGTTCTATCTTGTTTTGTTCAGAGGTCGACGCGTCAACGAGCGGCAACTACACGTGTTCAGCTCGGAACTCCTTCGGATCCGAAGAGGTGACATACCGAGTGGAATGCGCCGCACCGCCTACCGCGCCCGCGCTTGTGTTAGACCACGCAGCGCATAAAGAAGCCCGGCTCACTTGGAGGACCACGCATCACCCTGCTGCGCCTCCACATGGTAAGCTGAGTATACTGAGCCCACTTTACATTTAAGGCACAAAACTCCTTCGGTTCTGAAAAAGTCACATAGACGCTGCACCGCCAACCGCGGTCGTGTGACTACGGATCATCCTGCTGCGCCTCCCCATTGCAAGCATAAAGAGTACAGTTCATATAGAGTATTGCACAGTTTCATATTTATAATCCAAATGGAAAAGTTAACTAGTTGTTTGATACTTGTTGTCTTATGTGGTATGATGACTAGATGTAATCCAAAATCAATGAATTACCTCTTTCGTGGACAGTGAACTCCTATAGACGTTATTACAAATAAAATATATATTGTGTCTGGAGAATGTACGCAAAAGTGTTATGGTAAAAATACAAAGTAAAATAAATAAGAAGTGACTTTTAATGGGTCTAACAAAAAGGCATAACGAGGGTGAAACTACGAGCATGTTTACTACGAACGCCACGGTCACGATCGTAGTGATATGACGTCAAGCTTGTAGCGATTCGCGTGCGTGCTTTGAGGTCACATTGCTATCAAGATTCGCGTTCACAACAAAAATAAAAACATGGCTTCGAGCGCTTGCCGATATGTTGAGCACATGATGTTGTCCTTTAAGGATGAAGCAGATTTACCCACCAGGCACGGGAAGAGCACCGACCAGGCGTCAACCATGCGGAAGCACGTTACGTAGAGGGAACATAAAGACTTTACCAAAGGTACGACACCGGATAGCGAACATCTCGACCCGGATCGTGTTTGCTACAACTTATGACAGTTCTTCTTGTGAATGACAGCCCTTTAGGCAGGGTGGGCGGATTGTTGACAACAATTATATTGTATTTAGAAGTAGATGACGCCTCGCAATCTAGAAGAGTACACAAATATGGCACCGTCTCATTAATGGATTTTAATGGATTGCGACCATGACATCAGACATCTCGGGTCCCAAGTTCATCTCGTGGTGGTGACGTTACGAAGTTGATAGATGTGCGTTGAAGTTTGGACTTTTATACAAAGAATACTGAACGCCTCGGTTTATACGGTGCTGTTCCTGTAACGGGTGCATATGTTCTATAACCTTTAGTTTAAAGTATTACACAGTGATAGATTCGATAGTACCTGCATAATTCTACAGTGAAATGTATGCTTTGTACTGTTTAAGAGTTCCTTTATCTACATCTCAAAGGTTTCACAATCTGGTGGGTGCGTGTCCGCGACGACTCAGGCGAGGGCATTGAGCCAGCCAGCCTGCGAGATGAAGAGAGGCGGCTCGAAGCGGGTGGGGAGGCAGCGAGTGTAGTACTGCGAGCACTCGCGTGTGGCGCTACATACTCTGTGAGGGCTGTGGCGCACTCACGCGCAGGCCCTTCGCCGCCGTCAGCGCCGTTGTTGGTTAGGACCAAACCGCCAGGTAGGATCATGAGCTTAAATTATCTTGTTTTTTATTAAACGGTATACATAACTAAATTAGTTGCTGTAAACACCTTTTAAGTAAGTGTAGGACTTGTTCTCATAGTTTAACGAAGCTATATTTTAAACTGGTATCCTCAACTGGATCAATCTTATCTAATCGTTTGATCCGTCTGCCAAACAAAGTTGAATTTAAAACTAAAATCAAATGGTACTGAGAATCAATTGTTCATTACACTGGATTCTCATTATCATTTAGATACTTATACAAGGTATTGTTTTGGTCAGTGACATCTAACTCAGGGATTATAATATGAGTTACTCTAAAATAAATATTTTCTTTATATATATTATATTCAAGTTTTATAAAAGAAAACCCCTTCACAACATTCTTTAAAAAATCAAAACGAATGCGGAAACTGGTACCCTCACGCGCGAAGCTCGCGCGTATCTACAAAATACTACGCCGTAGCGAGTAAGCCACGAAGAAGTTACCTGGTGTTGGTAGTTTTGACTAGTATTGCAATTAAATTGATTTTGTGGGCTTCTTTCATAAATAAATTAAAAAGTGTTTATTGTTTGTATAACTACCCCTTAATCGCTTGTCGTTGACCAAAACAACAAACTGAAGTAAGGCACTAACTAAATGCTAAGGCTCGAGCAACGACCGTACATATGTACATACCATCTAATAGTTTTACTCCCGTCACTATAATAACTTTTATGATAGTACTCGTATGGGAGGGCGGAGGAGAAGACACACACGAGGAAGGGGCAGAAGCAGCGGTCTGGAGCAATAGCAGTGCTCTAGCCATAGACGCGAGACGTGCTGTCCGATGTGGAGCCAGGCTGGTTCGTCTGCAATGGCGGCGGGTGGACGCGGGCGGCACTGGGTCTTGGAGGGATGCGGATCTTACTTCACTCCATCATCATAGAGAGGTATGCCTTCTAAGATATCAGCCATAGAAAGGATTTTCATGGGTAATAACAGTAGAGCCAAGACTTTTGTGGCGCCGAACTGCGTAAATGCTAAATCGAAATATAATATATTATTGTATTCATAAAGATGAAAATAATAAACCAAAAGATGCGCACGGGCGGGACTCAAACCAGCAACTTTCTGGATAACCGGATACAGCCGTCTAATGCATTCCAATACTAATGCTTTTGCATCCGTATACCTACTGATATTTTTCAACATGTAATACAATCACATAATGTATGTGTAAAAGGAGACCCATAAAACGCTGCTTCACTTTTGTTCGAATACGAGTAATGTTCTCATTTTAACTTTGAAGTCAACATCAGTTAAATATGGCGCTTGCATTCCAAAATTCAAAAGCCCAACATTCAACATTACTGAATATTTTATTCCGTTTCATTCCAAAAGTGAAGGAATGCTTCAATTAAGCAGGGTCGCATTCCGATCCCACAAAAACAAGGCGCAAATTGAAACCTTTATTACGATCCTATACGAATTTGTAGCAAAGCGGTAGCTGTATAACTTTTTTGTGTAAATAATCAGCAAGTTGGTACCTGAAAAGTTTTTCAGCAGCTCACAATTTGGCGAGGGAGACCCGGTGGGACGGGGAGAGACCTCTTTATGAATTTCTTATTTGCGTAAATAATCGTTTGGGAGTTGGGCTTAGCCTAAATTGATAAACTGCCAGTATTTCGCAATAGCAAGCATGAATTTCTCAAATTACAAAGGTTGTACGTTTGTTTCTATAATTTGAATCATTGTTTTGTTCCTGTTTACCTTTTTTGGGTTACGTTGTAATGATGACTCTGATTTGTTCATCAATTTATCTTTTTTATAGAAATTCAAATTTATATTACTACTATATTTTTTCAATGTCTGCCTAAACCACCCTTTTTTGATTTTGTTTTTCTATCAGGTGGTAATTGGAGGTTTAACAGCCGGAGCTTGGTACGGACTTAGACTGTGGACAGCCACAGAGTCCGCTCGTCACCAGGCAGTGCTTTATGCTGCTACCACCACACATTCTGGAGGTAAGTAACTAAATCTTTGAACTTATGATTTATGTCTTAGCATGAATAAACTTTAATACAAAAATAAACTGCCTCTAGTTTTCGTACCTTGTGGGGGTTCCACACTTTTAGGGATGATATGATAAGATGGTTTAAGGAATGATAAATCAAACCGCTCTGATAGAGTGCTGCTAATACACTGATTTAATTGATCATGTTAAAAGTATAAAATTGATGCATTGACAAAATAAGCTCGCGGCGGTGTTACAATATAAAGGCGCCGCTACACTGTTAATGATAGTGAAAAGCGATAACATATTTACATAAATGTACGATAGCTCGTACATCTTGGCCAACTACACAAGAAAAAGAACAGAAGAAGATAAGATTTAAAATAAACAATGTTAAGAAATGTAAGAAAGCTAATTCATGATTTAAAAAAAGTCAATGTCTTAATTATAACTCCTGATCGATTACTACGGTATCACTTGGCACAATAAACCGCACTGGTCGGGCTACCATTGGTGAGGTACCCTTGTCTACACTTAACACACTTTGCGTGCGCGTTATATTCGCCACTTCACTATCACTTCCACTAGCACTTGTTCCGCGCGGGCGGGCGGGGCCTCCCGCCTGCTCTCCCTGCTGCTGCTGCGGCTCGTCGCGGTCCTCAGGAGTCCGCTGCTCTGAGCGCCTGCTCCTTATCTTTGCATATGCAAAAATGCTGCCGGCGACAAGTATGATGAAGATGATGACGTAACAAATAGTATAGTGGTGTACGTCATGTACAGTTAACTGTCCTGACTGTGATTTCTTCAAAGTTTCCAATCCAGTCTTGATCTGATTATATTGATGATTATTATTTTCAAACGTCGGATAGTCGAACTGCATAGATGTGTTGATTAGTTTGTTTAATAGTGATATTTCTGGAACGTTTATCTCTTCATTGATATAGATTTTGTTGAGAAAGTTATTATGAGCATAAATTGAGAACGAATCACCCCTTAGAGTGCAACCTTGGCCAATGTTTATGATTCCGTTTTCATAGAGTTTAGTTACTGTCATTCCTGAAGCTGTGCATATTATACGAACTGTACATTCGTTGCAACAAGAAAACAACCACGAATTCTGGTGGTGTAATTTGACCCACTGGTTACGGCATGTAGTAAGCGATGATATACAGGGCGATTCACTTGTTATATCATCAATCATATTTATTTTGCAGAAATATTGTTTTAGGGCAAGATCATAGATGGGTTTGTCGAAAGAGCAAAGGAATTTTACCGCCGAAACTATAACGCATGATCTGAGATCATTGTCTAACAATAACATGACCACATCCTTTCTCATATTATAGGCTATGTAGGGTAATTTTGATGTTATTTGAATTGATAAATTCGCCGACCTTTTGTGGAATGCTGATTATTCGATTAACTTGATAGATGTCACTGCTCACTAAGGGAACCTTGATTTCTATAATTAAATAATTGTTGACAACCCTGCCGTATACACTCAGCAATTTGTAGATATCTTTTATTGCATTTATTCCGACCGGCAGACTTAAATTAGACTGTATATAGCGTGATATTAAATTGATTTGTTCATCCAATTGCTCAGGTGTTATCAAATGCGTATCGATGCGCCCATGACTGATGTCAGTGACTGTATCCAATAAGCTTTGCTGAATTCTCCTTAAATTGGATAGAATGATACTAGCCGTCAAAGCCGACGATGTGATGTAGTTAGCATTTTTATTAACGAGTGTTACTTGACCCAACTCCGCTGTGATGTTATTTAGACGCTGCTTGATAAAACTAAATTGCTTGTTCATATTATTTTCGTTACGTTTGAGCACATTGTACTCTGCCTCCAGAACTATAGTTTGATTGCGGATTAAGTTTTTTAAGTGATTTTCATTTTGTGAGATTTTTATGATGTCCTTTTCATAATTTTCAGCGAATCTTTGATCCAAAACGCCAAATAAAGAGTTCGCTAAATAGCCCACGCCGTCGATAAGCCCCCTTTTTTGCCTAATTTGCAACTTATGCTGCAGTAATGTGTTGTAGTGTTCTATTTCTCGTATTTCATTTTTCAATTGATAAATAATGCTCTTATACTGAGGGTCTGAACCGGCTACTTCTTCAAGATGATTGATGAAATGATCCATGTTATCTAACCCCTGCCAGTAGGTAGACATATTGTAAAAAACAATGAGTTTCCATTCATCTCTGATATGCTGGAGATTGGTAATTTTATCAAAATATACCCTTCGCTGCTACGCTGCGAGCTTGCCACCCGCAGAGTGATGATGAAGACACGCCGCTGATGATAATGGAACGATGATAGTCCACGTGGCAGTCAGAACTAGCCACTATCGCACAAATTTCACTGGTCACTGTCACAATTGTTCTTATGTCGAGTTGATTGAAAAGTCAAAAACGTTTGATGATATTTGATATAGGAACTTCGCAACGCGACAGATTTCGCAAAAACATGATACGCGAGGTCCCGCTGTGAACCAAACCGCACGCTAGGTTCACGGCTCGAAGGACCAAAAAAAAAATGTGGGGGTTCCACACTTTTAGGGATGATATGATAAGAGGGTTTAAGGAATGATAAATCAAACCGCTCTGATAGAGTGCTGCTAATACACTGATTTAATTGATCATGTTAAAAGTATAAAATTGATGCATTGACAAAATAAGCTCGCGGCGGTGTTACAATATAAAGGCGCCGCTACACTGTTAATGATAGTGAAAAGCGATAACATATTTACATAAATGTACGATAGCTCGTACATACCTTAAACTCTGATATTAGGATTTCAGAGCAGCCGTACCTACACCATGACTGAGTTTAGTTTGACTTTGGTAGGCAATAGTTATTATATATTACATAATCCACGTTTCATTACTACACGTGTTTATTCCTTTGGATTTATTGTAATAGTTAAATTAGTCAAAACATTTAACATATAGAGCGTGAGGGGCGCGGGCTAGTGTATCCCTGCTGCCTGCACTTCTCACGCTCACCCCGCTCTCGCTTCCCTGCGCGCCTCGTCGCCCCGGCGAGGTCTCTATGAAGCGTAACCTATAGTAAAACTAATGTCATTCTTCCCAAAACATTAGAAGATAGTTTTGCCTTCCCTAAATTATATCTTTACAATGTATTACTCATGTGTTTAGAACGTCTCCGCCGACCAGTGGCGTTTCAATCGGAAGGTGGACCGATTCAAACTGCTGGTGGCACAGCTGATGCTGAAAGGGTACTGGGCGCTGTCTCGCTGGCCTTTGCAGCGCTGGCGGCTATAGCTGTGACGGCTTTATTAGCGGTGCTGCTGGCTAAAAGGAGGTGAGTTAGAAATTCTCTTTTTATTAGACACTTAACTCGTTAATCAATCACAATTTGACCAGCCAATAAATCCACAATGATTCAATTAAGAATGTTCGCTACATTTACAGATAGCAATATTACTATTGGAAGTCGTTATGCGCTCAGCTAATCGGTACTTTTCGTGAGTAGGTTGTTATGTATGTTTCTTGATGAATGAGAAAGCCGTTTTTTGGACAGTACTCTGTGGCCGTGCGGTGGCAACCTCGAGGAAGAAACTCGCCGTTGCAGCCATTCAGTTGCCAGCACAGACAAGTCAGTCTGCCCAGAACAACAGAATATAAGAAACTGCCAGCACGACTACAAACATGACAAGCTTTCGCCCGCTTCTGGTGAGTTTTCTAACTGTAAATAAATACTGTATGGAAATGTACTTTCCGTCGTGATTATCTAAAAAAGTGGTATTGCAGTCTTACTTTAAAATTTAAAACTTGACTCAAATATCCATATATGAATACGCCACACTATAAGGGTACTGTTTATAATGTTGGCTATTTTTCCTCAATTATTCACATTACATAACATGTAATCCATCATACCTCCAAATCCATCCAATCTACGCAGTTGGTTTATAATGTGACTAGCAGACCCGGCAAACATTGTTTTGACTTATAAATTATTTCTAGTTTCTAGATAAATTCTAGTGTAAAGTACAAACTTAGGGTTGTATGTATTTTTAATGTCATATTATAAAAAAATAAAAACAAACAAAAAATTAAGGGTGAACAATCACTTAGTGGTATAAAAAATAAATAGTAGCCGATTCTCAGACCTACTGAATACGCATATAAAATTTGGTTAGAAAGCCGTTTCGGAGGAGTACGGTAACTAACATTGTAACATGGAAATTGTATATATTAGATTTAGAGGTAGTGTATCGCTCGCTATTATACTTTGAGTTTGAACATGTTAGCACCACTATATTTTCGTAAATATAAGTTAAAACGTCCGTTACTTTGTGCAGACGTATACGAGATAAGCCCTTACGCAACGTTCGCCGTTGGCGGCGAGGCGACAGCAGCAACCCTGGACCACACACTGCAATTTCGCACTTTCGGGCATCGCGACAATGACGCTCCGCCGCACCGCCCCTGCAGAAAGCATCCGCAGCGACACCGGGAGAGGGCTGAAGGTATCTATATATTCGTTATAGCTAATATTGTATCTAGTAGACCTTAGAGTGAGATGGGTAAAATGGTAGTATGTAATATTACTGGCCGGTATCTGCTTCAATATGAAACTTAAGCTTCCTTTTGAAGGAATTTAAAGTTTCACAATCACGTACATCAGTTGGTAATTCATTTAACAGCTTTGCTCCCTCATATAAAATCGTCTTGCTTCCGTACTTTTTCCTGGCACACGCACTGCAGTTCTGCACCTTTGACCACAGCGAGCAACTTTTACTTAACAGTTCTTACCATGCATAGCATACGGGCTTTATGAACACCAACAAAGCCATCACACCATAGATAGGTAATCAAATTTTACAGATAAATGAAATAGGTAAGATTATAACGACATCTGTTTAAGTAATACGTAATGTATATTTTTTTTTTAAACCGGCCAAGTGCGAGTCGGGCTCGCGCACTAAGGGTTCCGTGCCAATTTTTACCTGAATTACGGAATCCACTTACTTCCACTTAGTAAAATACCACAATATTTTGTGAACAGCAAACATAACTTTGTTTTTCATTGTGTTTGTATGAAGAACAAAGTTATGTTTGCGGTTGAAGAAAATGTGCTATATCTCAAAAACATCTCGTTCGATTCCGTCCAATTTTCGTTGAAAGTATTTGTTAAGATCTACCTTAAATATTTTTTCAAAATATACACTCGCTAAGTTTAGAAGTTAGATAGGGGACGCCCATTTTAGCACTTTGGAAGCATCTAGCTATGAAACATTAGACTTTAAAAGAAAATGGTTTTAGAAACCTCTATTTCATTTTAGAAGACCTATCCAAAGACCCCACACGCATAGGTTTAACTGTTTTTTTTTTGTTTTAGTTTCCTGTATGGGATTAATATTATTATTTTTTATTTTTTGTATAACAAGATACATTTTCCAACTAAATTTCAACAGTGTGATGCCGATAGTTACAGAATAAAGTGGCTGTGACATACGGACGGACAGACACAGACTTGACGAAACTATAATGGTTCCGTTTTTTTGCCATTCAGCTACGGAACCCTTAAACGTTAAATATATGTAAGTCTAGAGACGTCAGTAAATAGTTGCATGATACTATTTCATTAGTGGTACAAGGCACACATTGCCGCGTTTATATCGTGACCAAGTTTACGTCATCTCGCCACTCATTCATAAGGGACTTTACTTTAAATCTTCATAACTATTAATTTTCATGTGTGTAGTGGAAAAACACCACTCGGAGTGCGAGCTGCAGCAGCTGAGCCGGTACGAGAAGGTGCGCCCGCGCCACTGCGCCGCCACTTCGTACTGCGTGCCACTCGCGCATCACGGTGAGTTGGTACAACAGTTCCTGTGTTAGTCGAAAAGCTACCTTATCTGCATGAAAGATTAATGATCGCATAAGGATGAGCTACGAGCTAGGTGCTCGTAGCGCAGTGGTAGCAGCGCTTTGGTAGTGATACTGAAGTGAAGCAACCTACGGCGCGGTCGTGTTTGGATGAGTGACCATTCCGACCATATAAGTGACGTACATCACGAGCATCTCCGTGCTTCGGAAGGCACGATAAGCCGTTGGTACCGGCTAATATCGGTTGATATTAGTCGTTAGGCCTAGTCATTGGCCTTAAGGGCGGTTTGATAACATCTGATAGCAGGGTTGGTCGCTTACCTTGCAAACACCCCTCCAACAACCCGCACTGAGCCCGCGTGGTGGAGTATGGTTCAAACTACCACATAGTTGAGGTAAGGCCTTTGCCCAGCAGTGGGATGTTACAGGCTAACTTTACTTTACTTAAGGATGAGCTATTTCAAATTTTGTAAAAAGTGCTGAAATGTTTGACCTGGAAGACGTGTGAAAGTAAGACGAGTGGTCTTCGTTTGTTCTTTTTAAACTTGTGTTATTACTTTAAAAGCTCAAGCTGAACTACAAAAGGAGGATATTGAGGAATCTAACCTCAGTCTCAGAGAGACCTCATGATAGCCGTATTTTTAACGTCAACCGTTACTTATTTGGATATGATATAACTTCCATGTTCTTCTAGTCAATAACGTATAACATTTTCCCATAATGAATGAATGTCATTCTAAACTGCATGGGGTGTTATGGTACTACTATATCATCACATGGATATTTTCTTGTCAAAATATCAAGTGAAAATCGAAATCCTGCTAGGTGGCGGCGGCGGAAGCGGGGGCGGAGGCGGCAGCGGCGGCGGCTTTTCCGAGGTGTACGCGGGCGACTCCAGCGCCGAGTCGGGCCCCGGCTCGCTGTCGCCGCGCACGCACCACGAGCACAGCTAGCGCTCCGCTCGCAGCCGAACCACGTCCGATGGCACGCAGTGATGAAGTGTCACCTCCTTAAAAACTTCGACGTAATCACCGATAAATCATTATTGTCAAAGTACTCTACCTCCACAGACGGTCACGGATTAGACGTTTTACAAGTAGACGCATCTCTGTAACTTTAATAATCTCCTTATTAGACACTGTACTACAACATTTCCATAGCTTGAACATTAATGTATACTTAAGAGTATTGGCTTTGGTTTACTATAAATACCTGCTTATGTTAAAAACAAAAAAACTATCGTTTTCAAATTAATTTGTTTTTAAACAACTTTTTAAAGAAAAATAGAAATATTCTTTACGTAATATATTTTTTATGTGATCAGTATTCATTCATTGGTTTTGAGAGTACCTTTATTTAAAAAAACCGGCCAAGTGCGAGTCGGACTCGCGCCCCGAGGGTTCCGTACAAACCTGCAAGGTTTACAAAGTTCGTTCATTACGACAATCGAGTCATAACTGTGGTATTTTTATTGCAAAATGAAATTCATAACATTACAATGGGGAAAGATGGAGGAGCATAAATTTAAGACAAAGATCTCTTTATCGTTTAAGTAATCCTTTATTTTATATTAACACATATCATTTATCTATAATATAACTGAAACACTTATACTAGCCTTGCAGCAGACTAGCGAAAGTTCTTTTATTAAAGTTATTTATTTACTAAGTTTTTTAGTCACTGACGACCCGTCTGGTGTAGTGGTCGAAAAATCGCTTACTACGCAGCGGGTGCGGGTTCGATCCCCGCACAATACAAACATTTGTGTGCATGAACATGTCTGTTTGTATTGGTCTGGGTGTTTTCTATGTATATCATGTATGTATTTACGAACAAAAAAGTATTTAAGTATTATATCCGTTGTCTGGTACCCATAACACAAGCTTAGAGTAGCTTACTTCGGGACTAGATGGCGAGGTGTGGGAATGTCCAAAGGATATTTAAAGGATATTTATTTTAGTCACTATTTAGAAATCTGGTTCAAAAATATTAATTAAGTATTAAATTTGAACCAGACCTGTAAATGGTGACTGAAAAAGTTATGAATAGTACCACTTAATTTCAACTTGATAGCTCTACGCGTTCATGAGGAAAAAAGTAATAAGTTTATATTGATTAAAAAATATATATTTTGTAATGTAACTAAAAATTTAAGGTTTTCGGAATTTTTGTGCTATAAAACGTTGCTTCATGCCAAATTTCAAGATTCTAGGTCGACTGGAAGTACCCTTTAGGTTTTGATTCCCTTGCGAGTACTTGCGAGTTTCAAAATATGCAGCTTAAATTGCTGTTTCTTTTGATTGCGTTGACATAGAAGTTTGATTTTGTTACAGCTTAAAGGTATCATAGACCTGAGTATTTGGTATAAATTTCAATTTAATACCTCTACGCGTTTATGAGGAAATGGGTAGTAAGTTTAAAATTATTAAAAAAATATATATTATGTGATGTAACTAAAAATTTATGGTTTTCGTAATTTTTCCTTTATCTATGCTATAAGACGTTGCTTCGTACCAAATTTCAAGATTCTGAGTTCACGGGAAGCACCCTGTAGGTTTTGATTCCCTTGCAAGTGTCGAAAATTTGCGGCATAAACGGCTGTATCTTTTGATTGCGTTGGCTTAGAAGTTTGATTTTTTCACAGCTTCAAGGGACAGTAGACCTGAGTAATTGATATAAATTTCAGCTTCATACCTCTACGCGTTCCTGAGAAAAAGGGTCTTGACAGACGGACGGACAGACGGACAACAAAGTGATCCTATAAGGGTTCCGTTTTTTCCTTTTGAGGTACGGAACCCTAAAAACATCTACATCAACAAAACATGTCTCACAAAAGGCTATACGCGTAAATTAGTATGGAAGCGGGTAAAAGATAATCCCTACGCGTCGTATAAAACTTCCCAAGTGCCAAACTTCATTCGGAACAAATAACTTGCGATTAGGGTGTTCATAAAACTATTTGAGTACAATACTTAGGTTTTATTACTGCGGACATCACCCTTATATAACTTTTGTGTTGTCTTCCTACCGATAGTAAAGATAATAGGCAATCTTCTACCTCATATAGAAAACCTGATACCCATTTTCAGAAAAAAAAGCTAATATCTATGATGCCTATCAAAATAAATAGGAAATTTTACGGAGTATAAGATTTTACAGGTTCTTAATATTATTGTTTACAGTAAGTGCCCATTTCATCATGTACAAATAAGCACGAACCAACGAAATTTTCAAATAAGAAAACTCATTATGTATGAGTATTCGACAGATAACGCTAAACAAAACTTATTGGGACATTGTGAAACAAGCCATAAAATTTATTTGTTAGGGTGAAACTTGGAACTCGGAGAGTCTTGATAATTGAACAAAATTTCTTTGGAAACTGAATGGATATCTTTCAAAATCTTTAATCGTGACGCAATCTAGAGCGCAAGTGTCACTTAATTATGCATACGAAATCTCAAGCAGCTGAATGTTTAATGGATTTTTCTTAATATAAATAAGAAAAAAGTGGTCGAGTATCTGCCAACTGCAGTGGAAATAGGTTAGTCAATAGTCCATCACGTCACTTTGTCTGCTACTGTGAATTATTGAGAGGCAAAACAATAAAACAGAGTCGCCTTTGTGAATCGATTGAGTCAACAGTAGACTTTGTAGACGATACTTGCATGAGAAAAGAACTGGCTGCTGCCCAGTTCAGTGACAATTTTCTGCCCTTTTTTGGCCGTTTTTTTTATTTCAGTTTATATAAAAAATTATATAAAGAATTTCGACATTCAAATCATATATTCTAAAAAACTATAATTGTTTTTCTGCATTTTTTTGTGTTATTGCGCTTTACGTTGCGATTTTTCTAACATGAAAATCACATACACAAGCCATCTAGACCTAGTTTATTTTTAATTTACTTGCAAATTTGCGAAAGTTGACCTTCAAATTTATATGGCAGAAAAAAATAATAAGAAACGACTGGACTCGTCAGACTTCATGGACATTTCTCAAGACTCTGCTTATGGTAAAGGTTTGGCAATTGTTAACAAAATATTCAAACAACTCCGAAAATTACCTCAATTATTTACCCAGGTCGCAAAATGCTGCATAAAATTTTCGCACTAAGACAAGCTTTTGTCACAAGTAAAAAAATAAATAAAGTTTGTGATTTTGATGTTAAGAAATCCGGCCAAGTGCGAGCCCGACTCGCACTCGTTACGTGCCAACTTTAACTGAATTAGAGATCCACTTACTTCCACTTAACCGAAATATCACAATATTTTTTTGACAACAAACATAACTTTGTTTTTCATAGTATTTGTATGAATAGCAAAGTTATGTTACCTTAAAAACTACTGGTTACATAACATTATTTTTCATTTTATGTATGAGAATCGTAAAGCGGTTAACAGGATACACCTACCTACTAAGTTTCAACTGTGTAATACTAATAGTTTCAGAATAAAGTGGATGTGACATACGGACGGACAGATGGACAGACAGACACAAAAACATGATTTGAATGCCGAATTTGTTTTTTTTTCATAGAAACCATAAAAAATCGATATAAAACCCAACCTTTTTTTAAAGGCAGAAGATGATAGATAATGATCTCCTTTATAAGCCATTTTCATTTGGCAAATGATGTACTAAACACCCTGTATAACCCCTATGACGGGCGTAAATAAAAAAATCAGAAACTTATCGTGTATGATATCATTTGGAAGGGTTTTTAAGGCAATTTGTTAATTACCACATCATTACATTTCAACCGTTTTTACTGAATGAAAATAAAAATGTACCTAATTATGAGAAGAGTGACCTAATTTCGGTGGATATTTACCTATCGGTGCGAATTTATATACTTGTTACGTGACGGAAACCAAATTTTGGACTATTAAGCTCGCTGCCCGCTATTAATTCGCTTAAAGCCTTAAAGTAAATTAATTTCTGTCAGATACCAACGGATTTTTTATGCGGAGATTACCTCACTATACGGGCATTATGTTTTGTTAATATTATAGCCTATTGACCTTTACACAATAGTTGATTGAACTATTGTTTTTATATTTTAACTCGTTTACCGTCCGAATTAAGATTTCAAATATAAATATAATAATATTTCAAATATTATTTGAAAAGTATATAGGCACGCTAATAGCTTCTTAATTCGGACAGTAAACGAGTTAAAATATTAAAAAAAAAAATGCAAAATTCGCAAAGGAACTCAACGGCCCAGAAACAAATTCAAGACACTTCGTCACAATACTAATTTTATTACCTTTCGAGACAATCAGGACTCTTCTATACGTATTTACAAAATGTGCCAAAATAATTTAATACAAAAACTTAGGTGACTGATGCCAAATCTATACAAAACATTACAATTATACTTAGTTTAGTTACACCATAGTCAGTGTTTTTGCTAACTTGACTGCCATTTACAATAATAGGGACAATTGTGTACTTGCACATCGATTAATTTAGTGTAATTTTGTTACTAATAAGAAATAGCATTAAGATATGTAAAGATTTGAACCCAAAAAACTAATATAATTTCCACAAATACAGGTTAATGTTAAAAAGGACTTGGGTATATTCTACTTATAAATGTTTTATAATAGTTCGTGTTCACTATTGTTGGAGGCCACAGACCCTCGTTTTGATGAAATAATGATAATTAAACTCTTTAGCTAATTGTACCAACGTAAAAATATTTAGTTAATGATGTAAATAATTTCCTTGTTAGACTGATATGTAATATCTACTCTAATTTTGAGCTTACCTTTGTAAATAAACTTTGTAGATATCATCAGAACTAGTCAATTTTTATTGAATGTTTTTATGACAATATAATTGTAATCTGTAAATAGAAAGTAACTAAATAAGTAATCTATGTGAGAACCAGGTTGGTGTAAAATAAATATATTCAACGCTAATTCTTTTTTCTCATTGGACACCAATCACATATTCGTACATTGCTCTGATCCCAAAGTAAGTAGCTAATCCATTGTGTTAAGGAAATCAGACACAACGGTGGTACCAAACACCCAGACCTGAGACAATATGGAACAATTTGTTTTCTATATTAACCCGACCGGAAATCGAACCCCGGACCTCGGAGTGGCGACGTTTTGAAACCAGCGTGCTTAGTACGAGTGAGACGTTGACATTTACTACAAGGAGTAAGCGATTTTGATACACATTGATTAGGGATTATGACTTTAGATAACTTTAACTCTAAGTTCAAGAATTTTAGAGCACTATGACCAGGTCAAGGTAGCTACGAATTCTCTGTAGAATCATTGATTAAATTTTTGCTTCTATTACAGGCCACACGCTGTAGGTATAGCTTATCCAACACAATCATACTTTTTCAAATCTGTCCAGTACTTCCTGAGATTAGCGCGGTCAAACAAAGAAACTCTTCAGCATTATAATATTACTATAAATATACTCGTAAATATTTCAAGTGGAATCAAAGTTATCTCGTGTTGTTTTTTTTTTTTTGAAAAGTATGCCAATTCGACACAGTCACTAAAATCGGCGGAACTCAACAATGAATACCTTATACAGTTGTAATAAGGTTTCGTTTGCAACAAAAGTGGGTAGCCTGATGTGCTGGCGACTGTACAATCTGTTGTTAGAAATAAATTGCAGTAGGTGTGGGGTATAAGTTTTTTGAATAAAGGCTACAATTTTTTAGATGAAAAAGGCCAACATAGTATGTCCTATAAATCAGTTTTTTAGTCGGACCGCCACCGCCAAAGAAACCGATCATCCCCTAAGGTTGGATGCAAGCTTTAAAGCCAAAATGGCTCGTATCTATCACCCACCCTCTCATCTTCCTAAAATGTATCTTACTTGAAACATACTATGTACTTACTCAATAACAACAAGCTGACATCTATTATACATACTCGTACTTAACCTAACTGTATAAGTAACAAACATTGTATAATTTTACCCGAAAGTAGGTAATAATTTCGCCTTGTTTCCCACACATACGAGGTACAGACTCGACCGAATCCATAGAATCTCACACAAAACTATTTCACGGCAGAACAAAGGATTTTCTTTCCTAAAGCGAAAGAGTAACGTTGGCATCGAAAATTCGGTTCAAATTCCAATATCGGGCATTCCATGAACGCAGCGAGTGAACGAATTCCAAGCCCGGCTAATATTACCTGCTTATCCCGGATAGCCTGTATTTCAATGCGTTTATTTCCTTTTCTAAATATAAATACTATCAACACGTAATTGGAACAGTCTAATAACAATATCCCATTAGAATACGGTAGCTAGCACTAGCCATGAAAATCAGGAGGCCGATTCTCGCAGCCGTCGAACTTTTTTTCGATCGCGAGTTTCACCGTTATACCTAAAAAAAAAAATATCTACACATAAAAAAAACTATAGCACGAACTAAATCGAAATCTAAATACATAAAATTCGTGACTCTGAGAAATCAAAAACTATTTTTTCTTCGACAAAGAAATCGGTCGGTGAACTTTTTTCGTAAACGAATTGCCCCCTCATTAAAGAAAAGAAAATATATGTATATACCAGAAATTCAATACCGTCAACTATTTAAGTAGAAAAAGTAATACTGTCATCGATAAAAATTACACAAGTAAACTGGACACCAATCACATACATTGCTCTGTTTCTAAAATAAGTAGCTAATGCACTTGTGTTTTGGAAATCAGACACAACGGTGGTACCACAACACCCAGACCTGAGACAATATAGAAAATTTTGATTTCATTGACCCGACCGGGAATCTATCCCGGGACCTCGGAACGGCGACACCTTGAATCCAGCGTGCTTAAAATCCTATTTCATTATACCTTTCATTCAAAATTATAATGAATAAAATTGCCACTAAAAGCTTTAAAAAAATCTACATCCATTGCCATCTACGAGTATTTCAAGACTGGCTAGGAATGAAATGAAGTTAGGCTTCAATGGCGGGACTTCACGCGAGCGTTGGTGTTTTTATTTCACTTTTTCCGATGAGATATTCCATAATCCGTTCATTCAGTGGTCATCGAAGGGTGGTAAGGGGGGTCCCCACTCTATCCGCTAGTCCATTTAAAACTACCCACCCGAGGCGCAGCGGCCATGCATGTTTGTCCGGTAAAAACGCTTCCCAACAAAAAAAGACACGTACTCTCGGAAGTTCAGCGCGAATCGAAAATTAATTACAGCTTCGAATGGTTTTTATTATCTTTGTAAATTTTTCCTTTGTTTTCGGCGTTGGTGTTTTCTCGCTGCAAGCTGCTGGTGAATATTTATTTATTCTTTTGGGAAGAAAATAGGGATTTTTAAATTCACACCACGCCATTGGTATTGATGGTAATAAAATACTGCACCTAATGTTGCAGTAAACGCTGTTTCCATTATTTCTTGATAACACTAACCGTACATATGGTAAATAAATTATTTACTCAGCAAAATAAAACACTGCTGTACTGTAACTACATAATATATGAGTACCTAATTAGGTGTTTAAAAAGATTAATTACAAAACTTTAATTTCGTAATGTCCTTGCCCACTGGACGAGGAGCGTAACGAGTACCAAGGTAATCAATAAGTTGTAAGTATGTACAGTCGCCAGCACATCAGGTTACCCACTTTTGATACAAACTAGCCCTTATTACAACGGAATAAGACACCGCAGTGTTGACCTTGACGTGCTGCTGTTCGTACATATATAGTTTGCTGAAAATATGACTCAATCGCTTAGTTAAGACTATCGATTCTTATGACTGACTAGCTCATGTTACATGATTATTATTACGTAGCAGTGACCTAGACATAAGTACATAATCTTTAAGTCAAATAAATAAATGTGTAAAGTATTTCAATAATAGATAAGCAGCAAAATTCATTTAAAAAGAAAACACAGAGCTCAAAGGACCAACATATTTTTTCAACCTTATGCAAATGTACGCTAAACTAAATTAAAAACAGCACTTGTGTTCGTGAGCAGTTTAATTTGCTTGGAACATTTGCTTAGCTCTTACTATTACCGAGCTTTATTGAAAAAAGTTTTGAAATAATTTCGAACAAACTTCTTACTGAAACAAAGGATATCGCATCCGGGGTATAAATAGGTCACTCTTTATTCCCACATCATGTTGATTTAACATTAGCGAAATCATTCTAAGAGCCGTTTAAACTTGCTTTAATTGAAAACGCCACGTAATTTTACGCTCTCAAAATTCAATTTGGATTATTGCAGCTTTAAATTTGGTTTAATGGAATATGGAAATCGAGCCTCATTGTTTCTCAAAACTCAGCTCTGTTGTGTGTTCATAAGTGTTTAGCGATTAATCTGAATCAGCCCCTATGAATTTCAGTATTTAAGGACCTTTTATCTTGAAGTATTAAAATAAATTGTGATCATATGTGGTAAATAATAACAATCGTAAGCCATAAAATTTAAATTTATTCAGGTAAATATCTAGAAACAAGGAACAACATCATTTTTTCGTTTCTACAACATCGTGACTACAACAGTGTTTTAAAGCTCGCGTGTAAGCATCATGTGCATTCTATTGTATTAGCGCTGCGTTCTCTTCGCCGAGGGCAATGTCTACCTGCAGTATCCCTCGCCTTGCAGGAATAGCCTGAAGGCTTCAGCAATTTTACCCGGCTCCTCCTCAAGTACCATTCCACAGTCAGAAATACTTAACCAGGAAGTCTTGGTGGGGTCTAGTCTTCCATTGAATGTGACAGTATCATCCACATGCGGTGACAGAGCGCCAGTAACGTTCAAAATGGGCACTTTAATAGTGTTGCTTTCTCGAGCTATACCTAAATCAGTGCGGCGTAAGTAGGACTCGATAAACATTGAAAGATTTATTGGGTTTAATTGAGAGAAACATTGTTTGAACATGTGCGCTAGGTCATGGTTTCGATCCTCGGTGCTGCGTCCGAAGTGATGCCACATCAGATAATCTAGCGCTCCTTGAGTCATACCACTGGAGCGGAGCTGCCGAGTATTTATCTTTTGGTAGAGCCATTCTGTCCAGCCCGCTTGGGTGGAAGTGCAATTGATCAGAACCAAAGCGTCAACTTTCTGTGGATTTACGAGCGCGTAACGCGCTAAAATATTGGCTCCTGCACCCACCCCGAATCCTATAAACGATCGTATTCCAAAATGACCCAGAACAAAATCTATTTGGGAAGCCAACGCATCCATACTTGGGTAAGTGTAGTCTTCGGGCAATGAATGGGCACCTTCTTCCTGACCCGGTGCATTAATGTGGTAGATGCAAAATTGTTCCAAAATAGGTCTCATATCAACAAAATTGAAGAAAGCCTGGAAGTTGGCGGCATAGTTGACTCCAAGGTCGTGGTAAGTTATTATGGCGCGCTTATTGCGATCCCCTCGGACCGCCACCACAATGTCCCCCAGGGAAGTCCTCACCCTCTCCTCCACGCATGCGCTGTCTGCCTGCAATCGTCTTACAGATGGATAATGTAGCTGCACACTCTTCAAATCATCTTCCAGATTATCCGAAGACATCATGTTTAATAGAGCAATATTCTCCTGTACTGACGAAGGCATTTTTAATACAATTCAATATTCCGTAACACTGTAACTTCTTATTGTACTGCGCCCGTCTTCAACAGCTTGGCTGCATATAACTTGCGAGTCGATCACTGGGATTTTGCTAATTAATGCTGTTAGCGGCTGCTAACAACGCCTCGTACATTTCCATTACACAACTACCTAATAACAGTACTTAATATTTATGTATTTGTCACTGAATCACTGTATTGTCACTTATTTATAGTATTTTGGGGCAGTTTTCTGGGCAGGTAATGGTATTTTGTGGGAATGTCGCAGGAAATGGTCAATAATGTGTAGAGCGGGCGAACGCGAGCGAGTCCCACTGCCATGGATCGGGCGTGGTCGGGGGTCTCCGCCGGCGCTCGGCTCGCCCGCGACAACTTCGCGTCAGTCGCCTCGCACATGCGTGAGGAGTCCGTCGATTTTTATGACACTGAATGAAGAACCTTTGGGCGCACGGTAAACAAAATATCGGGGATTCGACGGGCCTAAATACACAAATACCTATCTACCTATTTAATTTTTCGATATTGTATAAGGGGAGGTCCTCATGACTCAATTTAGGTTTCGATTAGGTTTTCCATTATAAACATTAATTTTAATAAAAGGACTATAGTATGTTTGCTATCTACTTACAAGTTTTTGTTTTTTCTGAACTCAATCGTTGATAAAACTCTATGTGTAATAAATACGTTAGTATTACAAAACACATTTTAACAAAGGACTAGGCAAGTATGCCATTCGTCAGTCAAGATGCCTTGGAAAGGGCTCATAAATCTAGAAAACGAGACACGATGGCATTTTCGAAGACGTAGGTTAAAGTTACGAGTGTGACCCTGTTGGATAGGTTCCCCTTTTGAGGTGTAATGATTTTATTATACAAATATTCAATACTTTAATTAAGCCTCAAATGGAACTAACGAATTTGAAAAAAAAGCCTCTAGCTTTTTATTTGTTCTTTGTTATAAGTTTAGGAAATTACAGTCAGACTGCTGAAAGTTACTTTAGAACATATTTTATCAAAAGACGATAAAATAAAAAAAACAGAAGTCTTGTGATAATCAAACGCTAAATTATAATCGTAAATTTTGTTGCGGAAATAACATTATGACCTATAACATAATTTTCCCACAAAACGTGACGTCATTAGTAGCGACATCTGTTAACGGTAGCTATCATTACTTGTTGGCTTGTTAAAAACTCAACCCATCCGTAACGTTACCAATCAAACAAAGCATTTAGTTTTCCGAAGAGCCATTTCTGAAGGGAATATGAAATATATGTAATGCAGACATGAAATACTGCACCCATTACAATATACCTGCATAACCAAATGCATGACCTATGAGTATGACCAGTGTCAGAAGTCTCAACATAGTTCCGTGTAAAACCACCAGGTGGCGCTCGAAAAATGCTGAGACATTAATTGGTGTTTTCGTGTATTTATTGATTGAGAAGAATTTTTGAATGATGCTTAAAAAACTACAAATATTTTTTAAGATTTATTAAAGATATAGCTACGTAAGTTAAAATGATATTTGATGAATTAGAAAATCATAAAATTTAAATTGTCGACGCGAAATGTCAAAACTGACGCATCAGACTTCGCCCGCAGTAAAGAATATATTTTGTATGCTTTCATTAGTGCAACATACTAATAATAAGGTAGGCTTCGGCCGTTATATCCCGCATGAGATTGTCAATAATGATGAAACATATTATTACCTAGTAAAAAAACAACAAAGTTTTCTTTTTTTTAGATCAGACACATGTGCTCAGTTTAACTTTCTGGAGGCCTCTGCAGATCTCACTCTTTTTGGCATGACATGATGTTTGCTAATAATAGACTATGCAATTAATATTATACTACGAAAACAAAATACCGTGCACACGTAGTTTACATAGTAAAGGAAATTACAATCCCAAACGATTACAACGCCAATTATTTATTATTGAGCCACAAACAGCGCGCATTAGACTTAAGTAGGTGCTTGGTTTTTAAAGCTCTTGTTTCGCAATTAATTATTTTAAAACCTTGTTTTGTCGGAGGGCTATTGAATGCAATGCAGTTTACCAACATTATTGTAATACATAACTGACTAGCCTGTCCTATCCTAGCTTCTTTAGCATGCAAGAAGGATTTATCTTGGCAAATTATTATGTACGAAAACCTACCTTTTGGATCACTATAAGTATATACGTTGATAAATTCCGCACAAAAATTGATTCAATAGTTTGTGAGGTTACCGCGTCCTGACAGACACGCGTTATTGTTTTCTACTGACTTTTCCGACTTCAGAAAAAAGAGGTTATTAATTCGACATATATGTATGTAATATCTTTGTATTTAAGAAATATTGGGGTATGTTGATTTAATAAGGCTTCCAAGCACGCATCAAATTGTAAGTGTGTGTACTAAGTAATTTGTTTGTATATTTTTATGCTTGTCCACGGATAATCTGAAACTAAAATTCAAAGTGAGATGATTCTTTTTTAACTTCAGCATGCCTGTTATTATATCAAACTTGGTGTACAGTGGAAGTTTCGTCAAAATTAGTTTAGTAGTGTTTTTTTTATTATTTATATAGGCAGACATTTGGCCACAATCTCACCTGGTGGTAAGCGATGATGTGGCCTTGGATGGATCATGTCTGACTAGTAATAGCCTATTCACTCTCTTCTTGAACTCATCCAGATCATAGTGGCTAGGAAACACTTCTGCCGGCAGCGCATTCCACTCCCTAGCCGTGCGCATGAGAAACAACGACGTAAGGGTGGAAACCGCGCCCGCGTCTTGTGTTTCTCTGGTGAAAGGGGGCTGGTGGAATCAGGTCGTGCAATTCTGTCCCACACTCTCTGAAATGCAGCCTGTAGTAGACAGAGAGACACGCCACTTTACGTCTATGCTCTAGGCTTAGAAGCTTACGTTCAAAAAGTGCAGTGTCTCCAATTATCCTTTTGGCTCGCTTTTCAATCGAGTCTTAGGCAGCCAGTTGGTATTTGGCAGAACCATCCCAAAGGTAGCAGCAATACTCCATACATGACCGGACCTGAGCTTGATAGAGTTGAAAAAGCTGCTCCGCGGTGAAGTATCGCCTGACCTTAGAGAGTACGCCTAGCTCTCTGGCTGCAATTTGTGCCACAGACTCGATGTACGGACACCCTATGTAAAAACGTGAAATAATCATTTTATTTAAATAATATACCGCCAAATGAATTTGTTTCTCATATATGTATAAAATTGCGTTGTTCTAAGTTACGGTCAGTTTTTACCACGCTTTTTATTAGCTTGGGTTGTATCTATGTATGTAATGAAATCTTTGAGCATAAATTTGACCGATTTCCAGAAGTTTGATTAATTTGAAACTTTGCACACGTATCAAGGACCGATGACAATGCAATAATTTAATAACAGTTTCTCGATATCCTTATAAGGACCGCCAGGATTAATAAATTCTTTCGTGGATCCTCTGTTAGGGAGTAAGGAAGATAGAGCTATCGCGTGTTGCATGTCCGCAAATAATTAATTGAAACATCGAACTAAAAAATGAAAAATAAATTTTAGTTTAAAAAAAAACTAAAAAAACACGCTTTTATAGCTAACCGAACTAAAAAGTAGAAAATAATTTTTAATAACAAAGAGTTAGAGAATAATTCAATTCAGAGTAAAAAGCGTGGGGTGCTTGATACATCAAATGTTACAATTATTCTACATGCAACTATCTATGTGCGGAGAGTTATGAAAAAAACATAGTAAAAAGCTATGAAAATATAGTAAAATGCACCCCACGCTTTTTACTCTGAATTGAATTATTCTCTAACTCTTTGTAATCAAAAAATATTTTTTAGCTATAAAAGCGAGGTTTTTTAGTTTTTTTAAACTATAATTTATTTCTAAGTTACAGTCAGTTTTTTTGTAGTAAAGTAGAATCACATGACAGAAAATTATTACAAATGTTAACGTGTGCTATCGCTATAAAAGGAAAGCTTTGACACGCAAAGCTATTAAATGAATTCCAGTTTCAATGTTCATGAAATGACAATAGGACTTTAGCTGTAGACTTGAAAATACGTTCCGTTTTGGTCCTATAAAATAAAAAAAATATTTGCATTTAGCAATGTGCCTATTGAAAATCAATGTTATTACAGTGCTGTTTTTGTTATTGTATTTCACAGCTAATTCGGTTTGTGTATTTTACCAGTATCAGAATTTCTATAGTTCAATATAAATAAAATGTAGTAAGTTTTTTTCGTTTTAAGGTTGCAGAAAGTGAAATGAAGGTGGAATCAAAGTTTCGCATTCTAGCCCCACAGTTTATTTGTCCGAAAGACGATAATGCTACAGTCGAGAAACCAGATAACACAGTAATCACGTAAGTGCAACACTTTTGGTATTCTATTATGGACATTTATTGCATTTAATTAATTCAATAAATGTCCATAATGGAATACTAAATGAAATATCATTTCATTTCATTTCAATTTCGCTTTTGAAGAGCTATCTGTTTTAAAACAGAACTTGTATTGACTGCATAGTACGCTTAGTCGAGTCTTAATTTGAGGTCATTGATGATGGCTTTTAGAAGTCAAAAGCACATTTATCCACTCGTAATGGGAACAGCACCAACCAGGCGTCAACCAAAAGGATGTGTTATGTAATTTGGAGAAAAACAATTGCATTTTTTTATTTTCCAATAGTTATTTTTTTATTTTTTAATAGCTTTTTTCATCCATTATTTTGCACAAATACTTTTTTTCCCGTCTTATTACAGCCTTAACCAATGTTTTTACTAGTTTCAACGAGTAGGAAGATGTAGTTTTGTTTTATTGCGTGTCTAGTTTGCAGACTGCCGCTGAAACGGACATGCGCATAGCGTGGCTCGTACGCTGGAGCCCGCTGCCTGCGCCCGCGCAGCGTTTCACGCTGCTGCTGTGGAGGGCTGTGCGAGCGCTTGAAGCGAGGTTGAACCGGCCGCAGCCCGAGCCGTTTGTGTATGTCATTGAGAATAGTCAGGTAAGAAGTTTTGTACAAAATTATCGCGCTTATTACCATAACATACGTGTACTTAAAATTATGGAAAAGGTGTATCTATCGAACTCAGATATAACTACATCGTTCAGCCAAATACCTTGTTTATTCTACAACCAGATGGAAATATTTTAGGTCTAGCAACCTACTACGAAAATCGAAATCCGGCCATACGATTATCGTTTTCGGATCTAGAATATTTTAAGTAAGGAATCCTTGAAAAAGAAGATGCTTCAGACCCTTCGGATTAAGTTTTTTTGTAATGGGCCTCCTGCGGTTTAAATCTGACAATTGTGTTTACATTTTGCGTCGACAAATTTCAATTTTCTGATTTATTGTTTCATCAAATGTATTTACTTACGTAGCTCTATATCTTTAGTAAATCTTCAAAAAATCATCTTTTTTTTTAAGTTTCATTGAAAAATTCTTTTCAAGCAATAAATTCATGAAAACATCAATTTTCTCTCAGCAGTATACGTGAAATGTCAAAAATTTTGCTTTTTACTACACCCGCCAGTACGTGTACCTTTCGTAGGTACTGGTTTCTAATGAAAATGATGTGTATTGAGTCGATTCATCTTTTTACTCCTATTATAACAGAACAGCTAAATTCTCACCATATTCTAACCTGCAGAACCTTATCGTATACGCGGAGGGCTTAGGGCTCTTAGTAAGATGGACACCTTAAGTAAATAATATTATTTGTCCTCTGGTGTCTGCATAAAACGTAATTTAACTTTATAGTTTCTGGCCTCCCTGAACTTACATTTGCATTATTTTAAGTAAACAGATTAATATGTTGTTAATCCCTTGAAACCAAACTTTATCACCAGCTCCTCAAAGGCGTCAACTACATCTTCAACGTCAGCTCAGTCGAACCCAACGGCGATGTTAGCGAACCAAAGGTGTTCACCATTGACAACACTCAAGGCGACCACGAGCTGATGATCGAGGGCAGAAATGATATGCTATCGATAGTGTTACTGGGTGCTCAAGTGGCATTGGCTGATGTGGAGTATGTGGTGGAAGCACAGGTCACTGTTTGCACGCCTACGCAGGACTACTATGTGAGAAAAGTTCTCTACTAAGGCTCAATTTTACCAACGTCAGATAAGGCTATACTTCAAATATAAGAAATGAAGTCCGTGTACATTTTCGCTCACACCGCCAGCCGGTGGGACTCTGGCTGTGACAACATTATGCAGCGTGGTTTTTTAGTCAAATCGAGTAAAAGAAATACCTTGAAAAAGTCTTAAATACTGATGAAAAGTGTCTCTTACTACTACCCCTGCTAAAAGGCCCTCATTCCCCTACCATTTACATGTCCGTACAATGCTCCTTAAGAATTCCTCTCATATCATCCACATGGATGGATCCATGTGAAATGGTTTTCATTTGAACATACTTACCCATACTTTATGTACTATTTTTTGCAGTTTACATGGTCAATTCAAAGCACCAGCTCAGCAGAAACTGTCAACTCATCTCATATCCTAGGTTCTCGGTTGGAAGTGCCTCCTAACTCGCTGAAAGTGGGTGAGACTTACAGTGCGACCTGCCAAGTCATCAAGCTTAATGGAGATCTTATTACAAGGGTGAGCTGATAACGACCTGTCGATCACCTGATAAATATGAAACTTAATAGGGTTCAGGTAAAATATAATGACAACGTGTCTATGCGAGGAAACATCAACGCATAATTCAAAGAGTGGACGGAATTCTTCTGGGCGAGGTCGATTCATCTTCGACTCTGTCGTAGCCCCACTAAGCTGAGACAGCAAACCCATTAAATAAATAAAAAACTGTCTGTATTTCTGCTTAGATGAGTTAGCTGAATCGAATAGTCGCCGTAAGAATGTGGCATGGACGTTATTCATACATGGTACCTAAACAAGCGTTGTTGGATTAGATTTTAATTATAAGAAGGCCTTATTTAGTCAGTAATGATTTTCAAATCGTTGACAAAACTTAGAGCTTATCCTGTATTTTTCAGACTAGTTTGCCATTCGGTGTACGTTCTCGTGGACTAGAGGCATACCTTAGCGTGGACCATTTACGAGTCACAGTGGGCCAGCCATTTATGATAGAATCGATAGTAGTTAACCACGATTATTACTATGAACCGGTTTCAGTAAGTACCCACATTACCGTCAATACTAAATTGAAGAAATTCTAAGTGTCTGGTAGTATTTATATGTAGAGATGAGCTTGATCTAGCATGAATTTAATATGGCTTTAATTATTCATAAAGATGAAATAAGAAACCAAAAATTTGCGCACGGGCGGGACTTGAACCAGCAACCTTTTGACAAACCGGGCCAAACGCTCCCACCAATTGAGCCACCGTGCTGTCAGTCCGACAGCACGGTGGTGTCCGGTTGCTGGTTCAAGTCCCGCCCGTGCGCAAATTTTTGGTTTCTTATTTCATCTTTATGAATATAAAATATGACACTGTGAGTGTTAAAAACATTCTAAAGCATTAAATGGCTTTAATTAAATCCCTCAAGCGTATGTGAACGAGACACAATGCAAATTCTATTGTTATGCGGTTGCCTGCAACCGCTCGGGTGTTCAAGCATTAAGCAATTAAGTTTATTTTAATAGCAATATTTTTACCTATGTGTTTCTATAAATGAGTAAAAAATCCCCCTATTTTTAACGAAAAACTTAGTACAAGTGGATGTGCAAATTTAACGACGAAGATTGCAACGCGGAGGTTGATGGTGATTCTGAAACTCTGATTTTTCCTTCTGGTTTACCTGATTTGGGCGGGTAGGTATCAAAATAATAAATTATTGGAGTAGCATATTTACACAGGTACTGAATTGGTTATTGAACTTTTCTTTTCAGATACGAAATCGTACTAAGTGTTAGTGTATTGGACCAAACAAGCACCACAAATGCCACAATAATGGTGTTGAGCGCCATTCTACCTGTATTACAAGTACGTTATAAGTTATTTTAGCAACCATAATACTAAAATGCGTAAGAATTATTTAAAAAAAAGTATTGTGATGTTCGTGTGCGCTGCTGTACCTTTTGTATCGAATGCTAACTAAGCAAAGACTTATTAAAAAGACAATCCTTGTGCTTATTCTGGACAGTCTTTCACACCTACTTTTAATAAGTACAAAAACTGGCCAAGTGCGAGTCGGACTTGCGCACTGAGGGTTCCGTGTCAACTTTAACTAAATAAGGAGTCCGCTCACTTGCACTTTTAGCCAATATTTGTTGACGGCAATAATAACTTTGTTTTTCATAGTATTTGTATGTAAGACAAAGTATATTTGCGGTTGTTGAAAATGTGATGTATATCAAGAATATAATATCTCAATAAGTTTCAGAATAAATTGGTTGTCACATACGAACGGACAGACAGACAGACTTCACAAACCTATAAGAGTTCCGTTTTTTGCCATTCGACTACGGAACCCTAAAAAGTATTATTACAAAAAGGCTAACAACTATTTTTTGAACATAAGATTATGCGCAGTCGTTCACATGTAACACTGGCCACTAATAAATTATTGATTTTTCATTTTCCGGCACTTTTTTGGCGCCAAAATTATTTTAGGGTATTCATTGCAGTTTTTGGATAACGTACGTCGATGTAAATACTGCGGTATCTTATGCAGTTGTAATAAGGGCTAGATTGGAACAAAAATGGGTAACCTAATGTGCTGTACCTAACTAATAAAGTTGGTGTTTTGTTTGGTTTTGCAAGATAATAAAATCTATTGATTTCAATTAATCGCATTTGTTTTAGGTAAATCCATCATCACGAGTACTGAATGAAGGAAGTATAGTTGAAGTTGTAGCCAATGCAAGCAATGTGGTTCCGTCTTGCAATTTATCTTGGTATTTCGCATCGGAAACGTATTTAGCCCAGTTAGATACAGAATCTAATGAAGCGTGTGATGATTGCCAGGTATTTAAATTATTAACATCATAGCATATACGTACGAACAAAAACAAACTACTAATTTGGAGTAAAAGTTCTGTAAATCTGCAAACGCAAGAAATTTTATTCGCAGTTTACACAGTTGTTATTTAAATCACTCGTATCTTTATTTATAATAGTTACTTACTTACTACCTCACCTTCAGGCGAAACTGATTCACAGATATGCTAATATTTATTTTTTTAGCATGGAGAAATTCTCTCTGACACTTTAACAGTATACTCTCTTGAAGAACAGTTTCTCAGCGAGCTGGCGGATTTCTCGAATGAGACGGAATGGCGGCAGGTGACCACATCGTTTTCGGCTCAGTCAGGGAGAGCTCGTTTTGTCGCCCAGTGTGGATGCTCCTTAACTTTCAGCTGTGAGACTGAAGGAACTGTCTTCGCTGATGTATGGTTTCAGTTAAATGAAAGCCCGAAACCTGGCGATGTAAAAGTGAGTTATGTATTACTTATCTTAGAGTCGACTTTACTAACGTCAGAACGACCAATTTATAAATGTCATTTACATATTGATTTCTGACAAATAGGTGATGTTTACAAATTGGGCGTTTTGCATGCGACAATTATTCCTTACCTGACTTTGGTAAAGGTAATTCTTAGTACCTTCTACCAAAAGTCTGCCATAGTAAAGTGTCCTCTGTTTAATGGTCACTCCATAGAGTGTAAGACTAAGTACCTATCTCACAAACGCTACTTAAATTCATAAATTTAAGTAACGTTTGTGATATAGGTACTTAGTCTTGAAACCTCGACAAATGCATTTATTTAAAACTTTATTGATTAATAAACAGTGTAGAAAAGGTGAACTTAAAGCCAAAATTCTTTCTCTCACAGTCACAACTTCACGGTCATGCAGAAATGATTGTAATGGGTGGGTAATTTCGTTGCGTAAAAATTAAAAATGCAACAGAATACTATAATGTACTACATAATATTATACCTCTTCAATAACATATAATAATAATATTTAAGTTTATAAACTAAATAGTCATAAAGGCGGCAATACACATGCCTGTAGCTGGCACACAGGCATGCCCTCCTTGCACGTGCCATCTACTTCATTTATTTCATGAAATGATGTTTTTTTTTCATATGAAATCACATGCGAAATTTCATTGATATTTTTTCTTCGCAGTATGAATTGCGACGCGAGTACGCGACTTATGAATTTCATATGAAATTCACTGTACGCAAATAATGCGATTTACGTACCGACCTGCTACAAACTCCTTACAAAATGATCACAACTTTATGACTATATGATTAAAATACAATTTTTGACTGCTGAGCGGTGTGAGTCATAGACTACCTACCGCATTGATAGAGCATACTCATTTCTACTCGCTCAATCGCGCTCAAAGATTTCAGCCGCTACGTTTCATTCGCCAATTGAAATGAAATGCGTATGATATTATGATTCTGCAGAGTGCGATTTGTAGCAGTCTATAAAAAAGTAGCAGGTGTGAGTAATGAATTTCATTTCATATTTCATCTGCTATTCATGAAATGTACCATGGTTACTGGCATGCAATGTAATACAAGGGGGGCTGTAAAGCTGGCGCATGCAAACATCAACAGTATGAATGCGGCATGCAAGGACGCAAATCGCTAAACTTTCACGTGCCACTAACTAGCATGCAAGCTATATGTATACTGATCCGTTTTACAGGCATGCGTATCGCCGCCTTTACTATGATAATGTTATATGCATAACTACGAAATACGTAAATAGGAACTTAAAATATACATACATACATACTTTACATGTTTCGCAAATATTCAGATTTTTACGCAGTAAATAAGAATTAATTAACCGATACCAGCAGTTTGTTATGCAAATTGTATCTTAGAAATTCATGTCATTAGTCTACTTATCTTTTTGAGCAAAATAGCTCAATATATTAAATTATTTCAGATAACACCTGAATCTGGGACTGCCATGGAGACAGAGTTCCGTATTAGTACCCTCCCGGTGGTTGATCCAGACGGGCCGCTAGAATACTCTTTCCACTGCAAAATTGGAGATGAAACCTTACTTCTGGCCTCCTATGTGGAACATCGGGCTGCTGAAACCCTTCTACCCTACGTCGGTTAGTTTTTTTGTTCCCACATTTTACTAAGACGCAGAACAAGCTGATAACATTATCAATTATTTTGAAAAACTACGTGACTGAACTTTTTGACTGCCTCAAAAAATTACGAAGATTAACCCAGGAAGCCGCAATTTTTACGCGGAATTTATTAAAAATCATAGAAAAAATTTGCGCTTAATAAACAAATATGCACCGGACAACACACCAATTGTTGTGGTTTCGAAGTAAGGAATTTTCTTCCTTGTGTTACGAATACCATATAACGATTATGACAGGGCGTCTCCCATAAATACTTAAATACATATTAATTATCCATGACTCCGGTACAAATATTCGTTTTCATCACACAAACATTTCCCCCTTGCGGAATTCGAACCCGGGACGGCCGGCGTTATAGTCAAGAGCTCTAACCAATACACCAAACGCGTCGTCATTATTGTTTAAAAAACCGGCCAAGTGCAAGTCGGACTCCCGCACAGAGGGTTCCGTGCCAACTTTAACTGAATTAGGAATTCCACTTACTTCTACTTAGTAAAATAACAATATTTTGTTTACTTTAACTGAATTAGGAATTCCACTTACTTCTACTTAGTAAAATACCACAATATTTTGTTGTTGACTGAAAGTATAACTTTGTTTTTCATAGTGTTTGTATGAAGTACAAAGTTATGTTTGCAGTTGTTGAAAATGTGCTATATCTCAAAAACTACAAGTTCGATCCCGTTTGAACCAATTTTCATTGAAAGTATTTGTTAAGATCTACATTCCATATTTTTTTCAAAATTTACACTTGTCCCCCCCATCTAACTTCTAAACCAATTAGAAGTTAAATGGGGGGACGCCCATTTTACCACTTTAGAAGCGTCTGAATGAAACGTTAGACTTTAAAAGAAAATGGTTTAAGGAACCTCAATGTTATTTTAAAAGACCTATCCATAGACACCCCACACGCATAGGTTTGACAAAAAAAAGTTTTTTTTTGGTTTTAGGTTCATGTATGGGAGCCCCCCCCCCCCCCCTTAAATGTCATTATTTTCTATTTTTTGTATGGGAATCAGTAAGCGGTTAACAGGATACATCTTCCTACCAAATTTCAACAGCGTAACGCTTATAGTTACAGAATAAAATGGCTGTGACATACGGACAGACAGACAGCCAGACAGACAGACAGACAGACTTGACGAAACTATAAGGGTTCCGTTTTTTGCCATTCGGCTACGGAACCCTAAAAACATACCGGGCCCGAGTCGGTGGCACTGCTAGAATGGTTCGCAAGGAATACAAAATAAATGTCAAATCCACTTCCTTACAGACGACTAATATTAAAGATTACTTGTAATGTGTTTTCAGAGGGTGGTACAAATGTCTTTGTGCGCGTGTGTGATGCCCTCGGTGCTTGCTCAGACGGTAGGCCGACAACTATAACACTAACTCCAGGTTCCGCTCGCACTATCGATGCGTTGATTGAAGATGTGCAGGCGCATGTTAGACGATGTGAGCTGATACCTCTGACACGCATCGCGCAGTCAGCGATAGTTACATACACAGTGAGTATGTTTCAATTTCAAATCTGCTTCAGACACATACTAATCTTTTGCGTGGCTCTGTGGCAAGGAAGTCGTCAAATTTGGTCTTTATTGCCTTTTGTGATGAGGTTTGGGTTTGCGCCGTTTGGCGTTGACACGTTGGGTCCGTGGAAACCTTTTGCTATATTTCTCTTTAGAAATACGTATTTATTTATTTAAACATTTTTGCACTGTACGTTGTACACTTGACGGCCTTAATGCCTTGCACTCGTTCTTTCTGGCCAACAGTGGTCCCAAAAATAATAAAAAAAGGGCAAGAGTCGGACTCGTGGACTGAGGGTTCCGTGCTAACTTTAACTAAATTATAGTTCCACTAACTTCAATTCAGCCAAAATACCACAATATTTTGTTAACAGCAAATATAAATTTGTTTTTAATAGTATTTGTATAAAATACAAAATTACATTTGCGGTTTAAACCACTGGTTCGATCTCGCTCAAACCAATATTTGTTGAAAGTATTTAAAGTATTTGTAAAGTACTACATTTTTTATTTTTTATTAAAGCCTTTTTATTTCCATGACTTAAAAAGTTACATTAACATTATATTACATCAGAGTTTGATATATTATTGGATGTCACGGCCCCTTTCGGGTATAGGCCTCCTCCAGTAGCCTCCATTTCTCCCTGTTGTTGGCGCTGCTAATCCAGTCCTTTTCTGATGATTTAACTATGTCGTCAATCCAGCGAGCGTTTGGCCTACCCGCTTCTCTAAAGCCTTCTGGGCCTGTCCATTCAGTGGCGCGTCTAGGCCATCTTTCTTTCGAGGAGCGAGCTATGTGGCCTGCCCATTTCCACTTCAAGCGCTTTGCTTGTTGTAGTGCGTCTATGATTTTGGTTTTTTGTCTAATTTTTCTGCTGCTCTGCTTGTCTATGAGCTTGATGCCGAGGATGCTCCTCTCCATGGCACGCTGACACGAGCGTATTTTTGCCATCGTTTTATTGTTGAAGACCCAGGTTTGGGCTCCGTAGGTAAGGCAGGGCAATAGACACGAGTCCATGACTTTTTTCTTTAATTTGATTGAAAGTTTTGATTTCAAGATTTCTTTGTAACTCCAGTACTTTTTCCAAGTCATATTTATACGTCTATCTAGTTCATCCAGGTGTCTTGTGTTGTATAAATAGAGCACTACATAGTGCATTATTTTTAATTGACACTTCAAAAGTTAGAAAGAGAGGAGGGGAACGCCCATTTTACCACTTTGAAAGCGTCTATCTCCCATATGTTAGATTATCAGAAAAAGTGGTTTCAGGAACCTCGATGCCATTTTAAAAGACCTATCCTATCCTATAGTTACCGCACATGCATAGGTTAGAGCGAAAAACATTTTAAATTCCATGTATGGGAAAATGCATGCCCCCCTTAAATATCATTTTATTTTATTATTTGTATGATAATGGCAAAGCGGTTAAAAGGCTTCACCTACCTACTAAGTTTCAACTGTTTATTACTAAAAATTTCAGAATAAAGTGGCTGTGACATACGGACCGTCAGACAGACAGACTTGACGAAACGATAAGGGTTCCGTTTTTTGCCATTCGTCTACGGAACCCTAAAAATAACATTCACGCTAGAAGCACGAACTTTTTTCTGATGATTATTATTAAGGTAACCAATAAGAGAAAAACATATCATTGTCGTGTCACGACTATTTTCTGGTAAAAAATCAAATTGTTTTATTTTGTATGGGAGCAGTTATTTTGGGTTTGCCGATGTATGGATGTCAGCGATACTTTTGTTGCCGATACGAAGACACTTTTCATATTTCACGCTTTAAGAAAGTAATGTAAACGCGCATCTTGTTTCATCTAGTTCATTGCAAACGAGGCACGGAATATCTATGCTCGGGTAATCCCCGCGTTTTCCATTTCACTATAGACACTTTTGTTCGATTTTTTTGATATCAAATGAAATACAAAATTATATCGTAACTAATGAGTTCTGTAACTGTTCATGTATATTAATGTAAAAATATTTTACCAAGATTGTGTTTGTTTTACATTTTTTTCTTAATTGAATTTTTATTGACTAAGCGTTTGTATCGGTATCGGTATCGACGATATTTTTACGAGTATTGGAATCGGTATTGCAGCAGCCAAAATGCATATCGATGCATCCCTATTTTTTTTACTACGAAATTTACATTAAAGAACAACCATTTTTTTATTATTATTAGTTACCTTACCGCTAATCATCAGAAAAAATATCGTGCTTATAGCATGAATGTCCATTATTTTAATTTTAGGGACAAATTTGCCGGTCGTCCCTTTTTTGCTTGTACTCTGTATAATTATTTGTTATTTAAACTTTAAAATAAATATCCTTTAAATATCCTTTGGACATTCCCACACATCGCCATCTAGTCCCAAAGCTACTCAAAGCTTGTGTTATGGGTGCCAGACAACGGATACAATACTTAAATACTTTTTGTTTGTAAATACATACATAATATACATAGAAAACACCCAGACCAATACAAACAGACATGTTCATGCACACAAATGTTTGTATTGTGCGGGGATCGAACCCGCAACCCGCTGCGTAGTAGGCGATTTCTCGACCACTACACCAGACGGGTCGTTCGAATTGAAATTGTCTTGCATTTATTCTAATATAATGCAATGATTATGAATGGTTTGGGAATATGAAACCTACTAATTGATGTGCTCCTGGACTTTACTATATTGATGTTTAATTAAATTTATATACCCTTAAGAACGAATAATTAGTACTTTCCTATAAACCAATAATCTAAAATGTGTGATGTAGCTGCGATGCATCAAATTTATTATTTATTTAATAATAATCATATCTCCTATTTTAAGTGCACTGTGTATTCTTATCCTCATATCTTAGGATAAGTTATTATGACTAATAAACTTCTTTAAACCTGAGGAACCGGTTTCGTTTTTTAAAAACTAGGTTTTAAGTTTATTTTATACTCATGCACGTCTTAGTTTTAATTTATATTTTATATTACATACATTGCTCTGATCCCAAAGTAAGTAGTTCACTTGTGTTATGGAAATCAGACACAACGGTAAAACCACAACACCCAGACCTGAGAAAATATAGAAAATTTTGATTTCTATATTGACCCAACCGGGAATCGAACACGGGACCTCGGAGCGGCGACGCCTTGAAACCAGCGTATTTAGCCACTACATCACGAAGGTCGTCATTATATTATATCATATTTGGTCTAGTAAATGTGTAGAAAAAACAAAGATACTAATTGTGTTGTAAGAGGTTACAGTTTGTTAAAAAAAAATCAGGCAATATTTTTTCAGTAGCAAAAATACAACGTATTACAGATTCCGATCATAAACATCAGCTTATCCTTTGCGCTTACGCCGCAGTTTTATTGCATTTCATTCATTTATTTGTTCGCAGAGCGGCGGTCAATCAGTTGCGCTCGCAAAGTTTTCGCTAGCACTGCAAAAACAGCTGGCAACAATCGAACAAAGCTGTGTCGAGAAACACTATCGCCGGTATTCAGCGCTTTTGTCTTGGCTGGCGAAAAATGGCATTGATACTACTCAGCTTTTGTATGCTTCATAAAATTAGCAATTAATGTATTGTAAGACGGGTTCTTCAGAAGCTGCTTACTACAAAGTGGAGTAATCTTCAAAATTAAGCTTTTAAGGTTATTCGCAGTTAATCTCAATTATTTAGTTTGGTAGCCATAACTTTTACCAAGTGATTTTTCTAAATTATGGATTTAGCTAACGTGATGCTTTAATTGAATACACTTACACTTTAATACACTTAAATTGAATACTTTATTACAATACCTACTTACTGTTTACTTTACATGGACTCTATTGATATCTGTTGATAGATACTTACAATAATACACATGATATCACATTTGTAAGTACATATTTTAGCGAAAGTATTTAGTATAAAAATCATTTTAAAATACCCATCCATAGACACCACACACGCATGGGTTTGACTTAAAAAGAATTTTCGGTTTAGTTTCATGTATAAGAGTGTATATTATATCTATGTAATGACAAATAATACCGTCTTGCCTGTGACCACGGATGCTGTAAAGCATTCGAAACGTCAGGCATATTATATTTTTAATAAAATGTGCGTGAAATAAATCCGTCTTTCATTTCAATGAGTAGTATACGCGTTAACCTCAGAACCAAATAACGAATATATTTTTTACCCAACCTTGGCAAAGTCAAAGATGGCGGTACTTATCTAAAACAGTATAATACATGTATGTCACATCGATTCTAAACCCAAAATAATTCTACAAACAATAACAACCATTAAAAATATATTATATATAGCTCATACGAGGAGTTTAGTTTTACGGTAATTGAAAATAATCATTATTTTTTAAAGAAAAAAAGTAACGTAAATGATATTACGTAAGCGATATTAGAGTCAATGGGAAAATCTCCTGTAAGATCGGAAAGATGTACGTATTTCACAAGATGACGGCGACCTTAGTTCTGTAACGAGATCCCACATATTATATCTATTTATTTAAAACATAAATATTTACAGATATTATGTATTACATTGTACAAAAATAGCTTACATATTAATAATAAAACATCAATTAAATTAACATCACTTTTATATATAATCAAACATGACAACTTACAACTAAAACTCCACAAATTAATTATCTTCCGAAACCATAGCTATCGCATCGCATCGCACAGCAAAGTTTCAACTGTACGCGCGACCTTCGGCGCCGCGAAGATGGTGACATCTATTATTTCCATGGCAGCAAGTGAGAAGGATTAAAACAACGACGTCCTGTGCATATAATTTTAGCTTTCTCAAATAATTTCATTAGCATTATCTAATTTGTTCGTTTTAATTGTTGTAACCCGTAGCTACCTTCACGATCAACGATCAATCTATCGTTTTGTAGGAGTGAACAACTCCCCAGTACTAATTTTCGTCGCCTGCCAAAATATCCTTGTCAAACTAGTTTTTTTTTATAAGTAGGTCTGCCTACCTACCAATTGTCAGATCATAGTTACGCCCAAAATGGCCGCCACCCGCCTCTAAATGTTAGATAAGCGTGTGCGCAGGTATAAATTCAGACATGATTTTGTTTTCTGTTATCATTCTTTTCAACGTGTTGTGTGAATAACAATCGACATTTAACCTTTACTTAAAACGAAAAATGAATGATAAGGTAAGAAATTGTAGTACCTACTTTCAATCATATTCAAAACAGAAGTGGATTTTTGTAAAGCAATCTTATTCATTTGACTGTTTATTTATAACGTACAGTATGTGATCTGTCAAACGCTTTGTTCTTTGCCGTTTGACAGATCATACCGTACGTTTTGAACTGTCAAATGAATATACGATTGCTTTACACAATTCCACCTCTGTACTACAGTATCTCCTGTTGATTTACTTCACTTAAATATTCTTTACAGGATCAAAAAACACGGCCACCGCGTGGTAGACCTCCTGGAGTAAATAGGAAGCCAGTTGATTGGGTAATAATAATTTGAACACTTTATCAACTAAAATTTTAAAATGAGAACTTATTTAAAAATGATATCCGCAGATTAAAAGGAAAAAAAACGCGAAGTATGAGAAATAGCGGCGAAACAATAGCAAAAGGAATTACTTATCTACCACAATACGTTGGCACCTTCGCGGAGTATGTTTTAATACACGAATAGTCACTTTTAAATGACAATCTAGGTACCAAGAAGCTTGAAAACGCATCGAATTATAGATATAAGTTGTATGCATTGAGAGAAATTCTTGTATCTTGTTTTACTTTCGGACACCAAGAACAGAAGTTATTAACAGGGCAATCGACTGCGTGATCAGAACGAAATGATGATGGACAAAGTAAGCCACATTTACAATGATAATTCTATTAAAGTACGGTTCGGTACAATTTCAATGGTTGAAAGTGATTTTAAAATCCTGACTTGATCAACAGTTGCTGCATACCAACGGAGATTACGAATTATGAACCAATATGCCGTGGGAGCAATACCAAGCTATCAAGTACTTAAGCTAAACAATTTAATGCTTTATTATTTACGATTATGACCTAAATAAAAATCAAGCAAATCAGGAAATAAATCTGTCAATTATTTATATATCATTCTTTGTTGACACATTTCATTGTTTGATTTCTTTTGTTGGTATTTTAACTTATGTATCTTAACTCAAGCTTGTTTTTAGATGCCAAGACTTCAAGACTAACAAAGTGTAGAACCTCGCCTGCGGGTACAGCGTCGATGCCGCAGGTAACGCAAGAACCAGTATCCCAGGAGCCTGCATTTACAAATGATGCCCACCCCGTCGCTTATAAAACTGCAGCCATAAGCACGAAAAAGCAGCAAAATACAAGCAAAATCCTCCAGTTGGGGAAAGAAGCCCGATACATCTAAAATCAAATCCTCAGATCATGCCTCATCATCAATTACCCATTCATTGGTTAGATTCTCTCAACTGTTATGGATGTGCGGGTAATTTAAACGTTTGTTATTTCTTATCTTTAACTATAGTCTGCGTGTTATAACGTGAGTCGTGGTAGTGTCATGTCTATATCGCTTGCACTCACCGCGCGTTTCGCTGCATATTTCTATCTCTTTTGACATTATGGCCTCACGACTCAGTTGCAAACGCCCTGACTATACTTTCAGTGGGTTTTCAGTGGGTTTCATTTCTATGTAAGAATTATTAAAATATCAAAAATATCAAGTATGTTCAACAGACGGTGAAATCGTTATACCTGAACAAAGAGAATTGGCATCGACTTTTTTTTCCAAATTTTGGAAGGTTTGATGCGGTAGTCTATATCATTTTTATAAATGTTTTGGTACTTCCGTTTCATATTAGATACCTAATGTTATTTGTTTGACTTTCGAATTCTCTCAAAATGTTTTTTTTCTTTTCACATCCATGTTGATATACCAACGACCCACTAAAGTGAGTTTCATGGTAGCAACTTGATTGCCGCTTTGTACTCGTTTATGTGATTCCTTAACAAATATCCAGTTGTCAAATGAAAACATAATTGATCTCCCTTTAGCTTAAAATAGGTTATATTTAGTTAAATTAAGAGTAGTTTGATTAACGTTCATTCATATGTTTAAGTTAAGTAATGTGTATGTATAGTGTGTTATTATCACTTACTATACTTGATAAATTAATGTATGGATCTGTTCAACCAGAGCAACTGGACTTTCAAAAAATGATGAATGATCAAAAAATAATGTTTGACAAGACATAAACTTACTTGTTTATTAAGATTACAACCATCGTCTTTCACCTAGATATAGTTCAATCATAATATTGTTATGTCGTGCATAGTTATAGTTTGGTCACTCAACTGGTCATTTTCTTACTCTGTATAATATGTTTTCACTATATAATTTTGGTTGTCTAATTGTTACTGTGCCTCTAGAAATAAAACAAATTAAAAATAAATGACTAACACGTACTATTTAATTTCATAAGAAATGAGTTTTTATCAAATGCGTATTATTGTCACTACCACTAAATTAATTACGTGTTAATTAATAATGATATGAATAACATTTGCCTAGTCTTTTCTTAATACTTCATTATGCTTACTTACCTAACCAATTAGGGTCAAGGTCATTACGAACAAGGTATGGTATAATAATAATATGAATATATTGTTTTATTATAAGGATTATGACCTGTTTTAAAATTCAACTAAGGAGGTAGTTATCTAATAACACGGTCGTCAATTTATAAATACCGAATAAGTGTTACATTGCTAGACTAAACATAATGTCAACAGCGGCTGAAGTCTGAAGTACAAGAAATGTTAATCAATGTTAAATGTTGCCTGAAGTAAAAATTTTTGAAAGATAATTTCAATTTTATCCTGCATCAAATATATTTTTTACTTACTAAGCTATACCTTTAATAAATCATAAATAATTTGTAAATCTTTTTTAAGCTTAATTCATGAACTCTTCTCAATCAATAAAGACACGAAAACATCAATTTTTGTTTCAGCGTTATTTTAACCTACTGCGTCATCCGTACTGGGATACATTAAAACAACGAATCTGAATTTACTAAACTAGGTACACAAATCGTATAAAGTTATCAAATTTTGCTATTATTATAGTTACTTGTCACTCCTTGACGAAAAAACAATGGACGGATTTTGATGATACTTTACAATAACATAGCTCATAATACGTCTTAATAGGACATTAGCTATAATTCATTGTGATATTTTTGAGATCTGACATATACGTGGGTAAAGCCACGGAGAGTTTAATTGCGGTTTTCGGAGTGTTAAAACAGGAGTGATAAAAAGTGAGAAACCGGAAATAGGTAATCGATTTAAAGAGCGAAAACAGGATTAAAATAAAGTTTTGTCAAGTATGAATAAATCTTCACTTCTGTCCTACTTTTATCAAGCTGAAGAGTTTGTTTGACCGCGCTAATCTCAGGAACTACTGAACTGATTTGAAAAAGTATCTTTGCTTATTTTTCGAGGAATTTAGGCTTAAGTACATCACGCTTCGACGGAAGGGAAGGGAGCAAACTTAAAACGCGTGGACAATGTCGCGGGGCCCGCTAAATTTTCAAATGTATAAGGTCTGAATGTATTCAGATGTTTATGTTGTTATGAATTATTAACAGTCTTTAAGTTATTCCACATTTCCATTGGCCACGACATTATGCGTGAAGGACTGATTTCGCTGATTGTTTTTTTGTTGTCTTTGTTATTGTCAGGTAAAAGTGTAAAGAAAAAATACGAAATTTGAGCGGGTGGACCAACGTTCATGATTTAACTTTATTGGATTTGTCAAAATAACGGGATCAAGGCGCGACGGGGCCGGGCGCGATATGAAAGTCGCTGGATCCGCTAGTCGTTTATAAAAGTACACTACGATGACAGTCATGCGAAATGTCATAAGATGCTTCGCTATTTGATCATAATATGCACAGATTAGTGTGATATGTCTTCTACGAGCGAACGGTCGTAGTAAAACCGTTGTAACTGAGTTCGATTACAAATTACTCCATTCAATAATAAGAACCCAGCAAAATAGAAAGTATCAGATAAAGGCATAATAAACATAAACAAAAGAGGCTTAACAATAACAAGTTACTGCAGTAAAAAGATTAACGTAAGTAATCATTATCTATTCTAGGAATAAACAATGCATGTTAAAAAACATGTTCCCAGGTAAAATACCACGGAATTTTAGCACCCGTATTACTTGTGTGATTTGTTGTTTTCGTCAAAGAAAAGGATTATGCATTGAGATTCCAACAACCAACGTACGAAGGAGATGAAACTAACTACTTATATCTAGGTAAGTCTTAACTTATTTAATAATATGCCTTCTTATTATAAGCGTTGGCAAATCGACTATTTAGGATATTTATCGGCTAATAGAAAACATTGTTGTTTTATTGAATAGGACAACAATGATCCAAATAGGTAAGTCAACAATGCATCTTACAAACCATGTCTGTACCCGGTACCTAATTTGGTGCTTGTTTTTTGGTTTATGCGCCAAATTTATAATAATAATAGTGACAATCTATGCCTTTTTACCCGACTACGGCGAAGCAAAAAGGAGGGTTATGATTTTGACTTGTATGAATGTATGTATGTATGTGGGTATGGATGTTCATCTGTTCCCTCATAACTACTAAACTATTTATTATAATTGGACAACAAGCCTCTTAATCGTCCGCTGGTTATAGGCTACATGAAGTTACGTTGAATTGACTACAGCGCACTTTATGAGACTTAAAGTAAAGAATTCAAAAAAAAAAACTGTCTCGTGTGGGGTATCAAATGAAAGTTAAATGTTAACAATATTAGCTGTGGATCACGGCTTTGCTTGCAATCGCTTGATAATTGCAAGAATTTATAAACTCACTTTTAAACTAGTTAGGTAGTTGCACAATAATTATACTTAACACAAATTTACAAACTCCAAAATAAGTTAAATGAAAAGAAAGTTTAAAAAACTAAAACTCGACTATCTAAAACACGCTCTAAAAAGTATGAAACAAGAAAATAGAATACCACCTACTGTAGCAAAACAGTTCAATTATAATAATAAAATAAAATCAAAGTAGCATACGAAAATGGCTATCCTTTAAGATTATGTTCTTGTTTCGTACTTTTTAGAGCGTGTTTTAAGTAGTCGGGTTTTACTCGTAATTTTATAAACTTTCTTTATATTTCTGAGTTAGTGACCAAACTAAGATATTATACGCATACTCGTATGATGTTCTGTGGTATGGTATTTAAAAACATCTACTAATTATGTATGTAAGCATTTAAGTAAATCATGATTAAAATTGCTTTAACTTATGAGGTTTTGATTCCCTTGAAATAAAAAAAAAACGATATTTTGAGACAAAAGCGGATACCTTTTAATAACGCGGACAAACAATTATGATTTTTTTAAGAACTTCAGTGACAATCAAAATCAGTATTCGAATACGGTTTCAGTTTTTTCTTATTTTTTTTAAGTGAAAATTTATATGCTAAATATAAGTTGTAGTTTATAAAGTTGAAGCAAACTTCAACTTTCATATAATAGCCGTTGAAGTTTTCCTTTTAAATTTATCATTTATGCTAGTGCCGTGATTTCAGATGAAAAAAATCACACACACACACACACACACACAGTTGAATTGAAAAAAAAAAGCCCTTTCAAACTGAATGTTACAGAACACTTTACAGGTCACTTTATCGAGAAACGATGTTCGCAAACTCGTAATTACTTTATACCTTTCAACAATACCCTATACGATGTAAGGCAAGAGAAGAAAATACAACCCCACTTTGCTTTAGGAGAGGTAATTAAGGTAACCCCCAAAAAGAAAACTATTTTCCAAAATATAATCGACCACTTTAGCGTGGAGATTAAAATTCATAGCCACGCCAAAATACAGTTTTCTAGTAGGTACCTCAGGTCTGAGCTAAACTTCGAACAGACGGACATCACGATAGGTACTATAAGGGTTCCTTGATGAACTACGATACCCAAAGAACTTTAGACTTTTGTTATATTTATTTGTATCAAAATATTGTTTATGTTAGTTAGTTAGCATCGATAGCGGAGTTGTTGATAATGTAGAATGTTTCATTGACTCCCTTCGGAAAAGTAAACTTTTACTGTTTATATTGATACCTTTTGTAAAACTCTTTGTTAATAATCAGTGTTTGAATTTTATTCTCATTTAAAAGGATTCAAAAAGCCTTTACAATCATTATCATTGAACAGCGAAAGCTCTGAAGGTGTTACGCGGAAACAAAAGGACGCGATGAACGGAGGGCGGAGTTAGGTGCGTACGCGCAGGTATTTAACTCCTAACACCCATTTTAACCACCTTCAGTTACCCTTTGCTATTGACTACAGCAAGTGCAAATTTGTGCTCCAGTGAAGATTATCAGTCTTATTTATTGCAATGGTAAATATGATTTAGAACGCGATGTTACTTAGCGTCTCGACTAAGTTTTACTTATTTCATGATGTTAACAAAGCTTTTACGTTCCAGAGTGGTCCAAGCAATGGCAGGCGTAACAAGCGAAGGAGAAGCGAAAGAAGCTGGTCTCCAGAGGTAAGAAGCTACCAATTATTAAATTATAGATTAGTTAAACTGCCAAGATTTCGTGAACAATATTTTAAACTGGGTACTTTATAGATTGATAGCAGATTTCATATGATTTTAATATTGTTTCAGAGCGACTCTTCCTGGGAAGATGATAGTTATTTCAATAGAAGGCCCAACGTAGAGGTAATTTTTGATTCTGTTTATTAATAAACTTTAATTTCAGAGATGTATGTATTTTTTATTATGTTATTAATATAATTAATATTTGTTTTTAGAATGACTGCCCATTTGAAAGAGTTCGTGGCAGGCCCCGCGGACACAATCGAGCACCACTTACAAAGGTTAATTAATTTGTTATTGATTATTTAAGTTTATGAGATAATGTTGTAATCAAATTATTTTTTTATTAGTTAACGAGTTTAAATGCACTGATACTATCTCCCTTTCTTATTTTAAGCTAATAAAAGCAACTAAATTTCGTTACTTTTTGCTTGGCGAATATTATAAACAATGTTGGCATTCCTTTTTTAATTCATACCAAAATAAGATAAGCACAAATTACCTACTACTCAGGAAATTCGACGTTAAGCATTGAGATCTTTTCAAATCAAATAGCCAGTACATTTTATTAAGTGAAATTATTATTTATAAGTTATTATTTAGAAGTTATATTAATATTGTTTTTATTTTTAATTTAGCAGAGAAAAACGAACATAGCTTTCGAAAACCTCTTAATAAAAACTAAGATAATATTTTTTCGGCATAAACCCAAATAGTACGGAAAAATATCCCTCAGATATATAAGGTTCTAAATACAAAATACGATTTTTTTTGTTTGTTATTACCTTATGTATATATTTTTTAAATTTAACAAATATATTAATTCAATAAATTTTGTTAAAAGATTGTAAATATCAGTTCAGGTGCAAAAAATATTTTTTACTAATATTGTTTTGAAATAAATATAAACTAAGAAATACTATGTAACTTGATAAAACAACATAATACCTTAGGTGTCTTTTATAAAAACCAGTGTTATCTAGTGTCACTTTGTTATGCTCATTAATTTTCAATTAATTTTATCTAATTATATGTGTTCCCTATCTAAGGATGAACAACGTCTACGCAATGCGTATTACGAGCGACAAAGGAGGGAAGTACTAACACAGGCTTGGAATGAACTACGCGTAGCCATGAAAACTAATGTGAGTCACTATAATTATATTAAAACAGTGCTATTGTTTAGATTTTTAACGGTGATTCGACAGACAACTAATCATTTTCCTTTATCTGCAGGCGCCTCAAAACAAACTAATAGGAGATGCGACGCCATATTTGAAGGCAATGGAGCGGAAAATGCGGTGGTTTAAAAAGGAGCTGGACTTTCAGCGCTCCAGGAATGCTGCTCTTCTGAAAAAATGTAAGTCGTTACCTTATGTTAACAAAACGAACCAACAAAAATACAATTTATATTTTTAATGATATTTAAATCCCTATTTTAATGATATGTTTTGAAACTTCGTTACATTTTTAATCTAAACTTTACAACACTAAACGGCATTTGCAGCTTTCACTTGTATAAAAAGTAAATATTGTGTTGACATTACCGACGTTAGTAAGTTTTTCGAGCTGATCGTACAAGGACAATATAATTTCGAAGTTTGCGGGTAGAAGAAAATATCTCAACGCTCTTAGGCAGATGACGCCAGGCTACAACAGTTATACCGACACCATGACTAGTATAACCGGGTCGAAACGTCGGGATGGTAAAGACGACATTTACCTTTTAAACAAGTGAAAGTGGCATAAAATCCCGTATAATAAAAAGTGTTGTGAAGATGAATATTTTTATTTTTTTATTATGTTGAATACATCCATCACAAATTTTCTTTTCTTTTATATTCTAGTGACAAAACTGAAAGGCTATGCAAGTACAGAGATGATAATGAAGAAAAATAACAAGAAAACTAAAGTGAAACAAGAAATTAAACAAGAGTACTCGTATGATTTAAACAACCCTTACCTGCCAAAGCATGTCGTGAGTATCATAAAGTCCGTTTTTCTTTGCTAGTCAAATAATGTCAACAATCTTTTTATTACTTTTAAAATAATATCAGTGAGTAAAATTAATTTACTATTTGTTTAAAAAATATCTTAGTGTTAATCGATGATTTACTAAGTCTACAGACGGTGATTTTGGGGTTTATTTTATTTTAAAACGAATTATTTCGGTATAAATCAATGTCAAGTTTGTTTACTATATTCGACAAGCAAGAAGGAATAGACTTTAACTTCATTTATATTAATTTATTTAAAAAACGTATACAGGTTTTTTATTTATTCGTTTTTATTTATTTCAGGTCGAGCAAGATGATGCAGACTCGGGAGTTCACTCCTTAGGTGCCAGCACGCGCTCTTCGAATCCAAGCCTATCATCTCCCGATTTAAACATAGCCCTAGGCCTCAGAGTGCCATCTCCAGAATCAAGAATGATGGCTCTCAAAACAAGAGCCGCTTCTCCTGCACACAGAATACCTTCTTCAGAAATCAAAGTATGGTATTCTGAACCCAATGTACCAGATGAACAGATAGCAACTTCTAGTGTCTGTGTGCCCTATCCAGTCCGTAATATCAGTTCTCCAAAGCCCCGTAAATATCAATCTAGGATATCTGTGCCCAACATAAAAAATGCTTACCCAAAATCCAGGGTATTAACTTGTAAGAAAGAACTATCCAATGTTGCCAGTGTATCAGCCCCTAAAGTCAGGGCACCAATTCCAGAACCGATTATACCCATGCCCGATCCGATTCTAAGTTCAGTTAATTCTTACAATGATGAATCATCTATCCGCACAGTATCTGAATTAAGCGTACCTTTCGAACCATACCACTCCAATGAAATATTGCCATCGCCATGTGAAGACGTAAGTATCCAATACGACATCATTACATCAATGTTAGTTTGTCTTGGAGATTAAAATGTGATCTTTATATTTTTTCTTCCTCGGATATATGATTATGTAGAGTCTACAATGGAGACTGACCCAGAAGAAGCCCAGTTGCAGGTTTTAGAACAGCATTATTATTATGAGCCAGAGCCACCGCCCAAGCCAAAACCTACTGTAAGTTTTTTCTATGCTATCAAGTAATTTTAAAGACGTGTTTTTTTGATCCATTTATTTTATGATGATCGCTGAGACGTTGTGGTTTCGACATTTTTAGTGCTGTAATCCAATAAAATTGAACTGACATTTTCTGTCAAAGTAATCGATTAGTGTCTGACTTTTTTTTGTGGTAATAGAATATTCTATATTTTGCATGTACTTTCTTCTTCCTTTTCGAGGCTCAGGGCCTATAGGTAACATATATTTTTTTATCTTATTGACAGCTGATTTGGTAGATATTTTGGCAGTAATATCAAAATTTCATTTTATTTACATTGTAAAATAATATTTTCGTTCTTGGAATGTAGTATGTGTAATACGGTCGAATGAGTCATGTCAAGAAATGTCTCAGCACTCATCATAAAAAAAGACCTTTATGGGACTCAGCTACGTTATTAGTAGTAATTAATCTGTTTTATATAATTATCTGTTACTGTATGATTATTGGCATAATTTTTTATTTTTATTATTTGTAGGAGCCAAACAATAGCAGCATATTTTCATTCGAGGTCGAAGGAGACACATCACAATACTGGGGTAAGCCCTTATCACAATATATCTCAATAACTATACGTTTTGTTTGATTCTCATAAGAGTTACTAACTTATATTTTCATACTACAGATGAGGAAGTTCAAAGGCAGTGGGTGGAGTGTGAGAAACTGTTCGACCTGACTTGACATGAAAATAGTAAGATTTCCTTTTATTATTTAAATTTTCTTTAATAGTCCTTCATCAGCCGTTACGAATTTGACAGCAAGCAGTCCTAGCCTTGCGAGTAACCCGCCAATCCTCCATGAGCTCGAGTGGTGGAGTATAGCTCAAACTATCTCATAGTTGAGGTGATGGCTATGTCCAGCAGGGGGGTGCCTCACTTTTTTCTTTACTTCGTGCATTATTTTTAACTTTAACCTAAGCCATTTATCTCTTGTTTCAGGTTTAGGAGTAGTAGAGGACCGGCGCGGGACAAGGCTGTAGCTTTATTTTGATTGAGCCGGTTACTTTTAGGTATTAAGTTTAGACAGTAAGCACTGACAAAATGATAAATGGATTTTCTGTACAATAAAATTTTAATTAATGGACATGCACCCTGTGATTCGAATTTGTAATGTTTAAATTTAATGAGATGAATTATGTAAATCAATTGTGCAATGTTGTATTTTTATCTTACAAGTAAATGAAGTGCTGATTTTAATATATTTCTTTTATTATTCCATCCATAACCCTTGTTATCAAAATAATTAAGTGCTTTATGGACCTTCGGGGTCACTAGGCAAATATATACTGAATAAATAAATATTGAACACCAATCACACATACGTTGCTCTGATCCCAAAAAAAAGTAGCTAATGTACTTGTATGGAAATCAGACACAACAAAGGTAGGTACCACAACACCCAGACCCGAGATAATATAGACAATTTTGATTTCTATATTCACTCGAACGGGAATCGAACCTGAGACCTCGGTCCGTACCGAAGTTTTAGACGAAACACGCTGTTAGCCACTTCACCACGGAGGTAGTCAAAGTGATCTATGCAAAGGCAAAGGTTACTAGAAATTTCATACAAGACTACGCATCACCTCGTCATTAATATTCCTGTTACGTATTTGCGTATGTGTACATGGTACCTACCTACATTATATACAAAAGTTGCTTAAGTATATATGGGTAAAGTCGGTCTTTCTTTGCTAGTCTAATATTGTAATAGTAGATTGTTATACAAAGGGAGAAAGTGACCCATTTCACTCAAGATGTTTCTGGCTCGAACGAAGTGCCAGTGAGAGTGAAATGGGTGCTTACACACGAGTTAAACAATACTATTTTCCATACAGAAAACTCAAGTTTTTGCACAAAATGACAGTTGATTTACAGTAATAAAAACATATAACACTATAAGAAAGAGTAACGGCACGAATACAAAAAACAGACGATTTTAAATAAATAAAATACTTGTTAAAAATATCGATCAAATTTCATCCACAGACAATAATTGTCAAACTTAAAAAGTAGACAGAGAGCCCAAAAAGAAAAAGAAAAAAACTCTCAATGTAAAATAAATAAAGTATCATCAAACGTGTCATTTCGTAGTAATAATGGCGGGCAGTAATTGTTACAAAGTAGACCAAAATTGTATTTTTTTATATCAACGATGTACACATGTTTTTTTAATGTGTCGCTAAGCTAAATGTATGTAAAACGAATACTATTTTAATAATCTTTGACCACAGCTTAGACTGCATGACTTCACTCTATGAGATGCCAATTAAAACTAAATTACTTTTCACCTTATGATAGAGGAAAACCTATTTTCCACCCGGCTATCTACACATTTAAGTTCAATATCGGAAAAGGAGATCTGAAATAGTAGTTTGTTATACAAGGGGAGAAAGTGACCCATTTCACTCGAGAAGTTCTTGGCGCTCGAACGGAGTGAGAGCGCTAATAATTCGAGAGTGAAATGGGTGCTTTCACCCGAGTTATACATATGTTTTTTCATTTCGACTGTGAGGAAAAATAAATAAATTTATTAAGATATTACGTTGTTTGGAGAGAGATGAAATCTCAAGTTTTTACATCACATATCAGTTTGTTTACCGTCGTTATACATAAAACACAAGATTAGAAGGACAGTAAAGGCACGGAAGACAACAGAGTACCACATAAAACGCGGACGATATCAAATATTTCAAATCATTGTTAAAAATATCGATCGATTTTCTCTCACAGTCAATAATATTAAGAGAAGAACGCAACCTTGCGAAAACAAGGTAACTTGTCACCATAACTACCACAGATTAGGTCAAATTCCAGCTTCAATTTTGCCTCATGCGATAGCGCTATGAATGACAGCTAAAGGTGGGAGTGAGTAAGAAGATCAATGAACAACAAAAATGGCGGCAAGTCGCCTCCGGCTCCTTAATAATCTATGCAATAATCGACCAAAATAAAAATAAAATATCGTCAAAGACAAACAAAATGTGACAATTTAAAATGAAAAAAAAATTTACACTATGTATGGCGGGAAACCGAAATATATTTGTAGATTTTAAATTGTAAAAAATTAGACCAATTGTACATTTTTCAAATCAGTGAACATAATAAACACGCTTTTAATGTTAAGCTAATCATAAAAATATGAAAAGCTTGTTTATTTTAATAATATAATGTGACTCAATTACCTTTAGCTCCATGTCTGATCGTAGCAATTAATACTAAATTACTTTCCTCCCTAGGGATGGAAAAGCTATTTTCCACCCGTCTATCTTCACATGAAAGTTCAATTTTCCGAACAGAAGAAATGAAAACAATCTTTTCAAAACTTTTAAAATAATATCAGTGAATAAAATTAATTAACTATTTGATTTAAAAAGATCACACTATTGAACGATGGATTACGTAAGTCTTGAGTTTTGTGTTTATTGTATTATAAAATAACTAAAGGAATGTGGAAATGTCGACCCGTCTGGTGTAGTGGTCGAGAAATCGCCTACTACGCAGCGGGTGCGGGTCCGATCCCGTACAATACAAACATTTGTGTGCATGAACATGTCTGTTTGTATTGGTCTGGGTGTTTTCTATGTATATCATGTATGTATTTACAAACAAAAAGTATTTAAGTATTATATCCGTTGTCTGGCACCCATAACACAAGCTTTGAGTAGCTTACTTTGGGACTGGATGGCGATGTGTGGGAATGTCCAAAGGATATTTATTTATTTATTATTATTATTAATGTCAAGATGGTTTACAAAATTCGACTAGCAAAGAAGAAAGGACTTTATGGTACATGCAAAGACTATAAAGTTAAACTCAGTTTATGACGTTGTTCGTTAGATTCCTAGATAAATTCATTTAATATTAGTCATCAAGACAATCATTAGCAATTCACATAAGTACTTTTTAGAATCAAAGTGACCATCCACCGGTATTATGTAGTTGAGGCCCATACCTTAATACTTAGTTGTGACTAAGTAAATTTATATATATATGCGCCAGGCAACATACCATTTTTAGTGGTTTCGATGTAAGGAATTGTCTTCACACACATGTTTAGTACATCGTACATCGACGTCTTATATGAAAACTTGCCAAAAGCTACCGCTTTTCTAAATCTACTGGGCTTGTTTTCCAATCGACAAATAAGGGACAACAATCCATATTTTTTTTAAATATAGAACTTTAACTATCTGGCAGATAAGTTATAATGATCTTTCATCCAATTCTCGCGCAATTTCAAATACGAAAAATCTTCACTGATCGCATTTTCTTTGTCGAAGAAAAAAATGTTTTTGATATCTCAGGGTCACGAATTCTGACCGGGGGAACCGTGTCTGGGCACTTAGCACCAACAGCCTTGAAGACCATGAGCTGACTCTTGCTAACATTATACAGCAAACCGTGACCAATTTTGATCTATTGGTATTTTTTCGGGTTATTTTTTTTATATTGTCAACAAACGTGTTATACTAAAAAATTAGCGCCATTTATCAACCTAAACCTATCTACTTTTGCAAACTCCATTCATAGTTAAGTTCATAAAACATATTATGTTACCAGCAAAAATAACGCAGTTTTACTTTCATTCATAAATAGTATGTACGGGCATCAATAAAGATAAGACTAACACGAGTATTACACCAATAACTTATCCATTCTTTTGTGTCCAGGTAAACTTGAGAAGAAAGGCTTTAAAAAAGCTGTAAAAAGATTATTGTTTTCGTCAGGTGTGTTGAATGGCAAACACTTTTGTTAGAAAGAAACAATGAGTAAAGTTGGATGTTGGTTTATTAACACCAAACTGTAACAGTTCTATTTTTCGCGGTACCCTAAATCGGATTAGAGGATTTGCCATTTTATGACTGGGTCCATTGTTTTGAAGGAGTGCAAGATGCGTTTGTAGTCACCGACCGTTATAGTGATCAGCAAGTTAAGTAGTAACGTCAGCTATCATTCTATAGAGTTATACTCGTTTAGTAATAAATATTATCTAACTTAATTTTTGTTGAGGTTAATGATAAGGTATTCTTTAATGACAGAATACTATGAATTGAGTGCTTAATAGATATCTATGCTAATATTTTCAAGCTGAACAGTTTGTTTGTTTTGAACGCGGTAATTTCAGGAACTGTACCTAGTTGAAAATGTTTTGTTTTGGATAGCTTATTTATCGAGGAAGGATTAAGGCTATGAACCGTCACGCTGCGACAGGAGAGGAGGGAGCAAACTACAAACGCGCGGACAAAGTCGCGGGGGACCGCTAGTATGCGTTCAAAATGACACAATATCTTGAGATGAAATAACCGTAATAAGAATGTCAATAACCTACAACTATTTGAAGACTTTTTCATCACTGCTACGATTTTTTTCGTAGTATTAAGCGCTACGACATTATAACTACGAGCTACGAATGAGTTTTTCGCTAGAAACTTATCATTATGACATTTTTTGCAATTTAATTTACAGATAGTCGTATACTACAAACAGTTTTTAAGGAATATAATTTTGTTGTTATATTTATTTAATTCTAGGTCTACTTAATAAGGAATAATTGATTATGATTATTCTAACAAAACATGTTAGGTTTCTTTACTATGTCATCTTTTATCATCCCTTATCTATTCTAGGTAGAAAAACAATGTGTGCTCGTTATCCAATGCGCGTTTCCAGGTATTTTTTTGACAAAAATCCGTGTGAACTATCAAATACTATTATGCGAAAGCTAGTGATTATCCGATTTCTGAGACTAAGTAAACCCTTCTGAGAATATATCATTGAACGCTAATAAATATGCGTTAGACAATACACCAAGTGTCGTGGTAACATACTAAGGAATGTTCTTCCTTGTATTGTACCAGTGTGTAGTAGTGCAGTTGTACCAGTCAACGATTATGATGGGGGCATCTCCCATAACTACTTAAATACATATAAATATCAATGATTTAGGTACAAATGTTCGTGCTCATCACACATACATTTGCCTCTTGCGAAATTCGAACCCGCGACGGCGTCGTAATAGTTAGAAGCGCTAATCACTACACCAAACGCGTCGACCAAGATGTAATCATAAATCCAAGTTTTTTTAGGTAACATCACATACATTGCTCCGATCCCAAGCTAAGTAGCTAAAGCACTTGTGTTATGGGAATCGGAAACAACGGTGGTACTACAACACCCAGACCTGAGACAATATAGAAAAGATCGTTTTCTACATTGACCCGACCAGAAATCGAACCCAGAACCTCACGAGATGGCGACGCTTGAAACCAGTGTGCTAGCCACTCGACCACGGAGGTCGACAAAAGCACAAAATAACAAAATGCACGTTATCCAGGGAATAAAACTTCATGTTGGTCAAAAAAAACACTACATTTTCAATTTATATTATTCATTACTACATTACTTATTATACGACTTCATTAATAGGTGTTTGTCATACAATATCTATTCCTAATTGTTTGCTTAGTTAATAAGGTGATTTGGCAAAACGGGTTAATAAAATGTTATATCATTAGGGAACGAATTAAATTGAGTCATTAGAATATCTGTTATTATATTTAATTATTAAATTGGTTACATGCACCTTTTCGTTAATAAGGATATCTTTAAATGGCGCTTCTTTCTGTAAAATGATTAAGATATTGTTCGTTATACTTAACTCCTATAATATTCAATTGAAAAATGACGTTATAATTTTGAAAGTGCGTAGAAATACAGAATTAGTAAAACAGGATTTTGGTTCTACAAAAACAAAAGACGATTTTTGTCATTTGCGTGGTCTGCGCTCTATCGATTTATAATGCATAGCGTAACGTTTTGCATTTCGGCATATTTTCAAAGGTAGAATTCATCTTCTCAATACTAAATGAAATTGATAGACACAGTTTTATAAAGTTACAATCAAATACGCTTACAGTTAAATACGCTAGATAAAGCTGTTTCTAAGCTTAAAGCAACTGATCAATGCACTAGGTATAAGCAATGACAAAGAAGGTAAGTTTTTCATTTATATTTCTAAAAAAGTCAACTTACTTAGTTTATATATTTTTTGGATTTTACATGAAATTGGTTATTTTCGATTTTCTCTCAGTACGCTTTAGGTTAGAAAGGGCAGACCCTAAAGGATGAGTAATAATGTTAGGGCTCAGGTAATCGAAGGGGCGGAGCTTGCGCCTGCGCAGGTACCTATTTAAGGTGCTACCACCCGCATTATTCCACTCATTACTATTTCACTCTAGATAGCAGTAACAGTGCCCCAGTATTTTAAATTGTGTTTTGTCTAGATTTGTAATAAATTTAATTTATTTTTGTCGTTATGGTGAGTCTATTTACCCATATTTTAGAGTAAGTTTATGTTCCTTTCGTCTGTTTTGCAGTGTCATTTTAAGTCTTTGTTAGAGTTATCTAATGCTTCATACGAGATAACATTCTAATACAAGCATAATATCTATATAAACCTTGCATTAGATTAATGGTTCGTTGGCTAATGCTAATTTATTGATGGTGGAACTAGCTAAATATGTTTTTGTTGTCATAAATAAACAGTGCGTCTTAAAATTTGACGGTTTCATAATGGTTAGCCTCTATCTCTTGTATTTATCTCCTCTTTCTTTGTTCTAGCAACTATTTTTATTTTTTCATCATAGATTTTACAATCTTAAAATTTAATGTTATTCGTTTTGATTCTAGGCTGGAGATAATAAGAACAGCAGTAATCCCACAAAAAGTAAACGATCTACGCGCCAGATTGACGAATGGGAAGACGAATGGGACGGCAGTTCTCGAAAGCAAGCTAAAATTACTAAGAACCGTCAATCGGCTAATCTGAATGTGGGTAGTAAGGGCAAAACTTACGATAATAATATTGTTTACAAATTATCAATATCTAAGTCTAATTAGTCATTGTTTTTATTAGATCAGCGTCCCATTCAAACGAGTCCGTGGCAGACCACGAGGGCACAATCGTACTCCACTTTCTAAGGTTAGCATAAAGCTTATTAACCCTTTTCGAGGCGGTAACCCAGACACAACAGAAGTTTTATTGTTCTACGGCTATAGCCGTTCACCGCGCCGGAAAGTGTTAAGACCTTTAATTATCAATTTATTGTTTTTCCCATAAAGACTATGAGCTCTATTTTTGAATCACTCGCTTCAAGATGGCGAGTGATTTTCGTTCGAAGATGAATTAAAAGCCTTAGAAAAAAACTCGTTATCGAACGAAAATCACTCGCCATTTCGAAGCGACTGATTCAAAAATAGGGCTCTAGACCGTGTTTTATACCTACTTTGTCTTGCTTATATGTCGGTTGCTAATAGGACTATACCAATGTATAGGCCTAGATAGCGTAAGGTACAGGATTCGATTCCTTTGTTTGACAGTTTCTTTTTCTAATGCAATTTATAATACTTTGTCCTTATTTGATTTTTAAGGAAGAGCAACTCGCGCGCAACGCTATCTACGAAAGAGAAAGGAGGGCCGAACTAGCTGCGGGGTGGAAATTGCTCGGCGCGGAAATGAATTCCAACGTAAGTCCTATACTCTATTCACTACCACATATCCAGTGCACATAACGTTGTTTTAAGGTCCCAATTAGTGTGTCCTTAAGTTAGTCCCTTTGCTATTTAGTATTAAAGATTCAATTTAAAAAAACTAAGCCTAAACACGTCAGTCAGATAGACGTGCCGCATTCGTAGCATCGTAGCAATGTGTAACCAAACCGCGTAGCACACAAATTATCGTAGCGTGAGATACTCGAATACATTATATAACGATGTTTAACATTTTCGTAGTATATTAAGTTAACTTGTTATATTAATAATATTTATTTATTTATACATTTTTTGTTATTGTAACCAAACAGGCTCCACAAAAAAAGCTGATCGGAGAAGCCGCTCCGTTCGTTAAAAAATTGGAGCATAAAATGCTGACTTTATACGAGGAAAGGCAGAAGCTTCACTTTCGTAACATCGCTCTGCGGGCTGAACGTAATTATTTTTATCATATTTATTTTATAATTATATATTTTTTTCATAACCACCTCAGTAGGTAGATTGTCAGTATAGGTACCTATTGTTGAATGTCAGTATCACAAGTGCTTATGATATTTTTTATAAAAAATCTCAGTTGGTATTCTGACTTGTTCAATGTTCTATTTTTTTATTTTAGTGGCAAATCTGCAAGCGAAGCTCTCACATGTAACGAAAGAGCCAAAACCAAATCCGGAAAGAATAGCAGTAAAATCAGAGGATGTAATGAAACACTCCGTGGAAATGTTAAATGGACGGATGGATATGGATTATTCGGAAGTGGTGGTAGACGGCGAGTGTAATGAGGATGACGTAAGTAGTTTTTGCTATTAAAATAAATAATTTTTACGGACGAAATAACGAATGACGTTTTTTCGCGGCGTTTATTCGTAACTTACGTATTTAAATATTGTTTCAGGCCATTTACATCGCCCCAGATGTACAGGAGGTGCATTTCTCTACGAATGATGAACGTCTGTTTTCTACTGACGTGAGTTGATGGAATTTTATTTACACAATTTTTTATTCCTTTTAACAATATGTCTAATTTTTTTTTCTAATTTTCAGGTTGATGATGATCTCTTAATAGAAAACGAGGTTGACGGCGCTATTGATGTTCGACCGAAGGAAATTGATGTAAGTGTTATATTTACTATTTTATGTAAGCATAACGTTTTTTCTATCATGTTTATATTTTATTTCTGGTTTGCAGATCGTTGCAATCATGTGTTCAACAAAAGAAGAAGAAGAAAGTAGTAACATAACTTCTTCAAGCACAAACGTAAGCTTCACTACTTCCAACGAGTGTTTATTGATCTATTCTATATATCTGAAAATTGTATCTTTTTAATTATTTTTTCAGAACATTGATCCACTGGGTGGGGTAGAAGACGAAGTCGATTCAGGCGTACACTCTCCGGAAGTAAGTTCTTCGAATTCTTTGAAATCCAAGATGCATGAATGTATTTTTTTATTATTTTTTAACACACCTTACTTATCTGTTTCAGATTCAGGATCTAAACTTCTTATCAGAGGACGAACAAGCCTACTTAGATTACTGGGCAAAGATGGAGATACCTGATGCTGTAAGTAGCTATTTTAATTTTATTTAATTAAAATTCAATTATGTGTGTTACATTTGGACTTAAAGTAAACAAAAGTGCAGAGGCAACTTATAAGTACCTATTTCTATTGAAATATTACAAGTACTCACTTAGCATATAAGTAATAAGTAATTATCTTTGATTGATTTGTTTTATTTTTGTTTTGTTAACAGGCTGCAAACAACTACGTTTTTCCGTCTTATGCACACGACTTTTTAAGTAAGCCATTTTTCTATATTTTTACGCTCTTCATATCATATTTTAGTAACAATTATCTTAACAATGCTTATCTCTTCTTGTTTTCAGATGAACAGGACAGAGTGGAGCTGAATCATTTCGACAGAATAGTGGAGCAATATTTAGGTCGACGGACGACTTGACACTTGATCCGTGATTGGTGAGCCTTATAATTTAATAAGATAGTATATAAGACGCTTGAGGCCTGTTTCACCATCGACAGTAAAGCTCTACCGAACGAATAATTCAAATATTTTATGTCATTTTGTCTGAAGTAATGGACAGATGACGATACTGGTTACTTATTAGGACATTGTAAAACATGCCGTTAGTGTTGTTTACTTTTGTAAAGTGCTTTATAGCCGTAATTTTATAAGCATTTTATGTTTATTTGTTTCATGTAGATAACTTTACATATTAAATTCTTTCAGATTGGACCAAGCTTGTAGCGGCGGTAGGGACATTCACTACGAGATACTGTAAGTTTTTAACATATCCACGTTGTTATTGTTCCAACATGTAAATATCATATAATATTGGTTAGAAAACAATTTACAGACATTTATTGCCAAGACTACGTTGTTACGAGTATGATAGTCTACGTGACCACGAACGCTGTAAAATGTTCAAATGGTCGGGATGTAAAATTGATTAAATTTTAGCAAAAATATATGTATATTGTGTTTAATTCAATGAGTAGTGTTCCCGGAAGCTTTTAAAACAAGACTCAAAATAATTATTACCTTAAATCATGCTTAGTAATTGAGATTCATATGATGTTTTTTCTTTTTTTAGGTAAGGCTGTTTCCCGTGTGGTTATTTTTGTGCATGACAAAAAGAAGATTCATAAGAAGTAATGGATATAATATTTTAAGATCTACGAACGTATTACTATGTGATGTACTTATAGTTCCTATTTATTTAATAAAATAATTGTTAGTACATATTTAAATTGTCTTTTTAATTTTAGTACCCTATATGCAATTGATCCCAATAAATGAAAAATACTAGCACTAATCTAATAAAAACTAAATTAGGTAAGTACTTGAAATCTAACAAGGTACCTTAAAAAAATAGTTTAAAAAAATAAAAAGTTCGTACATCGCACATAAACACCCAGTTCGGTTACAACAACAACACAATTCATTGAAAATAGTTAATCTCTTATTTAAGCCCTACCTCCTTGCATTCCGACCTCGCAGGTAGGTGCGCGCGCGCAGTAAAGCTAACTATAGTTAAGCAGTCAGATCACTGAGGCCATTTAAAGTAGGTACTTAGTTTATAGGCGTTATTGATAACGCTCTTAGTCCGCTGTCGCATTCGCATCCGGTGGCGATACCGATAATTCAAAGATCACATCTAACTAAACTCCGTTTTTAGGGTTCCGTAGCTGAATGGCAAAAACGGAACCCTTATAGTTTTGTCAAGTCTGTCTGTTTGTTCGGCCGTATGTCACAGCCAATTTATTCTGAAACTATTAGCATTACATAAATGAAACTTAGTAGGTATGTGTATTCAGCCAACCGCTGTACGACTTACATACAAAAAAAATGTCATTCCCAGACATGAAACTAAAATCAACTATATTTATTTACTTAAACCTATGCGTGTGGAATTTTGAGAAACATACATACTGTAGATCTCAAGAAATACTTTTCAATGTAATTTGGTTTGAATGATTTCGAACCGGTAGTTTTTTAAACATAGCAAATTTTCATTAACCGCAAACAGAACTTTCTCTTTCATACAAACACTATGAAAAATAGAGTTATTTTTGCTATCAAATAATATTATTGTGGTAATTTCGCTTGGTGGAAGTAAGTAAGTGTAAACCATCAAGGTTGCCTCCTTAAAACCTTTTTAAACCCACCGCCGTCCCGCCCGCATAGGCGTGTGCGCAGGTTGTACTCGTAGTACAAACATTATGAAGGCGTTAATATTCCATCACCTTCACTTATCCGAGAAATGAAATAGTGTTTGTGTTTTTGATACAAGTTTATTAAAACTAAAAACATAACTAAGTAAGTAGTGTAAATGCCTTATGAATTAAATATTACTATGAATTTTGTGCTTCATATTATTATCTTATTTACTAATACTTTAAAGCTGATAAGTTTGTTAGTCTGTTTGTTTGAACGCGCTAATCTCAGAATCTAGGTACCGGACCGATTTCTTGTTTTTTGTTGTGTTGGATAGCTTATTTATCAAGAAAGGCTATGAAACATCACGTTGCGACAGAACAAATCGTGGGGAACCGCTAGTATGCGTATAACATGCCACATTTCGAGATGAATAAGATTGTCAATAACCTACATCTAAATGAAGACTGTTTCATCACTGCTACGAATTTTTTCGTAGTAATAATCGTAGTGCTACGACATTATAACTACGAGGTACGGATGAGCTATTCGCTGGAAACGTATCATTATGACATTTTGCACTTTAATTTACAGATAGTCGTATGCTACGAACGGTATTTAAGAAATAAAGGATTGTTATTGTATCTATTTGTTTCCAGACCTACTTAAAAAGGAATGAATGTTTATGATGACTCTAACAAATCGTGTTAGGTCTCTTTTATTATGACCCCTGTTAGTATCTCTTATCTATTCTAGGTAGAAAAACAATGTGTGGTCGTTATCCAAAAAAACCTATAAAGGTTTATTTGGCAATAATCCGTGTTAACTATAAAATACTCTTATGAGAAAGCTAGTAATTATCCGATTTCTGAGACTAAGTAAACCTGTCTGAGAATATATCATTCAACGATATTAAATGTAAAAAAATAAATATGCAAGAAATTTTCTTCCTTGTATTACGAATACCAGAAAAACGATTATGACGGGGACGTCTCCCATAAATTCTTAAATACAACAAATAGGTTTCTTAAATATCAATAACTCACTGGTACAAATTTTCGTGCTCATCACGCATACATTTTTTCCCCGGGATTCGAACCCCCGACGCGTCGCGAGGGGCGGCGTGATAGTTAAAAGCGCATAACCACTATACCAAACGCGTCGACCAAGTTCAATTATGAATCCAATGAATTGCACGTTATCAAGGAAATAAAAGTTCATGTTGGTCATAACAAACACTACATTTTCAATTTATATCAAAACTTTTTGATTACTACATTATATTATCCGACTTCATTAAATAAGTTATTGTCATACAATATCTATTCCTATTTGTTTGCTAGGTCATAAGGTGATTTGGTAAAATAGGTTAGTAAAATGCTTTAGCATTAGGGAATAAATTGAATAAAACGTCTGCCATAATGTTTAATTATTAAATGGGTTACATGTACCCTTTTGATAATTAAGATATCTCTAAATGGCGCTCCTTTCTGTAAAATGATTAAGATATTGTTGGACACAGTGAACATCTATGTCAAATCTAGTTGTAAGTATCTACAACAAAGTTGTAGGCAAATGCGGATTCAAAGCAGACCCACTACGCCTGGTCAGGAACAAGGTCCTATCATGGATTGTTTAGCAGACAAGCTGCGGTATCGGAGAGCTACGAGTATTGCAGGATCCCACAGACGCACAGCCGGAGCAAATGTCGGGTTTATATACCTAGAAACAGAACCGAGTCTCTAGCTATGGTAGGCTTCTTGCTTTGATTGTGTCGCTGATATGTATAATATTGACTTGGGTACTTTTTGAACGCATGACCAATCATGTTTTTAATTGTGCAGGTTATCAAACGGGAACGAGAAGTATCAGTCTTTGATGAATCTGTCGAATGCGCACGGCCCGCAAAGGTAAACTATTCTTACAAGATTACAATTTGCATTACCTGTGTTCTCAACGAACTTGTGGTAAGAGAAAGGTTATTAGTAGTAGTAGGGAATTGGGTTCTCTGGATCGCGGTCGTTCAACCTAATCGGAGTTTTAGTTTTCAGTCTAGGTGAATTGTTCAACTCATAGCGCGCATAAGAGGCGCCGCTAGGCGCCTCTCAAGCGCGCCCTAAGTTGAACCTAGACTGAAAACTAAAACTCCGATTAGGTTGAACGACCGCGATCCAGAGAACCCAATTCCCTACTATCACACTTACATCTAGTAAAATAGCTGACTGTCTTCTATTAAGATCGTTTTTCGCTTTCGGTAATAGTGAAACTCTAAAGACAATAAGCTAACCTGTGAGCTGATTTATCCAGATTAATGGGGAGCTAAGAAATTATATTTCATACTACATAACCATATCATTTAAAATTTAAATGGTAAATCTTAGTTATTGAAACGTTGCTGGTACCTAACCCACTATTATGATAGTTCCCAGTTTTCAATTTAAGTTAAAGTAAAACTTAAAGACAATTAAGTTAACCAAAACGAAAAAGCCTTGATAGTTTATGATATCAGTAAAGATCAAAATATAAGGAATCAGTAAAATTATAAGGAAGTAGTTTTGGTGGGGATCAAAAAAAAAAAACAAATAAAACAAATTGCTTCAAAAAATTTTATTTTCTTCACACCACTTGTTTAACAAAAACACATTTTTTAATGCACACGTCTTAGTGTGATATATACAACTAAATACATCGTTTGATTCCTTATATTTATCATACAAATTAACTAAACTAGGACAGAACTTATCTTCTAAATTATGAATATCTTTATTTTCTGTTATATCTTTTAACCAATTAACTTTTTCTCCTCCCTTGGTAAAAATGGTTTTGTTTGACAACAGTTCTATGATCAGGTGGGCCATTCTTTGAGCACCGTTTTTTGATGGTCACACGTTTGTAATTCCAAACATATTCAATGTTTAATTAAATAATAAATTTTGTATGTTTTATCATGTATCTATCTCTATGAATTCACTTTAAAATGTGTTATTATGTTTGTAGTTTTGTAGGAAAAAATATTTTACCATCGGAATCGGGAGTAAAACTGCTATTCTTCGCGCGTCACACTGAGTTGGTGCTTAGTTTAAACACTTCTATCTTGCTGGACTTTTACATTATATTAACATTGTATATTTTTAAAAATTGGATACTAAGTCAGGATTCATTATATCGAGGGGGAAAAAATCAGTCCTTAGATTTAAATTTTACATACTTAATTTTGTGTTGGTCACACGATTTTACCATTTTCGAAAATGTGACTCAAAATTGCTCATAACTTCAAAAAGGTTCGTGCTATCGACACAAACCATAGGTCCGCAGAAACTTCAGACCTATCAAAACACTAATAGAAGACAAATAAGTATCTCATAGCTATGATATAGCTAATATAGCTCCTTGCGTTTTATTTTTTTTCTTCAGACCCTAGTTCATGTGACCCTTCATGGGTAATGTTTTAAGATTATAAGTCAGCGTCAGGAATAAATGTCTACTATTGAATCATAAAACTCATAGTCAAGATTCATTAGAGCTGATTAGATTACATAAATGTTAGTTACTTAATTTAATATTTCTGAAAATGTAAAATTTTCGTCACTTGCGTGGCACAACTTTCGTGGTCAATTGCCCACGAAAGTTACAAATCATACCACGAAAGGTTATCATAGTGTACTGATCTCACTATAATTTATATTTTATGGTTTGTAAATGCAGTTAAAATAACCGCCTTAACGTTTCAAACTAGAATTCTTCTACTTAGACAGTTTCCAGAGGCACAGATATGATTTATAGAAATAATGTAGCTTACTATAAATATGTATAGAACATGACGTCTTAAATCTTGATTTTATTCGGCTTTGAATCGCCTCATCAATCTATATACTAATTATATAAAAAAATCACAATATGTTACTCTAAAAAGCATACCCATTAATTAATTAATTTTCGTGCATTATTCGTAATTAGCCCAATTTGTGTAGTTTATATGAGAAAATAATGAATAATTCTTTGCCACTAATAAGAATGATGGCAGTTATGCCAGTCGTCTTAATTTATTCAAACAAGTGGCATGGCTAATATTTGAGCCTGGTCTAAAGCTGGAAATTTGTCCACTAGACCGATAAAAGAGTCTACTTTGAGTCTACTAGATAAAGACTGGGAATCATGTTCATGAGTTTGCTTTACCGGAAGAAAACTACAATTAACACTGATACTAGTTCGAAAATAAGCGCGTGACGTCTGGTGTTTATTTCCAAAGATTCAAAAGAAATAGTTTAATTCTTTATTGGATACGAAAAGGTCATATTTTGAACGCTCTTACAGTTATGATCCAGCAACTAGTAGTCTAAATAGTCTCACTCCAGGCAAGCAAAATATCTGGAAGACTAATTTATTGATTGTAAAGTTTATTAAGGGCCTAACCTATATACCTAATATAACTGAGCCTACCATAAATGAGTTGATAATAGCCGGCAAATATCTAACAACCAAAATTCAGGGTACCTGTATGTAATTTGAGGCACTACTTTGGAGGGTAAAGAGTTGATTGCTACAAATTTGCTACATGTACCTTAGCTTACCCTTACCTTTATAATCTCAGATAATTTCGACAGAATGCGACTACTTACCAAAATAGGTTAAGGAAGCGATTAAATTACAAAATACTAAAAATTTGATCGTAAGTATGAGTTTAAATTGTCGAATGTCAAAATACCATTGCTCCGAAAGTGTGAAACCGTAAAATTTAACAAAGCATCCTATCGCTGACAAATACGGTCATTGTTGTGTGCCGAGAAAAAATGCGAGTAAACAGTGAATTTGAGGTCAGTGATACTGAAAATGAGTGCAATAAAACACTTAGAAGGAGGGTAGACCATAAAGTCTACAAATAACAGCCCACTCGCAACAGTTTTAGGTACGCTGTGATCATGGCACTTGCAACAGTGTCGAAATACCTATCGGATACTCATAAATAATTTGGTACATAGTAGCAATGTCGAAGGTAACAAACTATTACTATGTTAGTGTTCATCATGAATGTTTAAAAATATATGTAATACCTAACCACATTACTATTTGTCTCAAACATATATAATATTTCAAGTACTTTGATACTTTTATTACCGAATTATCTATCCAAAAAGACGCTGCGTAACTTTCGTGTCACGGTGAGTAACTTTCGTGTTTTTCTATTTGTGAAGCAGTTTTTCTGTTTTTCTATTTGTGAAGCAGTTTTTACCGACCATGAATGCTTTACTGTTTTAGGCAATACAGGGTATTCATATAAATCCCAGTTTCTAAATGCAATTTGGATAGGCTTATCTTTTTCAAGAAGTTTAAGCAATTTCAGTTTCTCATAATCCGAAACTTTAATATGTGGAACTCGCCACTGTACTTGTTGAATATTTATTTTAATATAATTGACATCATCTGGTAAAATGACACTATTCAAAATGCTATGACCTCTGTTTAAAATAAGTTCATGCTTGCAGTTAATCACAATTTTTTTATAATCTTCTGCGAATCCTAATATTTTATCAAGGGGTATAACTAAACTGAAATTATTATTATTTATTAAAGTCCCATTTAAACTCCACCCCCATGTAGCTGCAACTTTGCTCTCCCCTTCATTCATTGATATATACGATTTCATACAAGTAGTTATGCCAGCATTTTTGATACGATCTAGTTCAATACCATTCATTTCATATCGAATATCTTGGAATAGAAATAAAAATGGGTTATTACTCAGTTTGAGCGCTTTTTTAATATTTTTACCATCTTTATTAAGGGTTGTATTGATCCTTCAATGTAAATCGCACTCGCTGATGGTAATATGTATACATCCTGCGGATGAATTGGTATTCTTATTTCATCATTTTCATTAAAATTATTATTGTAAGGGTTGTAAGTATGAATTTCATAGCTTTCGATTGAGTTGTCGTATTGAGGATAATCACTAATTCCTAGAATATTCATGTTTTAAATCCTAAAGCTTGAAGAAACTTTTTATTTACTTTCGTTATTTTTTTAACAGGCTTAACACGTGTGGACACTTTAACACTACGACAAGAATTGACACGTTTGGTGTTCGTATTCTGAGCTTTATAAAATACTATCATATCGCTTTACGTAAATGAAGACGCAATTGAATACTTTCTCCTTGGAAATCAATGTAGTTTCCGTGTTCGTCTAGAATCTTTACACTGAGAGATGATATACAGTATTTGTTTACGGGAAGGTATATAATATTTTTCGGTATTTCAATATATCGATGACCAGGCGATACGTTCGGCACAAATTCATGTATGATATGCGAAGGTGATCCGTTATTATATGATCCTTGCACTAAATCACATTCAATCCTTATCATGGACAGAGGCAGAATGTTTACTGGGCTTACAGATTCATACCATTTATTTGCTTCTAACTTTACGTTCTGAAAGCCTAGTAACTCTCCAATGCTATTTTTAACAGTGAAATCCACTTTTTTAGAACAATAAAAATAACTCTTAAAGTATTATTATTATGTTTAATCTTGATTTCACAATCGGTGATGTTTGTTTCAAGATATTCAGCAACATCGTAAAGATCATAAGTCCCAACAGGTATTTGTATCTGTTTATTATTATCACCATATGTAAATATATTGTTAAGAGCAGTTACATTTGGTATGGAATTTAAAGCAGAAAAATATAATAATCCACATTCACATTTTTACCATAAAGTTAAGGGTGGTTGAAATTGTGATTCTAAGTAAGATTTGTTTCCGGTAATAGTTAAAGTGATAGACATGATTGAGTACTAATTCATTTAAGAACTTTCTCGACTATTTATCTAGTATTTTTGACCAAAAGTTTCTAAGAAATAGCAGACATAAATGCCCACAGTTAAACGGATGATTTTTTTGTACATTTTCGGTATTGTATTTTAAAAATCTAGAGCCAACATAAGAAATGAATTCTTTTGGAGGCTTCAAATTACCATAGCTGTCAAAATATATTACATTTATGGACCAGTGTCCCGGTCCATCTTGTTTGCGATGAATTAACACTGAGTCAATTATCTCTCGGGTGATATACGGAAAGGAAACAGGCTTCAGATTATAACTAGGAATTTATATTGCACTTTGAATGGTTACAAGGCGTAGGTATTTCTAAGTAATATATCAAATTACAAATCTTGTAGTTCGCGCCAATATGAGTGAATGCCAGGCCCAAACCCCCAGCAGCCGTCTCATAGCCAGACCCCTAGGTGGCAGCACCATCGACGCGCTGCCGTACCATAAACTTACAAAAATTACAACCATGGCACATTGGCGTTTCGCCACAGTACCCCCCACGGAGTAATATAAAATATTCTAACTATGACATAAACTAACTAAAATAATATTACTACATTTGTACATTTATATAACAGCTTATAGTCTAAAACAATTTATCATTTATTATTAATTTACCAACAAAACGAAAATTATTAAGTGGTTGCATCTTTTTATAAATTGTATTTTACTTAAATTGGTAACAAAATTTTGAAATACATACCATCTTTTTCAAATCAAGGTGGTATAAATTGTTGTAAAATAAATACTTAAGTTTACCTAAACGTCATAAGGGGTTTTAAATTTGACTGTTCGACCTGACCTAGTAGTCACAGCCTTTCGCATATTATCAGGATGATCTGGTACATTAGAAGAAGGGCTAACTAATGATGAAGGCATTATGGGTGGAACAGTCATTGGTGGTGCTATGTCTGGAACTGAGGGAATACAATCAGATGTTATATAAGCTGGTTTAATGCGATCAATGCTAACTTCGTGTTTTTTTCCGAAAATGTCAATGCTTATAGTTTTATTATTTCGGTCTAGCACTTTGTAAGGCCCTGTATACGGAGGTTGAAGTGATTTACGTACAGTATCATCTCGTAGAAAAACATGCGTTGAGTTAGGGAGGTCTTTAAAAACGAAAGATTTTTGTACGGAATGATCAGACGCAGGAGTAGGACGTAATTCAGCCATGATTGACTGCAGATTAGCAATGAGATCGTCTGGAGAATTGATAAACTGATGGTTTGCAGGAGCTAGCAACTCTCCAGGCAATCGCAAGGGTTCTCCATAAACCAACTCAGCTACAGAACATTTAAGATCTTCCTTAAGTGCCGATCGTATGCCAAGGAGGACCAATGGAAGAGCACGATACCACGACTCTTGGTGACACATAAGAGCTGTTTTAAGTTGTCGATGAAATCGTTCTACCATACCATTTGACTGAGGATGGTAACTGGTAGTCCGAATTCGTTTAGTGGCACCTAAAGTCAAAAGCTTGGTAAAAAGAGCCGACTCAAATTGTCTTCCTTGGTCAGTAGTAACTATTGCTGGAACGCCGAAACGAGCTATCCAACCATGCATAAACCGTTCGACAACTTCTTCAGCCGTGATACTCACCATTGGTAATACTTCTGGCCAACGCGAGAACCTATCGATGACTGTCAAACAATAGTTAAAACCGCAAGATGCTGGCAAAGGGCCGATTAAATCCAGGTGAACATGTCTAAACCTCGCTGTTGGAGTGGGAAAAGAGCCAAGAGGAGTTTTTACATGCCTGCTAATTTTAGTTTTCTGGCATGCAAGACATTCTTTTGTCCAAGCGCGACAGTCTTTGTCAATCCCGGGCCATACGAAACGATCTGATACTAGTCTAGCAGTGGCAGCGGTACCAGGATGACTTAATCCGTGGCAGTCATTAAAGGCTGCTCGTCGGAAAGGCTTTGTTAAGAAGGGGCGCGCTTTACCGGTGGAAATGTCGCACAATAAGGAAACACTAGTCTCAGGAACGATAACCTCAGTCAGCTGCAGGCTCGAGCCACTTTTGAGAAAGTCCGAAATTTCCGGATCTGATGCTTGAGACTTAGCAAGCGCTTCATAATCCTGACTTAACGAAATGACGTCAACTCTAGATAAGGCGTCGGCAACGACGTTTTCTTGTCCTTTTATGTATTGAATGTCTGTTGTAAACTGACCGATGAAAGAAAGTTGATTTAATTGTGGTGGTGGAAGTTTTTCGCGTTTTTGACTAAAGGCGTAGAGAAGTGGCTTATGGTCCGTGTAAATTGTTGTGTGTTGAACTTCTAAAATGTGTCGAAAATGTTGAACACTTTCGTACACCGCTAAGAGCTCTCTATAATATGTTGGTAATGTAGCTTGTTTAGCTGATAATTTCCTGCTAAAAAATGCTAATGGTTGCCAAACTTCATCAACCTTTTGTTGTAAGCAAGCACCTATGTGGGAGTTAGAAGCGTCAGTGAAAAGGCCTAAAGGGACTCCAGATTTAGGATGGGCTAAACTAACGACGGAACACAAGCTATTTTTACAGTCTTCGAAATTTTGAAGTAACTGATTAGTCCATAAAAACGCTTTTGACCCTTTTCCACCTATGGCAGTAAGTGCATCGATTAGGGGTGCTTGTTGCTGAGCTGCTTTTGGCAGAAAACGACGATAGAAGTTTATCATGCCAAGGAAACGCCTTACACCCTGAACTGTTTTGGGCGGAGGGAAATCGCGCAGGTCTTTAATGCGATCGACCGGGGGACGAGTTCCATTTGCACTGATATTGTAACCCAAAAAAATTACTTCCTCTGCTCCTAAAACGCACTTTGTGGGGTTTATTACCATACCGTATTCATTGAGCCTCTCGAATAAAATTTTAAGGTGCTTTTGATGATCAGAACTATTTTTTGAAAAAACTAAAATATCATCAATGTATGCAAAACAAAAATCTAGACCCCTAACGACTTCATCAACGAACCTTTGGAAGGTTTGCCCGGCATTTCTTAATCCAAAGGTCATGAAGGGAAATTCAAACAGTCCGAATGGGGTTATTATTGCAGTTTTGCATATATCGTCTGGGTGTACAGGAATTTGATGGTACGCTTTAGCTAAATCTATTGTACTAAAAATAGTTGCGCCATCCAAGTTGTGACTGAAATCTTCTATATGTTTAACTGGGTAGCGGTCAGGGATAGTTCGTGCATTTAATGCTCGATAATCGCCACAGGGCCGCCAAGAAGAATCTTTTTTGGGAGTCAAAAGAAGAGGAGAGGACCACGGGCTATTTGAAGGACGAACTGTTCCACATTTTACCATGTCATCAAATTCTTTTTTCGCAGCCAACATCTTTTGAGGTGCTAGTCTGCGAGGACGGCAGCAAACAGGAGGACCATCAGTTGTTAGGATGTGATGAACAGTTTTATGTTTAACTAACCTGGGAAGACCTGGGGGGCGCGTTATATCCGGAAATTGTCGTAAAAGATCAGCAAAGGGTGAATCGTTGTGAAAAACAGCTTTAACGCTGCTTTGGCTGTGACCACTAATAGATGCTTGACTTGTTAGACCTGTTCGGCCATCTCGCAGAAGTTTGTAGCGGCAGTCAGGAAGGAGATTGTAATATGCAAGGAAATCTGATCCTAAAATTGCCATGTCGACATCAGCAATGACAAAATTCCACCTGAAGTCGCGTCGTAGGCCAAAATTTAGCACTAAATTGTGGCAGCCATATGTATTTATGGTTGTGCCATTAGCCGCGCTTAGCTGAAATCCGGTTGCTTTTAACTTAGATTTAATAAGTTTCCGTGGAAAAATACACAAATCAGATCCAGTATCTACCAAAAACTGTATTTTAGTTATTTTATCAGTGACAAAAAGGCGGCGACCGGAAAAACTACAGTCAGAGGTCGCCATTACTGACTGCTGGAGGGGTTTTCCGAAGACACCCAAGAGCACGGTTCAATACACTTCTTTGCCCTTACGCCAAAGCGATAATGGTACCAACATAAACGCTGTTTACCTGCGGAGCTGGCTGAAGATGATCGCGACCCTGGACGTGACCTTGAAGGATCTCTAGATTTGCGTTGAGCAGTAAGAGCAGCAACTTGATTGCGCAGAGCTTGAATTTGAGAGGTTATCTCTGATAAATTAAAAGGTGTTTCATGAGATTTAAGGGCACTAACATAGATTGGCGAAACTTCTAAAATTTTATCTGCGATTTCCGCAACCTTTTCTAGTGGTAAATCTGCTTCGATTGCCAAAATTGCTTGAACATTAACAGGTAACCTCTGCAGCCACAGCTCACGCAAAATTTTGTCATCAGATAGGTATGTGCCTGCTAGACACTTTAAATGTCGTAAAAATTGACTAGGTTTGCGGTCACCAATTTCTTCACCAGATATAAGTTGCCTCACTCGCTGTGCCTCGGATACCGAAAATCTGCGTATCATTTCCCCTTTGATCCAATCGTAACGTTGCCCTTTGGGAGGGGGGCTTACTACAAGGTCCTCAACCTCCTTTGCTAACCTGGAGTCAATCTGGGCAACTACATAATTATATTTGGTTTCGTCAGCTGATATTTGAGCAAGAGCAAATTGAGCCTCTATATGCGCAAACCACGCAGCTGGGCGGTCTATCCAAAAGGGAGCAAGTTTCGGACTAACTAAAAACGCTTTAGGAGCAGAGTCCGTTATTGATTCTGACTTGTCGGTACCTAAAACTGAGCTAGGTGGCAAAGCGAGTCTATTTTGTAAGTCAGCATTTTGCTGCATAAGTGCATTGTTTTGAATTAGTAATTGTTCGAGCCTATCTTGTAATTCCCTTAGTTCCGCCATTATTAAGGAAAAATACCGATTTAAACTTAAAATTTAACGTTTAAAAGATTTAAACTTTTATGCCCATTAAACATGTACTTTCTGACTTTGATTATTTCAATTTAAAAACAATACTGAAATATAATTACTACTTACAACAAACAGACACGTAAAAAACAATAAAACAATGTATAAGCAGTTGATAAAACAAAAGAATGTTTAACACTTCATGTCTTTGCTTAAGAAAAAAAAAAAAAAAAAAAAAACTTTATGGTATAGCTCTGGTTTGTTTTCACGTAAATCGGAACGTCCCGATTTCGCGCGAAAAATAGATGTAAACAAATTAAATTGGCGGGAAAACTTGAGAAAAGGATATTACACCATAAATGTACTTGCGATTGATGTTGGTATAATGCTGATTTTTTCTTCCAAATCACCTTAGCAATATGCAGTCATGCACGAATATTTCGATGAATCGCTGTCCAGGAACTGGAGGATGAAACTTGCACGGCCGTAAAATGTAGTCTTCACAGAAACGCACTGGTTTTAATTACACCACACAGTATTTACACGGAGCCATCGTTGTTTCAAATACCCATTAGGACGTTTTCTTCGCGTTTTCTTAAAAAAATGGTGCACGTTTCAAATCACGTCGGGGTCACCAGTATGGACCAGTGTCCCGGTCCATCTTGTTTGCGATGAATTAACACTGAGTCAATTATCTCTCGGGTGATATACGGAAAGGAAACAGGCTTCAGATTATAACTAGGAATTTATATTGCACTTTGAATGGTTACAAGGCGTAGGTATTTCTAAGTAATATATCAAATTACAAATCTTGTAGTTCGCGCCAATATGAGTGAATGCCAGGCCCAAACCCCCAGCAGCCGTCTCATAGCCAGACCCCTAGGTGGCAGCACCATCGACGCGCTGCCGTACCATAAACTTACAAAAGTTACAACCATGGCACATTGGCGTTTCGCCACACATTTTTATAATATTTTATGTAGGCTACCCAGTGAGAACCCGGTTTTTTTGAACTATCGAGGTTGATAATACCACATTCTTTTGGATACGGATACTTTGGCAATTCATCACGCATATAAACACCTCGAAAGAATGGAATATCTTTACCATATTTAATTATATCGATATTGCTCAAAGCTCGATTGGGTAGCCGATGCCTTAGTTTTTTTTATTACAAATAAAAAATCCTAGTCCATCATGATGAGGTCTAACTTCTAAGCCTTTCCCTATACACAAAGTTTCCATCTTTTCATTGTGTCGTTTTAATTCAGCTAAGCGTTTTTTAGCAGCTTTAAATGCATTGATAGCTTTAGTGATTGCCGCTGCTCCACCAGCTAAGCTTCCAGCAGCAGACAAACCAGCAAATATAGGTATGAGAGGAAGAACTCCACCAGTTTTTGGCACAGGTATCATACGTGGGAGTTTTACAGTATAATCTTTCATAGACTCCTTAGCTGCTGCAATAGCTAGATCAATAGCCATCTTTTTACACTTAGGCTTTAGTTTTTGTAAATGTTTTTTTGCGTGAGACACATTTTTTTTTTAATGTTTCTTGACACTACCTTCACTTTTTAAGGTTTTCTTATTTTTTCTCAAACCATAGCCTGTAGCAATTTTAGCTAGCATAGCTTTATTTACTAAATGTGCTGCTAACTTTTCTCCTACACCAGCATTTACATCTTGAGCACGTTTTCTTGCCATTTTCATTAATATCATATCAGCTATGTGACGATCTCTTGATGAAGACGATTTGTAATAAGCTATATCGTGTTCTTTACAGTACTCGTCTAATAAATTAATACCCCTTTCTCGTTGAAGTTTTACTAGTTTAGTTCCAGGACCGCAATAGTTATATCGAGGTATGTGAAGTTCGAACGGTAAATTATTTATAAACCAATTAAGGAGACTGCTGTCTACCATAACTCGTATAGGACTAATTTAATGGTAAAGCGTTACTGTATTAATATACTATTGAACGATATTTGACTTATTAATCCAACAATTTTCATTTGAAGACAATCCCAACCATTTCACTAGCACCTTATTTCCCTTTGTTCTTAGTACTTTTTCTATTAAGTATATATTAGGATGCTTTGTTTTTAATAATTCTTGCTCATAAAATGCTGCTAAAATAGCTCTCTTTCCAGAATCCTCAATAATATATGTTGGTGGGACCGTTTTTTGTACTTTGATAATCTTGAATATTTCTGCTGACCAGTTAGGTGTGTAACCTTTTTCAAATACTCCTTTGTGTTTGCTAATTCGCACAAAGTCCCCAACACTGAACTTAAACTTCTTTACTATTCTATTTGATAGTTTAGCATTTCTATCATGCAATATCTGAACATTATTTTGATTTACATTTACAGGTTTAAGGCCAATAGTTCTATGATAAGTATGGTTATATTCATAAATGACGTCATTTAAAGTACCATCAATCCATTTATAATTACCTTTTAAATTAAATAATTTATACATTTTTGTTTTCAATGTTCTAATAAGTCTTTCTGCAATGGAAGCCTTTTTAACGGAATACGTTGAATAATGTCGGATTCCATTATTTAAAAAAATGTTTTTTAGTTCACTGTTATAAAACTCTGTTCCAAAGTCAGTTTGCAAGTTTTTCGGGACACGTCCACTAGTGAATAAATCAGTGAAAGCCTTAGATATATCATGTTTTGTTTTCCGCTTTAATGGATAGGCCCATGCATATTTTGAAAAAGTGTCAATAACAATCAAAATATATTTATAACCCTTATTTTCCTTAGAGACCGCTTGCATATCGATTAGATCAGCTTGCCACAAATCATCAATACCTTTCATAATAACACTCCGACGAGGAAAATTAACCCTCACATTTTTATGTATTTCGTTAACCACATCAGATTTACTCATTTTTTGAATTTATTTGCAATTTTTTCAATATTAATTAATTTAAAATTTACCTCACTCAACTTATGATCGGTTGCCTGAATGAGTTTTAAACAGTTTTCTATGGATTTATATAACAACTCTTTTTCGGTTGTATATTTTATGTCCATCTTTTTATGGTTATCTTCTATAGTTTTATCAACATACTCCTTGTTTACGCTATCTGTGAGGTAAACTGGTGATTTTACATTACGTATTACTTTATTTTGAGCATCCAAAATGTTGTTATTCAGACGTTTCAAAGCACAATCAGCTAAAATAAAATCATTTTTATTTCTATTATATTTGAAAGCATGATGACCAAATTTATCGACGTTCATATTGAATGCTTGTATGATATATTCTATTCGCTTTATAAACTTGTCCCCCAGTTTTATTCCCTAATAATACCACATTCTTTTAATTCTTCGATAATGGACAAAATTTCATTATCATTATTAGTATTTCCAGCTTCTTTTGAGGCAATCAATAATTTTAATCTTTCAATCAACTCATTAGGATCATCCCAGTATACTAAATCAGTATCACATCTATACGTTTTAAATTTAGGCAAATTCCCACCATGCTTTTCAGAAATATTATTACTAAATAACGGTTTGATTATTTCTCGATATTTAGCACTTTTACCTCCTTTGATTTGTCCATCAGGATTGTAACCTCTTCTATGAGCGTTGGTAATGGAAAGCATATTTTTATATATAAATTTATCATTTTCAGAAACCAGACTTAAATCAGGTTTCTTAGATAGAATCAATTCTTTTATTCCTGGTGTTAATTCATACCGTTCAGTGCCGATATTTATGAAATATTTGGTGCCAGAACCCAGCATATTATCCATTTTAAAAAAAACACTTTTGAGTTACCCATAAAGAAATTTCTATGAAGACTATGTATTCCACAAGGAATGTTAATATTTTCATAAATATCTAGCAGATCATCTTTCACCAACGACTTTATTAAATTACTTTGATCCTCATCACCATCATCGTAATGATCATGTAACTCAGAGCTTTTAAATGAAACGTTCGTACTTTCGCTTTCACCATCATCCGGTTCTTCATTAATTGTCGTACTATTAGAGTTGCAACCTTTGAACTCTTTGCTAGGTGTACTTAGGCTGAGTAGTGAATTAGAGTTTGACAATTTTTTTAATTGAAATAGTTTATTATTATTATATTTACAACTATTTTCAACCAAGGTGTTAATAGGAGTGGTGATAGGGTTCAACAACTTTTGCATAGTTAAGCCAGTTTGATCCTCTTCATCTTTCATTTGTTTTATTTTAGCTTGAATAGATTTAACTGATTTAATTAACTGCTGCTTAACATTTCCTTCCATGATAACCATACACCCATCAATTGTAATGGAAACAAATACACTACTATTTTTTACAATATCATCTGGTTTTTATAAGTGATGGATCGTTTTTCTTTAGGTTAAAAAATGAAAGCTCGGTACTGTTTAGAAAATTATGAATTCATCGAATTTTTTTCTATACCTTCCTGATGTAAGAGGTCTATCTTTATCAATAATGAGAAAATTGTAATGATCTCTCCAAATTTCTGAGCATATATGTTTAAAACAAAGCCATGTCATGTCGGTGTTAACATGCTCATGGTAAACATGTCTAAGATTAATGTCGTCTTGTTTAAAGATTATTAAGAAGTTAGCGTTATCACGAACCAATTGTTTTGGTATTTTTGAGTATGTTTGTGACAGATAAAAGCAGTCAATATTGTTGTGTCTACCCATGGTAAAGTAATCACGAATTATTGACTGTCGATCGCACACAACATCATCGAATATAATAATAGAATTAGGTAGAGATTTTTTAGGAATGATAACTTCATCATGCTCGTGAAATCTAAAAAACTTTACCCCGTCTACTCTGTTTAACACATTTTGTAAAAAGCAGTATTTAGGTTGAAAAGCTGTTTTAGAATATAAATACACATTACGAAACTTTAAACCATTTTCATGTAATAACAAACTTATCATAACGTTTGTTTTTCCACAATTCGAAGGGCCGCAAATTATACACCGTATGGTATTAGGTAAAAGCGTGCTGTGTCTCGCATTCTGCGTTCTGGTGTCAACGTTCAATTCATTAACCTCTAATGAAAGAGTTTGTTTAACGAGCTTCATTATGGATATGAGGACTGAAAGTGTGTGTAGCTCTTTAAATATGATTCAGAATGTATTAAATCAAAAAAATATTAATATTTTTCCATAATTCCACTTTTTTAAGTAGGTAATTATTAGTTCTTTGTTTAAGTGTGGAAAAAAATAAAAGTCATGAACTAGTGTAATAATTATATTTTTACTTATTAGACTATATAATTATGAAGACATTTTGAAGAATTACATTTGCTCTTAATAGACTAACATAACAATATAATAATTATACTAACGTAATAAAATATTAACAATATTAAGTATTACTCATTTGGTAAATTGATTAATAAACTGTAAGCTTAAACATTTACATTTAAAATAAAGTATCACAATGCCCCCATGGCAATGTTTCTATTTGATTGGACATAATTTGTCGTTTATCATCCTGTCTATTTAACACAAGTTTGTTGATTTTTTGTGAATATAAAACATGTTTAAGAGATCTTATTAAATGCATGCTGCATCTTACGTTAGTATTTTTATTTAATGTGTTTTCATAATGACTCATATTCAATTTTTTAGTAACAGACTTTGATACACCTTTTGCTTTTTTAATTACGGTTTTTGTACTTTCAATACAATAGAGTTTCGCTCGCAAGCCAATAAATTCCTTAATAATATCACCCCCCATCTCATCTTTAAAGAGACCTGGTATTTTAGCATTCATAGCAGGCATACCATAAACATTGTTCTTTTCAAAATTACTTGTATCATAATAAGCAATTTTTTTTTTTCATTTCACTATAAAAATCAATACTATTTATTAAATAAAGTAAACTGTCAGTGTCAGTGTAACATAACTTAACTTTATCGCTATACTCCTTTTTAATGAAATTATAATGGAAATTATACATATGTTGTTTTGCATACTCTAGAACTGAAAACCCAATGTATATTGGTCTATCTAAAATAATCTTTTCTAATTTTAATTGAATAGCAACAAAATTGTCTGAAATATGGCTATACTTTTTAAGTTGGGTCTTGATATCAGTTTTTTTGCCCCAATTTCTTTATTTGTTTTATTATTTGTGTCTCTCCATTTTGAAACCAACTTAACATCTACCTGTTTTCTTCGGTTTTCAATGGTTTTCCCAAAAATAGCATTATTTAAAAGTTTAAAAAAGTCTTTTTCAAACGTGGACGTTGAATTTTGACGCAATGTTGTATTTAAATCTATGTATTTAGCTAAAAAATTTTGCTGTCGAAAACTTATCACTCGATGAATTTTATTCAGTACTAAACCATTTTTCATGCATTCTTTTAATTAAACATAATGGGTAACATAGTAAAATTTGTTATATAAATTTGCTATGAGTTTTTTTGTTTTGCCACCAGGTGGAATATGTTTTTCTGGTGCGAATGGTAAATCACTATGACTTGAATGCAAATTATCTGGATAAATCAGATCCACTTCTAAAATGTACCCAAATTCAGAGTCATCGGGTATACTTAATATGTTTAAATCTTTAATTTCATCTTCAGATAAAAATCTAAAGTCGGACATAGGCATTTTCTGCATCATAGCATACCCGTACAGATTATTACAGTCCAAGTAAATAAGATAGCTTGATGCTAGTGATTCGTCATAGTTGGGCATGTATTTATTGTTTGCCTTAGCATGTCTGAGCGAACACTGTGCTAAACCCCCGCGTATTCCGTTTTCTATCATTTCATACATTTCTTCATCATCTAGCAAGTCTAATTTAACACCTGTATATAAAAGCATAGCGTCCCAACTTAAACCTGGAGAACTAACATAATAAGCGGGGTCGAGTTTGTAATATTTAAGACTACTATTTCTAAACTTTTCGAAAATATCACATAAAAGCAATACATCACATTTCAAATATAAGTCAGTATATTCTCCGAGAGATTTAATGTTAAAGACTCTCCAAATTGCATGCGCTCGAGAATAGTCGTCTTCACTAATATGCTCACTAGTTAAACTATTGTAAAAGTGTTCTTTTTTTGGTAAACTTTTTTCATCAAATCGTTTACATGAATCCATATAATCATATGGGTATACACCTTTTTGACGAAGTAATCTAAACTCCTCCTTAGAATGAATTACTGTCTGTAAGTGTCTCAAATCGGTGTCTGCTAAGTTCTGACTTAAAATATCTAAACTGGAACTAAGAAACTGAAACGAGTCTAAAAACTTTATTTGCATTGCAGATCGAAAATTTGGGTTTTTTAAATATTTTGTGAAGGATATGTATTTTTCTTTAGTCTTAGGGATCACTTTGATTTCACCATCATATTTAGCTAATTCTTTTATGAATAAATGAGCATCATAGTTTGCTAAATTGTGAAAAACTATCGGAACAAAAGGACATACTCTATATAATAAGTTAAATTTGGTATGAGCGGCACCTCTATATACACCAGTTATATGGTCATGATCAGCAACTTTATCAGTAACGATTAGAGGCAGTTTACAAATATGACAAATACTTGCAATACGATGTTCATCTTTTTGTGATTGTGTCAATGGTAGCATAGGTTTTTTATTTTTCAGTATGGTTTCAATATAACTTACATCCTCGATAAGACGTTTTATAAATACTTCAACACAATCTGATCCTCTATAAAGAACAAGTTTATTAAGGCTTTCATCATGCGAACAGCAAATGTAATATGCAAAACATGAAGGTTGATGTAATTTAATAGTTTCAGTATAGCAACTGTTATTTTCATGACTGTTTAAAAGTAAACTTTCAAAATCGGCATAAATAACAAAATTAATTTTTTGTTGCCTTTCATAGTTTTCAAATTCTAATTTACTATGTTTACTTGGTAAAACTGTTAAAACTTTTGAACAAGAATGAGAGTTATATTTTTCTTGTGTTACAAAAAACTGAAGACAGCTTTCACACAAGTATGTTTTACCATGATGTTTACTTAATTGACGGCCAGTTAGTTTAGCTAAGTCTTTTATTAAACAGTAATGACCTCTTAATTTCTGTTCAAAATACAATAGGTTAACGTGATTTTCTTTTCTTTGCTTCGTCATGTATAACGGACCTGTGATATGATTATTTTTATCTAATCCATAAATGCTTACACTAATAGAAGGATTACTTTTTTCAAATAATCGAATATCTGTGTATGATGGTGGGAAGTTCATTCCTTTAATATTTAAAACTGAAGAGTAAAATGGATAAGAACTCGTTCTGTTAACGTTTTTTTACATGGAAATAAAGCAGCCACAATACTCCATGCAAAACAATGATTATCATAATTTTTCACATTTAGACAAGTTTTAGTACTGCTTATTTGTTTTGGTAGTTCTAAATAGCTACCACCCCTTAGAGGAGAATATTTATTAATGTTTATTTCTAAATGACTGACAGAACTAAAACACCAACCTGACTCACAATGCTGGAATTCGCTTAGTTTATTAATCAATTTATTCTGAGTTTTTAAATACAGTTCAGATAAATATGTGTTTTTAAATACAGTCTCATACTTAACATTAAATGATTTCAAATGACTTTCATCTGAGCTAGGTAGTTTAAAATAAGCAAACAATTCAAAATTAAGTTTTATGGAACCATGTTTGATCAAATGCATTTCTATTAATTTTTGCACATCATCTGTTATTTCGTTTAAAAATTCATCAGGAGTTGAGCAAACAGTATCATTAGGGTTCACTCTATAAGTAACTATTCTCTCTCGAAAAGCTGTAGCTATAATATTAACATTATCAAAACTAGTTTTCAATAAGCAATTCTTTTTATGTAAATTAGTTCTTAAATGAAATCTATATGAGCTTTCTAGTATTTCAATATTGCATTCAGCACAAAACTTAATTTTATTTGTATTCGACTTTTCATTCAAGGCTTTTTTGGTGAGGTATTTTTCTGAAAGAATAGAAATATAAAACGTTAATTATATTTAATTAAGTATATTCAGTACAATAGTAAAACTTATGATTTAAACTTACATGATCACTATCATTAGAATTGATTGTTACAGTATTGCTACGAATTTAACTCGAAAATAATAAGTAATAACATGATAACAATCCTGTAACAATCAATTATTAAATTAATAAAACTAATCTTAAGTACAACAGATGAATAGTCAAAATATTAATAAATGTATTAATATCATTCATTCACAATATATTATATCTATGATCTAGGTCATAATAATATAACTAAAATTTTCAACAAGTAAAGTTATTTTACAGGATCGGTAAAAAAATATAAAAAATATACTGAATCTGATAACATATGTATGTTAGTTAACAGAATCAGGAAAAAAAAACTGAACATTCATTTTTACTGATTCGGTGAACTAACATAAGTGATCGGACAATCTTTGAAGTTCTTTTTAACTTCTTTTGAGAATTTTACTAAATACCGGTATGCAGGATTATCATCGTTAATTTTAGTTTTTAGAGTAACAACAGCATGCCTCCACCTGTTCATGGGTAATTTTTTTCAATTTCACCACACATATAAAGTTTTAGGTCTACGAAACGTAGGCCTGTTACATCTGCATTGAACTGTTTCGAAATACCGTTTGATCCGCGACGACATAAATATGAAATAAGTTCATCTTTTTTACCGGCTTTTTTATCTTCATCCGCATCCGAATCTGTGCCCATAATATCTCTCGCAGTGACTCTAGCAGAAGGCCCCGCAATCGGCTGTGCAACTCGCTCATCAGTCTTCACTCTATGCTTCTGACTCTTCTTCGACTTTTCATCATGTTTGGCTCTGAAATTATAAATGTTCTTAGTTAGAGTTTACTCTTATTTATTTTTAAACTAACATTGAATTCTGCATTTGAGATAAATTATTATATTATTGAGTAAATAATACCAATAATACCCAGTGTGTAATGAAAAAGTCTAGGTCAGTATTAAAAATAAAAAACTAAAGCTTATTAATAATTAATCATAACTAATAAGTATTGCATGACACTATTCAAAATTGAAAATAAGTATGAAAAGTTGAATTGTACCTTTTATGAGTAGAATGCGAGTGAGCGGTCTTCCTCTTCCTCTCGGGCGCGGGCGCAGGCGCAGGCGGTGCGGGCTGCGGCGCCGGCGGCGCGCGCTCGGGGGACGACTCGCGACTGCTCGACGAGCTGCTATCGCTCGAGGAGCTGCTATCACTCATGTGCACGTCTTGTTTGCTTGACCTAAACAAATAAATAATGTTTTAAAGTACTTTATCAATGTAATCATCTATAGAGACAATCGTGTAAAAACCGAATCGTTTGAATACTTACATTATTAATTCACTTTCACTAAAAACACTCGTTTTTTAAAACTGATATTAGTTGATAACTCACTCACTTGAATAAACACTTTAATGACCGTACGCAAAAAATGCAGGAAATGATGGGCAGATACTAATTAGGGTCTATAAATAGATTCAGGTTGTGCACTGGTAGTGGTTTGTTGTAAGACGTACGGAACTTACTCGGTATGGTATAGGTGAGAGTGTGTGCGCAACTTCACAGCGCGTGATGCATGTCAGCAGATTTTCCATATTAGAAAGACAATCGATATCTTTACTATACTAATATTGTCACAAAGCTTTCCCTGTACATTTATTATCGTATTTTAAAAGAACATGTGATGTTTATTTGAACACATACAAAGAAGTTTGTCGAAGAGTTCGTTACATATTTACATACCTACAGTAACACTTTTATAAACATGTATATTATGATTTAGAAGCAATGTTAATGGAAAATAACACTTCATTAATATTTTTTTAGTCTCAAACCATTAACGAGTTTACTCGGACGCAAGTATCTGTCTGTAAGTTTAAATCAAACTCAAAACGATAATGACGGTAAGTTCAGTGCAATTTATATATAAGAAATCTGTAAAAACTAGATTATTATAAATCATTTTTATGTAAACACATTTCATCTTCTTCAGGATTCGGAGTCTCTGTTCAATTTCGTGCGACCTAACCAAGTACAAGAAAGTTATGGTAAACAGGCTGCTGAAGGATCAAGTGCATCAAGAAAGCGCACTAAAGAAAATGAAACATATTCCTTTATCAAAATTCCTGCCGTAGGGCGAAAAGTTATCAAATTAGAAATCTATGATGCCGATCTGTTCAAAAGTGATGGACCAGTCTGTAAATGTAATGCTGAAATATGTTGCCAGCATATCGTTCAAAATATGTTAAAGGATGAAATATACAAAGCTGTCCGCGAAATAATTGATAAAATAAGTGAGCAAATGTGTAATGAAAGTAGCAAGTATTTTTAATGTATTACAACATCTGTAAATATTTGATCAATAAATGATTAATATTATTTGACTGTTTTATTTATTTATTTATTAGCACCACACCTTATCACTTTATATCTAATTTTTTTAACTTCGTATTCATCCGCTTATTACTTTTATGACTTATCCATGCAAGAATACAGAAGTTCATTAATATAAATAAATGTAAATGAATACTACAGATTTTTTAAACTGCTGTCTTCAAAAGAAGTTCTAGTTTTCAGACTCGAAGAATGGAGCTGCTCATAGGCTTACTTAATTGTCTTACACTATTAGTAGGTACACCAACACATTCCCTTGCAGCAACAATGCGGGTGAACTGTTATGTCTCGCTCTAACATAGTGAGATGTGATAGTTGCATCCTTGTTGTTATCATTCAACCGCATCGCTGCTTGCATGCAAATCCCTAAGTGTATTTACAATGTTTAAGTTTCAATATTAACTCTTAGTGAAAGGTAGCAATTATTGTGATGATAGATAGGAACCTAGTACCAGCATAAACTATCTATTTATCTAGTCGTAAGTGTGACAGTAGGGAATTGGGTTCTCTGGATCGCGGTCGTTCAACCTAATCGGAGTTTTAGTTTTCAGTCTAAGTTGAACAATTGTTCAACTCATAGCGCGCATAAGAGGCGCCGCTAGGCGCCTCTCAAGCGCGCCCTAAGTTGAACAATTCACTGTAGACTGAAAACTAAAACTCCGATTAGGTTGAACGACCGTGAGCCAGAGAACCCAATTCCCTACTACTGTTATTTATTTTTGTGTTTTATATTTTCCAGAAACAAAAGTGCGATGCCACTGACACATCTTTCGATTTGGACCTATAACCTATTTGTTTGTTGTTTAAGGACTTAAGAATTGGATTGCTGCCAGATGAGGTTATCCATCAATATCTTAACTGACATCGTTTTAGCAGATAGTTATACCAAGGAGTATATGTAATGTAAATATAATGTAGTATCTCCTGTTGTTTAGTTTTAACGTAATAAATTATGCCTTAGTAACTTATTTTTACAATAATGACCAATTTTAACTCTGAGTAAAAACAAACTGTTGTATGATATGTACCTATTATAGAAATAAATGCAAAAAGTATTGACAAAATATTATCTTTTATTTGTAAGCATACCTAATCTTAGGGTTAATTTCCCCTACTAAGTACCTACCTAAGTAGATAATGCATAATGGTAGAACTCTTTAGTCACACACAAACACAATTGGTAAGAGTTGCTCAGGTACATTTAGTAATAATGACAAATTTGAACTTGAGTTTTAAACCATCAAGGTTGCCTCCTTGAGAACTTTTTAAGCCCACCGCCGTCCCGCCCGCATAGGCGTGGGCGCAGGTTGTACTCGTAGAACGAAAATTATGGAGGCGTAAATATGCCATCACTTTCACTCTCATCCGAGAATCGAAATAGTGTTTGTGTTATTGCCATAATTGTATGAAGCAAACCAGTATTTACAAACCGAAAACAAAACTAAGTAGTTTTAAATGCCTGACGAATTTCATATTAACAAATTCAGTTGCTTGTGTTAGACGAACACCGATAGCAACCACAAATCAATTCCGTGAAAATAGTAAATCCCTTTTTAAGCCCCGCCCCCTTGCATTCCAGCTGCGCAGGTAGGTGTGGGCGCAGGTAAACGACACCAATTTGAGCCAAAAGTAAACTGCAAACAATTTTCATTGTGTTTCACATGAACTGATTAGGTTAAGGTTCAAAGATATTTATTCTCATAATAATTATTTAAATTCACTTGCATAAGAACAACGCCCGCTTATTAAATTACATTTGTTTCGTCCAAGCTTAAATAGTCAAATCAGTTAGGTATAGACAAAAATATAAAAGGTAAATCTTAATCTTCTCTTTTGAATGCGCTGACCCACAAATATTTTTTGAAGCTAAAAGAGACAGTGGAATTCACCATCGGCGACGTCACTATTTCCTTCACTATGCTCACTCATCATAAATGATAAAACTTGGCAATTTTGGAACACTTGATTAATTTTTTACAATATTACAATCACAAAAGCACTAACTAAAATAACAATGGCAGGTACTCACAGAGCTCCTAGTCTCTTCCAACGTTCGACCAATCCAATAATATCTCACCGCACCACAGAAATCACTTTTTATAAACCTCATGAACACAAATAAAATGGCGGCATTCGGAAGAGAGACTACGTACTCAAAACAATACTTCTAATTAAAACATTTTAGTAAATTGATTTTTTACAGTAATCAAAACAGTATCACAATTCCTAATTACTTATTTTTAGTCATTTTATAATCTTTTCTATCTGAAAACATCAGCCAAAAACACAAATCATAAATGACGTTAGACGGAAATACTGCGTGCGTAGACAAAATATTGCATTTTAGTTCAACGATTTCGACTATAAGAACTTTTATATCTCTAACTTTTATACTATCAATTTCATTCGGGATATCCGCCGACGCACAATAACAATTATGGCGGCAAATGTTCCGAAAAGAGGGCGAGATCAAATCAGTTCATACATTCTAAAAACTCATGTATCATTACTAAATAAATTATGTGCAGCTTATAGACCAAAGCAATAATTAAGAACTTTTTAGACTAAGCCTAACAGCATCGTAATAAAATTATCAAAACAAGGATTCCGTAACTAATATGGTCTTGCGTCGACATATTACAAGTACATATTTAAAATTCTTACCAACATCCAATACCGGTTGTAAGTAAGAAGCTCAATAACAATACGTTCACTTCAAATAATAATAACAAGTTCCAATCGTGTCAACAAAAACAATAGCATCAACCTGGTCCCTTTTTAAGCCCCGCCCCTGCGAGCCCCTGTCGCAGATAGGCGTGTGCGCAGGTAGACAAACTTTGCTATGAAGTCGGACCAATAAGAAATTTTATGGACAACATGTTTATGTTAAAAAATAAATAATTTCCCCGATATTAATAATGATACCAAAGTTTGAAGCTTTAACGCGTATATGAGTAGGAATCTTTTCAGAATATTCAATTTTGAATTTATTAAAAAAATGTTAACTTAAATAACTAAATTCAGTATTCGTATCCTTCCTAAGTTGGTACCAATTATTAGATCCAAAATATTGGACACCAATCACTTACATTGCTCTGATCCCAAATTAAGTAGCCAATGCACTTGTGTTCAAATGCCAAATCAACACAACGGTGGTACCACAACACCCAGACCCGAGCCAATATAGAAAAGATTGTTTTCTACATTGACCCGACCGGAAATCGAACCCGGAGCCTCATAATCATATAGAAAACAAGAATCCTTTACGAATCTAGCTTGCTGTAGTGTTTTCGTGCAATAGAATCAAACTGAAATCCCACAATTAAAGTGTTTAGTTTATCAAAATGGTGTTCTGCCAATTTACCTAAATACTTTCTAAATTGTCTTTGATAACTGTTTTATGAATAAAATATATTTTTAAAATGCTACGTGCAGGAACAATGAGTATGTAGATACCTACTTAGGTATCAAGAGGGCGTCGCGCCCCTCCCCTCCTCCTGGGGTAGCAGGTAGGCGCCCGCGCACCCTATATAAAGCCTAGACCCTGCAATACCTAACCAGGAATGTCTTTAAAAGTGACAAGTATCTCCGTATTTCTACTTGTTCAATAATAATATGGTGAGAATTTATTTAGAATACTTTATTAAAGTTACTTATCATTTAACTAAATGTTCAGCATTATAATAATATTTAATGTCTATTGCAGGAACATAAATCTACAAACCGGCCCCGTCGCGGCAGGCCTTCCGGCAGCAATAGAGCACCTCTGACCATCGTAAGTTTGTTCAATCAACTTCAAATACAGAGTGCTTCCCTGAATTATTGATGTAATTGATATTATGTGTTTAAAATTGTTTTAATCTTATAGGAGGAGCGTCGTGCTCGCAATGCACAGTATGAAAAAGAGCGGCGCGATGAAGCTGCCAATCTCATGGCAGAAATCGCTGAGACACTCGGCTGTGAACCCAACGTAAGTGTTTTCATTATCATTTGTTTTATCCTTGGACGAATAAACCACTGGACGCGCAATGACATGCAATTTCGCTTGTGCCCCCTTAGCCACGAAGCGGGCTTTTTGGCCTCACTTACAGGTGACGTCTTGTCAGTACGGTGATAGAGGTCAGTGAGAAACATTGTCGGAAAAAATGGGTAAATGTGGCTTATTTTTGTATAAAAATTATAGCGGCAAGACAAAAATATTCATTTTCATCCGTAAGTAACGTTTTATCCCAAAAAAAGCTGATATTTTTCATGAAAATAGTGAAATGTGTTTTCCAAGAGAAAAGTGACATTGCCATTTAAAAAAGTGGTGGTCAGTTACTACAAAATCAACAAGATAACGTATACTTTATACGGTAGGATTGTCGTTTGTTTATCATTCGTTCTCTTGTCAGTTTAATTTTAATTGTGCTTGACAATTGTCGATAAATCGTATCAATAAACATTTATTAAATTTTTAATATTAATTCTTTTAAAATAAAATGATAAATCTGTAAAAAGTTTCACTCGAGAATAAATTAAGGTAATCTTAAAAATACAACAGTTTTCTTTAAAATTTTAAACCTCATATTTTATGGCAATACGTCTTTAAAATATAATTTCAGATTACTTGTGGATCCATTAAGTAATATAAAGTGGGTCGAAGGGAGACAAAATGGATCCCCACAAAACATCACCGAATATGTGGTATCCATTTAACACCAGTGTGATTTAATGCCAACGCAAAAATCTACTGCTTAATGAACCCATAGGAGGATTTAAATGGTGCTGGGCTGTATGTACTTATAGGCGGTTTCACAATGTCTTAGGAAGTTCTAGCTATTGTTACTTGCCAGACCGTTTATATAAACGTTCTATGATTCAGTTGTTCATTCGATGGTTTGTGCATTAAACATGCCCATAATGTAATTTATTATTTTAGTGATAAAAATTATATGTCTTTTACAAAAGATTCGTTCATTCATTCGTGCCGTACATATCGATAAAAAAATATCGACACTTTTATGCACTAAATGTCAAAAATTGACACGACAAGGTCCCCCCGCCCGCAGAAATTGGCTAATGATGTTTTCATACATTCGCTCTTGCGTTTCATATCCAGTGGTTAATTCATCCAAGGTTTTATCATATTGTGAGGTATGTTGTATATAATCATAAGTAGGTAATTCGAACTTTATAATCTTATTTCAGATCTCCAACGCTGATTTACTGGCGACGACTATAAGTTATATAGTTAGCAGTAGGGGTTTCGAGCCGCTGGATGCATTACAGCAGAAAAATAAGAAGTTAGAAGTTGAAAGTAAGTTTTTGTACTAGGATCCCCAATTTAAATAAAAGTGAGTTTTAAAAAAAATTACCTAACCTTGTATAATTTGTTGACAGTTGCTGAAAGTGAGCGATTGCTTAGCAGACAAGCTGCGGTACCGGAGAGCTACGAGTATTGCAGGATCCCACAGACGCACAGCCGGTGCAAATGTCGGGTTTATATACCTAGAAACAGAACCGAGTCTCTAGCTATGGTAGGCTTCTTGCTTTGATTATGTCGCTGATATGTATAATATTGACTTGGGTACTTTTTGAACGCATGACCAATCATGTTTTTAATTGTGCAGGTTATCAAACGGGAACGAGAAGTATCAGTCTTTGATGAATCTGTCGAATGCGCACGGCCCGCAAAGGTAAACTATTCTTACAAGATTCCAATTTGCATTACCTGTGTTCTCAACGAACTTGTGATAAGAGAAATGTTCTTTATTTTTGTGTTTTATATTTTCCAGAAACAAAAGTGCGATGCCGCTGACTTATCTTTCGATTTGGAAGCGTTCGTGGCCGCCCAGTACGAGGCGCTCACTGCGCTCAAGGCGAGTGGGGCGGCGTGCGCGCACTATGCTTACTCCGACACCGATTCAATTGGTAAGACAGATGAACACTTTTATTCTGATCATATTGTTATTGATCATTACTGTAAGAATCACTTTATTAACTTACGTTGTTACATTATTTACTTACTTACTTACTTGTTGTTTCAGGACTTTAGAATTGGATTGCTGCCAGATGAGGTTATCCATCAATATCTTAACTGACATCGATTTAGCAGATAGTTATACCAATAAGTATTAGTAATGTAAATATAATGTATCTCCTGTTGTATAGTTTTAACGTAATAAATTATGACTTAGTAAATTATTTTTACAATGATGACCAATTTCGACTCCGAGTAAAAACAAGCTATTGTATGATACCTATGTATTAATGAAATAAATGCAAAAAATATTGACAAAATATTATCTTTTATTTGTTAGCATACCTCATCATAGGGTTAATTTCCCGTACTAAGTACCTAAGTAGATAATGCATTATGGTAGAACTTTTTAGTCACACAGAAACACAATTGGTTAGAGTTGTATAGGTACATTTAGTAATAATGACAAATTTGAACTTGAGTTTTATACCATCAAGGTTGCCTCCTTGATAACTTTTTAAGCCCACCGCCGTCCCGCCCGCATAGGCGTGTGCGCAGGTTGTACTCGTAGAACGAAAATTATGGAGGCGTAAATATGCCATCACTTTCACTCATCCGAGAAACGAAATAGTGTTTGTGTTATTGCTGAAATTGTATGAAGCAAACCAATATTTACAAACCGAAAACAAAACTAAGTAGTTTTAAATGCCTGACGAATTTCATATTAACAAATTCAGTTGCTTGTGTTAGACGAACACCGATAGCAACCGCAAATCAATTCCGTGAAAATAGTTAATCCCTTCTTAAGCCCCGCCCCCTTGCATTCCAGCTGCGCAGGTAGGTGTGGGCGCAGGTAAACAACACCAATTTGAGCCAAAAGTAAACTGCAAACAATTGTCATCGTGTTTCACATGAACTGATTAGGTTACGGTTCAAAGATATTTATTCTCATAATAATTATTAAAATTCACTTGCATGAGAACAACGCACGTTTATAAAATTACAATTCTTTTGTCTAAGCTTGTATAGTCAAATTAGTTAGGTATAGACAAAAAATATAAAAGATAAATCTTAATCTTCTCTTTTGAATGCGCTGACTCACAAATATTTTTTGAAGCTAAAAGAGACAGTCGAATTCACCATCGGCGACGTCACTATTTCCTTCACTATGCTCACTCATCACAAATGATAAAATTCGGCAATATTGGAACACTTGATTTATTTTTTACAATATTACAATCACAAAAGCACTAACTAAAATAACAATGGTAGGTACTCACAGAGCTCCTAGTTTACTTCAGATAATATGCACCGTCTCAACTCTTCCAAGGTTCGACCAATCCAATAATATCTCACCGCACCACAGAAATCACCTTTTGTATACCTCATGAACACAAATCAAAATGGCGGCATTCGGAAGAGAGACTACGTACTCAAAACAATACTTCTAATTAAAACATTTTAGTTAATAGATTTTTAACAGTAATCAAAACAGTATCACAATTAATTACTTATTTTTAGTCATTTTATAATCTTTTCTATCTGAAAACATCAGCCAAAAACACAAATCATAAATGACGTTAGACGGAAATACTGCGTGCGTAGACAAAATATTGCATTTTAGTTCAACGATTTCGACTATAAGAACTTTTATATCTCTAACTTTTATACTATTAATTTCATTCGGGATATCCGCCGACGCACAATAACAATTATGGCGGCAAATGTTCCGAAAAGAGGGCGAGATCAAATCAGTTCATACATTCTAAAAACTCATGTATCATTACTAAATAAATTATGTGCAGCTTATAGACCAAAGCAATAATTAAGAACTTTTTAGACTAAGCCTAACAGCATCGTAATAAAATTATCAAAACAAGGATTCCGTAACTAATATGGTCTTGCGTCGACATATTACAAGTACATATTTAAAATTCTTACCAACATCCAATACCGGTTCTAAGTAAGAAGCTCAATAACAATACGTTCACTTCAAATCGTGTCAACAAAAACAATAGCATCAACCTGGTCCCTTTTTAAGTCCCGCCCCTGCGAGCCCCTGTCGCAGATAGGCGTGTGCGCAGGTAGACAAACTTTGCTATGAAGTCGGACCAATAAGAAATTTTATGGACAACATGTTTATGTTAAAAAATAAATAATTTCCCCGATATTAATAATGATACCAAAGTTTGAAGCTTTAACGCGTATATGAGTAGGAATCTTTTCAGAATATTCAATTTCGAATTCATTAAAAAAATGTTAACTTAAATAACTAAATTCAGTATTCCTATCCTTCCTAAGTTGGTACCAATTATTTGATCCAAAATATTGGACACCAATCACTTACATTGCTCTGATCCCAAAGTAAGTAGCCAATGCACTTGTGTTCAAATTCCAAATCAACACAACGGTGGTACCACAACACCCAGACCCGAGCCAATATAGAAAAGATTGTTTTCTACATTGACCCGACCGGAAATCGAACCCGGAGCCTCATAATCATATAGAAAACAAGAATCCTTTACGAATCTAGCTTGCTGTAGTGTTTTCGTGCAATAGAATCAAACTGAAATCCCACAATTAAAGTGTTTAGTTTATCAAAATGGTGTTCTGCCAATTTACCTAAATACTTTCTAAATTGTCTTTGATAACTGTTTTGTGAATAAAATATATTTTTAAAATGCTACGTGCAGGAACAATGAGTATGTAGATACCTACTTAGGTATCAAGAGGGCGTCGCGCCCCTCCCCTCCTCCTGGGGTAGCAGGTAGGCGCCCGCGCACCCTATATAAAGCCTAGACCCTGCAATACCTAACCAGGAATGTCTTTAAAAGTGACAAGTATCTCCGTATTTCTACTTGTTCAATAATAATATGGTGAGAATTTATTTAGAATACTTTATTAAAGTTACTTATCATTTAACTAAATGTTCAGCATTATAATAATATTTAATGTCTATTGCAGGAACATAAATCTACAAACCGGCCCCGTCGCGGCAGGCCTTCCGGCAGCAATAGAGCACCTCTGACCATCGTAAGTTTGTTCAATCAACTTCAAATACAGGGTACTTCCCTGAATTATTGATGTAATTGATATTATGTGTTTAAAATTGTTTTAATCTTATAGGAGGAGCGTCGTGCTCGCAATGCACAGTATGAAAAAGAGCGGCGCGATGAAGCTGCCAATCTCATGGCAGAAATCGCTGAGACACTCGGCTGTGAACCCAACGTAAGTGTTTTCATTATCATTTGTTTTATCATATTGTGAGGTATGTTGTATATAATCATAAGTAGGTAATTCGAACTTTATCATCTTATTTCAGATCTCCAACGCTGATTTACTGGCGACGACTATAAGTTATATAGTTAGCAGTAGGGGTTTCGAGCCGCTGGATGCATTACAGCAGAAAAATAAGAAGTTAGAAGTTGAAAGTAAGTTTTTGTACTAGGATCCCCAATTTGAATAAAAGTGAGTTTTAAAAAAAAATACCTAACCTTGTATAATTTGTTGACAGTTGCTGAATGTGAGCGATTGCTTAGCAGACAAGCTGCGGTACCGGAGAGCTACGAGTATTGCAGGATCCCACAGACGCACAGCCGGTGCAAATGTCGGGTTTATATACCTAGAAACAGAACCGAGTCTCTAGCTATGGTAGGCTTCTTGCTTTGATTATGTCGCTGATATGTATAATATTGACTTGGGTACTTTTTGAACGCATGACCAATCATGTTTTTAATTGTGCAGGTTATCAAACGGGAACGAGAAGTATCAGTCTTTGATGAATCTGTCGAATGCGCACGGCCCGCAAAGGTAAACTATTCTTACAAGATTACAATTTGCATTACCTGTGTTCTCAACGAACTTGTGATAAGAGAAATGTTCTTTATTTTTGTGTTTTATATTTTCCAGAAACAAAAGTGCGATGCCGCTGACTTATCTTTCGATTTGGAAGCGTTCGTGGCCGCCCAGTACGAGGCGCTCACTGCGCTCAAGGCGAGTGGGGCGGCGTGCGCGCACTATGCTTACTCCGACACCGATTCAATTGGTAAGACAGATGAACACTTTTATTCTGATCATATTGTTATTGATCATTACTGTAAGAATCACTTTATTAACTTACGTTGTTACATTATTTACTTACTTACTTACTTGTTGTTTCAGGACTTTAGAATTGGATTGCTGCCAGATGAGGTTATCCATCAATATCTTAACTGACATCGATTTAGCAGATAGTTATACCAATAAGTATTAGTAATGTAAATATAATGTATCTCCTGTTGTATAGTTTTAACGTAATAAATTATGACTTAGTAAATTATTTTTACAATGATGACCAATTTCGACTCCGAGTAAAAACAAGCTATTGTATGATACCTATGTATTAATGAAATAAATGCAAAAAATATTGACAAAATATTATCTTTTATTTGTTAGCATACCTCATCTTAGGGTTAATTTCCCGTACTAAGTACCTAAGTAGATAATGCATTATGGTAGAACTTTTTAGTCACACAGAAACACAATTGGTTAGAGTTGTATAGGTACATTTAGTAATAATGACAAATTTGAACTTGAGTTTTATACCATCAAGGTTGCCTCCTTGATAACTTTTTAAGCCCACCGCCGTCCCGCCCGCATAGGCGTGTGCGCAGGTTGTACTCGTAGAACGAAAATTATGGAGGCGTAAATATGCCATCACTTTCACTCATCCGAGAAACGAAATAGTGTTTGTGTTATTGCTGAAATTGTATGAAGCAAACCAATATTTACAAACCGAAAACAAAACTAAGTAGTTTTAAATGCCTGACGAATTTCATATTAACAAATTCAGTTGCTTGTGTTAGACGAACACCGATAGCAACCGCAAATCAATTCCGTGAAAATAGTTAATCCCTTCTTAAGCCCCGCCCCCTTGCATTCCAGCTGCGCAGGTAGGTGTGGGCGCAGGTAAACAACACCAATTTGAGCCAAAAGTAAACTGCAAACAATTGTCATCGTGTTTCACATGAACTGATTAGGTTACGGTTCAAAGATATTTATTCTCATAATAATTATTAAAATTCACTTGCATGAGAACAACGCACGTTTATAAAATTACAATTCTTTTGTCTAAGCTTGTATAGTCAAATTAGTTAGGTATAGACAAAAAATATAAAAGATAAATCTTAATCTTCTCTTTTGAATGCGCTGACTCACAAATATTTTTTGAAGCTAAAAGAGACAGTCGAATTCACCATCGGCGACGTCACTATTTCCTTCACTATGCTCACTCATCACAAATGATAAAATTCGGCAATATTGGAACACTTGATTTATTTTTTACAATATTACAATCACAAAAGCACTAACTAAAATAACAATGGTAGGTACTCACAGAGCTCCTAGTTTACTTCAGATAATATGCACCGTCTCAACTCTTCCAAGGTTCGACCAATCCAATAATATCTCACCGCACCACAGAAATCACCTTTTGTATACCTCATGAACACAAATCAAAATGGCGGCATTCGGAAGAGAGACTACGTACTCAAAACAATACTTCTAATTAAAACATTTTAGTTAATAGATTTTTAACAGTAATCAAAACAGTATCACAATTAATTACTTATTTTTAGTCATTTTATAATCTTTTCTATCTGAAAACATCAGCCAAAAACACAAATCATAAATGACGTTAGACGGAAATACTGCGTGCGTAGACAAAATATTGCATTTTAGTTCAACGATTTCGACTATAAGAACTTTTATATCTCTAACTTTTATACTATTAATTTCATTCGGGATATCCGCCGACGCACAATAACAATTATGGCGGCAAATGTTCCGAAAAGAGGGCGAGATCAAATCAGTTCATACATTCTAAAAACTCATGTATCATTACTAAATAAATTATGTGCAGCTTATAGACCAAAGCAATAATTAAGAACTTTTTAGACTAAGCCTAACAGCATCGTAATAAAATTATCAAAACAAGGATTCCGTAACTAATATGGTCTTGCGTCGACATATTACAAGTACATATTTAAAATTCTTACCAACATCCAATACCGGTTCTAAGTAAGAAGCTCAATAACAATACGTTCACTTCAAATCGTGTCAACAAAAACAATAGCATCAACCTGGTCCCTTTTTAAGTCCCGCCCCTGCGAGCCCCTGTCGCAGATAGGCGTGTGCGCAGGTAGACAAACTTTGCTATGAAGTCGGACCAATAAGAAATTTTATGGACAACATGTTTATGTTAAAAAATAAATAATTTCCCCGATATTAATAATGATACCAAAGTTTGAAGCTTTAACGCGTATATGAGTAGGAATCTTTTCAGAATATTCAATTTCGAATTCATTAAAAAAATGTTAACTTAAATAACTAAATTCAGTATTCCTATCCTTCCTAAGTTGGTACCAATTATTTGATCCAAAATATTGGACACCAATCACTTACATTGCTCTGATCCCAAAGTAAGTAGCCAATGCACTTGTGTTCAAATTCCAAATCAACACAACGGTGGTACCACAACACCCAGACCCGAGCCAATATAGAAAAGATTGTTTTCTACATTGACCCGACCGGAAATCGAACCCGGAGCCTCATAATCATATAGAAAACAAGAATCCTTTACGAATCTAGCTTGCTGTAGTGTTTTCGTGCAATAGAATCAAACTGAAATCCCACAATTAAAGTGTTTAGTTTATCAAAATGGTGTTCTGCCAATTTACCTAAATACTTTCTAAATTGTCTTTGATAACTGTTTTGTGAATAAAATATATTTTTAAAATGCTACGTGCAGGAACAATGAGTATGTAGATACCTACTTAGGTATCAAGAGGGCGTCGCGCCCCTCCCCTCCTCCTGGGGTAGCAGGTAGGCGCCCGCGCACCCTATATAAAGCCTAGACCCTGCAATACCTAACCAGGAATGTCTTTAAAAGTGACAAGTATCTCCGTATTTCTACTTGTTCAATAATAATATGGTGAGAATTTATTTAGAATACTTTATTAAAGTTACTTATCATTTAACTAAATGTTCAGCATTATAATAATATTTAATGTCTATTGCAGGAACATAAATCTACAAACCGGCCCCGTCGCGGCAGGCCTTCCGGCAGCAATAGAGCACCTCTGACCATCGTAAGTTTGTTCAATCAACTTCAAATACAGGGTACTTCCCTGAATTATTGATGTAATTGATATTATGTGTTTAAAATTGTTTTAATCTTATAGGAGGAGCGTCGTGCTCGCAATGCACAGTATGAAAAAGAGCGGCGCGATGAAGCTGCCAATCTCATGGCAGAAATCGCTGAGACACTCGGCTGTGAACCCAACGTAAGTGTTTTCATTATCATTTGTTTTATCATATTGTGAGGTATGTTGTATATAATCATAAGTAGGTAATTCGAACTTTATCATCTTATTTCAGATCTCCAACGCTGATTTACTGGCGACGACTATAAGTTATATAGTTAGCAGTAGGGGTTTCGAGCCGCTGGATGCATTACAGCAGAAAAATAAGAAGTTAGAAGTTGAAAGTAAGTTTTTGTACTAGGATCCCCAATTTGAATAAAAGTGAGTTTTAAAAAAAAATACCTAACCTTGTATAATTTGTTGACAGTTGCTGAATGTGAGCGATTGCTTAGCAGACAAGCTGCGGTACCGGAGAGCTACGAGTATTGCAGGATCCCACAGACGCACAGCCGGTGCAAATGTCGGGTTTATATACCTAGAAACAGAACCGAGTCTCTAGCTATGGTAGGCTTCTTGCTTTGATTGTGTCGCTGATATGTATAATATTGACTTGGGTACTTTTTGAACGCATGACCAATCATGTTTTTAATTGTGCAGGTTATCAAACGGGAACGAGAAGTATCAGTCTTTGATGAATCTGTCGAATGCGCACGGCCCGCAAAGGTAAACTATTCTTACAAGATTACAATTTGCATTACCTGTGTTCTCAACGAACTTGTGATAAGAGAAATGTTCTTTATTTTTGTGTTTTATATTTTCCAGAAACAAAAGTGCGATGCCGCTGACTTATCTTTCGATTTGGAAGCGTTCGTGGCCGCCCAGTACGAGGCGCTCACTGCGCTCAAGGCGAGTGGGGCGGCGTGCGCGCACTATGCTTACTCCGACACCGATTCAATTGGTAAGACAGATGAACACTTTTATTCTGATCATATTGTTATTGATCATTACTGTAAGAATCAATTTATTAACTTACGTTGTTACATTATTTACTTACTTACTTACTTGTTGTTTCAGGACTTTAGAATTGGATTGCTGCCAGATGAGGTTATCCATCAATATCTTAACTGACATCGATTTAGCAGATAGTTATACCAATAAGTATTAGTAATGTAAATATAATGTATCTCCTGTTGTATAGTTTTAACGTAATAAATTATGACTTAGTAAATTATTTTTACAATGATGACCAATTTCGACTCCGAGTAAAAACAAGCTATTGTATGATACCTATGTATTAATGAAATAAATGCAAAAAATATTGACAAAATATTATCTTTTATTTGTTAGCATACCTCATCTTAGGGTTAATTTCCCGTACTAAGTACCTAAGTAGATAATGCATTATGGTAGAACTTTTTAGTCACACAGAAACACAATTGGTTAGAGTTGTATAGGTACATTTAGTAATAATGACAAATTTGAACTTGAGTTTTATACCATCAAGGTTGCCTCCTTGATAACTTTTTAAGCCCACCGCCGTCCCGCCCGCATAGGCGTGTGCGCAGGTTGTACTCGTAGAACGAAAATTATGGAGGCGTAAATATGCCATCACTTTCACTCATCCGAGAAACGAAATAGTGTTTGTGTTATTGCTGAAATTGTATGAAGCAAACCAATATTTACAAACCGAAAACAAAACTAAGTAGTTTTAAATGCCTGACGAATTTCATATTAACAAATTCAGTTGCTTGTGTTAGACGAACACCGATAGCAACCGCAAATCAATTCCGTGAAAATAGTTAATCCCTTCTTAAGCCCCGCCCCCTTGCATTCCAGCTGCGCAGGTAGGTGTGGGCGCAGGTAAACAACACCAATTTGAGCCAAAAGTAAACTGCAAACAATTGTCATCGTGTTTCACATGAACTGATTAGGTTACGGTTCAAAGATATTTATTCTCATAATAATTATTAAAATTCACTTGCATGAGAACAACGCACGTTTATAAAATTACAATTCTTTTGTCTAAGCTTGTATAGTCAAATTAGTTAGGTATAGACAAAAAATATAAAAGATAAATCTTAATCTTCTCTTTTGAATGCGCTGACTCACAAATATTTTTTGAAGCTAAAAGAGACAGTCGAATTCACCATCGGCGACGTCACTATTTCCTTCACTATGCTCACTCATCACAAATGATAAAATTCGGCAATATTGGAACACTTGATTTATTTTTTACAATATTACAATCACAAAAGCACTAACTAAAATAACAATGGTAGGTACTCACAGAGCTCCTAGTTTACTTCAGATAATATGCACCGTCTCAACTCTTCCAAGGTTCGACCAATCCAATAATATCTCACCGCACCACAGAAATCACTTTTTGTATACCTCATGAACACAAATCAAAATGGCGGCATTCGGAAGAAGACTACGTACTCAAAACAATACTTCTAATTAAAACATTTTAGTTAATAGATTTTTAACAGTAATCAAAACAGTATCACAATTCCTAATTACTTATTTTTAGTCATTTTATAATCTTTTCTATCTGAAAACATCAGCCAAAAACACAAATCATAAATGACGTTAGACGGAAATACTGCGTGCGTAGACAAAATATTGCATTTTAGTTCAACGATTTCGACTATAAGAACTTTTATATCTCTAACTTTTATACTATCAATTTCATTCGGGATATCCGCCGACGCACAATAACAATTATGGCGGCAAATGTTCCGAAAAGAGGGCGAGATCAAATCAGTTCATACATTCTAAAAACTCATGTATCATTACTAAATAAATTATGTGCAGCTTATAGACCAAAGCAATAATTAAGAACTTTTTAGACTAAGCCTAACAGCATCGTAATAAAATTATCAAAACAAGGATTCCGTAACTAATATGGTCTTGCGTCGACATATTACAAGTACATATTTAAAATTCTTACCAACATCCAATACCGGTTGTAAGTAAGAAGCTCAATAACAATACGTTCACTTCAAATAATAATAACAAGTTCCAATCGTGTCAACAAAAACAATAGCATCAACCTGGTCCCTTTTTAAGCCCCGCCCCTGCGAGCCCCTGTCGCAGATAGGCGTGTGCGCAGGTAGACAAACTTTGCTATGAAGTCGGACCAATAAGAAATTTTATGGACAACATGTTTATGTTAAAAAATAAATAATTTCCCCGATATTAATAATGATACCAAAGTTTGAAGCTTTAACGCGTATATGAGTAGGAATCTTTTCAGAATATTCAATTTCGAATTCATTAAAAAAATGTTAACTTAAATAACTAAATTCAGTATTCCTATCCTTCCTAAGTTGGTACCAATTATTTGATCCAAAATATTGGACACCAATCACTTACATTGCTCTGATCCCAAAGTAAGTAGCCAATGCACTTGTGTTCAAATTCCAAATCAACACAACGGTGGTACCACAACACCCAGACCCGAGCCAATATAGAAAAGATTGTTTTCTACATTGACCCGACCGGAAATCGAACCCGGAGCCTCATAATCATATAGAAAACAAGAATCCTTTACGAATCTAGCTTGCTGTAGTGTTTTCGTGCAATAGAATCAAACTGAAATCCCACAATTAAAGTGTTTAGTTTATCAAAATGGTGTTCTGCCAATTTACCTAAATACTTTCTAAATTGTCTTTGATAACTGTTTTGTGAATAAAATATATTTTTAAAATGCTACGTGCAGGAACAATGAGTATGTAGATACCTACTTAGGTATCAAGAGGGCGTCGCGCCCCTCCCCTCCTCCTGGGGTAGCAGGTAGGCGCCCGCGCACCCTATATAAAGCCTAGACCCTGCAATACCTAACCAGATCTTAATGTCTTTAAAAGTGACAAGTATCTCCGTATTTCTACTTGTTCAATAATAATATGGTGAGAATTTATTTACAATTCTTTATTAAAGTTACTTATCATTTAACTAAATGTTCAGCATTATAATAATATTTAATGTCTATTGCAGGAACATAAATCTACAAACCGGCCCCGTCGCGGCAGGCCTTCCGGCAGCAATAGAGCACCTCTGACCATCGTAAGTTTGTTCAATCAACTTCAAATACAGGGTACTTCCCTGAATTATTGATGTAATTGATATTATGTGTTTAAAATTGTTTTAATCTTATAGGAGGAGCGTCGTGCTCGCAATGCACAGTATGAAAAAGAGCGGCGCGATGAAGCTGCCAATCTCATGGCAGAAATCGCTGAGACACTCGGCTGTGAACCCAACGTAAGTGTTTTCATTATCATTTGTTTTATCATATTGTGAGGTATGTTGTATATAATCATAAGTAGGTAATTCGAACTTTATCATCTTATTTCAGATCTCCAACGCTGATTTACTGGCGACGACTATAAGTTATATAGTTAGCAGTAGGGGTTTCGAGCCGCTGGATGCATTACAGCAGAAAAATAAGAAGTTAGAAGTTGAAAGTAAGTTTTTGTACTAGGATCCCCAATTTGAATAAAAGTGAGTTTTAAAAAAATATTACCTAATCTTGTATAATTTGTTGACAGTTGCTGAATGTGAGCGATTGCTTAGCAGACAAGCTGCGGTACCGGAGAGCTACGAGTATTGCAGGATCCCACAGACGCACAGCCGGAGCAAATGTCGGGTTTATATACCTAGAAACAGAACCGAGTCTCTAGCTATGGTAGGCTTCTTGCTTTGATTGTGTCGCTGATATGTATAATATTGACTTGGGTACTTTTTGAACGCATGACTAATCATGTTTTTAATTGTGCAGGTTATCAAACGGGAACGAGAAGTATCAGTCTTTGATGAATCTGTCGAATGCGCACGGCCCGCAAAGGTAAACTATTCTTACAAGATTACAATTTGCATTACCTGTGTTCTCAACGAACTTGTGATAAGAGAAATGTTCTTTATTTTTGTGTTTTATATTTTCCAGAAACAAAAGTGCGATGCCGCTGACTTATCTTTCGATTTGGAAGCGTTCGTGGCCGCCCAGTACGAGGCGCTCACTGCGCTCAAGGCGAGTGGGGCGGCGTGCGCGCACTATGCTTACTCCGACACCGATTCAATTGGTAACACAGATGAACACTTTTATTCTGATTATATTGTTATTGATCATTACTGTAAGAATCACTTTATTAACTTACTTCGTCTTTGGTTTCAGATACGGGCAGTATGTCATCAGAGTCAACCCCGTCTCCCCAATATGACTGCGAGTCATTAGGTATACATAGTTTTCATATATGCTATTTATAATTGCAAATTTATTTTGTTTGAAACGGTTTATTTTTATGGGAACTTATATATTGTGTTTCTTGTTCCAGATACAGCCACTAGAACGTCACCTGAGTCCAATTTTTCATCTGAAGATGATATTCTATCAATTGACTCAACGGTAACTATTACATTTTACATAGTTATTTCCTCCTTTTTCATCTGTACTGAGTAGTTACTTAGTCATTACTACGTTGTTACATTATTTAGATATAACCTATTTGTTTGTTGTTTCAGGACTTTAGAATTGGATTGCTGCCAGATGAGGTTATCCATCAATATCTTAACTGACATCGTTTTAGCAGATAGTTATACCAATAAGAATTAGTAATGTAAATATAATGTATCTCCTGTTGTATAGTTTTAACGTAATAAATTATGACTTAGTAAATTATTTTTACAATGATGACCAATTTCGACTCCGAGTAAAAACAAGCTATTGTATGATACCTATGTATTAATGAAATAAATGCAAAAAGTATTGACAAAATATTATCTTTTATTTGTTAGCATACTTAATCTTAGGGTTAATTTCCCGTACTAAGTACCTAAGTAGATAATGCATTATGGTAGAACTTTTTAGTCACACAGAAACACAATTGGTTAGACTTGTATACGTACATTTAGTAATAATGACAAATTTGAACTTGAGTTTTATACCATCAAGGTTGCCTCCTTGATAACTTTTTAAGCCCACCGCCGTCCCGCCCGCATAGGCGTGTGCGCAGGTTGTACTCGTAGAACGAAAATTATGGAGGCGTAAATATGCCATCACTTTCACTCATCCGAGAAACGAAATAGTGTTTGTGTTATTGCTGAAATTGTATGAAGCAAACCAATATTTACAAAACCGAAAACAAAACTAAGTAGTTTTAAATGCCTGACGAATTTCATATTAACAAATTCAGTTGTTTTGGCGTCAGCCGAAAGTTCAAACACAATTTCACGCGAAATAATTTTATTTCACTTTTAAGCAAACTCACAATAATACAAAGCCTTTTCCTTACAAATCCTTCATTAAGAGCTTACAAGTTGCTTGCACAAAAGCTAACCACTCAATGTCATGAATTCTGATTGCTCGCCCTCACGCCATAGCGTGCCGGATACGGAAATAGTTGATTTTAATGTAATATAATTAAATTGAATTGTTTAAAATGATTATAGTATACAAATAATTATTTGGTACTTTTTAATGTTTTTATATTCAATCAATTATATTTAATAACATATGGGTCTGCATCCAGAATTCACTAAAATCTGCTACCGGAAGTTACGATACTAATCGCTTTCCAAAATATATTTGACTATCTTAAAGCTATTTTTAATAATTGTACAATTCATATAAAACAATATTCATTATTCATTAATTCACATTGCAATAACTAAATATTGTAATATTGAATAATGAACCTAGGATTTATTAAAATCTATAAGCCGGAAATAACTCCATGTAATTATAAATTCTATTTTAAATATTATTCTAATAAAATCAGTTTTCATTTATTATATTTGACACTTTAATGAAAATAAACCATACAGCTCGGCCATCCTGTAAAAATGCGAGTCCCTTCGCATCTAATTTACAACAAAAAAAACACACATAACTCATCACATAATCAAAATGGCAAATTTATGTATTGCAGATAACTAGTGATAATATTAAAGGAAAGTGACTTTATATAACTTACAATAAACAGTAATACAAAGTAGTACAGTTTCAATATTACACGTATCTAATTCGTCAATGTCGTGTTCGCTGGACTAATCATCGTCCGCTAACTCATTGTCTTCTTCCTCATCGTTTGAACCAAAAATGCTGCCTAATGATCCCTTTTAGTTTTGCGATTTAAGACGCGATAGTCCACGCAAAATACAATTGGACAAGAACAGTTGGACTCGCATAAGGTGAAGCCGATTCCTTAATAATGTTCCCTTTAACCATCTCTTGAATCATGTCGCGAATTAATCATCTCTCTGATTGAGGTAGGTGATAAGACCTTTACACTACTGGGTCAGGATCTTCTAATTCAATGTTCATCTCAGTCGCGTTAGTATACCCTAAATCTTTGAGACTACTGGGGAAGCAGTCTCCAAAATCAGCCCACGTACTTTGAAGAGTGAAACGTTGTTCAGTTGTTAGATTTGGGTTACAGTTTAACGTATCGTCTACTTCGGTTGTACTGATTGTTACCGCACAAACGTTCGCCGTCTTATAGATTTTGGTTGCTCTAGTTACAAGTAAGTTTTCATTGATAACAATGTCTATATTAGTTACATTTTGTGCCAGGTCGGCGCACTTATTATCAACAACGCTATACTCCCCGGGTTAGAGATAGTATTCTTTGCCTTCAACTCCGCGAACTGTTCCATTAACATAGATCCTAACTTCGTTTAATGTATCACATTTAACGGTAAAAGCATGCAAGCTATTAATAGGAATAAAAGTAACATTTTTCGAAATTAGATGGACTTTACTATTTTGTATCTTTTGCAATATAATTCTATCGGACGTTTTAGTAATAATTAAAATGGGCCTTTTCGTAAAAGAGTGGCCTAGCAAAACCGTATAATTTAAAACGTAATCCTCTACGACGTATATGTCAACGACTTCTTCGATATTTTCGACTTCAACTGTTGTTACAATTAGGGCTAATGGTGAAACTAGGTTTGCTCCAATGCCTTTTAGCATCGGTAGCTGGATATCAATTATAAGTTATTAATTTAAGGATTGAGCATCAGATTCTCTCATTAATAAACACTTGCTTCCCAAATCCATATGACAATGAAAGGTTTTATCATTAACTTTCACATTCATAAGATATTTATCGTTACTTTTATAGCGCTTACATTATGAATTGGAATTTGATTTTCAATTTCCGCTGGAATGACACTAAGCTTTGATACCTGTTTTCAATTTTTAAGCTGATGATGTTGGTGTTGGATTAATATTTGGGTTGCTAGACGCTACACTGGTTTTATCCCTATAACAATTCAAAGTCTGATGCCCTATGCGACCGCAGTTTGTGCATTTGACCAAAGGATTATCACACCTAAAGCTAGGGTGTCCTACTTGGTCGCAATTAAAACATCTGATGGTTGGATTACTGCCTCCTAATTTGGGGTCACTTTGTTTGTTAACGTTAGAACTATTTTTATCGAATCCGTTTTTCCTAGAACCGTCATAACTGTCTTTTACACTACCTATTTTAACTGATCTAAAATATTTTAGAACTTGATCTGGTCGTGAAAATTGTGCGGACTGCGCTCCTATTTTGACAGTGCGATCATCTACGCCATGTATTAAACAGTCTACCGCTTGCCTACCGCTGATCTTGCATCGATTTAGAAGATTTATTTTAGCATAGAAATATTGTTCCAAGGACTCTCCGTAGCGAACTCGCTTATTGAGCATCTCGTTAAGTAGCTCTGCGTAGTCCTCACGACAAGGAAAATTTTCAATGAGTAGCTTTTTCCATTCAGGCCAACTATGTTTCATTGATTCAAGAGCTCGATACCATGACCTAGCTAAGCCACATAATTTTGGGAGCGAGTAATGTATGATTTCTCGCTCATTCCAGTTATAGATCTCTGCACATTCTTCAACCTTATTAATCCAAGTCAAAATTGTCTGCTCCTTGGTCATGGGATCGAACTCTGGTATCACATTATTATTAAAAGATAATTTTGGATTATCTGAACTCTTAACGTCCTTAATAATAGAAAGGAATTTATCTAAAATAGCACTGGTATCGTTTTCCAAAATCCTAGCTCGCTTTGAAGTAGAATGTGTTCTGTTTGACTCACCCGATGAACTTGATGACGTGCTTGAATATCTCCGTTTACGCCTCATCCTGCGTTCCTGGGATCGCGTAGAAGCGCCGCTTCCGCTTGGTCCTGGCCCTTCACACTGGGCATCCGCTATTCTAGGCCTGTCACCTCGAGTCTCCATCACTCCTTGCCCTTGACATCGGGACTCCTCCATCGCTAGCCCTTGACGTCGGGCATCCATCGACTGTACCCCTCGACATTGGGGATCCAACGTTCCGGGCCCTTGACCTCGGGCATTCACATCAAGCCCTTGACCTCGGGCATACACATACAACCCTTGACCTCGGGCATCTACATACGGCCCTTGACCTCGGGCATCTACATACGGCCCTTGACCTCGGGCATCTACATACGGCCCTTGACCTCGGGCATCTACATACGGCCCTTGACCTCGGGCTTCGTCTCCATCCATGTTTCTGGAACTCGGAAAATTATGCAGCTTAGAATGCTATCCAAATCATATACTATTACAAAAGCCACAGGGCTAGGTTCATCAATTTCATACGTATGATTAAGGCAATAAATATAAAATAATTAAATAAAAATAGCAATTCATTAAAAGCAATACTTTGCTATTGCCAGCCCCTATCTAAAATATTCTATACTGCTTTTTATTTAAAAAGAAATCTTTAAGCCTAACTACCGACAAAAAGGAAACAATAACCAAAAGATAAAGAAAGGAAAAAAAAACTAATATCTATGCACAGTCTTCTATGATAATTATCAGACTTAAGGTTTATAGAATAGAAGTTAACACCTGTAATTGAGCTACGCATCAATATCTCTTCTCAAGATTATCATCTTATTTTTAAGAAAAAGAAAAATTTCGCTATATGATATTTAGGCAAGACAGACGTTACAAGATAGTATTCTATCCGGTAGTCCTATTTTAAAAGGTAAATGTTATAAAATTTCACTCAACTTACGTTTTTGCTCGTGCGGACGTGAAAGGAAGTTTTATTTATCCTTATCGTGATCCCACTTCTGGACTTTTGGCGTCAGCCGAAAGTTCAAACACAATTTCACGCGAAATAATTTTATTTCACTTTTAAGTAAACTCACAATAATACAAAGCCTTTTCCTTACAAATCCTTCATTAAGAGCTTACAAGTTGCTTGCACAAAAGCTAACCACTCAATGTCATGAATTCTGATTGCTCGCCCTCACGCCATAGCGTGCCGGATACGGAAATAGTTGATTTTAATGTAATATAATTAAATTGAATTGTTTAAAATGATTATAGTATACAAATAATTATTTGGTACTTTTTAATGTTTTTATATTCAATCAATTATATTTAATAACATATGGGTCTGCATCCAGAATTCACTAAAATCTGCTACCGGAAGTTACGATACTAATCGCTTTCCAAAATATATTTGACTATCTTAAAGCTATTTTTAATAATTGTACAATTCATATAAAACAATATTTATTATTCATTAATTCACATTGCAATAACTAAATAATGTAATATTGAATAATGAACCTAGGATTTATTAAAATCTATAAGCCGGAAATAACTCCATGTAATTATAAATTCTATTTTAAATATTATTCTAATAAAATCAGTTTTCATTTATTATATTTGACACTTTAATGAAAATAAACCTTACAGTTGCTTGTGTTAGACGAACACCGATAGCAACCGCAAATCAATTCCGTGAAAATAGTTAATCCCTTCTTAAGCCCCGCCCCCTTGCATTCCAGCTGCGCAGGTAGGTGTGGGCGCAGGTAAACAACACCAATTTGAGCCAAAAGTAAAATGCAAACAATTGTCATCGTGTTTCACATGAACTGATTAGGTTACGGTTCAAAGATATTTATTCTCATAATAATTATTAAAATTCACTTGCATGAGAACAACGCACGTTTATAAAATTACAATTCTTTTGTCCAAGCTTGTATAGTCAAATTAGTTAGGTATAGACAAAAAATATAAAAGATAAATCTTAATCTTCTCTTTTGAATGCGCTGACTCACAAATATTTTTTGAAGCTAAAAGAGACAGTCGAATTCACCATCGGCGACGTCACTATTTCCTTCACTATGCTCACTCATCACAAATGATAAAACTCGGCAATATTGGAGCACTTGATTAATTTTTTACAATATTACAATCACAAAAGCACTAACTAAAATAACAATGTTAGGTACTCACAGAGCTCCTAGTTAACTTCAGATAATATGCACCGTCTCAACTCTTCCAAGGTTCGACCAATCCAATAATATCTCACCGCACCACAGAAATCACTTTTTGTATACCTCATGAACACAAATCAAAATGGCGGCATTCGGAAGAGTGACTACGTACTCAAAACAATACTTCTAATTAAAACATTTTAGTTAAAAGATTTTTAACAGTAATCAAAACAGTATCACAATTAATTACTTATTTTTAGTCATTTTATAATCTTTTCTATCTGAAAACATTCGCCAAAAACACAAATCATAAATGACGTTAGATGGAAATACTGCGTGCGTAGACAAAATATTGCATTTTAGTTCAACGATTTCGACTATAAGAACTTTTATATCTCTAACTTTTATATTATCAATTTCATTCGGGGTATCCGCCGACGCACAATAACAATTATGGCGGCGAATGTTCCGAAAAGAGGGCGAGATCAAATCAGTTCATACATTCTAAAAACTCATGTATCATTACTAAATAAATTATGTGCAGCTTATAGACCAAAGCAATAATTAAGAACTTTTTAGACTAAGCCTAACAGCATCGTAATAAAATTATCAAAACAAGGATTCCGTAACTAATATGGTCTTGCGTCGACATATTACAAGTACATATTTAAAATTTTTACCAACATCCAATACCGGTTGTAAGTAAGAAGCTCAATAACAATACGTTCACTTCAAATAATAATAACAAGTTCCAATCGTGTCAACAAAAACAATAGCATCAACCTGGTCCCTTTGTAAGCCCCGCCCCTGCGAGCCCCTGTCGCAGATAGGCGTGTGCGCAGGTAGACAAACTTTGCTATGAAGTCGGACCAATAAGAAATTTTATGGACAACATGTTTATGTTAAAAATTAAATAATTTCACCGATATTAGTAATGATACCAAAGTTTTAAGCTTTAACGCGTATATGAGTAGGAATCTTTTCAGAATATTCAATTTCGAATTGATTAAAAAAATATTAATTTAAATAACTAAATTCAGTATTCCTCTCCTTCCTATGTTGGTACCAATTATTAGATCCAAAATATTGGACACCAATCACTTACATTGCTCTGATCCCAAAGTAAGTAGCCAATGCACTTGTGTTATGGAAATCAACACAACGGTGGTACCACAACACCCAGACCCGAGCCAATATAGAAAAGATTCTTTTCTACATTGACCCGACCGGAAATCGAACCCGGAACCTCATAATCATATAGAAAACAAGAATCCTTTACGAATCTAGCTTGCTGTAGTGTTTTCGTGCAATATAATCAAACTGAAATCCCACAATTAAAGTGTTTAGTTTATCAAAATGGTGTTCTGCCAATTTACCTGATTACTTTCTAAATTGTCTTTGATAACTGTTTTGAGAATAAAATATATTTTTAAAATGCTACGTGCAGGAACAATGAGTATGTAGATACCTACTTAGGTATCAAGAGGGCGTCGCGCCCCTCCCCTCCTCCTGGGGTAGCAGGTAGGCGCCCGCGCACCCTATATAAAGCCTAGACCCTGCAATACCTAACCAGATCTTAATGTCTTTAAAAGACGTGACAAGTATCTCCGTATTTCTACTTGTTCAATAATAATATGGTGAGAATTTATTTAGAATACTTTATTAAAGTTACTTATCATTTAACTAAATGTTCAGCATTATAATAATATTTGATGTCTATTGCAGGAACATAAATCTACAAACCGGCCCCGTCGCGGCAGGCCTTCCGGCAGCAATAGAGCACCTCTGACCATCGTAAGTTTGTTCAATCAACTTCAAATACAGGGTACTTCCCTGAATTATTGATGTAATTGATATTATGTGTTTAAAATTGTTTTAATCTTATAGGAGGAGCGTCGTGCTCGCAATGCACAGTATGAAAAAGAGCGGCGCGATGAAGCTGCCAATCTCATGGCAGAAATCGCTGAGACACTCGGCTGTGAACCCAACGTAAGTGTTTTCATTATCATTTGTTTTATCATATTAAGAGGTATGTTGTATATAATCATAAGTAGGTAATTCTAACTTTATCATCTTATTTCAGATCTCCAACGCTGATTTGCTGGCGACGACTATAAGTTATATAGTTAGCAGTAGGGGCTTCGAGCCGCTGGATGCATTACAGCAGAAAAATAAGAAGTTAGAAGTTGAAAGTAAGTTTTTGTACTAGGATCCCCAATTTGAATAAAAGTGAGTTTTAAAAAAATATTACCTAACCTTGTATAATTTGTTTACAGTTGCTGAATGTGAGCGATTGCTTAGCAGCAGACAAGCTGCGGTATCGGAGAGCTACGAGTATTGCAGGATCCCACAGACGCACAGCCGGAGCAAATGTCGGGTTTATATACCTAGAAACAGAACCGAGTCTCTAGCTATGGTAGGCTTCTTGCTTTGATTGTGTCGCTGATATGTATAATATTGACTTGGGTACTTTTTGAACGCATGACCAATCATGTTTTTAATTGTGCAGGTTATCAAACGGGAACGAGAAGTATCAGTCTTTGATGAGTCTGTCGAATGCGCACGGCCCGCAAAGGTAAACTATTCTTACAAGATTACTATTTGCATTACCTGTGTTCTCAACGAACTTGTGATAAGAGAAAGGTTATTTATTTTTGTGTTTTATATTTTCCAGAAACAAAAGTGCGATGCCGCTGAGTTATCTTTCGATTTGGAAGAGTTCGTGGCCGCCCAGTACGAGGCGCTCACTGCGCTCAAGGCGAGTGGGGCGGCGTGCGCGCACTATGCTTACTCCGACATCGATTCAATTGGTAAGACAGATGAACACTTTTATTCTGATTATATTGTTATTGATCATTACTGTAAGAATCACTTTATTAACTTGCTTCGTCTTTGGTTTCAGATACGGGCAGTATGTCATCAGAGTCAACCCCGTCTCCACAATATGACTGCGAGTCATTAGGTATACATAGTTTTCAAATATGCTATTTATAATTGCAAATTGATTTTGTTTGAAACGGTTTATTTTTATAGGAAATTATATATTGCGTTTCTTGTTCCAGATACAGCCACTAGAACGTCACCTGAGTCCAATTTTTCATCTGAAGATGATATTCTATCAATTGACTCAACGGTAACTATTACATTTTACATAGTTGTTTCCTCTTTTTTCATCTGTACTGAGTAGTTACTTAGTCATTACTACGTTGTTACATTATTAAGATACGAGTGTCAAACTGAAAGTTCTTAGAACTGGCCACTTGTAAACAATATAATAAAAAAAATATTCTAAAATTTGAAAATAGAACTCTTTGCCAATATTACTGAGTATATATTTCATTAATTTGTCATTTGTTTTACCATTTGGCGGCAAATTGAAAATTGTCTGTGTCACGTCAACATGAATTTAACACGAGAAAATTTTCGTGCAATGATTTTTTATGACTTTCGATGTCATTTAAGTCAACAAGAAAGTTATGATAGACTACGATTGGCCTTTCACGATGAAGCCCCATCTCGTGCGACTGTTTACAACTGGTTTAATGAGTTTAAACGTGGTCGCACTAATCTCACTGATGATGTACGTGAGGGACGGCCTTCTACGGCGACGACTGAAAATAACATCTGTGTTGTGCGGCGTATGATAGAGACTGACAAAAGAGTGACCTATCAGCAGATTCGGACAAGCTTAGGCATCGGTATGAGTCAAGTGCACAAAATCCTCCACGAACATTTAGCGGTCAGGAAGCTTTGCGCCCGGTGGATACCTCATAATTTGACTAAGGCTCAAAAACTCCATAGTGTGGATTGGTGCCGTAAAATGATTGAAAGATTTAACGGAGGTGACTCAAATGCTGTGTTCGACATACTTACAGGTGACGAAAGCTGGATTTACTGTTATGATCCTGAAACCAAAAGACAATCTGCTCAGTGGGTGTTTCCTTTCGAGGAGTTGCCAACTAAAGTGAAGAGAGATCGAAGTGCGGGAAAAAAAATGGTGGCCTCGTTCTTTGGAAGGATAGGTCATTTCGCAACAATTGTGTTAGAGGATCAAAAAACAGTTTCTGCAGAATGGTACACTACCAATTGTTTGCCACTTGTCTTGGAAAAAGTTCGAGAGAAACGACCTCGCAGTAGGATCCTCCTTCACCACGACAGCGCCTCGTCGCACACCGCCAAGCGAACGATCGACTATTTGGCGTCATCAAACGTTGAATTACTGGGCCACCCACCGTATAGCCCCGACCTCGCGCCTTGTGATTTTTATTTATTTCCAAAAATTAAAGAAAAACTTAAAGGAAAGCGGTTTATGAATGCTGAAGAAGCGGTGGCTGCGTATCGCGATGCCATTGAAGAGACCCCTAAGGACGAGTGGGCAAAGTGCTTTTCCCAGTGGTTCCATCGCATGCAGCGGTGTATCGACGTCAATGAACAATATTTTGAAAAGATATCATAAAACTAATAACTGGCTAATGTAATCAGTTTTTGATTTTCTAAGAACTTTCAGTTTGACCCTCGTATAACCTATTTGTTTGTTGTTTCAGGACTTAAGAATTGGATTGCTGCCAGATGAGGTTATCTATCAATATCTTAACTGACATCGTTTTGGCAGGTAGTTATACCAATAAGTATTAGTAATGTAAATATAATGTATCTCCTGTTGTATAGTTTTAACGTAATAAATTATGACTTAGTAAATTATTTTTACAATGATGACCAATTTCGACTCCGAGTAAAAACAAGCTATTGTATGATACCTATGTATTAATGAAATAAATGCAAAAAATATTGACAAAATATTATCTTTTATTTGTTAGCATACCTGATCTTAGGGTTAATTTCCCGTACTAAGTACCTAAGTAGATAATGCATTATGGTAGAACTTTTTAGTCACACAGAAACAAAATTGGTTAGAGTTGTATAGGTACATTTAGTAATAATGATAAATTTGAATTTGAGTTTTATACCATCAAGGTCGCCCGCATAGGCGTGTGCGCAGGTTGTAATCGTAGAACGAAAATTATGGATGTGTAAATATGCCATCACTTTCACTCATCCGAGAAACGAAATAGTGTTTGTGTTATTGCTGAAATTGTATGAAACAAACCAATATTTACAAACCGAAAACAAAACTCAGTAGTTTTAAATGCCTTACGAATTTCATATTAACAAATTCAGTTGCTTGTGTTAGACGAACACCGATAGCAACCGCAAATCAATTCCGTGAAAATAGTTAATCCCTTCTTAAGCCCCGCCCTCTTGCATTCCAGCTGCGCAGGTAGGTGTGGGCGCAGGTAAACAACACCAATTTGAGCCAAAAGTAAAATGCAAACAATTGTCATCGTGTTTCACATGAACTGATTAGGTTACGGTTCAAAGATATTTATTCTCATAATAATTATTAAAATTCACTTGCATGAGAACAACGCACGTTTATAAAATTACAATTCTTTTGTCCAAGCTTGTATAGTCAAATTAGTTAGGTATAGACAAAAACTATAAAAGATAAATCTTAATCTTCTCTTTTGAATGCGCTGACTCACAAATATTTTTTGAAGCTAAAAGAGACAGTCGAATTCACCAGCGGCGACGTCACTATCTCCTTCACTATGTTGGAACACTTGATTTATTTTTTACAATATTACAATCACAAAAGCACTAACTAAAATAACAATGTTAGGTACTCACAGAGCTCCTAGTTTACTTCAGATAATATGCACCGTCTCAACTCTTCCAAGGTTCGACCAATCCAATAATATCTCACCGCACCACAGAAATCACTTTTTATACACCTCATGAACACAAATCAAAATGGCGGCATTCGGAAGAGAGACTACGTACTCAAAACAATACTTCTAATTAAAACATTTTAGTTAATAGATTTTTAACAGTAATCAAAACAGTATCACAATTAATTACTTATTTTTAGTCATTTTATAATCTTTTCTATCTGAAAACATCAGCCAAAAACACAAATCATAAATGACGTTAGACGGAAATACTGCGTGCGTAGACAAAATAATATTGCATTTTAGTTCAACGATTTCGACTATAAGAACTTTTATATCTCTAACTTTTATATTATCAATTTCATTCGGGATATCCGCCGACGCACAATAACAATTATGGCGGCGAATGTTCCGAAAAGAGGGCGAGATCAAATCAGTTCATACATTCTAAAAACTCATGTATCATTACTAAATAAATTATGTGAAGCTTATAGACCAAAACAATAATTAAGAACTTTTTAGACTAAGCCTAACAGCATCGTAATAAAATTATCAAAACAAGGATTCCGTAATTAATATGGTCTTGCGTCGACATATTACAAGTACATATTTAAAATTCTTACCAACATCCAATACCGGTTGTAAGTAAGAAGCTCAATAACAATACGTTCACTTCAAATAATAATAAGTTCCAATCGTGTCAACAAAAACAATAGCATCAACCTGGTCCCTTTTTAAGCCCCGCCCCTGCGAGCCCCTGTCGCAGATAGGCGTGTGCGCAGGTAGACAAACTTTGCTATGAATTCGGACCAATAAGAAATTTTATGGACAACATGTTTATGTTAAAAATTAAATAATTTCACCGATATTAATAATTCATTGTAGATGAAAAAAGAGGAAATAACTATGAAAAATGTAATAGTTACCGTTGAGTCAATTGATAGAATATCATCTTCAGATGAAAAATTGGACTCAGGTGACGTTCTAGTGGCTGTATCTGGAACAAGAAACACAATATATAAGTTCCCATAAAAATAAACCGTTTCAAACAAAATCAATTTGCAATTATAAATAGCATATTTGAAAACTATGTATACCTAATGACTCGCAGTCATATTGTGGAGACGGGGTTGACTCTGATGACATACTGCCCGTATCTGAAACCAAAGACGAAGTAAGTTAATAAAGTGATTCTTACAGTAATGATCAATAACAATATAATCAGAATAAAAGTGTTCATCTGTCTTACCAATTGAATCGGTGTCGGAGTAAGCATAGTGCGGGCACGCCGCCCCACTCGCCTTGAGCGCAGTGAGCGCCTCGTACTGGGCGGCCACAAACGCTTCCAAATCGAAAGATAAGTCAGCGGCATCGCACTTTTGTTTCTGGAAAATATAAAACACAAAAATAAATAACCTTTCTCTTATCACAAGTTCGTTGAGAACACAGGTAATGCAAATTGTAATCTTGTAAGAATAGTTTACCTTTGCGGGCCGTGCGCATTCGACAGACTCATCAAAGACTGATACTTCTCGTTCCCGTTTGATAACCTGCACAATTAAAAACATGATTGGTCATGCGTTCAAAGAGTACCCAAGTCAATATTATACATATCAGCGACACAATCAGAGCAAGAAGCCTACCATAGCTAGAGACTCGGTTCTGTTTCTAGGTATATAAACCCGACATTTGCTCCGGCTGTGCGTCTGTGGGATCCTGCAATACTCGTAGCTCTCCGGTACCGCAGCTTGTCTGCTAAGCAATCGCTCACATTCAGCAACTGTCAACAAATTATACAAGGTTAGGTAATATTTTTTTTAAACTCACTTTTATTCAAATTGGGGATCCTAGTACAAAAACTTACTTTCAACTTCTAACTTCTTATTTTTCTGCTGTAATGCATCCAGCGGCTCGAAGCCCCTACTGCTAACTATATAACTTATAGTCGTCGCCAGTAAATCAGCGTTGGAGATCTGAAATAAGATGATAAAGTTAGAATTACCTACATATGATTATATACAACATACCTCACAATATGATGAAACAATTGATAATGAAAACACTTACGTTGGGTTCACAGCCGAGTGTCTCAGCGATTTCTGCCATGAGATTGGCAGCTTCATCGCGCCGCTCTTTTTCATACTGTGCATTGCGAGCACGACGCTCCTCCTATAAGATTAAAACAATTTTAAACACATAATATCAATTACATCAATAATTCAGGGAAGTGCCCTGTATTTGAAGTTGATTGAACAAACTTACGATGGTCAGAGGTGCTCTATTGCTGCCGGAAGGCCTGCCGCGACGGGGCCGGTTTGTAGATTTATGTTCCTGCAATAGACATTAAATATTATTATAATGCTGAACATTTAGTTAAATGATAAGTAACTTTAATGAAGTATTCTAAATAAATTCTCACCATATTATTATTGAACAAGAAGAAATACGGAGATACTTGTCACTTTTAAAGACATTAAGATCTGGTTAGGTATTGCAGGGTCTAGGCTTTATATAGGGTGCGCGGGCGCCTACCTGCTACCCCAGGAGGAGGGGAGGGGCGCGTCGCCCTCTTGATACCTAAGTAGGTATCTACATACTCATTGTTCCTGCACGTAGCATTTTAAAAATATATTTTATTCTCAAAACAGTTATCAAAGACAATTTAGAAAGTATTTAGGTAAATTGGCAGAACACCATTTTGATAAACTAAACACTTTAATTGTGGGATTTCAGTTTGATTATATTGCACGAAAACACTACAGCAAGCTAGATTCGTAAAGGATTCTTGTTTTCTATATGATTATGAGGTTCCGGGTTCGATTTCCGGTCGGGTCAATGTAGAAAAGAATCTTTTCTATATTGGCTCGGGTCTGGGTGTTGTGGTACCACCGTTGTGTTGATTTCCATAACACAAGTGCATTGGCTACTTACTTTGGGATCAGAGCAATGTAAGTGATTGGTGTCCAATATTTTGGATCTAATAATTGGTACCAACTTAGGAAGGATAGGAATACTGAATTTAGTTATTTAAGTTAACATTTTTTTAATCAATTCGAAATTGAATATTCTGAAAAGATTCCTACTCATATACGCGTTAAAGCTTAAAACTTTGGTATCATTATTAATATCGGTGAAATTATTGAATTTTTAACATAAACATGTTGTCCATAAAATTTCTTATTGGTCCGACTTCATAGCAAAGTTTGTCTACCTGCGCACACGCCTATCTGCGACAGGGGCTCGCAGGGGCGGGGCTTAAAAAGGGACCAGGTTGATGCTATTGTTTTTGTTGACACGATTTGAAGTGAACGTATTGTTATTGAGCTTCTTACTTACAACCGGTATTGGATGTTGGTAAGAATTTTAAATATGTACTTGTAATATGTCGACGCAAGACCATATTAGTTACGGAATCCTTGTTTTGATAATTTTATTACGATGCTGTTAGGCTTAGTCTAAAAAGTTCTTAATTATTGCTTTGGTCTATAAGCTGCACATAATTTATTTAGTAATGATACGTGAGTTTTTAGAATGTATGAACTGATTTGATCTCGCCCTCTTTTCGGAACATTCGCCGCCATAATTGTTATTGTGCGTCGGCGGATATCCCGAATGAAATTGATAATATAAAAGTTAGAGATATAATAGTTCTTATAGTCGAAATCGTTGAACTAAAATGCAATATTTTGTCTACGCACGCAGTATTTCCGTCTAACGTCATTTATGATTTGTGTTTTTGGCTGATGTTTTCAGATAGAAAAGATTATAAAATGACTAAAAATAAATAATTAATTGTGATACTGTTTTGATTACTGTTAAAAATCTATTAACTAAAATGTTTTAATTAGAAGTATTGTTTTGAGTACGTAGTCTCTCTTCCGAATGCCGCCATTTTGATTTGTGTTCATGAGGTATACAAAAAGTGATTTCTGTGGTGCGGTGAGATATTATTGGATTGGTCGAACCTTGGAAGAGTTGAGACGGTGCATATTATCTGAAGTAAACTAGGAGCTCTGTGAGTACCTACCATTGTTATTTTAGTTAGTGCTTTTGTGATTGTAATATTGTAAAAAATTAATCAAGTGCTCCAATATTGCCGAGTTTTATCATTTGTGATGAGTGAGCATAGTGAAGGAAATAGTGACGTCGCCGATGGTGAATTCGACTGTCTCTTTTAGCTTCAAAAAATATTTGTGAGTCAGCGCATTCAAAAGAGAAGATTAAGATTTATCTTTTATATTTTTTGTCTATACCTAACTAATTTGACTATACAAGCTTGGACAAAAGAATTGTAATTTTATAAACGTGCGTTGTTCTCATAAATATCTTTGAACCGTAACCTAATCAGTTCATGTGAAACACGATGACAATTGTTTGCAGTTTACTTTTTGCTCAAATCGGTGTTGTTTACCTGCGCCCACACCTACCTGCGCAGCTGGAATGCAAGGGGGCGGGGCTTAAGAAGGGATTAACTATTTTCACGGAATTGATTTGCGGTTGCTATCGGTGTTCGTCTACCACAAGCAACTGAATTTGTTAATATGAAATTCATCAGGCATTTAAAACTACTTAGTTTTGTTTTCGGTTTGTAAATATTGGTTTGCTTCATACAATTTCAGCAATAACACAAACACTATTTCGTTTCTCGGATGAGTGAAAGTGATGGCATATTTACGCCTCCATAATTTTCGTTCTACGAGTACAACCTGCGCACACGCCTATGCGGGCGGGACGGCGGTGGGCTTAAAAAGTTATCAAGGAGGCAACCTTGATGGTATAAAACTCAAGTTCAAATTTGTCATTATTACTAAATGTACCTATACAACTCTAACCAATTGTGTTTCTGTGTGACTAAAAAGTTCTACCATAATGCATTATCTACTTAGGTACTTAGTACGGGAAATTAACCCTAAGATTAGGTATGCTAACAAATAAAAGATAATATTTTGTCAATATTTTTTGCATTTATTTCATTAATACATAGGTATCGTACAATAGCTTGTTTTTACTCGGAGTCGAAATTGGTCATCATTGTAAAAATAATTTACTAAGTCATAATTTATTACGTTAAAACTATACAACAGGAGATACATTATATTTACATTACTAATACTTATTGGTATAACTATCTGCTAAAACGATGTCAGTTAAGATATTGATGGATAACCTCATCTGGCAGCAATCCAATTCTAAAGTCCTGAAACAACAAACAAATAGGTTATATCTAAATAATGTAACAACGTAGTAATGACTAAGTAACTACTCAGTACAGATGAAAAAAGAGGAAATAACTATGAAAAATGTAATAGTTACCGTTGAGTCAATTGATAGAATATCATCTTCAGATGAAAAATTGGACTCAGGTGACGTTCTAGTGGCTGTATCTGGAACAAGAAACACAAAATATAAGTTCCCATAAAAATAAACCGTTTCAAACAAAATCAATTTGCAATTATAAATAGCATATTTGAAAACTATGTATACCTAATGACTCGCAGTCATATTGTGGAGACGGGGTTGACTCTGATGACATACTGCCCGTATCTGAAACCAAAGACGAAGTAAGTTAATAAAGTGATTCTTACAGTAATGATCAATAACAATATAATCAGAATAAAAGTGTTCATCTGTCTTACCAATTGAATCGGTGTCGGAGTAAGCATAGTGCGCGCACGCCGCCCCACTCGCCTTGAGCGCAGTGAGCGCCTCGTACTGGGCGGCCACAAACGCTTCCAAATCGAAAGATAAGTCAGCGGCATCGCACTTTTGTTTCTGGAAAATATAAAACACAAAAATAAATAACCTTTCTCTTATCACAAGTTCGTTGAGAACACATGTAATGCAAATTGTAATCTTGTAAGAATAGTTTACCTTTGCGGGCCGTGCGCATTCGACAGATTCATCAAAGACTGATACTTCTCGTTCCCGTTTGATAACCTGCACAATTAAAAACATGATTGGTCATGCGTTCAAAAAGTACCCAAGTCAATATTATACATATCAGCGACACAATCAGAGCAAGAAGCCTACCATAGCTAGAGACTCGGTTCTGTTTCTAGGTATATAAACCCGACATTTGCTCCGGCTGTGCGTCTGTGGGATCCTGCAATACTCGTAGCTCTCCGGTACCGCAGCTTGTCTGCTAAGCAATCGCTCACATTCAGCAACTGTCAACAAATTATACAAGATTAGGTAATATTTTTTTAAAACTCACTTTTATTCAAATTGGGGATCCTAGTACAAAAACTTACTTTCAACTTCTAACTTCTTATTTTTCTGCTGTAATGCATCCAGCGGCTCGAAGCCCCTACTGCTAACTATATAACTTATAGTCGTCGCCAGTAAATCAGCGTTGGAGATCTGAAATAAGATGATAAAGTTAGAATTACCTACATATGATTATATACAACATACCTCACAATATGATAAAACAATTGATAATGAAAACACTTACGTTGGGTTCACAGCCGAGTGTCTCAGCGATTTCTGCCATGAGATTGGCAGCTTCATCGCGCCGCTCTTTTTCATACTGTGCATTGCGAGCACGACGCTCCTCCTATAAGATTAAAACAATTTTAAACACATAATATCAATTACATCAATAATTCAGGGAAGTGCCCTGTATTTGAAGTTGATTGAACAAACTTACGATGGTCAGAGGTGCTCTATTGCTGCCGGAAGGCCTGCCGCGACGGGGCCGGTTTGTAGATTTATGTTCCTGCAATAGACATTAAATATTATTATAATGCTGAACATTTAGTTAAATGATAAGTAACTTTAATAAAGTATTCTAAATAAATTCTCACCATATTATTATTGAACAAGAAGAAATACGGAGATACTTGTCACTTTTAAAGACATTAAGATCTGGTTAGGTATTGCAGGGTCTAGGCTTTATATAGGGTGCGCGGGCGCCTACCTGCTACCCCAGGAGGAGGGGAGGGGCGCGTCGCCCTCTTGATACCTAAGTAGGTATCTACATACTCATTGTTCCTGCACGTAGCATTTTAAAAATATATTTTATTCTCAAAACAGTTATCAAAGACAATTTAGAAAGTATTTAGGTAAATTGGCAGAACACCATTTTGATAAACTAAACACTTTAATTGTGGGATTTCAGTTTGATTCTATTGCACGAAAACACTACAGCAAGCTAGATTCGTAAAGGATTCTTGTTTTCTATATGATTATGAGGCTCCGGGTTCGATTTCCGGTCGGGTCAATGTAGAAAACAATCTTTTCTATATTGGCTCGGGTCTGGGTGTTGTGGTACCACCGTTGTGTTGATTTGGAATTTGAACACAAGTGCATTGGCTACTTACTTTGGGATCAGAGCAATGTAAGTGATTGGTGTCCAATATTTTGGATCTAATAATTGGTACCAACTTAGGAAGGATAGGAATACTGAATTTAGTTATTTAAGTTAACATTTTTTTAATCAATTCGAAATTGAATATTCTGAAAAGATATCTTCTCATATACGCGTTAAAGCTTAAAACTTTGGTATCATTATTAATATCGGTGAAATTATTGAATTTTTAACATAAACATGTTGTCCATAAAATTTCTTATTGGTCCGACTTCATAGCAAAGTTTGTCTACCTGCGCACACGCCTATCTGCGACAGGGGCTCGCAGGGGCGGGGCTTAAAAAGGGACCAGGTTGATGCTATTGTTTTTGTTGACACGATTTGAAGTGAACGTATTGTTATTGAGCTTCTTACTTACAACCGGTATTGGATGTTGGTAAGAATTTTAAATATGTACTTGTAATATGTCGACGCAAGACCATATTAGTTACGGAATCCTTGTTTTGATAATTTTATTACGATGCTGTTAGGCTTAGTCTAAAAAGTTCTTAATTATTGCTTTGGTCTATAAGCTGCACATAATTTATTTAGTAATGATACGTGAGTTTTTAGAATGTATGAACTGATTTGATCTCGCCCTCTTTTCGGAACATTCGCCGCCATAATTGTTATTGTGCGTCGGCGGATATCCCGAATGAAATTGATAATATAAAAGTTAGAGATATAATAGTTCTTATAGTCGAAATCGTTGAACTAAAATGCAATATTTTGTCTACGCACGCAGTATTTCCGTCTAACGTCATTTATGATTTGTGTTTTTGGCTGATGTTTTCAGATAGAAAAGATTATAAAATGACTAAAACTAAGTAATTAATTGTGATACTGGTTTGATTACTGTTAAAAATCTATAAACTAAAATGTTCAATCAACTTCAAGCTCCGCATTTACGCCGCCTACCGCCCACCGACCGCACCACTCCACCCGTCGGACCTAGATATCATATTCCCCGATAACCACCCGACAATCCTAGCAGGCGACCTCAACAGCAAACATGTGCAGTGGGGCTCCAGCCACACACGAGCCGTCGGCCGTCGCCTGCTCAACGCCACCACCTCCAGAGGCATCGAGGTGGTGGGCACGGATGCCCCGACCCACATCCCCAGTGAGGCAGACCACCAGGCGGACGTAATAGATGTGGTCCTCCACAAGGACCTGCGCGTCCCCCTGGCCACCGAGGTGCTGTATGAGGGAGACACCCAGCACCTCCCCCTACTGATTACAGTGCCCACCTCACTAGCGGCGGTGAGAGTGCGTCCGCCCAGGTCCCGTATAGACTGGCCGGCCTACAAGGCGGCCCTCAGGGACCTGACAATAGAGGGCCCGATCTCAACCCCAGACGAGATCGACGCCGCGGTGGCCCTCCTGACCCAGCGGATGAGGGAGGCGAAGGAGGCGCACACCCAGAAGGTAGCGCCCCCCTCCCAGAAACGCCCCCAACTCCCGCTCTTCTTGAGGGCACAACTTCAAAAGAAGAAAGCCCTCAAGAAGCTGTGGTGCAATACAAGATGCCCACGGGTCAAAACTGAATTGAATGCCATGACGGCTAAGGTCACTGAGGCGGTGAGAATGTGGCAAGGTCGCGAGTGGGAGGAACTCGTCGACAGGGCAGGAGAAGACCTGCCCACACTGCACCGCCTCAACAAAGCCCTCACTGGGGACAAGCCCTCCACGCATCCCCTCCTGGACGCGGACGGTCAGAGGAGATTCGCGGCCGAGGACAGAGCCCGAATCCTAGCAGATCACCTGACCGTCCAATTCAGACCCCACCCGCCAGCCCCCAGAGCCCTCCAGCACCACGCAGATGTGGTCCAGAGAGTGGAGGAGTTCTTGGCCACCACCCCACCTCCACTCCCGGGCGACACCTTCATCTCCCCATCGGAGGTGAAGAAGATTGCCGCCCGGCTCAACAGAAAGAAGGCGCCGGGCCCTGACGGCCTGCCACCCGCGGCCCTGGCGGAGCTGCCCAGGAGGGGGATAGCGGCGTTAACGCGCATCCTCAACGCCGCCCTCAGGACGAACCACTTCCCCTCGCCATGGAAGAAAGGGCGGGTGGTGATGATCCCCAAGCCGGGGAAAGACCGCCGCCGCCCCGAGAGTTACAGGCCCATCACCCTGCTGGATCACGCCGCCAAGCTGTTCGAGCGAGCCCTGCTGCGCCGACTGCGTCCCCACCTCGTCCCGAGGGACGAGCAGTTCGGCTTCCGCAGCGGGCACTCAACCACGCTCCAGCTGGCCAGGGTGATCCATCACCTATCGGAGGGCCTAAACAAGAAGCAGGCCTCGGTGGCGGTATTTCTAGACGTGGAGAAAGCTTTTGACCGGGTTTGGCACCCCGGTCTCATCTCCAAGCTAGCCACGACCACCCTGCCCCCCGCCCTCGTCCACCTGATAGCGTCCTTCCTCCAAGGACGCTCGTTCCAGGTCGCCGTGGAGGACGCTACGTCCGCAGAGGGCCCCATAGAAGCTGGGGTCCCCCAAGGCAGCTGCCTATCACCGACCCTCTATGCTGCCTACACCAACGACGTTCCCACCATCAACGACCAACTTTATGAGTGGGAACCCAAGGTCGAGCTGGCGCTGTTCGCGGACGACAGCGCATTTTACACCACCGCCCCATGGGTCAAGGCGGCGGTGAAAAGGATGCAGAAACAGCTCGACCTACTGCCGGACTGGCTGGAGAGATGGCGGATAGCGGTAAACGTGGGCAAAACCGCCGCCATCTACACGGGCCCCCAAAGAAGGAAGATGCCCGAGCTGGTCCTCAACGGCCAGAAGATAAAGTGGCAGCGTAGTACCAAGTACTTAGGCTGCCACCTGGACCAGCGCCTCACCTTGAAAGACCAGGTCAAGCACCTGGTCGACTCCAGCCGCGGGGCGCGCGCAAGATTGCGCCCCGTCCTCCAGTCCCGCCTGCCCACCAGAACAAAGGTGGGCATTTTTAAAACGTACGTGCGCTCCAGGCTGACATACGCGGCCCCAGCCTGGTACGCAATGATAAGCGCAGCCCACCGTACGCAGCTCCAATCCCAGCAGAACATAGCGCTCCGAATAATAACGGGGGCCGGGCGCTATGTTCGAAATGCCGTGTTACACAGGGACCTCAAGATGGAGGCCCTGGAGGGATTCGTGGTCCGCACGTCCTGCTGCTGCAGCAGCTGTCATGTTACACAGCTGATTTTATTTATAAGTTTTAAAAATGTTTTAAGCTATTAATTCGTACTTGTAAGTTATTAAAAACATAGTGTTTTATCCAATTACAAACATAAAGTAGTAGTTTTACCTATTTAGAAATCGTAAAATACAAATACTAGCACGTGAATATTGGTGCCATAGTGACGTCAATCATAACGGTGAATTCAAAATTGTTGTACAAAAAAGTGGACAACGGATACTAAAACCAGGGGAGTATTGTTTTCTTTTGTCTTATTTCACAGTAACACAATATTGCAAGTAATATTAAATTGTTTGATTAGTGAAAACATACATACATACTAACGAAATAAAGAGGTTAAATTTTCAATAAACATACCTATCTATTTCGTCACTTTACTCATTTCGTGTGTGTTTACTGTCTGTTTATTGCTGCATACACAACACCAAACACATTACAAACCTCACAATAGTGAGTCACGTCCATTCCCAAAACATTTGGCTTGGTTGTAAATCTCCTTGCTTGGGAAACACAAGTGAAGCTTGATGCAACAACTTCATGCCGCAGACAAAAAAAATATTAACACCTGACAATACAAACTAACATACTGTCTCAGTATTAATGTTTCTCTTCTTGCTTAACATAGTGTAAGTAAAGCTGATGATAGCAATTTAATGCTGTAGACCACAGTCAGACAATTTTTACACATATATAGTTCTGCAGTAGTAAACAAGTAGTGAAATACACTGCAAATTATTTTCTTTGCTAGGGATATTAATGGTGTTTGATTTTAGTACCTAATTATTTATGAGACATAAAACAATAGTTAATTGTATGATAAACCAACTCTTAAGTAAATATAACCCAAAACTGTCTAATATAATTTAATTTTATAAGATTCTCAACTATTTTTGGCAGTTTTATTTTACTAGCAGTTACATATTTTTATGTTTTCTTAAAACAATACAAACCCTACTTAAATATCTGCAATACACTTCTGTGTTGAATAAATTCCAGGTGAAGCTTAGCCCAAATAACAATGACTACCCGTACTGGAACCATGACCCGCAAGATGTCCTCCAGGGAGACTGAGCTCAAGCTCAAACGGGCACTTGAGGAATTAAAGGAGAAAAAGGACTTCTGTGACCAACTCCTTCAGGAAAGAGATGAAAATGAGGAGGAATACAAGAAAATATTAGATTTAAACTCTAACCTAAAGAAAGAATTAGGGGAACTGCATGCCTGCTTGCATGAAGTCACTGAACACCGTGACCAGCTGCTCCACACCATCAGCACCTTCGACCAGTGCAGTAGTGTATTTGAGCAGACACTGGTTCGTAATAATGAATTGGAAAGTGAACTGCGGGATGCCAACAGGACAATACTGCATTTGGAAGAGGAAAAAAAGGATCAAGCGCACTTACAAACCTTGAACCTATTTGATGAAATTATTGGTAGCCCTAATGGTCATGCAGCAGTTACTGAGTTAGGTTTAAATTGCAAATTAGATCAGTCTGTAAATATTTGTAATCAAATTAGATTTTCAAGTAGAAATAAAGTAAAAAAATATTTAAAAATTAATAAAATTATAACCAAAACAAATCAGATGGTTAAAAAACAAAAATGTTTTTATAATAATGTAAAGTTAAGAAAGGAACGGTTAGAATTATTAGACAGTTTGGAAATTTATAATAACAAGCTACAGGAAAGTAGAAATAGATATGACATGGACATTAAACAACTACAGGCCAATATCTCAATGTTACAGGAGTCTTTAAAATCAATGACATCTAAATACAATTCAGCCCAGGACCAAATATCAGAACACATTCTGGCAGCAAACAAACTTTTAGAACTGGGAAACACAGCCTCAAATACTTGCAAATCATTGCCAAATATCACATTGAACTCAGAATTTGACTCCAATAAACAAAGAGGAGTTGGCCAGTTGTTGTGTTCGCAAGAAACATTTTCTATGAGCCCTGAATCACATGAAAACTTAAAAAATGTTAACAATGTTATTGCCTTCTCGGATAGACTAGGAGTTGGTTATGGTCCATTGTTAAGTTTACAATTAAATTGTAATATTGTAAATAATTGTATGCCTGACGCTTCCCTTGACCAAATAGTTAAATGTATTAAAAATAGTGACCTTGACTGTAATTCAATACTAATTATAATGTTAGGAAATAGTCAGAATTTGTCGAAATCCAATATCATAAAGAATTTTACAATATTGTCAGGACTTAATGTGAAAAGAATTTTATTCTGTGCCTTGCCATTTTGTAGTAATTATACGGCATCAGAAAATAACAGTATTCATTTACTGAATACTTTATTATTTAACTTAATTGTGCGTCATAATGACAAATTTGTGTTTTTTGACACAAACAAATTTATTGACAACAGATTTAGTTTGACAGGCAGCTCTTTACACCTGCCTTATAAATATAAAAAACAAATAGCTACTTTGTTAGCCTTTAACATTAAATGTTTTATTAACAATAACATGACATGTTCTAATAATATTAGTAGTATTACTAATTTTGATATTAATCAATTGACAACCTCTAAGGATTTAAACTAAGAGGTCAGACAAAAGCCAGGCCTACATTCAATATTGTGCATCAGAATATACAAGGCCTGGCCGGCAAAGAACTAGAAGTATCTCTATTTTTACAAGATTTTGATGTTCAAATTATGTGTGTAACGGAACATTGGTTTCTTAGGCATGAACTAATGTTAAGCATAGATGATTATAAAGTTGGTAGTTCGTTCACTAGAAAGACAACTACTAGAGGAGGGTCACTCATTCTTTTGAAAAATCAATTAAACTATAAAGAGCGTAAAGATATTGTATCACTGACTATTGAACGAACTATTGAACTTGCGTGTGTTGAGTTAGACCAATATATTATAATAAGCGTATACAGTCCTCCTAATGCAGATTACGGCCTTTTTGAAGCTACAATGGAAATAGCCTTATCGAAAGTTTCTAAACAAAGTAAATCTTTGATAATATGCGGTGATTATAATGTAGATATACTTAAAAAAACGCAACAGTCAATGAGTTTTCTTGGTCTCTTTAAGTCTTTTAACTTAGTGAACGTTTTTAATGAACCTACGAGAGTGACTCCTACAACAGCTACGTGCTTAGATAACATTTTCTGTAATATTAAAGTAATTGATAAATCAATTTTACATTGTTTAAGGTCCGACCACAGAGGACAAAAAGTCGCGTTTGAACACAGTTCCATCTCAAATGCTGTGGATATTGTTTATAGGCCAATCACTGTTAATAGAATAGATAGATTTAAAAGTAAGATTTGCGAAGGTATTCAATCTTTAATTCCCAGTAATAGTAACAACGCTGATAAACTTTATGAAGATTTATTCACTTTGATAAAGAACGAATATAATCAAATATTTACAAAAAAAACAGTAAAGTCAAATCAGGTCAAGTTTAAATTTAATGAATGGGCTACAGTTGGTATTTATAAAAGTAGGAATAAATTATACGAACTATATAATATTAAAGAACAGACCCAGGACCCACACATCATAGAATATGTGAAGAACTACTCAAAAATCTTTAAAAAAGTATGTGCACAGGCTAAGTCTAACCATATTCGAAGGATAGTTACCGGTTCCAAGAATAAGGCGAAAACTACCTGGAACATTATAAACAAGGAAACGTGTAAAAACAAAACAAAAGATCATTCGTTTTCCTTAAAAGTTGGAAGTAAGATAGTTAATTCTAATTTAGAGGTTGCAAATGTCTTTGAAAATTTCTTTACTAATATTGCAACATTAACAACCAAAGATCTTGCATCATCTCCAGAACAAGCCCAATCTATTCTTAGATCTAATATTGATGAATGTCATTCTTTACTGAACTTTAGGCATGTATCCTCAGAGGTTATTATAAAAACATTCAATGAACTTAATTTGAAAAAGACTGAGGACTTATGGGGATTATCTGTTTATATAATTAAAACCATTATTGAATTTATAGCTCCGCGTTTAGCGATCATATTTAATAAATGTGTCGATGAAGGCAAGTTTCCAAATTTAATGAAATTTAGTAAAATCGTTCCACTTTTTAAATCAGGAGAAAAATGCGACCCCTCCAACTTTCGACCAATATCAATTTTACCCGTGCTTAGCAAAATTTTTGAAAAGATAATTTTTAATCAACTTCTATTTCATTTCACAACTAATAAATTATTACATAATAAACAGTTTGGTTTTACAAAAGGTAGAAGTACTGCTGATGCTGGAGTTGCTCTCTTGAAACATGTATTTGATGCATACGACGGTAGGTGTGATGCTATAGGAGTATTTTGTGACCTCTCTAAAGCATTTGATTGTGTAGACCATGAGACCTTATTGAAAAAACTTCAACATTACGGCGTTTCGATCGATGCGCTAGGTTTATTGAAATCTTATGTTAGTGAAAGAACTCAAAAGGTTTATATTAATGGAACTGAGTCTCCTGGAGCACCTCTAAAAATGGGAGTGCCCCAAGGATCGATATTGGGACCGTTGTTGTTTCTGATATATATAAATGACCTTCCATACTTTGTCGATGATGTATGTGAAATAGTACTGTTTGCAGATGATACTTCCTTAATTTTTAAGACTCCAAGGGCCAAAGAATCTTTTGACGATGTAAATGGTGCTCTTTCACAGGTGCTTCATTGGTTTACCGTTAATAATTTAGTGCTTAATGCGGGTAAAACCAAATGCATAAAATTTACAATGCCTAATGTCAGACAAGTCCCAACGCAGATCATGGTTAAAGATGAGCCACTAGATACTATACAAAGCTCAACGTTTTTGGGAATAACCGTAGATCATAATCTTCAATGGGGTCCACATATCGAGACCTTGTCAGGGAAACTTAGTTCGGCTGCCTATGCAGTAAGAAAGATAAGGCTTTTGACTGACGTTGAAACGGCAAGGTTAGTTTATTTTAGCTATTTTCATAGTATCATGTCTTATGGTATCTTGTTATGGGGCTCGGCTGCAGATATTGAAACAATATTCATACTGCAAAAGCGAGCTGTACGGGCTATTTACAATCTCAAATCTGACGACTCTTTAAGGGATTTGTTTAAAGAAGTCAAGATACTTACAGTATATTCACAGTTTATTTATGAAAATTTGATTTATGTTCGTAAAAACTTGCACTTATTTCCTAAAAAAAGTGATTTACATGATTTCAATACTAGAAACAAGAATAAACTTGCCGTTCCAAACTTCAGACTTCAGAAGGTTAATCACTCGTTTATTGGAAGATGTATTACTTTCTTTAATAAATTGCCTCAAAATATAATTGAATTACCTTTACATAAATTCAAATCTATTGTTAAACAATGTTTAATGACTAAAGGATATTATAGAATAAATGATTATATGAACGATAACAATGTATGGTCTAGCTTGTAAGAACATTTAATTGTAATATTTTTAAAAGAGGCATTGACAATAGTGACTGAGTTTGTTGCGCAGCTTCTTCTCAGCACTAGCCCACAATTGTCCCGAAGCTGTGGTAGGGCCAATGTTGGGACGTGTATAAGTGCTAGCAATAGCCTATGTACAAAATAAAGTAATTTTGAATTTTGAATTTTTTTTTTTGTCCAAACGGATGTATGAAGCCGCGGACCACGGGCCGCACCCCGGGCTACAAAACATAGCCCCCATGCCCACGGTAAGTGAGTCGAGCAAGAGGCCAACCCCACGACAGGTCTGCTCCCTTAATCCGCCCTCCCACCTACCCGAGTCCCAAACTCAACCCCCCCCGCCCCCCAACTCTCGTCCTCTCCCCAGCCAGAGTCAGCCGCAGTTAGCTTGCCCTGCTCATCGGGCCTCCCCGAACGGGGTCTCACCTGATGGGCAGCCCGCAGCGACTGTGCAGCCGGCTCTGGCAGAAGACGAAGTAATAGACCTGTCGTCACAAGACGGCCGCTTAGCGGCTCCCAATACCGTGGGCCAGTAGGCCCATGAGAAGAAGCCCGGGGAAGGAGCAAGGGCTCGAACCCGAGCCGCCCAGTAGGGCGAAGAAACCCGACGACGATACCTAACCAGATCTTAATGTCTTTAAAAGTGACAAGTATCTCCGTATTTCTACTTGTTCAATAATAATATGGTGAGAATTTATTTAGAATACTTTATTAAAGTTACTTATCATTTAACTAAATGTTCAGCATTATAATAATATTTAATGTCTATTGCAGGAACATAAATCTACAAACCGGCCCCGTCGCGGCAGGCCTTCCGGCAGCAATAGAGCACCTCTGACTATCGTAAGTTTGTTCAATCAACTTCAAATACAGGGTACTTCCCTAAATTATTGAAGTAATTGATATTATGTGTTTAAAATTGTTTTAATCTTATAGGAGGAGCGTCGTGCTCGCAATGCACAGTATGAAAAAGAGCGGCGCGATGAAGCTGCCAATCTCATGGCAGAAATCGCTGAGACACTCGGCTGTGAACCCAACGTAAGTGTTTTCATTATCATTTGTTTTATCATATTGTGAGGTATGTTGTATATAATCATATGTAGGTAATTCTAACTTTATCATCTTATTTCAGATCTCCAACGCTGATTTACTGGCGACGACTATAAATTATATAGTTAGCAGTAGGGGCTTCGAGCCGCTGGATGCATTACAGCCGAAAAATAAGAAGTTAGAAGTTGAAAGTAAGTTTTTGTACTAGGATCCCCAATTTGAATAAAAGTGAGTTTTAAAAAAATATTACCTAACCTTGTATAATTTGTTTACAGTTGCTGAATGTGAGCGATTGCTTAGCAGACAAGCTGCGGTATCGGAGAGCTACGAGTATTGCAGGATCCCACAGACGCACAGCCGGAGCAAATGTCGGGTTTATATACCTAGAAACAGAACCGAGTCTCTAGCTATGGTAGGCTTCTTGCTTTGATTGTGTCGCTGATATGTATAATATTGACTTGGGTACTTTTTGAACGCATGACCAATCATGTTTTTAATTGTGCAGGTTATCAAACGGGAACGAGAAGTATCAGTCTTTGATGAGTCTGTCGAATGCGCACGGCCCGCAAAGGTAAACTATTCTTACAAGATTACAATTTGCATTACCTGTGTTCTCAACGAACTTGTGATAAGAGAAAGGTTATTTATTTTTGTGTTTTATATTTTCCAGAAACAAAAGTGCGATGCCGCTGACTTATCTTTCGATTTGGAAGCGTTTGTGGCCGCCCAGTACGAGGCGCTCACTGCGCTCAAGGCGAGTGGGGCGGCGTGCGCGCACTATGCTTACTCCGACACCGATTCAATTGGTAAGACAGATGAACACTTTTATTCTGATTATATTGTTATTGATCATTACTGTAAGAATCACTTTATTAACTTACTTCGTCTTTGGTTTCAGATACGGGCAGTATGTCATCAGAGTCAACCCCGTCTCCACAATATGACTGCGAGTCATTAGGTATACATAGTTTTCAAATATGCTATTTATAATTGCAAATTGATTTTGTTTGAAACGGTTTATTTTTATGGGAACTTATATTTTGTGTTTCTTGTTCCAGATACAGCCACTAGAACGTCACCTGAGTCCAATTTTTCATCTGAAGATGATATTCTATCAATTGACTCAACGGTAACTATTACATTTTTCATAGTTATTTCCTCTTTTTTCATCTGTACTGAGTAGTTACTTAGTCATTACTACGTTGTTACATTATTTAGATATAACCTATTTGTTTGTTGTTTCAGGACTTTAGAATTGGATTGCTGCCAGATGAGGTTATCCATCAATATCTTAACTGACATCGTTTTAGCAGATAGTTATACCAATAAGTATTAGTAATGTAAATATAATGTATCTCCTGTTGTATAGTTTTAACGTAATAAATTATGACTTAGTAAATTATTTTTACAATGATGACCAATTTCGACTCCGAGTAAAAACAAGCTATTGTACGATACCTATGTATTAATGAAATAAATGCAAAAAATATTGACAAAATATTATCTTTTATTTGTTAGCATACCTAATCTTAGGGTTAATTTCCCGTACTAAGTACCTAAGTAGATAATGCATTATGGTAGAACTTTTTAGTCACACAGAAACACAATTGGTTAGAGTTGTATAGGTACATTTAGTAATAATGACAAATTTGAACTTGAGTTTTATACCATCAAGGTTGCCTCCTTGATAACTTTTTAAGCCCACCGCCGTCCCGCCCGCATAGGCGTGTGCGCAGGTTGTACTCGTAGAACGAAAATTATGGAGGCGTAAATATGCCATCACTTTCACTCATCCGAGAAACGAAATAGTGTTTGTGTTATTGCTGAAATTGTATGAAGCAAACCAATATTTACAAACCGAAAACAAAACTAAGTAGTTTTAAATGCCTGACGAATTTCATATTAACAAATTCAGTTGCTTGTGTTAGACGAACACCGATAGCAACCGCAAATCAATTCCGTGAAAATAGTTAATCCCTTCTTAAGCCCCGCCCCCTTGCATTCCAGCTGCGCAGGTAGGTGTGGGCGCAGGTAAACAACACCGATTTGAGCCAAAAGTAAACTGCAAACAATTGTCATCGTGTTTCACATGAACTGATTAGGTTACGGTTCAAAGATATTTATGAGAACAACGCACGTTTATAAAATTACAATTCTTTTGTCCAAGCTTGTATAGTCAATTTAGTTAGGTATAGACAAAAAATATAAAAGATAAATCTTAATCTTCTCTTTTGAATGCGCTGACTCACAAATATTTTTTGAAGCTAAAAGAGACAGTCGAATTCACCATCGGCGACGTCACTATTTCCTTCACTATGCTCACTCATCACAAATGATAAAACTCGGCAATATTGGAGCACTTGATTAATTTTTTACAATATTACAATCACAAAAGCACTAACTAAAATAACAATGGTAGGTACTCACAGAGCTCCTAGTTTACTTCAGATAATATGCACCGTCTCAACTCTTCCAAGGTTCGACCAATCCAATAATATCTCACCGCACCACAGAAATCACTTTTTGTATACCTCATGAACACAAATCAAAATGGCGGCATTCGGAAGAGAGACTACGTACTCAAAACAATACTTCTAATTAAAACATTTTAGTTAATAGATTTTTAACAGTAATCAAAACAGTATCACAATTAATTATTTATTTTTAGTCATTTTATAATCTTTTCTATCTGAAAACATCAGCCAAAAACACAAATCATAAATGACGTTAGACGGAAATACTGCGTGCGTAGACAAAATATTGCATTTTAGTTCAACGATTTCGACTATAAGAACTATTATATCTCTAACTTTTATATTATCAATTTCATTCGGGGTATCCGCCGACGCACAATAACAATTATGGCGGCGAATGTTCCGAAAAGAGGGCGAGATCAAATCAGTTCATACTTTCTAAAAACTCATGTATCATTACTAAATAAATTATGTGCAGCTTATAGACCAAAGCAATAATTAAGAACTTTTTAGACTAAGCCTAACAGCATCGTAATAAAATTATCAAAACAAGCATTCCGTAACTAATATGGCCTTGCGTCGACATATACAAGTACATATTTAAAATTCTTACCAACATCCAATACCGGTTGTAAGTAAGAAGCTCAATAACAATACGTTCACTTCAAATCGTGTCAACAAAAACAATAGCATCAACCTGGTCCCTTTTTAAGCCCCGCCCCTGCGAGCCCCTGTCGCAGATAGGCGTGTGCGCAGGTAGACAAACTTTGCTATGAAGTCGGACCAATAAGAAATTTTATGGACAACATGTTTATGTTAAAAATTCAATAATTTCACCGATATTAATAATGATACCAAAGTTTTAAGCTTTAACGCGTATATGAGAAGATATCTTTTCAGAATATTCAATTTCGAATTGATTAAAAAAATGTTAACTTAAATAACTAAATTCAGTATTCCTATCCTTCCTAAGTTGGTACCAATTATTAGATCCAAAATATTGGACACCAATCACTTACATTGCTCTGATCCCAAAGTAAGTAGCCAATGCACTTGTGTTCAAATTCCAAATCAACACAACGGTGGTACCACAACACCCAGACCCGAGCCAATATAGAAAAGATTGTTTTCTACATTGACCCGACCGGAAATCGAACCCGGAGCCTCATAATCATATAGAAAACAAGAATCCTTTACGAATCTAGCTTGCTGTAGTGTTTTCGTGCAATAGAATCAAACTGAAATCCCACAATTAAAGTGTTTAGTTTATCAAAATGGTGTTCTGCCAATTTACCTAAATACTTTCTAAATTGTCTTTGATAACTGTTTTGAGAATAAAATATATTTTTAAAATTCTACGTGCAGGAACAATGAGTATGTAGATACCTACTTAGGTATCAAGAGGGCGACGCGCCCCTCCCCTCCTCCTGGGGTAGCAGGTAGGCGCCCGCGCACCCTATATAAAGCCTAGACCCTGCAATACCTAACCAGATCTTAATGTCTTTAAAAGTGACAAGTATCTCCGTATTTCTACTTGTTCAATAATAATATGGTGAGAATTTATTTAGAATACTTTATTAAAGTTACTTATCATTTAACTAAATGTTCAGCATTATAATAATATTTAATGTCTATTGCAGGAACATAAATCTACAAACCGGCCCCGTCGCGGCAGGCCTTCCGGCAGCAATAGAGCACCTCTGACTATCGTAAGTTTGTTCAATCAACTTCAAATACAGGGTACTTCCCTAAATTATTGAAGTAATTGATATTATGTGTTTAAAATTGTTTTAATCTTATAGGAGGAGCGTCGTGCTCGCAATGCACAGTATGAAAAAGAGCGGCGCGATGAAGCTGCCAATCTCATGGCAGGAATCGCTGAGACACTCGACTGTGAACCCAACGTAAGTGTTTTCATTATCATTTGTTTTATCATATTGTGAGGTATGTTGCATATAATCATAAGTAAATCTAACTTTATCATCTTACTTCAGATCTCCAATGCTGATTTGCTGGCGACGACTATAAGTTACATAGTTAGCAGTAGTGAATTCGAGCCGCTGGATGCATTAAAGAAGAAAAATAAGAAGTTAGAAGCTGAAAGTAAGTTTTTGTACTAGGAGTACCAATTTGAATTAAAGTGAGTTTAAAAAAATATTACCCAACCTTGTTTAATTTGTTTACAGTTGCTGAATGTGAGCGATTGCTTAGCAGACAAGCTGCGGTATCGGAGAGCTACGAGTATTGCAGGATCCCACGGACGCACAGCCGGAGCAAATGTCGGGTTTATATACCTAGAAACAGAACCGAGTCTCTAGCTATGGTAGGCTTCTTGCTTTGACTGTGTCGTTTATTTAATATTGACTTGGGTACTTTTTTAACGCATGACCAATCATGTTTTTAATTGTGCAGGTTATCAAACGGGAACGAGAAGTATCAGTCTTTGATGAGTCTGTCGAATGCGCACGGCCCGCAAAGGTAAACTATTCTTACAAGATTACAATTTGCATTACCTGTGTTCTCAACGAACTTGTGGTAAGAGAAGGTTATTTATTTTTGTGTTTTATATTTTCCAGAAACAAAAGTGCGATGCCACTGACTCATCTTTCGATTTGGAAGCGTTCGTGGCCGCCCAGTATGAGGCGCTTACTGCGCTCAAGGCGAGTGGGGCGGCGTGCGCGCACTTTGCTTACTCCGACATCGATTCAATTGGTAAGATAGATGAACACTTTTATTCTGATTATATTGTTATTGATCATTACTGTAAGAATCACTTTATTAACTTGCTTTGTCTTTGGTTTCAGATACGAGCAGTATGTCATCAGAGTCAATCCCGTCTCCACAATATGACTGCGAGTCATTAGGTATACATAGTTTCCAAATATGCTATTTACATAATTGCAAATCGATTTTGTTTGAAACTGTTTATTTTTATGGGAAATTATATATTGTGTTTCTTGTTCCAGATACAGCCACTAGAACGTCACCCGAGTCCAATTTTTCATCTGAAGATGATATTCTCTCAATTGACTCAACGGTAACTATTACATTTTACATAGGTATCTCCTCTTTCTTCATCCGTACTGAGTAGTTACTAAGTCATTACCACGTTGTTACATTGTTTAGATTTAACCTATTTGTTTGTTGTTTCAGGACTTAAGAATTGGATTGCTGCCAGATGAGGTTATCCATCAATATCTTAACTGACATCGTTTTAGCAGATAGTTTTACCAAGAAGTTTTAGAGTATTAGTAATGTAAATATAATGTAGTATCTCCTGTTGTTTAGTTTTAACGTAATAAATTACCTGACTTAGTAAATTATTTTTACAATGATGACCAATTTCAACTCTGAGTAAAAACAAGCTGTTGTATGATATATATTAAAGAAATAAATGCAAGAAGTATTGACAAAATATTATCTTTTATTCGTTAGCATGCCTACCTAATCTTGGGGTTAATTTCCCATACTAAGTACCTAAGTAGATAATGCATACCTAATGGTAGAACTCTTTAGTCACACACAAACATAATTGGTAAGAGTTGTTTATATTTAGTAATAAAGACAAATTTGAACTTGAGTTTTAAACCATCAAGGTTGCCTCCTTGATAACTTTTTAAGCCCACCGCCGTCCCGCCCGCATACCTAGGCGTGTGCGCAGGTTGTACTCGTAGTACGAAAATTATGGAGGCGTAAATATGCCATCACTTTCACTCATCCGTGAAACGAAATAGTGTTGGTGTTATTGCTGAAATTGTATGAAACAAACCAGTATTTACAAACCGAAAACAAAACTCAGTAGTTTTAAATGCCTTACGAATTTCATAATAACAAATTCAGTTGCTCGTGTTAGACGAACACCGATAGCAACCACAAATCAATTCCGTGAAAATAGTTAATCCCTTTTTAAGCCCCGCCCCCTTGCATTCCAGCCGCGCAGGTAGGTGTGGGCGCAGGTAAACAACACCAATTTGAGCCAAAAGTAAACTGCAAACAATTTTCATTGTGTTTCACATGAACTGATTAGGTTTAGGTTCAAAGATATTTATTCTCATAAGTAATAAATAATTAACAAAATTCACTTGCATGAGAACAACGCACGCTTATAAAATTACATTTGTTTCGTCCAAGCTTGTATAGTGAAATTAGTTAGGTATAGACAAAAAATATAAAAGATAAATCTTAATCTTCTCTTTTGAATGCGCTGACTCACAAATATTTTTTGAAGCTAAAAGAGACAGTCGAATTCACCATCGGCGACGTCACTATTTCCTTCACTATGCTCACTCATCACAAATGATAAAACTCGGCAATATTGGAACACTTGATTTATTTTTTAAAATATTACAATCACAAAAGCACTAACTAAAATAACAATGGTAGGTACTCACAGAGCTCCTAGTTTACTTCAGATAATATGCACCGTCTCACCTCTTCCAAGGTTCGACCAATCCAATGATATCTCACCGCACCACAGAAATCACTTTTTATAAACCTCATGAACACAAATCAAAATGGCGGCATTCGGCAGAGATACTACGTACTCAAAACAATACTTCTAATTAAAACATTTTAGTAAATTGATTTTTTACAGTAATCAAAACAGTATCAAAATTAATTACTTATTTTTAGTCATTTTATAATCTTTTCTATCTGAAAACATCAACCAAAAACACAAATCATAAATGACGTTAGACGGAAATACTGCGTGCGTAGACAAAATATTGCATTTTAGTTCAACGATTTTGACTATTAGAACTTATTTCGAGAAACTCAGTTTACCCCTAACAATATTTTTTAATCAATTTCATTCGGGACATCCGCCGACGCACAATAACAATTATGGCGGCGAATGTTCCGAAAAAAAGGCGAGATCAAATCAGTTCATAGGTACATTCTAAAAACTCATGTCACATTACTAAATAAGTTATGTGAAGCTTTTTATAAACCAAAGCAATAATTAAGAACTTTTTAGACTAAGCCTAACAGCATCGTAATAAAATTATCAAAACAAGGATTCCGTAACTAATATGGCCTTGCGTCGACATATACAAGTACATATTTAAAATTCTTACCAACATCCAATACCGGTTGTAAGTAAGAAGCTCAATAACAATACGTTCACTTCAAATAATAATAACAAGTTCCAATCGTGTCAACAAAAACAATAGCATCAACCTGGTCCCTTTTTAAGCCCCGCCCCTGCGAGCCCCTGTCGCAGATAGGCGTGTGCGCAGGTAGACAAACTTTGTTATGAAGTCGGACCAATAAGAAATTTTATGGACAACATGTGTATGTTGAAAATTAAATAATTTCACCGATGATAATAATAATGATGCCAAAGTTTTAAGTTTTAACGCATAATATATGAGTAGGGATCTTTTCAGAATAATCGATTTCGAATTGATTAAAAAAATGTTAACTTAAATAACTAAATTCAGTATTCCTATCCTTCCTAAGTTGGTACCTATTATTAGATCCAAAATATTGGACACCAATCACTTACATTGCAATGATCCCAAAGTAAGTAGCCAATGCACTTGTGTTATGGAAATCAGACACAACGGTGGTACCACAACACCCAGACCCGAGCCAATATAGAAAAGATGGTTTTCGGGAATCGAACCCGGAACCTCAAAATGATATAGAAAACAAGAATCCTATACGAATTAAAGTGTTTAGTTCAATAAAATGGTGTTCCACCAATTTACCTGAGTACTTTCTTAATTGTCTCTGAAAACTGTTTAGAGAATAAAATATATTTTTTAAATGCTACGTGCAGGTACAATGATTATGTAGATACCTACTTAGGTATCAAGAGGGCGTCGCGCCCCTCCCTACCTCCTGGGGTAGCAGGTAGGCGCCCACGCACCCTATATAAAGCCTAGACCCTGCAATACCTAACCAGAGGGCGGGAGGGCGGGAGGGCGGCGTCCTCCCACCTACCCGAGTCCCAATCACAACCCCCCCCCCGCCCCCTATCTCTCGTCCCCTCCTTAGCCAGAGTCAGCCGCAGTTAGCTTGCCCTGCTCATCAGGCCTCCCCGAACGGGGTCTCACCTGATGGGCAGCCCGCAGCGACTGTGCAGCTGGCTCTGGCAGAAGATGAAGATACAGACCTGTCGTCACAAGACGGCCGCAATGCGGCTCCCAATACCGTGGGCCAGTAGGCCCATGAGATGAAGCCCGGGGAAGGAGCTGAGGCTCGAACCCGAGCCGCCCAGAAGGGGCGAGGAAACCCGACGGACCTAACCAGATCTTAATGTCTTTTAAAGTGAAAAGTATCACTGTATTTCTACTGGTTAAATAATAATATGGTGAGAATTTATTTAGAATACTTTATTACAGTTACTTATAATTTAACTAAATGTTCAGCATGATAATAATTTTTAATGTCTATTGCAGGAACATAAATCTACAAACCGGCCCCGTCGCGGCAGGCCTTCTGGCAGCAATAGAGCCCCTCTGACCATCGTAAGTTTGTTCAATCAACTTCATATACAGGGTACTTCCCTGAATTATTGATGTAATTGATATTATGTGTTTAAAATTGTTTAATCTTATAGGAGGAGCGTCGTGCTCGCAATGCACAGTATGAAAAAGAGCGGCGCGATGAAGCTGCCAATCTCATGGCAGGAATCGCTGAGACACTCGACTGTGAACCCAACGTAAGTGTTTTCATTATCATTTGTTTTATCATATTGTGAGGTATGTTGCATATAATCATAAGTAAATCTAACTTTATCATCTTACTTCAGATTTCCAATGCTGATTTGCTGGCGACGACTATAAGTTACATAGTTAGCAGTAGCGAATTCGAGCCGCTGGATGCATTAAAGAAGAAAAATAAGAAGTTAGAAGCTGAAAGTAAGTTTTTGTACTAGGAGTACCAATTTGAATTAAAGTGAGTTTAAAAAAATATTACCCAACCTTGTTTAATTTGTTTACAGTTGCTGAATGTGAGCGATTGCTTAGCAGACAAGCTGCGGTATCGGAGAGCTACGAGTATTGCAGGATCCCACGGACGCACAGCCGGAGCAAATGTCGGGTTTATATACCTAGAAACAGAACCGAGTCTCTAGCTATGGTAGGCTTCTTGCTTTGACTGTGTCGTTTATTTAATATTGACTTGGGTACTTTTTTAACGCATGACCAATCATGTTTTTAATTGTGCAGGTTATCAAACGGGAACGAGAAGTATCAGTCTTTGATGAGTCTGTCGAATGCGCACGGCCCGCAAAGGTAAACTATTCTTACAAGATTACAATTTGCATTACCTGTGTTCTCAACGAACTTGTGGTAAGAGAAGGTTATTTATTTTTGTGTTTTATATTTTCCAGAAACAAAAGTGCGATGCCACTGACTCATCTTTCGATTTGGAAGCGTTCGTGGCCGCCCAGTATGAGGCGCTTACTGCGCTCAAGGCGAGTGGGGCGGCGTGCGCGCACTTTGCTTACTCCGACATCGATTCAATTGGTAAGATAGATGAACACTTTTATTCTGATTATATTGTTATTGATCATTACTGTAAGAATCACTTTATTAACTTGCTTTGTCTTTGGTTTCAGATACGAGCAGTATGTCATCAGAGTCAATCCCGTCTCCACAATATGACTGCGAGTCATTAGGTATACATAGTTTCCAAATATGCTATTTACATAATTGCAAATCGATTTTGTTTGAAACTGTTTATTTTTATGGGAAATTATATATTGTGTTTCTTGTTCCAGATACAGCCACTAGAACGTCACCCGAGTCCAATTTTTCATCTGAAGATGATATTCTCTCAATTGACTCAACGGTAACTATTACATTTTACATAGGTATCTCCTCTTTCTTCATCCGTACTGAGTAGTTACTAAGTCATTACCACGTTGTTACATTGTTTAGATTTAACCTATTTGTTTGTTGTTTCAGGACTTAAGAATTGGATTGCTGCCAGATGAGGTTATCCATCAATATCTTAACTGACATCGTTTTAGCAGATAGTTTTACCAAGAAGTTTTAGAGTATTAGTAATGTAAATATAATGTAGTATCTCCTGTTGTTTAGTTTTAACGTAATAAATTACCTGACTTAGTAAATTATTTTTACAATGATGACCAATTTCAACTCTGAGTAAAAACAAGCTGTTGTATGATATATATTAAAGAAATAAATGCAAGAAGTATTGACAAAATATTATCTTTTATTCGTTAGCATGCCTACCTAATCTTGGGGTTAATTTCCCATACTAAGTACCTAAGTAGATAATGCATACCTAATGGTAGAACTCTTTAGTCACACACAAACATAATTGGTAAGAGTTGTTTATATTTAGTAATAAAGACAAATTTGAACTTGAGTTTTAAACCATCAAGGTTGCCTCCTTGATAACTTTTTAAGCCCACCGCCGTCCCGCCCGCATACCTAGGCGTGTGCGCAGGTTGTACTCGTAGTACGAAAATTATGGAGGCGTAAATATGCCATCACTTTCACTCATCCGTGAAACGAAATAGTGTTGGTGTTATTGCTGAAATTGTATGAAACAAACCAGTATTTACAAACCGAAAACAAAACTCAGTAGTTTTAAATGCCTTACGAATTTCATAATAACAAATTCAGTTGCTCGTGTTAGACGAACACCGATAGCAACCACAAATCAATTCCGTGAAAATAGTTAATCCCTTTTTAAGCCCCGCCCCCTTGCATTCCAGCCGCGCAGGTAGGTGTGGGCGCAGGTAAACAACACCAATTAGAGCCAAAAGTAAACTGCAAACAATTGTCATCGTGTTTCACATGAACTGATTAGGTTACGGTTCAAAGATATTTATTCTCATAATAATTATTAAAATTCACTTGCATGAGTACAACGCACGTTTATAAAATTACAATTCTTTTGTCCAAGCTTGTATAGTCAAATTAGTTAGGTATAGACAAAAAATATAAAAGTATAAATCTTAATCTTCTCTTTTCAATGCGCTGACTCACAAATATTTTTGAAGCTAAAAGAGACAGTCGAATTCACCATCGGCGACGTCACTATCTCCTTCACTATGCTCACTCATCACAAATGATAAAACTTGGCAATTTTGGAACACTTGATTTATTTTTTACAATATTACAATCACAAAAGCACTAACTAAAATAACAATGTTAGGTACCTACTCACAGAGCTCTTAGTTTACTTCAGATAATATGCACCGTCTCACCTCTTCCAAGGTTCGACCAATCCAATAATATCTCACCGCACCACAGAAATCAATTTTTATAAACCTCATGAACACAAATAAAATGGCGGCATTCGGCAGAGATAGGTACTACGTACTCAAAACAATACTTCTAATTAAAACATTTTAGTTAATAGATTTTTTACAGTAATCAAAACAGTATCACAATTAATTACTTATTTTTAGTCATTTTATAATCTTTTCTATAAGAAAACGTCAGCCAAAAACACAAATCACAAATGACGTTAGACAGGAATACTGCGGGCGTAGACAAAATATTGCATTTTAGTTCAACGATTTCGACTATAAGAACTTTTATAGTTATCAATACAATTTCAAAATTAATTATTTATTTCGAGAAACTCAGTTTACCCCCTAACAATATTTTTGAAGTGAAAACTTCTTTAGCGGCGTTGAGCACTTTTGTGGGATGGGGGAAAAACGTGAAACTCGCGTCAGGACACGTGGGCTGATCGAAAAACCGTAAGACGGTTGGCGAAATTATGGATGTAAGTTGATTTTTCTGAGAGATAAACTTTTTAATGTGTTATTATTATTATTATAATAATAATAATAATAATAATAATTATTATTATTATATATTTTTAAGACTGTCTTTCTCCATCTAGGGATAGGTATTTAACTCCTCTTACGCGGGCCTCAACCAAGCGTCAAAGGGTGAAGTGCTGTGGAACCGGAGTTCAAGATCTTGCGGGTGATTCGGCAAGTGTTAAGGATGGTGGCTTTTTGGAGTAAGGTGATTATTTTATGAGGGATATCTAGTGCTTCCATGCTTTGCTTCAGTAGTTTGGGAACCACTGCTGTGGACGAAATTACAATTGGTATTACATGTACGGTGTGCGCCTTCCATTGAGTTTTTAGTTGAATAGGTAAGTCACGGTATTTGGATATTTTTTCAGATATGGTTGTGTAGGGTTTTATTACTGCGTTGTAAGCAAAAATAAATACCGAGTCGGGCGCGCAGCGAATACAGGCCAGTCGTCTCCCGCTCGTTCTCGAATCTAGACACCTAGGCATACTTACTAGGCTCGTAACATTTAAGTTATTTTCGGACTGTGTAACCTCCAAATTAAGAGACAATATACCCGGACATTCGTGAACTGACTCTGTTGTTTTCGTCATTCCCTAAAACCTTCTGATAGTAATAGTCGGATACGGGATCGAGCACACCAACCACGGTTCACATCGGGCATACAACCACCACGTCAACATGACTGAAACAGAGCAGAAACCAGACGTCATGCAGATATCCGTATCATCTCGTATACCGGACTTCTGGACGGACCAACCGGCGCTATGGTTTATCCAATTCGAGGCAGTCGTCGGACCGCAAAAAGCCAGCGACGAAGCGTGTTACCAGCTTCTTATCGCCAAGCTCGGCAAACAAGTCATCCAGGAGGTGGCCGATCTTATCACGTCCCCACCGGAAACCGGGAAGTACAAAGCGCTGAAACAACGCCTCACCACCGCCTACGAGGAATCGGAGACTCGACGTATCCAGAAACTAATCGGAGACATGCAGCTCGGCGAACAAAAACCTTCACAGTTACTTCGTCGCATGCAAACACTCGCAGGCTCGAGAATGACGCAGCAAACACTACTTGTTTTGTGGCAAAACCATCTCCCGGCAGCTGTACGCACCGTGCTAGCCGCTACCAGCCTCGAGGACGTCGACAAATTATCCGCAGTCGCTGAGAAAGTAATGGAGACCAGCAAACCGATCGAGGTCTCATAGGTATCGCATCAACCGGACGGTCTAGCTGACGCAATAGCGAACCTAACCCTCGAAGTCGCGGAACTACGAAAAAGCAGACAGTACGGAAAACATTCGCAGCCAGCAAGAAATCGCAGCGCCAGCCGAAACGATAGCCGACCAACCAAGTCAAACAACGACAAACGTTTTTGCTACTACCACCATCGGTTCGGGAGAAAAGCGAAGAAATGCCGTGACCCATGCGCCTGGAACGAAAAAACGGAAAAGCCCAAGGGAAACTGAACGCCGTGCAGTCAACGACGGAACACTGCATTGGAGGTACTAACCGTCGCTTATGTATTCTTGATCGCAATAGCAAACTTAGTTTTTTGGTAGATACAGGGGCAAATGTATCAGTCCTTCCGACTAACGATATCAAACGTGCAATGGTAAATACAGATAGTCAATTTACGCTATTTGCCGCCAACGGTACTAAAATAAAAACGTTTGGTACACACACCATGACCTTAGACTTAAAATTAAGACGCGCATTTCGATGGACCTTCATCATAGCAAATGTTAAACAACTCATAATCGGAGCCGATTTTCTAAGCCATTATGAGTTGTTAGTCGACTTAAGTTCCCGAAGGTTAATTGATAACATAACGAAACTTAACGCTATCGCACAAATCTCTATATGTAACGATCCATCAGTCAAAACGATAGACGATAAAAACGAGTATCGCGATTTATTGGATTATTATTCTAGCATAACAAGACCAGTATCTTTCAAAGAACCCCCGCAGCATTCTGTTTTCCATTTCATCGAAACAAAGGGACCACCAGTGCACGCCAGGGCCAGACCTTTGCCGCCCGACCGATATAAAAGGGTAAGGGACGAATTTTTACACATGCAGGAATTAGATATATGCCGACCATCGATGAGCCCGTGGGCGAGCCCATTGCACGTCGTACCGAAAAAAAACGGCGACATACGGCCTTGTGGTGATTACCGGCAGCTCAACGCCATCACCAAGCCGGACCGCTATCCAATTCCCCGCATGGACGACTTCACGTACTTTTTAGCAGGTAAAAAAATATTTTCTCGCATCGACGTTGATAAATCGTATCATTTTATCCCGGTGAATCCTCACGACGTTGAAAAAACAGCCGTCATCACGCCTTTCGGCCTATCCGAGTTCATAAGAATGCCTTTCGGACTAAGGAATGCAGCCCAAACCTTTCAACGGTTTATGCATACCGTATTACAAGGTCTTGATTTTTTATTTTCTTTCGTTGATGACGTCATAATCGGAAGTAATGATGAACAGCAGCACCGCGAACACCCACGCTTACTGTTCGAACGACTTGACAGGTACGGCCTAACAATTAACTTATCTAAGTGTTGTTTCGGGGCTACCGAGTTAGATTTTGTTGGGTATCACGTATCAGCTGAGGGAATACGACCCACAGAGGAACGGGTCCAGGCCATTTCTACGTTTCCAAAACCCACAAACGTCAGCGAACTCCGCAGATTTTTAGGTATGTTAAACTTTTAACGTAAACATTTACCGCACGCAGTCATAAGTCAAAGTATTTTATCGACATATTTACACAACGCTAAAAAGAACGACAAGACACCCATTGTTTGGACAACGGACGCTGAAGCAGCATTCTGCGAATGTAAGTCACAACTGGCTAAAGCAGTCACGTTATCTTACCCGCACACAGACGCTACGCTCGCACTCATGACCGACGCATCGAATACCTGCGTGGGCGCAGTTCTACAACAGCTAGATAAAGGCATGTGGAAACCGCTAGGGTATTTTTCGAAACGTTTATCAGATACGCAACAACGTTATAGCACGTATGACCGCGAATTACTTGCAATATACATGTCCATAAAGCATTTTCGCAAACTTTTCGAAGGTCGTCCTTTAACAATTTACACGGACCATCGTCCACTAGTACACGCGTTCACGAAAATCGGTACAGACTCCGAAACACCGTGACGCATGCGTCAGTTAATGTTCATTAGCGAATTCAGCACCGACATTCGACACGTTAGCGGTGAGCAGAACGTCGTAGCCGACACGTTATCGCGCGTCGCGACTATTTCCTGTCCCACGAGTATTGACTACGAACAATTAGCTGAGTCGCAGGAACACGATGACTACATTGTATCGCACATTCCGACGAGTAAAGTTGCAAATAACAATGTTCAGTTAAAGAAAATGTATTTGCCCGCTTGTAAAAAACAAATATTTTGCGAAATCTCAAAATCTCAAGTTAGACCATATTTGCCTAACGATTTTAGACGCAATGTGTTCGATAGCATACACAATTTAAGTCATCCTGGCATCAAAGCTACGCGTAAAATGATAACCGATAGATTTTTTTGGCCCGGTAGGAATTTAGACATTAATAAATGGGCGAAATCTTGCATTAGTTGTCAACGCGCAAAAATAAGCAGGCACACCATCTCAGAGTATGGAACTTTTCAGGCCGCCGAGCGTTTCGAACACATACATGTCGATATTGTAGGTCCACTACCGATCACTCAAGACGGACACAGGTATTGCGTAACTATCATAGATCGAGGAACAAGATGGCCCGAAGCAACGCCAATCAAGGACATAACAGCTTCCACCGTGGCCAAGGTAATCTACGAAAGTTGGATCACGCGTTTTGGTTGCCCAGTCAAGCTAACCACCGACCAAGGACGCCAATTCGAGAGCCAGCTATTCAACGACTTACTCAGGTACTTGGGAGTCAAAAGGTTGAGAACCACTAGCTATCACGCGCAGGCCAATGGAATGGTCGAGCGCTGGCATAGGACCATGAAGGCAGCGTTGATGGCTCGCCTGAACAACGAGTCATGGATCAGCGAGCTACCAACGGAAATTTTTGGACTTCGCGCAGCCGGACGCAGCGAAAACGGCGTTAGCGCAGCCGAGTATACCTACGGTAAGACTCTAAGGTTACCCAACGATTTTTTCGAAACTACGGAACGCACTTATGATGACGCAACTGTCGAAAATATAATATACTATCAATAATTTAAAACCAATTTCGAATTCGCATCGTGATAATCGCAAATGGTTCATTCATCCCGACTTGCAAACATGCAGTCATGTTTTCGTCAGAGATGACACCGTTCGGAAGCCTTTGAAGACACCGTATGACGGCCCTTATAAGGTCATCTCAAGGGGACCAAAAGTTTTCGAATTGCAGTTACCTAACCGCCGTCAAATATTTCAGTAGATAGGCTAAAACCCGCTTACATTCTAAACAACGCGGACGCCGAAAATACAGTTGCGACATCGATCATAGTTCCTTCGCACGAAACATTACAGAACGATGAGACCGATGACCCCAATCCCCGAAAAACGCGGAGTAGCAGAATCATCAGGCCGCCTGTACGTTTCGATAGGTAAGTAATAAGTAAGTAATCATTTATTTTAAATTAGTTTTGTAGCATCGCTCGGTACAAACAGTCAACGGAACAGACCCATCATTTTTTATCATCATAATGGGACAATACAACTCAAAAGATCAACAAAACATCATTACACAATCAGCACCAATCATTCAGGTAAACGAACTAAAAACCAAAGTGGAGCTGTATGGAGCCATTATCCTACCATTCCTGGCATGTGGCGTAATTATCATCATCTGCATCTTTTGTAACAAGTGTCGCCAAGGCGCCAAACGGTATGTTGGGAACCGCATATCGGCCGCAGTGAACGACATCATAAGGAAGAGAGTAACCACAGGTACCGAGCAAACCCAAATACCTACGACAGTAGTATTTTCTTAGCATAGTTATTTTTCAGTTTACGATTATCAGCATAATTTTCCTCTTTTAGATCCATTTTTTTCCTCAAATGGACATCATGTTTTGACTGAAGGATCACCATTATTGTAACTTCCAATCAATAAAACAATTAATCGATTGTTAACAATGTATTTCAAAATCTTCTTATTTTATAATCTTATAATGTAAACGTACATTTCTAACTCAACGTATGTATTGTAAAACGTATTACATAATACCTACCTATGTAAATGCTAATTATATTGTGTCAAAATTCATCTTAAGAAATACTCTAAGTTATAAGTTGATCTAAAAATAGAACTGTACAACTTTTGTCAATGTAAACATATTATAGAACCTTGCATTATATTCTTAACGTCTACTTAGAACTACGAGCGATATCGTCACACCGCAACATTGTATCAAATATCAACAATAATTGTTATTGTAAGCGCACTGACCGACTCATGTAGGTTCAAGTAACTTAAGAGTGCGTACCTTTTAATTTGTTTCAATTCTATTCGCTTAAAATTTGGTTTATATAATTTCAAATTTCCCAAATTGTAGGAGGGGTGTGATGTAGGGTTACATTACTGCGTTGTAAGCAAAAATAAATACCGAGTCGGGCGCGCAGCGAGCGAATACACGCCAGTCGTCTCCCGCTCGTTCGCGAATCTAGACACCTAGGCATACTTACTAGGCTCGTAACATTTAAGTTGTTTTCGGACTGTGTAACCTCCAAATTAAGAGACAATATACCCGGACATTCGTGAACTGACTCTGTTGTTTTCGTCATTCCCTAAAACCTTCTGATAGTCTCGGAGTGTAGTAAATACCGCGCACACACACACACGCGCAATAGTTGCTTGTATATTGTGTGTATTCGGTATTGCGATGTCTATTAAGTATATTGTTCTGTGTATTTTATCATGTAGTGTTATGTCGGGCCTATTGAAATGGATGGTTTTATCTGTTAATAATGTTCTGTCCCAGTATAATTTGTAATTGTGGTCTTCGAAAACTGTGGTTGGTGAATATTTGTAGTATGGTATCTTCTCTATGACAAATTTCAGTTTGTATGCAAGGTGCTGGTGGATTATCGAAGCAACTTGGTCGTGGCGGTGTTTATAGTCAGTCTGAACTAATGTCTTACAAGCTCCGGTGATATGCTGTATTGTTTCTGGTCCACTATTGCAATGACGGCAGGAATCTAGTTGTATTTCTTTGGTGATGTGTTTTCTATAATTTCGCGTTGCTACTACTTGATCTTGGATTGCTAGCAGAAAAGCCTCGGTCATTATTATTATTATTATTATTATTATTATTACTATTATTATTGTATTCTATCACAAAAATGATAGTACTTTTATATTGATAATAAGAGCAATTCATTCAAAATTATTCCCTAACTATTCCAAAAAATCAAAAATGCACAACGTTGATATTCAAGTTTTCACTTCTGCCGGCACTCCCGGAGTGCATCAGGTAATTTTTTTATCAATTTCATTCGGGATATCCGCCGACGCACAATAACAATTATGGCGGCGAAATTCTTACCAACATCCAATATCGGTTGTAAGTAAAAAGCTCAATAACAATACGTTCACTTCAAATAATAATAACAAGTTCCAATCGTGTCAACAAAAACAATAGTATCAACCTGGTCCCTTTTTAAGCCCCGCCCCTGCGAGCCCCTGTCGCAGATAGGCGTGTGCGCAGGTAGACAAACTATGCTATGAAGTCGGACCAATAAGAATTTATATGGACAACATGTGTATGTTAAAAATCAAATAATTTCACCGATATTAATAATGATGCCAAATTTTTAAGTTTCAACGCGTATATGAGTAGAAATATTTTCAGAAAATTCGAATTGATTAAAAAAAATGTTAACTTATATAACTAATTTGAGTATTCTTACCTAAGTTGGTATCTACCTATTATTAGATCCAAAATATTCCATAATCATATAGAAAACAAGAATCTTATACGAATCTAGCTTGCTGTAGTGTTTTCGTGCACTAGAATCAAACTGAAATCCCACAATTAAATGTGTTTAGTTTATTAAAATGGTGTTACTGCCAATACTGTTACTTTCAAAATTTTCTTGTCTTGTCTAACTGTTTAGAGAGTAAAATATATTTTTAAAACGCTACGTACAGGTACAATGATTATGTGGATACCTACTTAGGTATCAAGAGGGCATCGCGCCCCTCCCCTCCTCCTGGGGTAGCAGGTAGGCGCCCGCGCACCCTATATAAAGCCTATTAGACCCTGCAATACCTAACCAGATCTTAATGTCTTAAAGTGACAAGTATCTCCGTATTTCTACTTGTTAAATAATAATATGGTGAGAATTTATTTAGAATACCTACTTTATCGAAGTAACTTATCATTTAACTAAACGTTTAGCATTATAATAAAATTTAATGTCTATTGCAGGAACATAAATCTACAAACCGGCCCCGTCGCGGCAGGCCTTCCGGCAGCAATAGAGCACCTCTGACCATCGTAAGTTTGTTCAATCAACTTCATATACAAGTACTTCCCTGAATTATTGATGTAATTGATATTATGTGCTTAAAATTGTTTTAATCTTATAGGAGGAGCGTCGTGCTCGCAATGCACAGTATGAAAAAGAGCGGCGCGATGAAGCTGCCAATCTCACTCATGGCAGGAATCGCTGAGACACTCGGCTGTGAACCCAACGTAAGTGTTTTCATTATCATTTGTTTTATCATATTGTGAGGTATCTATACTAATATTATAAAGCTGAAGAGTTTGTTTGTTTGTTTGTTTGTTTGTTTGTTTGAACGCGCTATTCTCAAAAACTACGGGCCCGATTTGAAAAATTATTTTTACGTTGGATAGTCCATTTATCGAGGAAGGCTTTAGGCTATATAACATAAAGATACGACTCATAAGACCACAGCAGAAATGAAAAATGTTGCGAAAACGGGAGAAAGATATTCCTTTTGAGAGCTTCCGCTGCATACGCTGCGAAAACCGCTTAAGTTACACAAAAATCATGTATGACAGGATTGTTCAGCATTAAGAGTTCTATAAAAAAGTCCGCAACAGCATATGTCTATCTTTTATGGTTGACTTACTACAATCTTTTTTATGTTAATAAATTTGTAAAAAAATAATGCATTATTTTTAGAGTTGTATTATACACACAGGTATTTATTCTTATCAAAATAAATACATTCATCATCACGAGCATTTCATTTAGAACCAAGTTGCCCTTTATATCATTTGATTTCAATAAATATCTTAGGAGCTATCACAGTTTTAACATAACTCCGCACCAAAATAATGTTCGCAGCTTAAGTACAACGTGCGCTTGCGCTAATGCGCTAATCTATACTAATATTATAAAGCTGAAGAGTTTGTTTGTTTGTTTGTTTGTTTGTTTGAACGCGCTAATCTCAGAAACTACTGGCCCGATTTGAAAAATTATTTTTACGTTGGGTAGTCCATTTATCAGGGAAGGTTTTAGGCTATATAACATAAAGATACGACTCATAAGACCACAGCAGCAATGAAAAATGATGCGAAAACGGGAGAAAGATATTCCTTTTGAGAGCTTCCGCTGCATACGCTGCGGAAACCGCTTAAGTTACACAAAAATCATGTATGACAGGATTGTTCAGCATTAAGAGTTCTATAAAAAAGTCCGCAACAGCATATGTCTATCTTTTATGGTTGACTTACTACAATCTTTTTTATGTTAATAAATTTGTAAAAAAATAATGCATTATTTTTAGAGTTGTATTATACACACAGGTATTTATTCTTATCAAAATAAATACATTCATCATCACGAGCATTTCATTTAGAACAAAGTTGCCCTTTATATCATTTGATTTCAATAAATATCTTAGGAGCTATCACAGTTTTAACATAACTCCGCACCAAAATAATGTTCGCAGCTTAAGTACAACGTGCGCTTGCGCTAATATATTATAAAGCTGAAGAGTTTGTTTATTTGAACGCGCTTATCTCAGGAACTGCTGGACAGATTTGAAAAAATATTTCTGTGTTGGATAGCTTATTTATCGAGAAAGGCTTTAGGATATAAAACATGACGCTGCGACGGGAGGGGAGGGAGCAAACTAAAATCGCGCGGACGAAGTCGCGGGGGACCGCTAGTGTTGTAGGTATATAATCAAAGTAATTCTAACTTTATCATCTTATTTCAGATCTCCAACGCTGATTTGCTGGCGACGACTATAAGTTACATAGTAGCAGTCGGGACTTCGAGTCGCTGGATACTTTAAACATAAGTACGTAATCATAGTTGAACCTATCTAAAAAAATAAAAATGAAAACAAAAGTGAACTACCCACATTTTCATGAATAAATAGACTAAATATGAAATTGACTATAGGAGATTGTTATACATTTAATATTCATTTTATGGTGTCAAAAAAAAAATTGAAAATCCTTTGGTAGCGGAATTATCCTGGTGGGTCCGCTGGTGAGTATGCTCTCCGGCGGGCCCACATTCATTTTGATTTTACATCAAATCTATAGATATACATTTTTTTAAATTAAGTCCACAATTATACACACATCATTATGTACATTTTTTTTCTTGCATATTAAATTCACCAATCTCAAGGTGGTCCCGCCCCGGAGCAGCACACAGTTTTTGTACTAGGATCACCAATTTGAATTAAAGTGAATTTGTAAAGTTTATTAACCTTGTATTATTTGTTTACAGTTGCTGAATGTGAGCGATTGCTTAGCAGACAAGCTGCGGTATCGGAGAGCTACGAGTATTGCAGGATCCCACAGACGCACTCTTCTTTGATTGTGCTTCTTGCTTTGATTGTGTCGTTTATTTAATATTGACTTGGGTACTTTTTGAACGCATGACCAATCATGTTTTTAATCGTGCAGGTTATCAAACGGGAACGAGAAGTATCAGTCTTTGATGAGTCTGTCGAATGCACACGGCCCGCAAAGGTAAACTATAATTATAATTTTGCGTGACATATAAAGGTAAAACATGGATGATATATTTTTAGGGTTCCGTAGCCGAATGGCAAAAAACGGAACCCTTATAGTTTCGTCAAGTCTGTCTGTCTGTCCGTCCGTATGTCACACCCATTTTATTATGTAACCATAAGCATCACACTGTTGAAAATTGGTAGGAAGATGTATCCTGTTAACCGCTATACGATTCTTATATAAAAAAAACCGACTTCAAAACCAAAATGCACTAAAAAGTCTTAAATAAACTCTTCACCATTAAAAGGAAAGGAATCCGTTTTAGGCAAACATTTTCTTTTTGGAGTCGGTGCCATCACTTTGACCATCAAGCATCAACTATCACAGCACCGACTCCAAAAAGAAATTGTTTGCCTAAAACGGATTCCTTTCCTTATAATGGTAAAGAGTTTATTTAATACTTTTTAGTGCATTTTGGTTTTGAAGTCGGTTTTTACTTTTTTAAAAGTTTATTTTATTTCTTCATTTTTAGTGATTACATAAGAGGGGGGGGGGAGTTGCACCTTATGATTCTATTTTTTAAGAAGCTACAAATTACCTATCATAAGTTCCGTCATTATAATTACTGAACTCCTAAGCGTTAAGGAGTTCCACCATCAGCTCAGCCTCACAAGATGTTGACTATCAGACGTAACAACATGTCAACATTAAGATTCTAGTAAAGAAACACTATACATGCCTTTAAAATTTGAGGGTTTCCCTCAATTACACCAAGATCCCATCATCAAATCCCAAAATGGAAAAAATGGGACCAACTAGAAGGTACACCCTCTAAGTAGGCGAAAAAAATTTTCGATTCAGTCGACAAACGACTGAGATATGAGGTAACATACATACAAAAAAAAAAATGATTAAAAAAAAACATACAGTCGAATTGATAACCTCCTCCTTTTTTGAAGTCGGTTAAAAATAAAAATAAAAACATTTTGGCTTCTTTAGGGGGGCTTCCATACATGAGACTAAAACCAAATTTTTTTTTTTTGTCAAACCTATGCGTCGGTGTTTTAAAATTGACATAGAGGTTCCTTAAACCATTTTCTTTTAAAGTCTTAACGTTTCATAGCTAGACGCTTCCAAAGTGGTAAAATGGGCGTCCCCCATCTTACTTCTAAAGTAAGCGAGTGTAAATTTTGAAAAAAATATATAATGTAGATCATAACAAATACTTTCAACGAAAATTGGTTCAGACGGGATCGAACGAGAAGGTTTTGAGATATAGCACATTTTCAACAACCGCAAACATAACTTGGTACTTCATACAAACACTATGAAAAACAATATTTGCTGTAAACAAAATATTGTGGTATTTTACTAAGGGGAATTAATTGGATTCCCTAATTCAGTTAAAGTTTGGCACGGAACCCTTAGTGCGCGAGTCCGACTCGCACTTGGCCGGTTTTTTCTGTTATTTACACCATCTGAATATGACCATGTTTTAGGCAAATAAAGGTTTTCATTTTGATTTCATTTATCCCAGTGTTCTTAGTTCAGCGTTCTTAGCCATGTTTCATGAAAATCTGTTCAGCCGTTTGAAGATCATCTACTTTCTTTCTAGTTGTCCGATCGATTCGAAATTTTGTAGTTTTAGTTAGTTTGGATGGAGTGTTTTCCGCACTTAGCCTCACGATTAGAGCATTGTGCGTATGTTCCTTCATATTCTAACCAACCCAGGCTTTCCCAGAAAGCTAGTAACTTGTTCAGATTACCAAAGTCCTGGGAATACCCCTGAGGATTTAAGAATATTCGCCCTTTGTTCTACCACACTTGTGCACTCCATGAGCACATGATGTGGTGTTTCTTCTGCCCTCATGCATCCTCTGCATAGGGGGCTTTCTGTGACACCTATTGTGAAAAGGTGTTTGTTTAAGAGACTATAACCACTGGTGCCTATGGCTACGTGTAGTTTGTCTCTTGGTAATCGGATGAGGTTGCGGGAAAGCCTTTTCGATGCTTCCGGAACAGCCTTCTTTGTTTGCCTGCAACCATCGCCATTTCTCCATTCTCATTGGCGTGCTGCTTCAGTTTCTTCACGTACCAAAGTTCTTATTTGGGCCAGCGGTAAGGGCAGTAAAGGTTCCGGTCTATACAGGGTGTCTGGGATAGCTTTAGCGATATTGGAGGTACAGGGTGTCTGGGATAGCTTTAGCGATAGTAAAATCTTACCTACCTCGATGGTTTTAGTATGGAAATAAAATTCACTTTTCAATACGTACCTCCAATATCGCTAAAGCTATCCCAGACACCCTGTAAACTGTTGTCGCTGATCCCCTCTTGGCTAGTTCATCAGCTGCGTCGTTACCTAGTGAGTTCTGTGTGCTTTGATCAATTGCAAAGTTACCTCATTTGTGTTTGCTATGAACTGTAATAGTGCTTTGTGACACTCCAAAATAAGGACAGATGTTATGCTGTTGTTTTTTAGGGCTTGGAGCACCGATGCACTGTCCGAGACGATTTTAATATGTAGGTATTTTACGTCTCTGACTGCAACTGCCTGTGCTGCCCTAGTGATGCCGATGTATTCTGCTTGGAAGATAGTGTTTAGCTTGTAGACAAGCTACACTGTACCTGAAGAAAGTTGTTGATATTTTGATGTTTAGGTCATTTGACAAAACACCAGCTCATGCACCCTGTGAGGTTTTGGAGCCATCTGTGTATACCCGAACCTCTTTTATGCCTGAGCTGTCTCTAGGCTATTCCATGAGTTGGATGTTATAATTTCGGTTAAAGATATTTTGGCATGGTATGCTGTCCATGGGTGTGCCTAAAAGTGGTCTTTCTTTCAGAGGCCCAACTAGGATTGTTGAATGTTCCCTGTTACTTGCATACAACGCATTCGTGCTGAGGACTCCTTCTCTGCATGGTGTGGCATTAGTGCCGGTGTACCACAGGGTGCCGTCTTATCTCCTCTGTTCTCTATTTTCATTAATTCAATTACCTTCGACCTGACTTCTTCCTACCATCTGTATGCAGACGGCCTTCAACTTTATGTTAAGAGTAGCATTAACGAACTCCCTACAGCAGTACAGTCTCTAAATCAAGACCTGAATCACCTTTTGCAGTGGAGTAGATTGGCAGTAAGCCCAAATGACTTGCATTTGGGCTTACTGTCAATCATACCACGGGGTCTCATTCGGTACATAAGTTACATAGCCTTTAAAATTTCTCAATAGATGGCGACACGTGTATAGCTAGCGCAATTACTGTTTATTAGATAGACTAAAATCCTAAGATACGTGAAGATAATACCCGAAAAATATGTTAATAAACATTTTCAGTGGTTTAAAAGAGAAAAAAACTCAATACCATTGTTTTTTTCCATAATTGGCAAAAATAGTGTAAAAAGCATAAAAGCATCCTTTTACTACCCTCTAACCCTCTGTCGGCATACGACAAAACTATGTGGCATGGTGGAAAGTTGACAACAAATTAGTATAGATGGCGCATTACTATGAATGCGTTTCATTTGACCAGTAATGCCAGACGGTAATTTCAAGTAGACTTGTGTAGCTCGCGAGAGAAAGATAAAAAACCTCTCTCACCCAAACGGCTCATATATCCGTAGCTCACTTGTGTTTCAAATAAATCTCTATATCCGAGTGATAAAGTTGAATTTTCAGATATACTAACTGAGTCGAAGCCGGTGATAAAGAAAGACGGCTTCATTTCATTTCTAGAGCGAAAGAAAGAGAAGGGAAGATACGTTCGCAGTGTGCGTAGGTATTATGACCGAACCGAGGCTCGGTAAAACGGTAGAATCTGTATGTTCTCGTAGTGTTAACAAAATAAAGTTCAATTTGTATTGCGTGCGGTTCTATAAATATTGGCTGGTTGAATGTTTGTTGACGTTTTTTTAATTTCTTTTGTGATTAGAGCCGGCGCACTTCGGATGTCGGAATAATAGCAAGTTTTTGGACTACTGAATGCGACAACTTAATTTTATTAGTAAACAAACATTGAGTTAGTTACTTTTCAGGTGTTTTAAATTCAAAAACTGTCATTAACATTTTTTATCTAGGTTGACAGTTCTAAGCCTGCTTAGTATGAAGGAAAATCAAATGGTTATTATTTTCTTTATAAAGTAGTATAAATAATTAACGTACGTAATAAGTATAAAACGTACAAAAAACTGTGAGCTTCTTATTAGTAGTTATGTATTGTATGACAACAAACAATAGCATATCCTTATTAAAGGGTTTTTGTTTATATTATATAGAATCATTCGCATCATCGTAAGTAGCTCTTTACTCATTCGGCTCTCTCTGATATAACGGCTCATTTTGATCTCTCGATATAAAGTTACGTAAAGATCGTTCGCTTCATCACCCAGTTAGTGAGATAAGGATATATTGACGACCCGTCTGGTGTAGTGGTCGAGAAATCGCCTACGACGCAGCAGGTGCGGGTTCGATCCCCGCACAATACAAACATTTGTGTGCATAAACATGACTGTTTGTATTGGTCTGGGTGTTTTCTATGTATATCATGTATGTATTTACAAACAAAAAGTATTTAAGTATTATATCCGTTGTCTGGCACCCATAACACAAGCTTTGAGTAGCTTACTTTGGGGCTAGATGGCGATGTGTGGGAATGTCCAAAGGATATAAAGGAAAGGAAAGGATATATCTTTTGCTCTTCTAAGCCGTAGCGTGATTTTTTATAGCCCAAAACCTTCGTCGATTAATAATATATCCGACACATTTTTTTTTATCGGTTCAGTAGTTTGTGAGATTAGCGCGTTCAAACAAACTAGATTTCAGCTTTATAATATTAGTTATAGTAGTACAAATAAATAGAAAACTCATTGTATGGCCAGAATTAAATTCTAACTCCTTAACGATAGAGACTAACCACGATGTTAGGAGATTTTGTCACATTATTAGGTACCTACACATATTGATAGGCAACCAACGCTAAGAGCGTGTGCAAAATTTTGGTTGTTCGAGTAGGTTCTTGCCGTTTAAGGACTTTGAATAATTCAAAAATATCTCTTGTCTGCATTGCTCATATTATTTGATAAGTATTAATTACTCAAAAAATGATTTTCTGGATATAAAATCTGATTTTGTTTTATTTATGACCAGTTTTTGGCCGTGCTGACTTGCAACTGAATTTTGTACTATAACTATTTTTTACATAAATAAATGTATCCTAACAATGGAGACTTTAAACTATAATCAAAAAACGAACAGACTGCGCGGGACATATTATAGTGCACAAGTGTCTGCGCAAACCTGTGGACCTCTGGTGCAGCCGTCACTTTAAAGTGCGACCTTCTAACCGCTGCGCTACCGAGGCAGTTTAAACGATTAGACCATGAACGAATGATGACAAACCTCAATATAATTAAAATCGACTTTGAAATTTATTTTAATATTTATATTTAGCTTTTTTTACTACGCACACCTAATAAAGTGCAATAGGCTGGGTTAAATCTTGCACCTGACAAATAATGTGTTTTCTTAAAATTTTAAATAAGTGATTATGTGTATTTTTAAAAAAAACTTGGCAAGAAAAATTAGGTTGCCTCTCCTACATAAGATTCGCATTGGGGAAAAATCAACATGTATCTTGACGGTGGCTGAATTATCACACACACTGATTGATATCCGATGAATTAGTCAATGTATTAAAGATGCTGGATAATCTTGATATTGTGCTGTTAACGTTGACCGAGCCTCTCACCTCAACAGATATTGAAATGTACAGGGACAAGAAGAAAATATTAACGAACACTCATATAATACTTACTCCAGTATCTATTGGAAACTGAACTCTTGAATTGCGTATTAAGCGGTAATTATTTGGATTTTTAATCCTCAACGTGAAATAGGAACTTCAAACGGATGCAACACATGATTTCCAACTATGGGCTTCATAAAAGAGCTAAGTTTTCTTCGATCTCGAAATGAAGAGATGCGTAAAGCAAAAGTATGTAACTAACATAACGAAACAGTGAGCTGAAGTGGCAATAGGCAAGGCCCATAGCGGAAATGATGATGGCCGTTGGGGCAGGAAAAATCTACATTGGAGCATCAAAAGTCAAGTGAAGATGTCTACAAGCATACGACTTTGTATAGATTAAAGGATCACCATACATGAATACTACCGTTTAAAGGTTTCATGGAGGGGGTTTATGTACAGTGTCCATCCTGGGGCTATTAAAAATGATGATAATACTCAAAACCGCGTGCTTGTGAGTTACTAGTTTGCGCAAGCGGTGCAAATCCCTGGTGCGCAGGGTGAGGGCCAGTCGCAATAGAGTACCTACCGTAGGCATTCGCACAGCGATTTGACTGAAGTTACCAGAACCATTGTGATATGATTCATGCGCAGTCAATATAATATTTTTTTGAAGTTATAATATTTAATATTTAATATTTAATAAATTTTATTGTAATTTTATTTAATAATGATGCTTTTGATGATTGAATTAATTTCATAATTTATTTAAATCTTTTTTAACAGCCAACATAGTTATTCAACCCACAATCGAAATATTTTCATTCATTGGCTCCTAGGCCAGAGACCTCAAAATATACTTAACTATAATTAGAAAATGATAACAATTCCATTGCAGTTGTTAGCCACCCCAACAATTCTGTTTTGTATGAATTATCAAACAAAATGAAGTAGTATATTATTCATTTAATTTCTGTTAACATGCAGTAAAGTTACAAATAAAACCATTGATGTGTGTGATGACATTCAGTGATCAACACCATTTTCCGAAAATTCAAAAACGATATCTTAAACGGCTAACGGCCGGTTGCTAATAAATATCCTTTGGACATTCCCACACATCACCATCTAGTCCCAAAGTAAGCTACTCAAAGCTTGTGTTATGGGTGCCAGACAACGGATGTAATACTTAAATACTTTTTTGTTTGTAAATACATACATGATATACATAGAAAACACCCGTAACATTATGCGGGGATCGAACCCGCAACCCGCTGCGTAGTAGGCGATTTCTCGACCACGGTTGCTACGTAATTAATTATTTTTAATTACTATTATCATTACTATTTATAATATCAATCACAAATAATAGTATTTCGTTCGTTAAACCTAAACATTAGAGAATTGTTGCCAGGTGGCCATGAACTGACGTCTATTCATCCCATAATTTTCGCGGTGTGTTCAAACTCGACGATGTTAATTATTTTACTTTTTTACTTAAAGCCGATTTTACCAACGTCAAATAAGAAATATTCGTCAAATATGGTAAAAAACGCCTAATTTGAAAACGCCACAAATTAATCTACCCCGAGACAGCTTGGTGTGAAGAAAATTACAAGTTAATGTTAAACTTTTCCAGAATGTTTTTCTTTTATTTGATAAAACGTTTATTTATGTATAGGTAAGTGATTTTGCTTTTCACAATTATAAGTTTTTTTTATTGATTCTGAAGTGACTGTAATTCTTACTCACTCTATAGGTATTTTGCGCGGGTGTCAAGATTCAACGGAATCCTATACGGTTTTTAAATTTTATTAGATAAAGACGCATAAATGGTTTCAATTAATAATTAATAGTATACTAACTTGCGCTTATGCGTTATATTGTAGACTAACAAAATGCATCGTAGCAGTAATATCTTACGATTTAAGCATAGAATAGATTAACGTCTATTGTTTTTAGTGTTTTTTTTTCTTCATTTTTATGTGTTTGTAATACAAATCATCATGTCATAATATAATCATAAATCTTAATGCACATAAAAAGGAAGAACGAAAAAAACACTAAAGATTCTGTAACTCAACTACGAACAATATCGTTGGAGGAGGAAAGTGAAGCAATGTTAAGACAAGTTATATATCAAGGTCAGGCTGGGTACGCACAGTGTCATTAATTGTATTGTATCATTGTATTTTGTAGTAATCGATAAATTTGTAGAGCCAGTAAGTTAAAGTACTAAAAATGAAAATAAGTATTGAATTTTATGCAAACTCAATTATCTTAAATAATGTTTTTCCATAAAAGTAACCAAACGTCCTGATAAAACATACTGAAAACTGCATCAAAACTCGCGGACAAATACCTACCTAGTACAACAGAGAATCTCCTTTTTTGAACTCGGTTGAAAACTCAATGAAATAAGTTGTGTGCTTAAACATAATACCGGGATAAACCCATCCATTAACCACAATGAGTGACTTTTTTAATCAAGTATTTTAGCGTATAAATAGACAATTGATTCCGAGAAAGTGTCCAGCAGACGCTACGAGTGGGCATAGGTCGTACTTGCTAATTCAAGTACCAGGTCTTAAAAGTGCTGCGCAGGCGTATCGCCTCGCTGATGCTCCGTGCGCGCGGGAGCCCTAACACCATCCTGAATGTCCTCAGTCAGAAGCCAGACTGCCCTCTTCTGCAGCACTGGACGAAAGTACATACAAGTGTGCCTGGTGCTCCAGAGAGTGGCCGATATTTAAATTAAATAATAATAATTATAATAGAACAATGAATAACTTTATTAATTATAATTTAATTTATTTTGTAATTGACATATTTTTAGTATTTGTATTTGATTCGACTAATTTTAATTTTAATTTAATTGCAATTTACTATAATTATTTTCTAAATTTAAAATTATTTTGTGTTTTGATATAATTTTATACTTTATGGACATCGTCTGAAATAAATGGACTTTATTTTATTTATTTATTTTATTTTAAAAAGTACGTCCATAAATCAGCACCAGGGCTCAAAACCAGGTATCAAAGTAAACATACCGGTTCACCGGCCACTACCCCTTTTCGGCCACTTCGCACATTATTTTGAATAATAAACAGTGTATTGGCAGCTTCTTTCCAATTTCACGTCATTCGACTCGGACGACGTTCACGGTTCATAATCCAACGGCTTAACCTGGAAATTTGCAATCTGAGCCCTCACGCGCCATTTCAAAATTTGGTGTCTGGAGGCGTGGCAAATTTAGCCAAAAAAATAGCAGGTGGGTTGATTTTCAAAGGTGAGTTTTTGAGTGTTACGATTGTACGAACACATAAACCAATTCATTCACCTATGTAAATATATCATAACATAAACCAATTCATTCACCTATGTGAATGAATTGGTTTTTGTGTATGAAGCATGTGTTAATTCAATATTAAAGTGCCCAAACTGACCAAACTTTTCATAATATGTAGTATTTTTGATGGTCGGACAATAAGTTATCGTTTAGTTTAAAAATCCTCTTTCCGACCGGGTGGTCGGGAAACCAGTTTACTTACGTCATTTTTCTTTGCTAATATTGCGGAAACCTTATATTTACAAACAGAGATCCTATTATAATAGTAAACAGCTTTAATTTTGTAAAGAGAAAACTAGATTCCGGCCGCCCGTTTACCTGATAGTTCCAAAGATATGACCTTTAAAAATACCAAAAGTGTGACGGCCGATAGCTAGTCTTCACAAAACCTATTTCCGGCCGTATTTATTAAAAGGCGTGACATTTTTTTGATTACATTGACAGAAAATCAAACAATACCTTCTATAGAATTTTCGAATAATGGAACGGGAACTGCAAGTTTTAGATCCAGACCCACTAGCCACTGTTAGAGTTATCTTCTGTTTTTTTCTTATTTATTATTTGTTTTACTTTCATTCTATTATGAGCCCTATGTGCTATTGAATAACACTAATTTTCCTACCTTGCATTAGGTGGCCGATAACCAGTGCATTGGTGGACGATAACTGAGTAAAAAGGCCGATAACCGGTATATTTGCTATATTTACAAATAGATTTTTTTTTTAATCATGTATCACTACTACGTCTATTAACGTTAGGTATTATGAAACTAGACTATTGTAGGTCCAAATGTTTTATTTTTTTAAAGTCTTGACGTTCAGCATTATGACAGAAATCAACTCTGAAGTCAACAAGTCGCTTAAACGGCCGATAACCGGTATTTTTACCCTACTTAGATTTTGTTCGTGTGATAGTTTTTTTACGTGTAGATATTTTACTAGATTTTTTCGGTAAATAAACACACGAAAAAAGTTCGATTGTCGCGAGAATCGCCCTCCTGGTTGGGAGGTAAATACCTACCAATTTTGCTGCATATAGAAGACAATGTACAAAACGAAATACCTACTTTAAGGAAATACTTTTCGTTTGAGCCTTTGAGTTTCTTATCGGCGCCCAGGAGCCCTATTTTTGAATCACTCGCTTCGAAATGGCGAGTGATTTTCGTTCGACAACGAGTTTTTTCTATGGATTTTAATTCATCTTCGAACGAAAATCACTCGCCATCTTGAAGCGAGTGATTCAAGAATAGAGCTCCTGTGCCTCTATTTTTGAATCTCTCGCTTGGATATGGCGTGTGATTTGCGTTCGAAAACGAACAAATAATCAACGAAAATACCGTGAATAAGGACGTGAGTAGGTACTCACAAAATTTAGATATATTTATTCAAATCCCTTCTGAATGGATTTCAACTGGTTTTCATTCCAAAATTGGAGTATAATCAGTGAATGTCATACGCCATCTTGTCGCGAGTATTTCAAAAATAGGGCCTCCGGCTCTATAGTGCCTACTAAAATAAGTTGAAAGTATTTAATAGAAAATGCATCCATATTTCGATACGCATAAGGCGCAAAATCGCATTAGCAAGAAAAATACTTGAGTATTTTTCGCAATTTTTGACCTCTTTTTATGAGCGCAAGGTTTAATTTCACTAAAACCCCAGATAATATAATACTACTAGTACTAAAACGGTCTTCTTATTATTTAGTATTTCGGGGAAGCCGGTACCGCTTGCAGCTCATTAAAATACTTTCATGCTCTTGATAAACTATATTCGTAGTATGAAAGTAATGTAACATTCTTTAGACATTAAGGATTATTGATACGACATACGACCGAAATTACAGCATGTCAAAGATACGGGATCTTTTACGAGCGCGTATTTTTGATTCTGGCTTAACTGCTGGCAAATAAATTCAAAATGTTACTAGGTACAAACGTATTGATATAAATGAATATATATCTATGTACAAATGCTTAACGCCAGATATGCTTATTAATTATGGCAGTATGGCTCAGAGCTTATCCCATTCCTTGCAGAATCAGAAAGAATCGAAAATCCAGGTAGGTAGGTACCTACTCTTCATTCTTCATCTATCTCTCTTTTACCTAAGATACATAATTCACACATCAAAAAAGATTGCGATCACTTTGAAAAATCTAAATCTTTTTTGTTGGGGTTAATGATTTATTACATATTATTATTACACAGGACTTTTATACAGACAGGGTCTTCTAACAAAACCAATGATCGACCGCCAACGTGCGGTATATATACATCATACAGATTACGCTCACCAAATTTGAGAAAAAAAAATCAGGCTAGTTTCAGAGATCAAAAAAGTAGCACTTTTAAATGTGTAAAAAAACACACTATTTGCACCTGTTTACTATACAACACTGTCAAATGCGCACGCACACCAACAAAGCCAGCCGTCATATGTCGGTTCGCCGCGCCGCGGCAGACGCAAACAAAGGAGCGGTATCCTTTGTGTCTGGGCGGGTGGCGGCGTTCTTCTTTCGCCGTCCACACGCGCGCGTGTGACTTTTATTGCATCCATCAGTCGCAAAATCATTTTGCCACGTAAAGGACGTCGACTGAATTTGATATTCACTTATTGCAAGTAGTCAAGAACGGCCTGAACAGTAAACAACAACAGTCTTCCTGAAGCGGCTAGACGGGTGGACTTGAGAGGTCTGGCGGGTGTTCCTCTACAGCACGGACATCTTGGCCTCCGTGTATTCTTCCTTCGGGTTCGGCCGTCGTGGTTCAGGGTGGGCCCGGTGCCCTGGCTGGCGCGGCGCCCCACCTATCTACCTACGTGAAGAACATGACATTGTTTATACCTACGTACGTGAAGGACATGGCATTGTTTATGAAGAGAAGATGACTGTGATTTTGTTAAGTGCGTGATTACGTAGAATTGTACCAGTTTTACGCAGAAGTTATAAAAACATTCTAAATCGTGTAACAAGTGATACGTGATGATATGTATCGAAACTTTAGACATTTAGTGTTATATTACCTACCGTTAATCCTTAACTAACATTCCCGTAAATAGGTAACTTTTTTATGAATTAGCTAAGACGCCATGGAATATTTTTTGTTTTAGAGGGCTAAAATAATTGTTTATTAATAACAACATTATCCACGAGTATTTTACGTTTCAAAATAAATTGTTGCATCAATGTCGTATTTTCTTTATGCTTATCTATATCCTTAGCCTGCTTATACCAAAGGAATCATTGGCTTATATCTCTTTTGAGGTTTAGGTAGGTAGGAGACTTAATTTTTTGCATAATAGAATCAGTTAACTGTTTAGGTAGGTAAACACTACAACGCCTTTGTCTTACAATTTCTTGCCTGGCTGATTATTTATTTTGGTTAGGCAACGTTAATTAACATTATTGATAAGGTTGTGTCTGTGATTATTTTAGTAGTAGGAGTAAAAAGGAAAGACTGCAACTATAAAGTAAGTATGCAAATCTGCCACTAACTCCGTAAACCCCCAGATTATTCATTTAATTTACACAGCTTGTTTGAAAGTTTCTTTCATTCATAAGTGTCTAATGAGTAGGTAGACAAAACTGGGGGCCTACTCTGTAAGACGTTGCACGTTATTTCGGCTAAAGCCATCTTGCTCGCTCCCATGTTATCCTGGTACGGGTGACTGAGATGACTAGGGTAGAAAGCATTAACATTTGACTTACAGAGCAGATACCTTTGGTTCGTATGAATGTATAGGTATATAGGTAGAAGTATAGCAGGTTTCCTTATATAGAAGTGAATTAGTATGTTAGGAAACATAACTTTGAAAAAACTCTACAAAACTAGTTTTGTTAGACTCTGTATTATAAGAAAACAAACAACAAATAGGGTTTCTGCTTCAACGCCCAAGCGGTCGCATGAGACCGCATAACAATGGAATTTTTATTGTGTATCGTTCAAATACGCTTGAGGGATAAATACAATAACATCTTTAAAAAAATAAATTACCTTATGCGAGTGATCACATTTTTATTTATTTGTGTAGGTACCTACCCAAATCTGGATGCAATCGTATCGACAGCCGAAGCTGAAATCTACTGGTCGCACACGAAAATAAATTTAGCGCCATCTATTGATGAAGTTAATACGTGGACTGCAGTGAGTTTAGCGCCATCTATTGAGGAAGTAAAAACGTGGACTGTATTGCGAGCAACCGATGTGCTTTTATATCGGCAAGTCCAGTCTACTCCAGTAGCTCCATCTAGTCCGTATTGTAGTCTTCCAAAACCGCCCGTTACTATCACCCGTTTCGGCGGAACCGTTTTCTTGTATGAGATGAGGTATCTGTACTAGTAGTATTATATTATCTGGGATCATACCAAATCGCAGGTTATTATTGTTGGTGGCCCTCGATTGATCTCAAAGATCGACAGAGATTTACTGCCTCCAGTTATATTCGACGGTAAATTTCCATTTTGTAATGTGGTAAAAAATTTAGGCATTTATATGGATATATATGGCTCTTTATCTTGAGAGAAACAGATCAGCGAGGTAAGCAGGAAAGTCTATGCATCGGCTAGTTCTCTAAATCGACTGCGTAATTTTCTACCGATACCTACCAAAATTGCTTTTGTACAGGCACTGCTGCTTCCCATTCTTGACTATGCTGACTGTAGCTATCTAGACCTCACTGAAAAAGTTTCTTAGTAAACTTGAACGCCTCCAAAACTTCTGCATTCGAATTATTTTCGGCTTACGTAACGTACGACTTCCGTACTCTGCAGCTTGAGTGGCTTCCTATACGTTTGCGACGTAATCTTCACGGGAACCCATCACTTAATCGCAATTTTCTTCATCGATTTTTACTTCCCATAAAACGATTCGCAGATGTTTCAAAATAATATTCAACAAATTCTAGAATCTTGTTACCACGGACGAGTAAAAAAAGCTTGTTACATCACAATTTCATTTGGTCGAATGCTTATTATCTACAAACTTACTTCATCGTTACTTATTTTCATAAATTACGTATTTTATCGAAGTAACGTTAGCTTTCTATTGTTACCCATTATTTTATTTTCACGTAAGTTTCAATATGCAGAATTCTTGAAACATCGAATATCACTTCACTAAAGTCCTTATTTCCAAACGAATTTATTAGTAATATTATATTGCATACTTTATTTGTAGACAATGTAAAGCATAACTGATCTATTATAAATATTGATTTAATAAATAAATTGCGTTAATCCCGACTCGCCGTGAACTCCTCGCCGTGGTACTAGTCTGCCCAATACTAGAGTGTAATTCAAAAGCCGGAGGCGCGGAGAGAGAGCAGCCTCCGCCCGCTGTAACAAGGTGTAGGCGAGCGTGGGTGACTGTGCCTTGTTACGCAAGGGCGACGAGGCTGCTATTCCCGCAGTGCCGGAGACGAGAAAATCCTAATGCATGCTGCTTGATTGCATGCCTGCTTCCTTGCTGCATGCATGCATTAATGCATGCCTGCTTGCTTACTTGCATGCATTAATGCATGCATGTATGCCTTCTTACTTGCATGCGTATGCATACGCATGCCTTCTTAGGCAAGTAAGAAGGCATGCGCATGCTTGCTTACTTGCATTAAAAGTTATTTGAGAAAAAAATATATACCATTACAGATTGAAACAAGATTTTATGAAAGGTTATATCGATAACTTAATAATTCTATGAAACATTAGTTTGATATATCGTTATTCTGCTTAACAAAACAGTTGCGAAACATTTTTTGGTGAACTGTTATTCGATGTTATGAAACGACGATTATTAACTATTCGATTAATCAAGAAAAAAAGATATTAACATTCATTGAATAGTTTTCTGTGGAATGAAATTCGATATCAACAAATTCTGTGTTATGATAGATACCCAATCTTCACATCATTACTCTGTTGTACAATGTTCTTTTCAATCCAAAATCTCCCCCCCGTCTCAAGGAAAATTTTCACTTTCTGCAATCCGCCAACGACCATTAACATGCGTTCTTGCCGTCGGCTGCACCTTTCCTTTCCTCCTTTCTCCTATCAACGTTCGACTGTGGAATTCTCTACCACTGCTTATCCGACAATCTCACTCAGTCCATTCCAGTGTTTAAAGCTAGGGTAAAAGCGCACTTCCTTTCGCTTTAAAAAACTGACGGAATTGTGTGTAATGAATGGGTCTATTATATGTACCTACGTATATTATGTGTATTTATTAATTTGTTGTATTTGTGGTGGGTTTCAAGAAAACCCCATATTAATCATAATGAATAGGTACATTTTAATTAATACATAATAATTTTTTTTATTGTATTTGTAATATGACGTGTGTTATATGTTTTTTTTATTACGTATATTTTATTAAAGTGTAATATTAAAATATTAGCTATATTTTGCACACCGCTTTCTACCTCACTTATAAACGTTGTTTCCTCTTCCCAATGGTTGTCCGGAAGAGACCGCTTCCAGCGATAAGACCGCCAATTATGTGCAAATGTTGTTTTTTTTTCAGTAATGTTATTGTTTCTTGTGTTCTTACTTGTGCAATTAAGAATATTTATTATTATGTTTTGTTTCCACAGTCCGTTTGCTTTTGTAGTGTAACTTCAATTATATTGAAAATATTAGATAACGTAAACTGTTCAGTCGTTTGAAGATCTTGGGTTCTTTAACATTGTCATAAATTCTCTTTAATAATGAGGGAATCTGACTACCAACACCCTCTCCATACTATGTATGTCGTATCGATTCCAAAGTCTGTACCTTTGAAAAAGAATATTTTCCATCACTTACTTAAATGATATTGAAATAACATGTAACCATGCCTTTAATTAGATTTTCATTTAAGCTTCTAAACACTAGATTAAGAACTTAGAATTGTGGGTTAATAAATAAATCATTTTAACAGAGTATTTATATTTTACATTTAATCTAGTCTTCTAGAACAAAAAACAATTTCGGCTCATTTAGTGAAATCTACCGGAAATTAAACTACGATCTACTGACCTAACAATCACAATAATGATTTAATTACTACAATATTGTCGTAGAAAAATATCTGAAAATATTACCGCGCTTAAATTGAAATACGAACATCCGATCATTTATTTATATTGCACATAAAATTAAAACAATATGATCATAGTTTATTAAATTTATGGAAACATGCCAATTCGTCACTGAGTCAAATATTTTGTCACCATATTACATTTAATTTCGTATTTGTTAATGTCATATTACTTTCCAATTAAAATGGAGCATTTGTAATACCTCTTACAAACCCACAACTCGATCGCATTTATGTAAGTACAACACATAGAAAGGAAAGATAATCACACTAATCTAGAAAAATCTTACAATAGGTTCTTAAAACATGATATCTTTTCCTTGTTAAAATAAGAAAATTTTATTTGGTACACCAAAAAATATGAAAAAGTAGCAATAAAAAAATGCAGTAATGATATAAAATTTGTTTCATACCTTAATCTTGGCCGGGAATTAACCCTTTTACTGTTCAAGAAGACTAAAACTTACACCTATTTACTTGATATTGAATTTTCTTACATGTTGTCAAGTATTAACCATAAAAAAATATTAAAAAAGCACTATGAGCAAAACAAAAAAAACTTATTTAGGAAAAACATCAAGAACTTTTGCAAAATAACAAATATAGACAAATTTAAATTAGATAGTTGAATACTTACCTAGAAATTATTTAACAATTTGTTGCATTCTTTTGGCCACAAGATGTAATGTAAGATAATTCAATACAAATTCCTAACATTATTCTGAATGAACTTACAATTATATGAGACTGGTTTTAAAGATGATTCACACTTAAGAGGCATGCATTGGTCATAATATTTCTAACATATTTGTCATCAAACCTGAAGAGTCCTTATGGTACAAAAAAAAAAAAAATTGATACAGCATGACTTCTTGATGACAACAAACACAGTAAAAATATTCTTGCCCTTCTCTATTTTAGTTCCTTTGGCAAACAAGATGTCCAAGTGTTAATTGTACTCCACCTCACTAAGATAGAACCATCTCACAACCTTTTGGGTCATTGAATGTTATTTTTACACATTCACACCGTTTATCTTGAGTTTTTTCACGCGGCGAGTGGTTCCCTCACCATCTGAACTGTCCGTGTCATGTGAACTGCCCTCAGATTTGATTCCAAGGCCCAACTCGTGGGCATCCATGTAGTTTCCTGTAGCTCGTGCCTTTTCCAATGCTCGAACTGAAAACAAATTGCAACTATCTTGAACCCAATCTTTTTTATAATTGCATTTTTGTTTTATTTTAGGTGTTTTGTCACTCTACAAAGTTTATATTATATATTGAATTTTTTTAAAGCAACTGTGTCAAGACAAGGAATTGAAGCCTGTATATTACGCTATCCGGCCGACACATTGGCAAGCCTGTTTAATTTTGCAAGTGCTTTCTTTAACTTTTGGATATTGAGAGAGCAAAATTCTAGTCTTGTCTTTGTGTTGGCAGTCTAGTGGTATAGACTAGCATTTGGTTTGATTGCTTGTCTGACACAATGCTTTTCACAAGTGGAAATAACTCACAGTAAAGTCATACTATCTAGTAACAATATGAACATATTACATACTTTGGGCTTCTAGAATGTTGTTCTGTCGTTTTAAATCATCAATATCTTGTTGGTGCGAGTTGTTTTTCCGCCTCATGAACTGGATGTATTCTGCCGCCTTCTTCAGGATTTGCGCTCGACTTGCCTGCGTCAACAATTTAATGGAATTGAAAATAGGTCTTTCAAAGATAAGAAATCAAAACTTAAAGCAAAGAAGTAGTTTTAAAATGATTAATTTTAAGGTATTATTTATTTGTTGAGCTTCTCTTACATATTATTTTATCTATTACAGAATAAGCCTACAATAAGGTTCTTTCAATGATTTTATCAAGTACTAAGTTTCAGTATTCGATCTTCCATCTTTCAGGACAATTTATTATTTTTAGTACCTATCTATTGTATACTTGACTTTTAATTCCTCAAGCATATGTGAACAAGACAGTAGAAATTCTATTGCTATGCAGTTGCATGCAACCACACAAATGTTGAAGTGTTAAAAATAAATGTAAGTGAGAAAAAAATTAAGAATTAGTTTCTTTTCTAATATTTACAAAACTTCTTTTCTAAACTTTACAAGGAAATACTTACCACTTTTTCATTTTGTAATGCAGGTACAGATTCCCTTAGCGATGTAAAACTGTCCTTGATGTGGTCTCTTCTTTTCCTTTCTAATGCATTGTGGTGTGCTCTTTTGTCTGCCTGAAAGTTATTATTCAACTTATTTACATAATTTTTTAACCATTATACATGTAAAAGCGGTTTAGGATCTAATGGCAATGGTGACATGATAAAATATTTTACATGGTATTTTTTAACAATGTACACTGAGGATTATGTCTGTATACATCTACCTACGTCAAAATTATGTTTACCTGTGAATAATAACCACCTCCACCGAGGCTATTTCGTGCGTGAGTCCTTGAATCCGAGTCATTTTCAGCCTGGAAGTGTAATATAATAATTAGAAACAAAACAAACACGAATCACGAATAAATTGTGTCCATGAATTCACCTACATCACTTTCGATATCAATATCGCGATCGTCGTCACTCATCATGGTTTCCGAACACTTTTTGTGGCTCTGACAGCTTTAATAAATAATCATGAGTGAATTTATCAACTCTAATGTTAAAGTTTGAGGCACACAAAAGAAATACGCGTGACAAAATCACAGAAAATACGGAAGGAAACACAGACAAAATAAATTGTGACAGATAGAAGAAGAGGACGGGTGGGCGAACGAACCATAGGTACTTTAGACATACTCTTACTAATCTGTGGAACGAACGAAAAGGGAAGAGCGAACCAGAGAGAGCTCAACGCGCTTAGCGTTATGATGTGACATTCAGTAAAATGTATGTGAATCGATTCAAAAATAATCGATTGAAAATATTAAACACGTAAGTTTAATGTTTTTAACTAGTCATACGTCTTATGACTTAAAAGCTGCATTTTATGATTAAAGCAAGCCACTTTGCACAGTGGTAGTTAAGGTCAAAATAAGCGATTTCACCCGCAGCAGCGACTGTTTCACCCCTTAGGAACAGAAATGGCGCCACTTTTCTAAAATAACATTTTAAAAATCTAAAAGTTAAATTATTTCACCGATTTTGATGAAACAGGTGTCAAATGAAAGGTAATTACATTATCTATCATAGGAAAAAATATTGTCAAGATAGTCTCTTCCAAACATGCACCAATAGTTTTCTGTTTGGTCGCTTATCGCTCTTTCCAATATACTTATTTATTAAAAATAAAACAAAACATTTGGTACATACTAAAACATACTAAACATTTATATTAGTGCGCCCGAGAAATTACTGCCCACATAAAAAAAATATTTATCTCAATCACTGTTTAAGATATTGAAGTGCGTTTTTTTTAACAAATACTGTATTTACTAGGCAATTATATAAATGAGCAAAATACGTACCCAATCATATATATTTCTGCTAAAATTAAGTAAAAAGCGACCAAAAATAAAAAAAACTATTGGTGCATGTTTGGAAGAGACTATCTTGACAATAAATTTTCCTATGATAGATATTGTAATTACCTTTCATTTGACATCTGTTTCATCAAAATCGGTGAAATAAATGAACTTTTAGAATTTTATAATTATTATTTTAAAAAAGTGGCGCCATTTCTGTTCCTAAGGGGTGAAACTGTCGCTGCTGCGGGTGAAATCGCTTATTTTGGTCCTTACTATCACAGTGCAAAGTGGCTTGCTTTAATCACAAAGTGCAGCTTTTCGACAAAATTTCGCCATAAGACTAAACGTGTCTTGTCACGTTATGAATGTCATTTGCATTTCCACAAACTCTTGTTACATAGATTGTGTTCTAAGAGCTAAGAATCAATGCATGAAAGTCATTTATAATGCGGACGCTTTAACGTCTTGTAGGCCATTATTAAAGGAGCTCAAAATTGCTATATAGGTATATATTCGAAATATGTGTATTTTTCAAAACTCATCCAAACCTATTACAGCATTAGACCCGTAAGCATCCCAACAAACTTAACTTGCTACCTATGACCACGGCAATAAATACTAACAATTGTTATCAAATTGCCGTACGGATCTTTTTGTGATTTCAGGATGATGATGGATATTATAAAGTTATAATAAAAAAGAAAAAAAAATGAAATCGAAAGAAAATTAAAATGCTGGCTCATAAGTAATAGTTCCTACTGTGTTAACGAATATCTTAATACTACTTACTTAATTAACTATCTTCCAATATGCCTACATTTTAATGAAATTTAAATAATTTACTAAATTTAATGAATATAATATTCATAAAGATGAAATAAGAAACCAAAAATTTGCGCACGGGCGGGACTTGAACCAGCAACCTTTTGGCAAACCGGGCCAAACGCTCTCACCAATTGAGCTACCGTGCTGTCAGTCCGACCCGGCGAAATTTGTGGTTTCTTATGAAAACGTCAATTGCGTGACGCTTAGCGCTATCTAGCCGTCTGTTTATGAAACAGATGGCCCAAGCAGTTATTCTTTACAGAATAAATTCAACTTGGAAATTGATGTCGCTTCGCTATCTAATGCTTTAGAATGTTTTTAACTCTCACAGTGTCATATTTTATATTCATAAAGATGAAATAAGAAACCAAAAATTTGCGCACGGGCGGGACTTGAACCAGCAACCTTTTGGCAAACCGGGCCAAACGCTCTTACCAATTGAGCTACCGTGCTGTTAGTCCGACCCTGCGAAATTTGTGGTTTCTTATGAAAACGTCAATTGCGTGACGCTTAGCGCCATCTAGCCGTCTGTTTATGAAACAGATGGCCCAAGCAGTTATTCTTTTCAGAATAAATTCCCGCCCGTGCGCAAATTTTTGGTTTCTTATTTCATCTTCTTGAATATAAAATATGACACTTTGAGTGTTAAAAAAAACATTCTAAAGAATATAATATTTTTAATTGAATGTTGACAGTGACATATTCTGATAATAATATGATGTCAATTGTCAAATGTCAAATTTATTGAATATACTAAACTTTTAAATTGAAAACTTTTAAAATGTATCTTTTGCCTCTGTAAAAATTGAGGAACCTCTTCTTTCTTTCAATATCGTTATGCGTGCCTACCACTTTTTGAGCGAAACAAAGAATTTGAATTTCTTTTTTGCGTAAATGCTGTGAAGTGACCGTCGAAGTTTGTAGTAGTAGTGACAGTAGTTTCTGTGGTAGTATACTAGCATCAACATCATAATTATCACACACACTTAAATATACATCTGTATGTTGCACGTAGCACTGCGCAGTTACCGCTACCTGATGGAATGGTGGCATAGCTCCCCCCACCCACCTCTCTCGTGTACGTGAAGCAGAGTCAGTCAGTGACTAAGAGGCGCAGTGTATAGGTACTCATTAATCAATACCCATCCTTATTCTATTCATCCTGATACTCTAACTAACCAAACGTGATCTGCGTGAGTGACGTACTTATAAAAAATCGACTTATTAATCGACTCCCAATTCCCCTTAAAATTGATAATTTGATCATGATCACATCACTTCACAGCGCGTTGACAGCTGACAGTGACAGGTTTTGCTTACTTTTTTATGCAGTCAAACATAAAGTCCGAATCCGAATACAGTGCTTACAGCAATAAATGAGAATGCTCGAACTCGACCTAGGTAGCTGTAGGTATAATGCAACAAAGTTGACTCTTATAATATTTATTTGTATTTTGTAAGTTCTACTTATTATTATTTATTTATTTATTAATCAAACAATGTTTTACAGTAAATAGCGCTAGTCCCACAAAATTATTTACTTAGAGTAGTATTACTTTTTATAAACCAATTCTATACTTACTTGGCATCGAGAATCAAGTAAAAATATTATGTTAGTTTCGGACAAATTCTAATTAATGGCGACTTATGATTGGTCTTATTTTTAATAAAGAAAAAAACCTGGCCTGACATCTAAAAAAGCGCGAATTACAACAGCTTTTTTTTTTCGAAAATTAGAAAAGTTCTTGCCGATCTTGAAAGCCGTATAAAAACATAATGGACAACAAACGACTTCAAGTTAACCTGGATAAAATTGATGTGAATGATCCAAACTTCTATAACAATCTGCAAGATGAAATAGAATCAGACCTGGCGCGGCTGAAAAAGAGCGTAGAAGTTGTGAGAAACCTGCGCTGTAAGTATAATTTAAACTTTTCTGAACGAAGTGTCTCGAGTACCTAAGATATGAACTACTTATTCAACTGAGGCATTATGTTTGAAACCATATCATTGATGGAAAATTAAGGTTGCTTTGAGTATCTAACCAAGCACTAGTTACCTTATTCAAGTAGGGACATTCCGATACAAGTAAATACGAGTAGGTATTCGATACTTTTGATTCGATACCAAGTAAAAATAGCATCGCATCAATCTTGCGATACCTACTCGGTATCGAAACAAAAGTACTTGGTATCAAATCGAATCAGCATATCATCTTTTAAAAAAACCTAAGACAACTAAGTAGCCCTGAGTAAGTCAGAACATGATGTCCCGTCTACTGCAACACCTGCATACGATTTTGGGAAACATCATATGGAGTTAGCACATGGGCACAAGAAGAAAAAGAAATTCATAAAGATGAATTAAGAAACCAAAAATTTACGCACGGGCGGGACTTGAACCAGCAACTTCTGGCTAACCGGGCCAAACGCTCTACCAATTGAGCTACCGTCATGTCAGTCCGACCTTGCGAAATTTGTGGTCTCTTATGATAAAAGATTGTCTCCAAAACACCTTAAACAGATACTGTTTTTGGGCGATCTTAATGCTCAAGAGTTTTATGTTTAAAGTAAGCATGTGACGCATAACATTTTAAATAAGTAGATTATTTTTCTTCTAATTTTTTTAAATATTGTCCTTCAACGTTCATTGTGAGCATCCTGAAAATAAAAAATATATAATAGTTTTTCTTAAAGTATCGATATAAGTAAGTATCGATACTTTAGGAGTAATTGTTTAAGTAGTATCGAAAGAAGATTTGAGTACTATCGAAATGAGTAGGTATCGATACTTTGATGGTATCGAAACATCCCTATATTCAAGTTTTAACAAATAACCTTAGACCTAAGACCTTACTAACTCATTACTTATTTGTATGCTAAATGAGTTTACCTACGTTGGTACTGAAAACTCATCCATTAAGCACGATACTCGTGCATTGAGGGTTCAATATGAACGATGCTCGCAGACCATGAACGTCCGACTGTGACTCTCATGTTCTTGTATTTAAAATACAACAACAATTAGGTATGATGTAGGAAAGTAAATCAAAACTTTGCAAATCAACTTAACAAGATATAAAATGTTTCATTTTTCAAGTGATCGCAGCAGAAATGGAAGTGGAAACAGCAGCGTTGTACCACGCAGAGCTGTGGCGAGATGTTGAGGAGCTAAAGGCGGTAAACGAATTGGAAGACAGTACTCAGCAGATGTGTCTTGAATAAATTTAAAAGACATACAATTTTTCCATGCATAAGACAATTTGTCGAACTCATTGTAAGATTAAAATTAATAAAAGTTACTTTGTTAACTCATCTGTTAATCTATTTACCTATTAGATACATCTTGTAACTAAAATATATATTTATTTACCTCGATGAAAGTTGCATTGGAATACTTTACGAGAAATATAATTTGAAGTCGTTTTACGTTTACAATGTCTAGCTAGACTCAAGATAATAAAGTATTGTATTATCTGGGATGCTAACATTAGATACAAAGAGATAATATGTTGGAAAAACTGATTATGTTACAGCGGTACTAGCGTCGCCCGTGTCTATTTTGGCTTTCCCGTAAAACATTTCCACTATATTGGTGCGGATTTATATTAAAACTGTGATAGCTTCTAATAGGTATATTTATTAAAATCAAATTATGTAAGAGCAATTCTGTTTGAAATGAAATGCTCGTGATGATGAATATGTTTATTTTGATAAGAATAAATACCCGTGTGCATCAAAACAGCTTTGAAAATAGTACATTATTTTTATAGTAGGTACTTTATTCTAGAACTTTTTAAGCGGAACAAGCCTGTCATACGTGATTTTTATGTATATTTGACGGTTTACTCTGCGTAGGTACGCAACGAAAGGTTCAAAAATATCCCTCCCCCCCCCCACACAACTTTTTAATTTTTGCTCTGCTCTCATATAAGTCAATAAGAATAAGTTATGTTCTTTCTGAGATTAGCGCGTTCAAACAAAGAAACAAACTTTTCAGTTTTATGATATTAGTAGTATAGATTACTAAGTACAAGTCACAATATTGTTGCAAGTGGAGTAGCACTCCCAATAAAACTGAACTTATAAATAAACTCTTATCACTAAATTTGTCACTGTCGTATCGTGAAGACCTATTACAACACAACATATTATTTTAACCTGGTTAAACATGGTTTCGTGTACATCGGTAATATTATTTATATCATTAATCGCGGGCCTAAATGCTTCGAAAAAACATGCTTCGCCGCCTCATTGTACAGTGGTCACGAAAGGTAAGATATTCAGAAACATTTTTATTCTTAGGGTTCCGTTCTACAGGAGACAAGTAACGGCTCCCTGCTGAATCCGGTCTGCAAAAAATATTCTTAAAGTTTAATGTACCTAGTGCATTTTCAAAAGCAAATAAATTTTTATTATTCATTAACAGTGCACAATCACCCTAGGTTACCTTGCAAGTTTACTAAAGTTCGAAATGTCCTGATGTATTTCTCAACTCTACAATAATAATGCTTTTTTTTTCAGATACGGACTACTCGTCAAAATTTCATTTCAGTTATCCAACTGCGTATATTATACCAGGGCAACGAGAAGCTTATCAGCAGGTAAAATCCCCATTAAATCATATGTACTTTCAACCTATTTACTACCAAGGAATAAAATAATAACTGGCTGCCACCTCATAGGGAGTAAAAGTATTATGTGGCCATTTAAAAACTGACTCAAGTAGGTATTGAAAAAATAGTACCTAAAAGCTTGGCCTTATAGTTTGGAGCCAGCTAGCATGTAGTACACTCTTACAACTATGTCCCATGGCTGTAGGTTAGCCAGAGGCATGTTTTTTTTGTTCTTTTCTCCAACTAGACCAGAATTGGCATAAACATGGACGAGAACGAACCGAGATAACCCAGAGGAAGCCTGTTCACTCGTTAAAGATATTAGGGTTGTTATTCATTGGAAATAGATACGTATTGAGAATTCCAATCTTTTGCTGTGTTTAGTTAAGAAAAAAACTTTTTCAGATGTTCTGCGTAAATCCGGCTACCGTAAACAAGGCGGTGACCACAGTCTGCGACTGGGCTGCCCCCCCTCAAGTCCAGTTTACTCTAGGCGACGATTACATGCATGTGGTCAGACAAGACCCCACCGGCCGTTACCAGGGTAACGCCGTGATCACCACCTACCAGCTCTGTGGGCATAGCATATCGAATACCAATCTGACTGGAGATGACCGACTCTGGCCGTTTGTAACTGAACATGTAAATTAAAAATAAAATATTATAGTATGTAACCTACGCTGGAAATGTATTTCATTTAAAACACGATAAATAAGATAAATAAGGACCTTCCTTAACAATCTGTTCTGTAAGACAAACGGTGTGACTGACTGGATTTGTTGCGTAAAAGAAGTTGTGAGAAGTTATACTTACATTATTTCAGCACAAATAATAGCCTGTAACATCCCACTGCTGGGCATAAGCCTTACCTCAACTATTATTATTATAGGTAGTTTGAGCTATACTCCACCACGCGGGCTCAGCGCGGGTTGGTGGAGGGGTGTTTGCAAGGCAAATGACTAACACTGCTGTCAGATGCATAGAAAAAATGAATAAGGTTATTTTTTCTATGGTCAGATGTTACCAAGCCGCCCATAAGGCCTCTGACTAGGCTTAACGACTAATATCAACCGATATTAGCCGGGACCAACGGCTTAACGTGCCTTCCGAAGCACGGAGATGCTCGTGATGTACGTCACTTACATGGTCGGAATGGTCACCCCTTCAAACACGACCGCGCCGTAGGTTGTTGCTTCACTTCGGTATCACTACCAAAGCGCTGCTACCACTGCGCTACGAGCACAAATAATACTTATTTAAATCTGAAACTCGCTGTTTACTTACAACTGTTCACATAAGTCATTATTTAATTAGACCTTTCAATGTCGTACCATAGTAACACTAACGTTGGTAACCAAAGTCAATGCACCATAATGCGTGGATTTTAAGTAGGTATCTAAAAAGTAAAAAATCTTAAATAAACATAAAATCTCGCCTATCACTTTATTCTTAGACAATTAATCTATGTAATTGTAAACTTCACAATCGTATGAGTTTAAAATCCATCAGCTACGCAGGTCATTTCATTAAGATACGGAATAATCATTGGAAGGTTATCTCAGAACATGACTAACTTATTATTTTGTACGTTTATTCTGCCGGCTCTTATAATTACATATTTTCATACAATTAGAGCAGTTACAGATATAAAAGAATTATCTACATATGAATATGGTAAGTCTATAACATCAATTAGTATCTAAGTATTTACTTCATAGGTAATACCAAAATCAATAGTAACAGTAAGGCAAATTGCTTTTTTCGTTAGTGATGGTAAAATATCGTTACCAGCGATTGGATATTCACGATTACGTGTATTTTTAAGAAGACATACCTTATTCAAATGTCAAAAAGGCTATTACAATAAAAACCCGGTTATTACCATAAAATTATTATCCCTTTGGAATAGAACGACAAAAGCGAGATGTCACTAGCAGCAAACTGTGTGATAAAAAGAGATGGGTAGCAGAACCATTTTTGTCAGATGTCAAACAGTTGACCGCCCCGCAGAAGCTCGCTGAAAATTACGTGCATTTGATTTTTTATATTTAAAAGTGAAATTGTGTATATTTTGGAGAAATAATGCGTCTGAAATATGGTGACTTGATCGGTGATTGATTGTTATGCATTACAGCGGCATATCCCCAACAAATAATCATTTAACAGGTAGATTAGTCCAAATCGAAGCCTTTTAATATACGACTTATATTTACCAATGCGCTTCAAATTTAAAGTAGGCAGTTTAATTATTCTATTCTACAAACGTTAATTTACGTAAAAAATAAAGACAGAATAACACAGGGAATGTATATCGACGAATATTTGGTATAATGAAATAACATTTAGTTTTACACTAGAGCTGCATGTTCAATATTTTGTGTCGACTGTTTATCATGCAGTAAACTACTATATTTAACTTAGGAACATTGTTATAAATCACCTAATCGAAAGGTTATCTCATTTAAAGCTACAATGTTACTTACTTATGTTAGTTACTGACATCTTAAATCGGTTTCGTTTGACAGTTTTTACTTGTCCTTCTATTCCGATAGGAATATTAATTTTATGGTTATTACGGAGATATTTACCTCGAAAACATAAGGTCCTATGTACTAAATAGGAACAAAATTTGTTTGTTAATAATATTTATTACTTTATATAAATATATTTTTAAATATAAATGTAATTATAAATACGTTAATATGAGTTTCAGGTACACAGAAAGGTTAGTTTTTACTAATTTGGATTTGAAAAAAAAATAAAGTGATAACTCGTAAACTACCTACTTGATAAAACTACATTTCCTTTCTTATAACTCAGGTGTTCTTTATAAAGAACAGTATTAATAACTGGGTTAATGACCAGTGTGGCTAAGGTATTTTTTTCTTCAAAAGACACAATCGAAAATTCAACTGCTGATAACGACATTTTACCATTACTAACGATGAAAAAAATACGTTGTATGTCCCTGCATCGAGTGTTGAGTGCAGTATCAATCTCTGGGTTAATTGGACGTAGTTACGCAAAAAGGATCCAACCCACAAAAATTGCAAAACTGACATAAATATACCAAAGCAGTCGTCAAAGTATATTCTTTCAAGTAGCAAAAAGATTCCAGTAAAAATCTGTCATTTTGACATTTTTATCCTCGTGAGGTACCATCCCACATGTATGGAGAGTGTATTTTTTAAAAACTCAGTAATGCTCCAAGCTCCTTGGATCCTTATTGCGAAATTGATATTCCAAGTAATGAAGACAAATTTCATTCATCTAAAAAGATCCATGCCACTTGGATCCTTTTAGAGAAATAGATATTCAAAGTGATGAAGACATATTTCTTTCATCAAAAATGATCCAAGCCACTTGGATCCTTCTGGAGAAATAGATACTCAAAATGATGAAGATATATTTCATTCCTCAAAAATGATCCATGCCACTTGGATCCTTCTAAAAAAATGTTATTTAAAGTAAATTTAGATATGTTTCTTTTATCAAAAACGACCCATGCCATTTGAATCCTTATTAAGAAAATGATATTCAAGTAATAAAGATATGTTACAGTCACTTAAAGTAACCATACTGCTTAGTTGAAGCCTTTTTAGGGTATAAGTCAATAATGACAGCATTATTTGATCAAAAACGATCCACTTGGCTCAGATAATTTTATAGAAATTCAGAATTTGCAATATGTTCTTACAAAAACGATTCAGAGATTTATTTCTCACAATAAATATTTATGTTTAATTAAATCACACCTGAATATAACGAATTAAAATGCAAACTTTATTTAAAAAAATATATCAACTATTTGGTTTCAGTTCAGTGCCGTCAATTGCTTTTAAAATTGTTGGCATTTGTGAATCGTTTGTGAAACGTAAATGTTTGACAGCATGGTTATTCCGTAATTTGGGTTATTCCGATTTTCCACACTAGTGTGGAAAATTTGACTGCTTTTCTGTTTATCTACCTAATCTGATGGTTTGGTGTGGGCAAATTTTTCAGTTCCGAGGGAATTTGTGGATTTTAGTAACAGCACTTTTATTATTAGTAGTATTCCAGTACTCGTGGCTTTAACTTTTCAAATTGTGTAGTATAAAAATAAACGTTGAAAGATTTAAAGCTCAAAAACGATTTTTCTTCACTTTGACGTCATTTATTTACATTATGCCAGCAATCAACTTTTTTTATGATTGGTAATAGTTACACGGTCGCAAATGTACTTACCAATTTTATAAGCAAAATACATTGAAGCTTTACCTAATACTTGAAACCATTAAAGTAATTAAAAAAATAAGTACTGCGTTGTGTTACATTCTTTTGTTTTTTGCTTTATTGTCTACCACCAGTTACCTTACCGATTTAGTTGCCGAAATGCAGATGGTCATAAAGAAACTGTATTCTATTTTTTTGATAAAATGATAATAAACAATGATTTGTGAAATTACGGTATGTTTTTCGTCAACAAGAAAATTTTCGTCAAGATAAAAAAAAAGAATTTACGTTTTAATCTCTCCAATAATCTACCCCCTATTATAAAAAAAATTAAATTTACGTGAATTAAACATCATTTATAGATATTTTTGTAGAACATTAATATTCAATGAAATCACCGCAATTTTTGTTGTAAATTGTGCTTCAATTAATGTCTGTAGTGTAATGATGAAAGAGACTCTGGCGCTTTAATAAAGACTCGCCTCCTTTTTTAGTCCTCAACCTTAAGTCATAAGACTGGCCTTATTAGTTCCAGTCTTTTAACGTAAAACGCTCAGCACTCACTGAGACTTTCAAGACCTTTTAGTCGTTAAAGGCATTTAAGTCGTTTAACTCGTTTAAGTCATTTAAGTCTATTAGTCTCATACTCTGAATATAATAGTAATAGTCTCTGAATCGTTATTAAGACTACAACTAATGTCCTAATTTTAAGTCTTTTTTTGTAGTCTTATTTTAAACGACTGGGTTTCTTTCATCAAAAAGCAATAAAAATTGAAAATTCCCCCCACTGATGTGAGAAAGTGAAACATTTGTCACACAGTCAAAAAGTCCCATTTTCCAAAAAAAAGTTGTGTTATGAATAATACTTATATTTAAATGAAAATAGAAAGAAAGAAAAAGAATGATTCAGTAAGAATTACAATGTTTCGATAAAAGAAAGACTGATATAATGTACGAAATACGTAATTAGTTTAGTTAGGATACTTCTTAAATTTTCATAAAATTTCATTTTTAAACAAAGAAAAAAAATCTTTTTACAGCAACTACTTCAACCTTTGTTTATAAAGTATATTTTAGGTTCTGTATTAATATTTATAACCATTTAGCTACAATAATTATTTAAATTAAATCAATTGGATCTCTATTGTTAAACACCATTTGTACGCTTTGTTATAGAAAACATTATTTAGCACAAAGGATCCAACCCAATGTTTTTGTTAATATTAAAGGAATAAATAACTAATATTAATTATCTTTATCACAAACCAAAAGTAGAATATAAATAGAAATAATAAAAATCAAAACACAGTTTGACAGTTTAGAGCATCAATGAAAAAAACAATACTACACTTTAAACGTAAATTACTCAAAAGTTACTTGCTGTGGGTTGGATCCTTTTTGCGTAACTACGTCCAATTATGTCAAAAAGTCAGCAGAACGAAAAAAGACGGGCGTGGTCAGATCCTCTGTTAGGTGATAATTATGGCCCACTTTAGTATGAACACATATAAATGCACCCATCAAAGAATTGAAGTTAACATTTATTACTCCGTCACGCACATCTTTTGAGTTTCACTCGTTCGTTCATTCAAAAAACGTTTATTCAGCACCATTTTAATTGCAAAACTAATTAATGAATTTTACTAATTTTCTGCCACAATCTAATTATCTGCTTTTAGGTGTCCATGTGCGTGGAGAACAGCTTTCCTACCATTACACCGGATCGGTTCCCGCTTTTGAACCAGTTTTCAATTTGAATACTACAGTAAGTTGATCTTTGACGAAGTAGGCTTTTTCGAAACCATTTTAGTATCAATTTTCTTTGTTAGCGATTGATAACAAAGTTCTTCACCGCATCTTACCTGTACGCGATAAAATCCAAAACTACTGAGCGGTTGTCATCTATGGACATTTCTACAGAAGGGCACTTTTTTTCTCAATTCGGTGGTTGATTTTTAATTTGGATTTTGTAGTAGTTTAAATAATAAAAAATGAAGTTTACTCCATCCTGAAACATAAAATAACGATTTGCCTAAATTTTGTTGATTGATCTATGAGAAAAGTTAGGCTCCGAATTGAGAAAGCACCGAATTGAGAAAATGAATCACCGAATTGAGAATAGATGCAACATTATCTAATGTATTGTATTGTATTGCATTCTATTGTGTATATATAATGTATTTGAATGATCAAAATAAAAAAAATACCTAAAGCGTTATGTTAACTGACTGCTGGTCTATCGGTTTAATAGTTTATGTGCCTATCTATATCAATAATTCTATGTAATGTTAATAATAAAAAAACTGATCAACATGTTTATTTTTCGATATAACTAATAATCAGTCTTGTTTTTAAAACTCAAACAATTTAAACATTACAATTTTCAAAGAGGATAACACAATACTATTTATTATCGATATATTTATATCTTTATTGTTTTATATATATAAATATTTATATTTTCTTTTTATCTTTATTGTATATATATATATATATCTTTTTCTTATCCTTATTCTTTATTGCTTTTTTTAATTGAAGCGCTAAAGGAATCATTCTGCTAACTGAACGAAAGTTCAAATTCACCACATGATAGAAGCTAGTTACGTCGGGAGCCGGGTGGGGAGTTTTCAAAAACTAACTAAATTAATTAAAATTAAAATCAAGTAATGTCTGCACCGATTCGAAGATGATTTATTACTGGCTAACTTATTCTAAATACAGGCACGGCGTTGAGGCTGAAACGGCTTAGTCGATAATAAAATTTATGAGCTTGCCCTTAAATATGCTGAGGCAACCCTAATCTAAGACAGAAGGGAGAGGGGGTCCCATAACTCCTCCCTCCCGAATAGTAGAATTATCAGAACAATCATTTTCAATATCTTTCCGATCATTTCGCAAAATTTTTAATAATCTTTTACGCAACACAGTCATATAAAAGGAATACAATTAAACATATTATAACTAAACATAATATGACAAAATAACCTTAATTAACACTGAAGTTAATGTCTTTTTTATGACTCAAAACATTTTCCACTTCCGCACTGTGCTTTAGAGCATATGACATATATTTTATTTCATCCAGGTTAACTCCAACCATGTTTAGTGCGTGTGTGCTTGATAGATTCGTATGACCGTGCATCACAGGTAAGTTTATGATCGGGATCGGCTTCGCGATATCTAGCGACTCGTAGATATGGTGATTGATTTTGAGTCCAAAGACTTCAAGGTTGCAGGGTTCATCAATAGTAACGAGGTAAGTCCCAAAAATAGGCTGCTTACTGTTCTGGTCGTGGTTATCACACAGACTAGTTATCGTTGTTAGTCTTCGACTATACAAGATCCAATTGTTGGTATTAACCCTCTGGATTCTTACTTCTTCGATTTGAATTTGATGCTGGTGACAATGTGTGAGAGTATTGTCAAACTCCATAAGCTGCTCCGCATAGGTAGGTTCATGGTAGACAGCTTGGTTGTCTGTCGTACATAAGAAGTGGTCGCCAGCAGCAAGCGCGTGGCATTGCTTGGAAATTGGTAAGTAATTAGACTTTCCCGCCAATAGGTAAGGAAATTTAGGAAAGATTGATATTGTGATGTTTTATGACTCGTGGAATATTGGTAAGGAATAAATCTTATAATAACTATAAGTATGATTATCAGTTATTGGTATCTCCATTATAAATGTTATCTTGTCTTTCTTAACGTATGATTTGACATACATTGTTTCCTCTAATTTAAAAAAAAATCCTCTTATTTAATACCTCGTTAGGTAAATACATAAAATTTGCAAATTGAGCTATCGATTTTAAATGATTTAGTAATTCTTTCGAATTAACTATGGACTGATGTAAAACTGACAATTTACTTAAGGCTAGAGCTGTTTCAATCTCGCTTAATTGTGAATTTAGACACACAGGGAAAACAGAAAGGCGAGGGGGTTCCATAACTAGCTACTTGGTGCAGCATGTTTGGTAGTAAATTATGTCTTTATAATATTTTGTTACATTTAATATTTAAATTCAATTAATCACATAAAATATTTTATAATAATTTAATATTTAAATACAATTAATCACATAAAATAGGAAATTGAATATGTGAGGTACGTTCGTAATATGTTATTGTTGAATTGTTAATTTGTCAATTTTAAGACACTTGTTAGTATTTTTGTACTAACTTACTGATAATTTATAGGGAAATCTGTAATTGGCTATAATTATTAAAACGTGAGTTATAGCAATGAATGTGCTGTTGATTTTCTCGATAAACAACAATAATCAACAACAACAATTGGCTAAATTAATAATATAAAAGTAAAACCTCAATTCGGTGTAAGTTTTCTCAATTCGGTGCACCATTTTCCACGGAATTGAGATCCATGGAATTGAGAAAATAACACAATACATCAAATTACCCAAAAATGTTATGAGTTAAAGTAATTTCTACTAAACCTAACGATAGAAAGCTGTTAAACACTCAATAGTTTTAGCAGAAATCTCATTAAATACTACATATACTACATATACATAATCGAGGTGGCACACCGATTTGAGAAATTACCCTTTACCAAAAACACCGAACGATTTCGTACCTTTGAAAATTGCTCCTGAGTGCTACAGATCTCCCGTTTACACTGTTCGTCGGCTCGGGCGCAACTGTCAGATGACGGGAACAAGTAGTGCGCGTTCCTATTATGCATAGTGCTACAGGTACAAAAAAGTAAATTTCACCGAATTGAGGCACAAGCCACGGACAAAATTTAAATGTGTCACTGTATTCAAATTAAAGGATTCACGATATATGTAAGCACGTTATATGGCTTCATTATTTATTCCTTGTTATAGGAATGAAGGAATAATAATCAGCAACTTATTATTTTAAAAGTTATGAAACGAAAACGAGTAAATTCTGGAAACCGGACACTCCATTTTAGGCCAAATTCTGCCCGATTTTGAACTTTCCGAGTTTTTTTAGACCGTATGTACAACCTGGTGGTCTTCTTGATATGCTCTCCATCAGGCCAAGAGTTGTATAAATACGTGTGATTTTTTTCAGACACGTTATTCAATTTTAAAGGTAGGTTTTTTGCTCCAGTCGGTCAATCAGTCGCTTCTGTAGAAATGCCCCTATACTAATATTATAAAGCTGAAGAGTTTGTTTGTTTATTTAAACTCGCTTATCTCTGGAACTACTGACTAACTTTATCGGGGAAGGAGAGTTTTAGAATAGGAGGGGAGGAACCAAACACAAAACGCGCGGATGAAGTCGCGGGGTATTGCTAGTGACTTACTAACCATTATAGAGTGACTGACGAGCAAGGCTTAGGCAGGTTATAAATCAGTTAGTTAGTAGATACTAAAAAAATGTACACTTAAGGTAGCAGCAATCTTATTAAATCTTAAAATAAACTATCTGACATTTAGCTGGTGAAAGTGGATTCCTATATCTTTGGTTATTGACCACATATTTTTCTCTTTGTCAACTTGCAGCCAGTTTACGAAAACCTGGAGAAACACTTCACGTATCTAATCATGCATTACATAAACCCTGTGTCGAAGGTTGCGATCACCTTCGACCCTAAGACAATGATGTTGACGATTTACCAGAAGTTCCCGTTTATCAGCATGCCGATCGCTGTGCACGGATACTCTATGCCTTTAGACAAAATAATATTGCTATGAGGAATGTTATTAAAATATAAGTTTAATTTTTTAATGTTTTATTGCACTGACAAAATAAAGTACAAATGGCGGACTTAATGCTTAAAGCATTCTCTACCAGTCAACCATTGGGTGAAGCAGAAATATTTGAGGCGGCGTAAAAGAACACAAAAAAGCAACAAATTAATTTTAAGCTACTAATATACTTACATGAATACTTAAAAATATACCTTCTTAAACATAATTAAATATATAATTATCCATGCATAAGCTAACAGAAATTATAATGGGGGAAACAGAGAAGGACAGGTTAAGGACAGACCTTAACTATTAAGTGGTATTCTCACGGAGAAAGAGCTCTCAAATATACTTTTTGAAAGAATACTTTGGCGAGATGGTATCAGGAAGGAAGTTCCAGAGTCTTATTAGGTGATTCACTTTATTTAGACGAAATTATCCCTCATTGGTAGAAATATTATAGAATTTACGTAGGTATGTAACTATTCGATCAGCGTTTAAGATAAAAGCCTACCAATCAAAAAACGATTCCTAAAATGGATTTTGAACAAAACGCTTTATGGTGTTGGGAAGGTTCAGCAAGGGCTGCTGCTGTATTGAAAGGCGATTATCATGAAGATGGACGAACTTTTGTTAGGGCTGAGTTGTAGGCTACTAGCGGGGTCAGAGGTGGCGGATAGTGATCGGCCACATGGTGGATAGCTGCGAATATGTTGAATAAGCAGTCCCCGTCGAAACAGCTACAGGATGTAATAGGGAGTCTTGTGAGATGCGCTTTTTTACCCGACACGAGCGAACCCAGTATGGGTTCGCTCGTGTCTCTAGACCTAATAAAATTCAAAAAAATTCAAAATTCAAAAATCCTTTTTCTTTCAGTTTTTGACGTTTTCAGCCTTATAAAGTTTTTACTCGCCGTCATAAATAAATCTATTTTAAATAATTGTATGTGATATTATATTTATTATATGTGACATCGCTTGCTTCGCTTGTGTAGAGAATTAAAGAAATTTTCCGCGCTCGCTTTGATAACTTTTGCTTATGTATACGGACTGCACGAGAATCTGTCTCGTGATAGATAGCTTGAGATCACCGATCTATGTGTAATAAATAGCACCGACTCCAAAAAAAATAATCTCTTTAAAGAATAGGATTCCATTATAGGTGTATAATGGAATCTTATTCTTTAAAGAGATTATTTTCATTCCTTTCAGTCTTTTTAGTGCATTTTATTTTTTTAAGTCAGTATTTTGTTAAAAATAATTTAATTTGCCTTTTTTGTGATTAGGAGGATAGGATTTTAGGCGATTTGAGTCTGTTCCATAAAATTATTATCCCTTTGGAATAGAACGACAAAAGCGAGATGTCACTAGCAGCAAACTGTGTGATAAAAAGAGATGGGTAGCAGAACCATTTTTGGCAGATGTCAAACAGTTCAGAGGCTTATGAAGGCTTGCTGAAAATTTCTCTCATTTGAGTTTTTGAAAATTTATGTGAAATTGTGTATAATTTGAAGAAATATTTCTGTTGAAACATGGTGACTTGATCGGTGATTGATTGTTGTTCATTACAGCGGAATAACCCAACAAATAATCATTCAACAGGTAAATTAGTCCAAAGCGAAGCCTCTTAATATACGACTTATATTTACCAATGCGCTTCAAATTTAAAGTACGCAGTTTGATTATTCTATTCTACCAACGTTAATTTACGTAAAAAGTAAAGACAGAATAACACAGGGAATGTATATATGAATATTTTATATAATGAAATAATATTTAGTTTTACACTAGAGCTGCATGTTCAATATTTTGTGTCGGCTGTTTATCATGCAGTAAACTAATATGTTTATCTTAGGAACATTGTTTTTAATCACCTGATCGAAAGGTTATCTCATTTAAAGCTCTTAATGTTACTTACTTATGTTAGTTACTGACATCTTAAATCGGTTTCGTTTGACAGCTTTTACTTGTCCTTCTATTCCGATAGGAATATTAATTTTATGGTCTGTTCTGATATTCTCACAAGTTCTGTCATTAAAATTACTGAACTCCAAGGCGTTATGGAGTTCCAACATCAACTTAGTCAGATGCACAAAATGTTGACTATCAGACGTAACAAAATGTCAACATTAAGGTACTAGTACAAAACGTTTCCAATTTGAGGGTTACCCTATTTTGCACCAATATCCCATCATTAGAGGTGCTATTGTGAAAAGCAGTAAAGCAATTGTATTCATTTGACAGTTCAAAAGTATCGTAGTATAAGAAGCCTATAGTTTACGCATATATTACAAAAAAAGCTAAGTAAGCAGAATGACTACACAAACATTGCGCTAAGGGGTTATCTCTGACAGTTAAATAGAAAAGCTAAGTACTTAACAGATAAAGAGAAGACGCGTGCAGACATAAATAAATCGATAATTCATGGTAGGTATATGTTATCAATGCTTTATGTAGGTACTTTATGTAACCGAAACTAATTATCCAATAATTCATCAGTCAGTTTTATTATTTCTGGCGATTGTGCCATGATCAACAATGTTTAAGTCTTGCGTTGTATTGGCAGTTTCTTTTATTCTCTTGAAACATCACATTTTTGGTTTATACGTGACATACAAAGTATTTATCTACGGTGAGTTTACCGCTTGATCTTTGCATAATTGAATATGAATACATACACGACCTTAGCGAATTTCTGTAAAATTATACTGCACTTGTAAAAGTAACTGAGCAAGTGCATAAGACAAGGAATCGAACCATGTGTCTTATACCTACGCTATCTGGGCGCATGCCCATAGTAGCCTGTATAGTGACATGACAAAAGACTATAAACAAAAATAATTTAGGTACCTATATAGAGTTATTGGGAAGAGAAGACTCGACCGTATTATATACGGAGGTGCAAGCAATTTTTGCACCTCGTATCACAACATAAACGGGCGTCACGCACTTTTGGTGAGCATACGTATTTTTATACCGAAAGTTCATCGAAAATCAAAAAACCGAACGAATGAAATACCCGATATACCGAAGCTCAATATGCCGAATTTCAAATAACCGAAAGTTCAAAATCCCGAAAGTTCGAAATCCCGAAAGTTTGAAATACCGAAGGTTCATATCCCGAATGTTTAAAATCCCGAAGATTAATATACCTACAGTGGGTCTACCTTGTTTCGCAGAATTTTTATTGTCATAATTTTATTTGGCATATCATCAAATAGCAAACTTCCTTTCGCAGAACATCAATAAGCATTCACTCATTTATCAGACGTTCAAAACGCATAATCGTGTAAGCTAGAATCATCTTTAGGCAGAAATTTAATATCCATAATAGTCTTAAAGCAGAATAATCCTAACGCAGAAAGTTCACAGATAGAATTGTCTTGTGGCATACAATTCGTATATATAGTCAATAATAGGCAGAATCATCCTATCGCAGAAAGTTCACAGTCCGAATCGTCTTATGGCATATTTTTCATATTTAATATTCTCCTATAAACCTCAATTTGTCTGTGTATCCCAAGTGGTTCTATCTCAGCAATACTAACATACAACATGCATGGCAAATCAAACATGCAGCATGCAAGCAAGCATTCAGCATGCAAACAAGCAAGCAAAGCATGCAGCATGCAAGCAAGCATGCAGCAAGCAAGCAAGCAAGCATGCAGCATGCAGCATGCAAGCAAGCATGCAGCATGCAAGCAAGCAACAGCTTGCATGCAACATGCATGGTTTCTGTCACGGCTCCGGCGCTGCGGGGCTCCGGCAGTCCCACGCGAGCTTATCGTCGCAGATGGTTTTTGCTCACCACCGCAGCTTCGGCTTGCTGGCCAGCCTCAGCCGCGCCGCGAGCTTTCAAACCACCTGTTCCTCAGCTCGCGGGCTGCCTCGCCCCTCCGCGTCTACGCGATTTTGAATTGCACTCTAGGGGTGGGGCAAACAAGACTGCGTGAAGTCGGTTTTGCACCGATTCGTTTCTGTCACTAACTTTTGTACCACAACTTAATGACTTTTTAATTCAATTTTAGGGTAAAATGCTATTTAAAAGAAATAGCAATATGCGAAATTATTCTAAACAAAATTATGATTTCTTCATAGTATGCCTAGTCAAATTATGCCAAATAAACATCGTACTTAATAAACATTATGCTTAGCGAAAGCATGCAAAGTAAAATTTTGCCAAAGGTAATTATGCCTTATAAATTTCTGCTATCTTAAAAGTATGCCATTGTAAATTCGGGCATATAAATATTCGACCAAACAATAATTATGCTAACAGAAAATTCTGCCTGAATAATATTCGACAAAAGAAAATTATGCCAAGTGTGTTATGCCAAGTGACTTTCGGAGAAAAAAGATTCTGCCAGATAGAGGGAACCCACCTACAGTTAGTATATCGAAGTTCAAAATCCCGAAAGTAAGATTAATGCTATTTTTTAAAAAAATATTGATTCTAATCAAAAATTTGTTTTTCTTAATGAACCTCAGTCTCAATGTATGCAGCAAGCAGGCATGCAGCATGCAGCATGCAAGCAATCAAGCAAGCAGGCAAGCATGCATGTAGCAAGCAGGCATGCAGCATGCAAGCAATCAAACAGGCATGCATGTAGCAGCATGCATAGGTTTTGCTCTTCTCCGGCGCTGCGGGAAGTGCAGCCCTTTCGCCCTAGAGTAGCGAAACTCAGGCACCCACGCTCGCCTCCGCAGCTTCGGCTTGGGGGCTTGAGGGCTGCTCTCCCTCCGCGCCTCCGGCTTAGAATTACACTCTAGTATCGGGCAGACTAGTACCACGGCGAGTCGGGGTCAATCAAAATTTGTTTTTCTTAATAAACCTCAATCTCAATGGTATACAATTTGTTTGGCGTTTCGTTCATAGGTCTTGTAAAACGCGGTATTTTTAATCATCGGGTTTTAAATTAATTTTTTCGGTATATTAAACTTTTGGTCATATAAACAGTCGGTATATTGAACTTTCAGTCATATAAACAGTCGGTATATTATACTTTCGATCATAGAAACATTCGGCATTCTAAAATTCGGCCTTGCGTACGTAGGGCTTATAAAATTCGGTATTGTGAAACGTACCCTTTGGTGAACACAAACCGTTTGTGTTGTGTGTGCACGTGATTTTCGTTGAAAAGTGGTTATCCGCGAGAGACCTTATTTATGGTGACTGTAACCTACAATCACGAACCTACAACTACTTTTGATTATTTTAAAGGTGCACATCAAAATGGGGAAGTTTTGTTAATAAATACCACTGAGTATGCACCACTTTATCGTATATATTACGAGTTTGATATATTAGTAAGTTATCTATGACATCTATATGATATAAAACTTTGTTGCATTTTGTAATTCTACCTAATTCGTAACTAATCAACACACGGGATTTACTGCAACGATACATTTATTTTTAAAGTAGGTAAACATCGTATTTACCCTCTCGACGTTTCGACTCGGTTACACTAGTCATGATAGTCTCGGGGTGACTGAAGCAGCTCGGCGTCCAACCAAGCAACAGGAAGTGGAACAATTTTTACAATATTTGAACTCAATTCATCCAAAGATAAGGTTTACATATGATACGGAGTTGAACAGATCTAACAGGCTTTCCTTAATGTCAAAGTTACTGTGAGACCGGATGAAACTTTATTCCACTCTTTATAACGAGAGCCAACTCACATGGACAGATATTTGCATGCTTCTTCTCATCACAATCCTTGTCACCTTCAATTAGTGGTATCATCATTGGTAAACAGAACACACAGTTAATGCGACGCAGAACATCTCGATGCTGAACTTAGCCATGTAACGGATCTCCGCTACAAAGGAATAGCAGGATTAACCAGAAGACAAATGGAGAAGCCAAAGAGAGATACAACCGATGGTGAGCCGAGACCTGTTTTTGTATTGCATATAATTGGAACAGTACTCCACAAATACTCCATCAAGACTGTATAAAGTCCGTTGTCCAAAGTAACGAGTTACATACGCTCACCAAAGGACGTGACGTGATACCTCTGCAAACGCCGGGTCTATAAATTACATTGCAACTGTGGAAGTTCCTACATTGGACAAACAAAACGATCAATCGCGGAACGCGTCAAAGAACATATTGCAGCTTTTAAAAATCTACAGACAAACAAATGCTATAGCAGAAAATCTGCTCAATTCAGGCGCAAGTCACTGGATGGAGCTACATGATCCAAAAATCCTGTCGACTGATCGATATTACCATACTCGGTTAGTACGCGAAGCAATTGAAATTTAATCATAATAATTTCAATCGGGATGATGGTTTTTACTTATAAACAACTTGGAATCAAGTGATAATAATGTGCAAATCACGTGTTATGTCGTCCACAAGAAACCCAGATACTGTTAGTATGTTTTGCACAGCTGGCTGTACTGTACTACTTACTGCAACAAATATTGAAAGTGTGCGGGTAGAAGAACATATCGCACGTCCTCTAAAAAACTGTCATAACACACAAAAAGTGTGTTATTAGTTATTAATACAGTTTTTTCCGCTTTCAAATTTCTATATATGTAAAAAACAGCCGTATCTGTAGAATGAAAAAAATACTAGATGGCGCAAGTGTCAGTTTTCACGGGAACAGGAATTTGCATGATTCACTCACGAAGAGTGCCGTATACATACTTGCGAACAGTGGACGTGTATTATTGATCGTGAAAACTGTCTTAACCTGTCTTGGGGCTGTATTTAGGGTAAGTTAATTTTAAATTCCATAAACACAAAGAGTGTAAGAGTGCCATAACACATAATACTACAATTTGGTTCATTCATTATTTATTAAAATTTTAAAATGTGATCCAAAACAGCGTAACATTACAGTTTACGGCATTATTTTACTCAAAATTTCAAGTAACTTGTGTTTTTTTGTCGACAAAACAGGTGAATCCTAGGTTGTGTCACTTTTTTTTTCTTCTTTTTTTGGCAAAAACTTGTGCAAACTGATTTAAAAAAAGAGTCACGAAATAGGTAATGCCTGTTTTATCCATTCCAGTTTTAGAAGTATTAAGTTAAACTTGCTTGGTATTCTGTTATATTGTAGGTTATGGCCGTTTTGTATCGAAACTTCTTTAAGTTTACTGTTTAGTAACGAAGTGTATTAATTGCGTACAACGTTAGGTACCATTTCATCGTTAAAAATCATTCAGAATTAAAAGATGTTTGAATGTGTCAGACTAAAAGATGACAAACCGCTTTGATTGCCTGGAGACTTGCGTATTAGTGGACGAAATATAAAACGGGTTTGTGGAAACTTTCCAAACCATGGAGTCTAAGTTTTTTAGGCCTGGCTGTAAAAATAGACGCCAAAATCTCACGATCTACACTTTTGACCTGAAAGCAAAACGTCAATCTATGGCACTGCAGACCTCCGTCAATGCTGAACACTACAGGCAGCTTAAAAGACAAATATGCAAGTCCCTGCGACACGACATTCGTTGCTTTAACACAAAAAGTGTTAAATAAACTACAGAGCGGAACTAATGCTCCAAAGTGTTTGCAAGGGACATGTCTAGTGGGCAAATCCTATTAATAGGACGAATCTTAAGACGGAGGACGGCAGTGTAGCGTAGGCGAAAGCAGAGGTTTTGAGGAAGTTTGAGGACGATCAAAAGGTTCTATGGGCAGTTGTACACCTCAGTTGCCAAACCCATTTATAGCTCGGCCAGAGACCCAAGAGCTATTCCTGAACAGATTAGGATGGCCCTTAAGCAGCTCAAAAACAACAAGGCACCTGGCGAGGGCGGAATCACAGCAGAGCTTCTGAAAGCGGGTGGAACACCGGTACTTAAAGTCCTTCAGATACTCTTTAATTCCGTTCTGCTGGAGGGCATCACGCCCAAGGCGTGAAACAGGAGTGTGGGGGTACAGTTCTTCAAAGAAGGACACAACTATATACCCCTCTCTGTCCTGAGCCATGTCTACAAACTGTTTTCAAGGGTCATCACGAACCGTCTCGCACGTAGGTTTGATGACTTCCAGCCTCCAAAATAAGCCGGTTTCCGATAGGCTATAGAACAATAGACCACATCCATACGGTTAGGAAAATTATACAGAAGAGGAGGAGTATAATATGCCACTTTGCTTAGCATTTGTGGACTATGAGAAGGCCTCGATTTGATCGAAACTTGGGCGGTGCTTCAGTCTCTGCAGCCTTGCCACATAGACTATACGTATATAGAGGTGTTAAAGTGCCTTTACAATAACTCCACCATGTCGGTCCTAGGTTCAGGAGCAGAAAGAGGGCGATTCCACTGCGAAGAGGTGTGAGACCGGGAGATGTTATTTCTCTAAAACTGTTCACAGCTGCATTGGAAGACGCCTTCAAACTTCTGGAATGGGCAGGAATTGGCATCAATGTTAGTGGCGAATACATTACACACCTCTAATTTGCCGTTGATATAGTCGTTGTGGCAACGACACTGGATGATCTTGGCACTCTGCTCGAAGACCTTGACCGAGTCTCCCAACGAGCTCCCGTATTGTACCTAATCCAGTATCTGTTGGGAACTCAACTCTTAAAGTTGTCCACGAGTACGTCTACCTGGGACAAGTGATCCAATGGGGTAAGTCCAACTTTGAGAAAGAGGTCAATCGACGAATCCAACAGCTGGGCAGCGTTCGAGAAATTGCTTCTCATCTTGAATACCTCAGTGTCTGAACACAAAGTCTTCAACCAGTGGGTGATGATATACGGATACGAAACATGATCTTTAATTATCGGCCTTATAAAGAAGCTCAAAATCACACAACGAGCGATGGAGAATCAGAAATGAGGGGATACGTAGAATAAGACTACTAACCAAGGTTACGGACATAGCCTTGAAAATCAATAAGCTTAAGTGGCAATAGGCAGGGCACATAGCGCGAAGAACTGATAGCCGTTTGGCTAGGAAAGTTCTAGATAGGAGACCCTTGGACCAAAGACGCAGCGAAGGACTTTCACCGACAAGATGGACAGACGACCTTGTAAAGATCGCAGGATCCAACTGGATGCAGACGGCTAGTGATAGGTCACTGTGGAAGGCTGTGGGGGAGGCCTATGTACAGCAGCGGTCCTTTAGAATGATAATGATGATAAGCAAACTGTGTTTCAGGAAGTTCAAATTACAAAAAAATATCTGTCCACTCGAAATATTCAATGAAACCAGTTTATAAAACTAAACCAAATTTAAAAGAAAATAAAAAAGGGACTTTTTATGTTAGGTCGCGAGTAACCACATCCCAATTTTTTAACCCTTTTTTTTAAAGTTTGTAATTCGTTTGTAATGACTGATATGTACTGATATATTAAACTTAAGGAAAAACTTTTTCATGCGATTTATATTTTTCTATTTGATTAATATTTTTCTATTTGATTAATAAACATGTAGTTAATTATTTATGAGTCATTTTATTAAATAATTTCATGTGCATAATATTGTATTATTATAGTTAGGGAGGCGAATAGGGGAATTTTCGGTAATACTCGAGCGTGGCAGTTTAAGATATGAGAGATACCTTGGACCTAATAGAACAACCTTGTAAAGTATTTAGCTCTATATGTAGTGACGCGCGCCCAGGATAGACGATCAGATTAGTAAAAAAAAATCGATAGTCTGAAATACTCGAGCGCGTCAGATTAAGATATTTAGGGTTGATTTTAGTGTTTTAAGACTAAATTTAACTAATCTGACTATAAGTTCTTGACGCCGCCGAGTTATAGGGTCGCGAACTTGTAAAAAAAAAACGTTAATCTGGTATGCACGAGCGCGATTTTTATTTTTTTTATTTTGAAGAATATAATCTAAAACGTACTAAAAATACAAAATCTGCCGGTTTCCGCATGACCGGGAGTGTGGAGGAGCCATTTCGTCTTCCGAAAACGCGTTGCGGTATATAAGTCGCGAACGGTACATTTTACAAAAAAAAAGTTTAAATAAACAAAAAAGGTAATTTTATTTTACACAAAAAAGGTCTCTTTACATTTTGTCCAAAGTTAAAACTTTTTGACTTGAAGCATCATAAAAACTCAAACTCCCGGTTTTTTGAGTATATCTTGAAAACTGAGGGTGTTAAAATTGATATGAAATAACGATGATTAAATTATGTTACTTTTATCAATTTTTTTTCTAAAGCTTTTCGGCAATTATTATTTATTATTAATAATTTTCGTGGACTCGGAAAAAGTTACGCGTATCTGTATACAAAAGTATTATTAACATGTACAGTTTCATGTATGTATATTATGCAATAGCCTGTTGATCCTCAAATTGTTTTTTGGACGTACCGTAAGCAAAACGAAGTGAAGAATTATTAAAAAGAAAGGAAAAAATAATAAACAAAAAAACCTTTCCGGTCAGATTAAGAGAACCCACCAACATTTTTGTCAGATTAAGAAAATATGCTTTCAGGATACCGAGATAAACCTCCCCTATGAAAATCTGACGCGCTCGAGTATTTCAAAAAAACATTTTTTTTTTTGCATTTTCAAAAATTCATCGTTACTTATGGTCACGCCAAAATCGTCAGTTTTTTTAAAGGGAGCTTCCTTGGGGCCTACTTAACACCCCTTCCGAAAATCAGACGCGCTCGAGTAATTTTTTTTTTTGCATTTTTGACTATTTTATATGCCTACCCCCACCACCCAAACCGGCAGATTAGTATACCGTTGTTATCAGAGGCACTTGGGGCATACGTAGTATGAATATCTGACGCGCTCGAAAATGCCCAAGTAACTGTTTTTTTTTACATTTTTGAAAAACCGTACACGCAAAACCCACCGCTAAAATGGTTTTTACCATACGAGTTTTTCTTTTCGAAATTATTTTATCTTTCGATTTTGATAGATCTCGACGGCGCCGTTGAATTACGCCATTTAGCTACCTCGCCTCCCTAACTATTATATAAATAACAACACTCTAATCAAAAAAGTGACATATAATGGGCCATTTTTTAGGAATTTAAGGAAAAAACAATGTTTTGGCGAACTTTTTCCAACTTGAAAAATTCTGATATAAGTTTAATAAATTTTCCATAAAATAAACATAAATCGATTGAAACATCTGTCTACCGAGTGATCATAAGATTGTAACGAAGTAAAAAAAAAACTTAAAACCGCTTTTTCTCAAAACCTTTACCTTATAAACAAGTGTATCGTTGCATTAAACCCCGTGTGTTGATTAATCTGTGACATCATTTATCAAATGTCTGTCTGTATTGGTCCAGTAAATTTATCGGCCCATACACCTGAGGGCTTAGTTTGAGTTTTTCCACTCACGTTCGATTGCGAGAGCGTTAGAATTTTGTATGGAGAACTTACAGCGCCATCTACCTTTACTTTGTCTTTCCAATACAAAATGTTTCAAAATTCTAACGCGCTCGCAATCTAACGTGAGTGGAAAAACTCAAACTAGGCCCTCTGTATGGGCGCCTTGCGTTAATCTGATAGAGCTGAAATTTAGAACAGACGTTCATGACGATGGCCCAATGGTGATAAAAAATTAACCGCCTTCTGAAACAAACACTAAAAGAACTGAATGCTAATAGTAGCAACAAACTCATTTGAATCGGTGCATGATAATGCGTAAATATTATATTTTTTTTATTGATTTATTTATTTATTTTAAAATAAATAGAAAAATACAGTAATCACTTCTGCCAAACTGCACAGCAGTTTGTCGGCAGATGTTCTCGCCTAAATGTACATTAATTAATTATAATTTAAATCTAATTAGTTTATGAGGGATAGATATATTTGTCAGCTGTTTCACAGACTGTAGGTACATATCATGCATAACACATCATAAAGAAGTAGTAGACTTTGATAAAAAAAACCTACAACAATTTAGCACACAACATTGGAATAAAACGCATGCCATCATTTTTTTTATATTTTGTTAAATACGATCTTCAGTATTCACGCATGTGAAGCCGCGCAGCACTTACTATTATGGGTGGCGCAATAGAACGTGCATATTGCATCATCTTTTTTTGCGGGGTAGAAGGGGCGTGGGCGGGGGGAGAACGATATCGTTGGGTAGCGCGGTTCATAAGGTTTTAGTCACGATGAGTCACTTCGACGGGAAGCGTCGCGCATTTTACGAAAACTCTCGTTCGTACGTAGTTGTCAGGCGACTATTTTGTTCTGAGTATGGTGTACGGCAAATTAGGGAGGCTCCGAGTGCTAATTTAATTAAAATCTGGATAAAGCGTTTTGAAGAGACTGGATCGACGTTTAAACCACACGCGAAAGGTCGTCCACGCACATCTAGGACCGAAGACAATATTGAGAGTGTTAAGCAGTCGGTACGAGAAGATCCACAAATGTCTACTCGCAAGAGATCGTCTGTCCTAAACATATCGCGACGAAGTTTGCAACGAATTTTAAAGTTGGATCTTAAATTGCATCCATACAAGCTGCAATTAACTCAAGAATTAAAAAACTCTGACTTCATAGCACGGCTCACATTTGCTAATGAAATGCTCAATCGGTTTTCAAATTTTGAAAACATCCTTTTCTCTGATGAGGCACATTTTCATGTGAATGGGTTCGTAAACCGCCAAAATTGTCGTTATTGGAATAGTGAAAATCCCAGACTCAAACATCAAAAACCGTTACATAGCCCTAAAGTGACAGTTTGGGCCGCAATATCTGCCAAAGGAATAATTGGTCCTTATTTTTTTGAAAACGCACGGGGGCAAAACATCACTGTTAATACCGAACGCTATGTTGCGATGTTGGAAGGTTTTTTGGCCCCAGAACTTGAAAATTCAAGAATAAAGAACTCTAGGACTTGGTTCCAACAAGACGGAGCTACCAGTCACACATCAAATGACTCCATGGCGGTTGTGAAGCAGATGTTCCCTGGCAAACTGATTTCGAAAAGAGGTGATATCCCATGGCCTCCGCGTAGTCCAGACTTGACGCCTCCTGACTTTTTTTTGTGGGGATACCTCAAACACAAAGTCTACACCAATAATCCGAGAAACATCAGTCAGCTCAAGGAGAATATTCGTGGTGAAATGGCAGCAATCACACCAGCACTACTTAAAAAAGTTTTCGGTAATTTCCGTTTGCGGTTAGAGGAGTGCCAACGTAGAGAGGGTCATCATTTAGATGATGTTATTTAAAAAAATAAACTTCAGTTATCACTTAATAATTGCTTAGTTTTATTTTAACTATACCTTTTGTATTTATTTTTTAATAATTATTTTAAAAATGCACGTTCTATTGCGCCACCGCTGCTGTCAGGTTGGCATCAAGCACCGACTTCAAATGAGTTAGTAAATTTTACCTATTAGCGTTATTTTAGTCCTTTTAGGCCCACTTGATGATTTAACCCAGGATTACGCTAATCCTGGATTAACTCTATCAACGTCAAATAAACTGACCGAGACAGAATGATCATTTAACCCAGAATAAGCGTATCCTAGGTTAAATCATCATGCGCAACTTAGTGTTTATTTTTGAAGGCGGTAAAATTTTCATGAAAAGAATGTTTTTCATCGGTTTTTGGTTATTGTTTAAGTTACAATGTACTTGATTGAACTAAAAAAGTTACTAAAACCTTGTGCTTAGTGTAAGAAATACTGACTGTAGTGGAAACCGCATCAAAATCGGTCCCACTGAACGCGAGATCTTCGCGGACAAATATACATACATGTATACAAACATACGGGTCGAACAAAGGACCTTTTTTAAGTCGTTTAAAATATGTAAAAACTTTACAACTTTTTCTGTTTTCACCGACTTCAACTCGATGAGCTGGGAAAAAATAGAAGACAAATGCGTTTTTTATGCTTTTTACACAGCTTTTTGAAAGGTTTAACGATAGATCGTCCAGCGTCCTGCTAGCAGGATTTTTTGTACTTCCGGAAGGACGCATTTTTATTGGGTCACAGTTCCTTAAATAATTATAATTCAAAGTTTGAATTTACATGAAAATATAGTGTATTTCTTTCTCTTTCACCTGAATAAAATATTTATTACTAACCAGTACCGCTATTCAATTGGCAAGCGATGGCGCACGGATATAAACGCGGGCCGCGCGTTCGCGCGTCGGCGACGTGTTTCGACCTGCCCGGCACCCATCACGCCTGGAGTCACCAACATTTTGGCGAACATTATAATACGCGTAAAATATTTGGAGTTATTGTGCGTGTTCACGAAGTAAACAAAGTACTAGTGCGATGGAATACTGACGGAAAATTAACTAATATTCCCACTTTGTTGATAAATCCAGCGAATGACAAGTCAGGTAGGATTTCTTCATTATAAAAAAAAAATTAAAAGGGATGTTTTGTTGGTGTTTGAAGTTTATAATTTAAGAAATACAATAAAAAAATACTTTTGCGTTGTTTTTTTTTACACCCTTGCATGGTCTGGATCATTCTCAATGCGAATTAGTAGGACTATATTGAATTTCTTAAGTGGGCGATAAAAAGTTCACTGGGTAATCTAGTATTTTATAAAAGCAAACCAATGTTTACAACCCCTGGCAATACGAACGCTCAAGGTCAAGGTCACCGTACTGCCGGAAGGACCAGGAGCAGATTTCATACAAACCACGTACTTCCAGCAGGACGCAGGTTCCGTCTTCCAGCAGGACTTTTTGAAAAAATCGGACGTCCTTCCGGAAGCGCTTCCAGCAGGACACGGGGTCGGACGATCTATCATTAACTTCGATTTGTGACAAAGGTCGGAACTCGAGGTCAGAAACTTGCTGTCAGCATTGGGCCACCATCATCGATAAGTGTGCAAAAATCATCTACCGGATTAGAAGCAAATACTTTTTTTTAGCAATGTTTTGACAGTTTTAATGTAACAGATTTTTTTTATCTTATTTTCTATCCATAAGTGTTACAATTTACTAACATACCTTTCCCTTTCTTTTAGTCCGAATTTTTGAACAAAAATATAACAATAACATATTTGAAAGTGGAATATTATCAGCCAGTGTCTGATGTTGACGTTATTTTCGATCCTAAAAGGAATATCCTAAAATTCTACATAAAACTGCCAGTGATGATATTGCGCTTTAATGTCTTGGGATACGGATATCCCCCTCCTAGTAGGTAAGTTTAAAATCTAAAATAAAGATAAACTAAAAAATTAAAACATACGCAACGAGTGTATTCTTCAATTAATTGACGTTAACTACCTGCATCGAATCATCTATATCATTTATCATTCCCTATTATTACCAAGTAGCTGACCATCTAGTTGCGTTGCATATACAGACAGGCAGAATCTTTTACTAGTTTATATAAATAGTGCATGTTTTACCTACATAACAATAAAACTTGTATTATTAGCAGAGACGATGCACAGCATCCTTTGAGATGCGTCTATGTACTTCCGCCTATCGTTTGACGTCATTTACGTGTCCCGTTCAGTGATGTAGATACAAGATACCTCAAATTAAGTACCAGATACTTGTAAATGAAGTATCTAAGATACCAGTTGATTGCGCAAACGTGACACAACATACAGATAATATTATATTTTTATGGTTTTAATTGACACTTAAGTAAAACTAGTTCTACAAACAGTTTATCACTTATTTTTAGGGTTCCGTAGCCGAATGGCAAAAAACGGAACCCTTATAGTTTCGTCAAGTCTGTCTGTCTGTCTGTCTGTCTGTCCGTCCGTATGTCACAGCCATTTTATTCTGTAACTATAAGCTTCACACTGTTGAAATTTGGTAGGAAGATGTATCCTGTTAACCGCTTACCGATTCTCATACAAAAAATAAAAAATAATGACATATTAGGGGGGGCTCCCATACATGAAACTAATACCAAAAAAAAATTAAAGTCTAACGTTTCATAGCTAGACGCTTCCAAAGTGGTAAAATGGGCGTCCCCCCCCCCCTATCTAACTTCCAAACCAAGCAAGTGTAAATTTTGAAAAAAATATCGTGTCAACTTTGATAATTTCTTGCAATATGTATATAAAGTAAATTTATTATTGGCTGTAAGTTTAGAACGTAAGTTTAGCTAAGTTTTTGGAATAAGAGCTGTGAATTTTATAACAATAAAAAAAATATGTAATGTAGATCTAAATAAATACTTTCAACGAAAATTGGTTCGGACGGGATCGAACGAGTAGTTTTAGAGATAAAGCACATTTTCTACAACCGCAAACATAACTTTGTACTTCATACAAACACTATGAAAAACAAAGTTATATTTGCAGTCGACAAAATATTGTGGTATTTCAGTATTTCAGTATTTATTTATTTGCAGAAAATACATAGTAGTGTTTCACATAGTTAAATATGTACTACATATGCACACCCGGTAGGGTACAGCAAAAATCTTATTATCATTACCTACTTAAATATTGCACAAATTAAATTAAATTAAAACAGAGTACCTAAGTTAACAGCAAATGAGTACATAATATCTAATTATAAATAATATTACATAAATTTAACATCTTTCATAAACTCACTTACATCATAGTAACTTTTCTTTAATAAAATTATCTTTATTTTTTTCTTAAGAGTTTGGTCACATGTAATGCTTTTAAGTTCATTTGGTAGTTTGTTATATATTTGAATACATCTGTAAACTGGGCTATTTCTGTACATTTCCATAAGAGGAACTGGAAGGACTAAGTTAAATTTTCGGCGTGGATTTTTTTCATACTGGAATAGGTTTATGTTTTTCCTGACGAATATAACTACTTCTAATAGATATATACAGGGCAGAGTTAAAATATTTTCTTTTATGAAGTGAGGCCTACAGCTGACCCGTGGTTTTAGGTTCAAAATTATTCGGAGGCACTTCTTCTGCATTATAAGTAAATCTGTAGCGTGACAACTATGACCCCAAATAATAATGCCATACCGTAGCCATGCATATGCGTAGACATAATAAGCAGTTTTACCTAGTAGAAGTAAGTGGATTCCTATATTCAGTTAAAGTTGGCATGGAACCCTCAGTGCGCGAGTCCGACTCGCACTTGGCCGGTTTTTATTCGATGAGGCCTCATCATTCCCCTAAATTAGAAGAGTCGCTCCACAGGGGCAGAACTTGACAAACAGGTCCGGTCAACAGGTCCTGGGGCTAATGATGATGATGATGATAATACTTAAAGCTACGTGGCTGTCGTTAGCTGCTAGCTTAGTGCACACCAGTAATATTTGGGTTAGAAAGCACGGAGGTTCTCTCTCTTATGTGTATCAAACAAGAGTAATTTAATTAGAAGTGGGTTTAATCTTCAATTCATATTCAATTCAAACTCGTAACAGTTTCATCAATTGGCCAATAGGTCAGTGACCACAAAATATAAAAATATGTTACGAGCCAAGGAGGCCAATAACCGAAAATGTTACAATTTCCATTGCAGTTGTTAGCCACCCCCTCAATTCTGTATTTTGATACATACAAAATCAAAGGAAATGAAATAGTTAACAATTATTTAAAATAATAAATATAACTAAATATCCTTTGGACATTTCCCACACATCGCCATCTAGTCCCAAAGTGAGCTAGCTTGTGTTATGGGTGCCAGACAACGGATATAATACTTAAATAATTTTTGTTTGTAAATACAAACATAATATACATATAAAACACCCAGACCAATACAAACAGACATGTTCATGCACACAAATGTTTGTATTGTGCGAGGATCGAACCCGCAACCCGCTGCGTAGTAGGCGATTTCTCGACCACTACACCAGACGGGTCGTCAAATAATGTTATTTCATAAACTCTCTGTCAGTATGCCGTTCAGTTACAAATAAAACCAACCTAAGGCTATGCTTGCGTTTTCGTTAGAGGTCAACACTATTTTCTAAAAATTAAAAACCGACTGTCTAAAATTTGCCGTCAAATTGGCTCGAAAGAATCATCTGTCAAGTTGAAGATGCCTATTGATGAAGTAGTTTATAAATTTTTCGAAATCACAAATAATAGTATTTCTTCAGTCAAAACCTTAATATTTGATAAGTTGGCGCCAGGTGGCCATGAATTGCCAGAGGCCAGAAAAAGCACGAATTATAAAGTTGAGCCGTCAAAATATTGTGTATTTTATGGTATTTTGAAAAGCTTCGACCAACCAACCAAACTTTTACGTATCTGTCTTCCTTAAACACAGACTATTATGCGGAATAATTAAAAATGACACGAGTCAAGAGGCGTAGCCAATAACATTTTGTAGAAATAATGAATTTCCACGCCACCTATCAATTCGGATAAAGATTCAATAGCGCGTTCAGTTTTATCTACGACAACATTATTATTTAAAATTCATGTCACCTAAAAAATGTCACAATAGAATCACCAGTCACTAAAAGTATTTTAGAAAACATAGTATTTACAAAATAGGTACTAAGATACCAAACAACAGGTATTTAAATACAAGATACAAAATGAATTTCAAAAAAGTATCTGAGATACAGATACAAGATACGTATTTTATATTTTGTAATCTGTATTTCAGATACTGTATCTTAGATAACTTAGATCCTAGGTCCTGTTGAATAATTAATTAGTAGTTTAACTTATTTACTTCCGGTTGCCGCCATTTTAGTAACCTGAGATCGAGTAAGCTAGAAGTTTCGTCATAGAAGTCTCGCCAGGCGGCTGTCATGGGATACGGTGCATCGTCTCTGCTAATAATTTGTTTATTACAATACAAGTTTTGTTGTTATATAAAACTTGCACTATGATTCGGCATGTGACGATGATACTTTGAGATATGTGTTTATTAGCTCCTGGCGACTTTTCAACGACGCTATGATAAAGAGTATAAGATCGATGAACTGCTTTTGAAGATGTCTGGAACGTCTGTCTGCTTAACGAAGTGGTTTATGAGCGTAGAAGTAAAGTATTAATGCATAAATATCTAGTGCAAACTAGTACTGACATAGTTTAAGTTATTTCTTTGTCAATAATACATAAGTCGTGCAACGACGCCATGCATTCGTGTGCCTAGCAAAAGGGACTAAACATTAATATTTTATTTGATAATATTGTGTAAAAGATCCAGAAAAAAGGTTTTTTTTGACATCTTGTTTTTTAATTCCTAGAAGAGGAAGATGAACTTGGTAATGGTAACCTATAGTAAATAGCATTGTGCGAGCCTATCGAATGGATATACTTAAATAATGATAATTATAATAAAAATACTTTATTGCACACCATAAACATAATAATTACACAGGATAGTATCTTAATATTCGCTTTAATTTCTTCCAGACATCCTTCAGGTAAAGAAAAGCATGAAGAATGAAAGAAGAAAGAAGAAATTATTTTAAACAAATTTGAAATTTGCAAGTTTTTATAAAGAAACATAAAAGATAATACAAAATATATAAACTAATAACATATTTAAACACATTTACATAAAAATATATATAAATAAACAGGTAAAAATAAATGCATAATCAGTTGCAACCAGAGGATCCGAGAGCCAATGAAGAATAAAAGGAGTATTAACTAAGTAAGTAGATAAAGATGATAAAAGACTATAGGAATTATAAACGAGAAAGAAAAATGCTTTTACTTTACGTTTAAAAGTAGGAAGCGTTTTGGACTCCCTGATTGAAAGTAGTAGAGTGTTCCATAAACGGATTGCCTGTATAAGATTGTAAGTACGTACGAGAAACATGACGAGGAAAAAGGAGGCGAAGTGTTTTGGAGGACCGCATATCACGACCCTGGGGCAGCTGCATGAGTTGGAAGCGCTCTTTCAAGTATGGAGGAGATATAGGGTTGAAAAGAATAGTGTGGAGAAGGGATAGTACGTGTAAGTCACGACGAAGGCGAATGGGTAACCATTTCAGCTGAGCGCGGTACTCTTAGACATGATCGTATTAAGCAATCTGAATATGAGCGAATACAAAAGTTCTGAAGGCGCTCAAGCTTACTTAGAAAGATCTCGTTAAGATCTAAATAGCAGCAATCTGCATAATCCAAAAAGGGGCAGGAGTAAGGCCTGAACAAGCGCAATCTTAGTGGGTATTGGGAGAAAATTACGAAGTCTATTCAATGACGCTGCAGCAGCATACACTTTCCTGCTCACCTCAGCCACTTGCTTAGTCCAAGTGAGTGCACTATAAATACTTTCTTTTTCTTCGTTGTTTTTAGGGTAGATTACCAGCGGTAATTTTATTGGATTGGGTATTCGGAAACCTTTTCCAAATTAATTACCATCTACCTACGGCGTCACATGTGAGACATACGTCCTTCATAAGTGAGACAAGCATTGGCGTGAAGGTGGATTAATGTGAACAAGACCGTTGAGTATTGCGTGGAGTGGGTGAGGCAAGCACCGGCACTGAATGTAGGCAAGGTTGATTAATATTGCACGATGTTGATTGTGACTGTTGTGTGTTTTAAAATAGGGTAGATGGGCTGGGATATCCTTTGAACGTGGGCTTCAATAGATATATATTGAATATTTTTTTTGGCAATTCATATTGGTAAGTCGTTTCCACTATACACTGTGGTTTACACTGTTTAAACTGAGAACATGCCAGATTAAGCACCTGATGTAGGTAAGTATGGTCAGGTATGTAAAGGATTCGTAGTTTGTTTAGTTAGAGCACTAGAGAACACACCGCTACTGTGTTATTTATTATATTCTAGTTAGATAGAAGCGCGTAAATTTAAACAGGCATACGCTAAATGAAAGAAAAGTATTGCAAGAATAATATCAAAATAAGTAGGTAGCTAAAATACTAGTGCTATGAAAAAATGACATAATAATGGCACTGCGGTACCTAGAAGACCAGAGCAATTTATGAATCACCGAATTTCTTTAATGGATATTCGAATTTCAGGACCTCGGAGACCAACATGACAACCACGTGTAAGCCACGTGGTATTTAAGTAAAGTTAGCCTGTAACATCCCACTGCTGGGCAAAGGCCTTACCTCAACTATGAGGTAGTTTGAGCTATACTCCACCACGCGGGCTCAGCGCGGGTTGGTGGAGGGGTTTTTGCAAGGCAAATGACTAACACTGCTGTCAGATGTTATCAAGCCGCCCATAAGGCTTCTGACTAGACTTAACGACTAATATCAACCGATATAAGCCGGGAACAACGGCTTAACGTGCCTTCCGAAGCACAGAGATGCTCGTGATGTAGGTACGTCACGGTCGGAATGGTCACCCATCCAAACACGACCGCGCCGCGTAGGTTGCTTCACTTCGGTATTACTACCAAAGCGCTGCTACCACTGCGCTACGAGCACCTCACTGCGCTACGAGCACCTCTCTGTGGTATCTAAGAAAAGATTGTTAAATGTATTTGTCTTATCAAATTTATGTGGTCAAAACGTTATGCCCTTTATAAAAAAATACACGTACCTTCGCTTTACGTTTGAGGCACAGCCAGGGTCTACCAGTGTCCTTCGTGAGCATGTGCAGCGTAAGTCGATGATAGCTGTGTTTTGCAGATCACCGCTACGTTTAAAACACCGTTACAATTTTAAAACTTACTTATGATTTTTAGGAAAACGCGAAGTTTATTTAGATAGTACTTAGGTAACACTTTTCGCAATAATATGCATATGTGTATTAAATTATGTAATAGTACATTATGATACAAGTGTGCTAAGTTGACCATTATATACAAGGCGATATTGTGTGCGCACGAGCGAAAGCGAGTGCGCCATAAGAAAGCCGCGTATATAATGGTCACAGGCACACGTGTTTCATACGACGTTTTTCAACACACTTGCCATTAATCCAAAACTTCGTCACACCACAGCCGCAAACTATTTACGAAAAATGGCGCGTTGTTTTTTTTTCTTGCCGCGAAACTGATGCGCGCGCAAGGTTAAGGCGCGAACTAGATCGGCCAACAGCCAAGATTAAAAATGTAATAATTCATTATTTATAACACAAATTACAGAAAATTTTGAATGAATTTGAGTTATTTTTAGTAATAAAGCTGGATTTACCATTTATTGAAATAAATATGTACATACTGTTATTTTTCGCATAAATACTGTTTGTTGTGTAAGTTATAACCCGACTAAATTATATCGCTTCATCTTCTTACTTACTACTTGATACTAGGGTACAAATGTAAATTGGTCGGGTTAATAAACAAAAGGCACTAGTGCTATAATATACAGAAAAAGCACGCGTGTTTAATATCTATGATTATGTGCCAAAAATCGGTGGAATAAAAACGTCATTTTGAGCAAGTGTGTTGAAAATGTATTTTTTGATTTGAGCAGAGTTTTGAGCTTATGATGTTGCTAGATTGAAAGCTAACCGTCCTTGCGACCTCAAAACCTCCTTTTTATGAAAAAAAAAATTACCACTTTTGACCAAATTTTCAAGCTCCATCAAATGCAAAAACGCATAATTAGATTAGATTTACGCAAGTTATTCACAAAAAAACATTATTTACCTATGTGTTGAATGGTATGGTTTCCTCATCAGAAGTTGGCGATTATTGGGCTGTACTATGGTAAAATATCTTGTGTAAAACATTTAAAAGGTGAAGGCTTGGCTATTATTTCCGACATTTAATGCCCCTGATTGAGTTGATAAAGATGAGTTTTGATCAAATGTGCTTCAAATCAGGGTACAGCTAGAAAGTTTAACAATCTTAAGAACCACGTATTTATTAAAAGGTGCGATTTTGGTGTGACACAAATATAATTTATTAGGATATAGGATAAAGTAAGACATTGAAATACAATTCTATCTATAATAAGTATAAAATTGAATCGCAAAATGTGTTGGTAAGCGCATACCTAACTCCACAACGCCTAGTCCAATTTGGCCAACTCTTTTTTTTTAAATGTTCGTTTAAGTTCAACAATGGTTTTTACGGCGAGAAAAAATCGAATAAGTGCCGGAAAAATCATAAAAACAGCCCTTTTTCCCCATACATATGTTTACTAACTAACACGTAGTCAATTTGAACTTTATTGCTATTTGTAGGAACTACAAGACCGATTTGAAAAAAATATTGTGTGCTGGATAGCTTATTTTGGAAGAGAGCTTCAGGCTATAAAACATCACGCTGCGACGGGAGTGGAAGCTCAAAAAAAACCGGCCAAGTGCGAGTCGGACTCGCGCACTGAGGGTTCCGTGCCAACTTTAACTGAATTAGGGAATCCACTTACTTTTTCTACGTAAAATACCACAATAACTGGTCGACTGCAAATATAACTTTGTTTTTCATAGTGTTTGTATGAAGTACAAAGTTATGTTTGCGGTTGTTGAAAATGTGTTATATCTCTTAAACTACTCGTTCGATCCCGTCCGAACCAATTTTCGTTTAAAGTACTTATTTATTAAGATCTACATTACATATTTTTTTCAAAATTTACACTTGCTTGGTTTAGAAGTTAGATGTGGAGGACGCCCATTTTACCACTTTGAAAGCGACTAGCTATGAAACGTTAGATTTTAATCTGTCTGTCTGTCTGTCCGTCCGTATGTCACAGCCATTTTCTTCTGTAACTATAAGCATCACACTGTTGAAATTTGGCAGGAAGATGTATCCTGTTAACCGCTTACCGATTCTTATACAAAAAATAAAAAATAATGACATTTAAGGGGGGGCTCCCATACATGAAACTAAAACAAAAAAAAAAAATTAGTCAAACCTATGCATGTGGGGTGTCTATGGATAGGTCTTTTAAAATAACATGGAGGTTCCTAAAACCATTTTCTTTTAAAGTCAAACGTTTCATAGCTAGACGCTTCCAAAGTGGTAAAATGGGCGTCCCCCCCATCTAATTTCTAAACCAAGCAAGTGTAAATTTTGAAAAAAATATATGATGTAGATCTTAATAAATACTTTCAAAGAAAATTGGTTTGGACGGGATCGAACAAGTAGTTTTTGAGATATAGCACATTTTCAACAACCGCAAACATAACTTTGCACTACATACAAACACTATGAAAAACAAAGTTATATTTGTAATCAACAAAATATTGTGGTATTTTACTAAGTAGACGTAAATGGATTCCCTAATTCTGTTAAAGTTGGTACGGAACCCTCAGTGCGCGAGTCCGACTCGCACTTGGCCGGTTTTTAAAGTAGATCCATTGCCTTATACATTTTTCAGTAAATGTTTTTATCTGTTTTCTCGACAAGTTGCATTTTATACATAGGTCTTAAGACAGCTACGATGAAACGACGCTATGAGGAAACTTCGAGCTAACTCATCCTCAGGTGACTAAAATGACGACATCGGGAAGAAAGTAAGTACTACTACCTACCTAATTAATTATACAGCAGTTCCTACACGGAAATGACGTCAGTATTACGTCACGAATTTAAAAGTTAGTCCTTCTGGCAAGTACTTTTAATTCAGATTTATTATAAGAAACTAGCAAGATCTTTTAGGACCTTTCTTTTCGCTGCTGATGACAATTAAACCAACAATCGCCTCGTCATTAATTTACCTACCTACTAACGTATATTTACTCGACTACAAATAAAACAATTAATTCTGTATTTTATATAAAAAAAACTTTATTTTCACTATTGGCGACTAACAAAAGTTAAGTCGTCAATTGTAAAAAAAATCAAAATAATAAAAAGAATTTTCATTCTTGAGGTTCAAAACATTAAAAGGCACTTTTTGCTGATTAGACTTATTTTATATAAAAGAGGTTCGTCAGTCGTGGGAGCGCATGTTGATGTCGTCGTGGCGCTCGCGCTCCGTCTCGCGGTGGTCGCCGGAGACGCGCGCGCCCGCCGACGTGCCCGCCTCATCGTGCTTGCCCGGCGCGTGCGGCGCCGTCGGAGCGGACTGCACCAGCCGCCCCATCAGGCTCGCGCTCTTGTCCTTGCGCGGCCGCGTCCACTCGTGCGACAGCACACGGTCCAGCGTCAGCCGCAACGTTATATCCGGCTCCAGTATATGACGCACGATTGACTTAGCCGCTGCCGACACCGTATCCCGAATCCTAGAACGGAACACCCAGTTGCGGGACATCTGATCTCTCAGCAGCTTACGCAGGTTCGAGTCGTCGAACGGCATCGACGCGTTCAGCATGATGAACAGAATGATCCCCAGCGACCAGACGTCGGCGAGCTTCGGGTTGTAAGGGGTTCCGCTCACGACCTCGGGCGCAGCGTACGCGGCGGACCCGCAGTACGTCTGGCTGAGCACGCGCCGGTTGTCTCCGTCCGTGCAGAATCTTGCAAACCCGAAGTCGGCCAATTTCACGTTAAAACGCCTCGACAGGAGTATGTTCTCGCATTTCAAATCGCGATGCGCTATATTTTTGCTGTGTAGATATTGCAAGCCACTAGCCATCTGTCTGAACCACAGTTTTGCCTGATTCTCTGGAACGACGCCATTGCGTTTTATAAAATCCAGCAGATCTCCGTTGTCAGCATATCGCATGAAAATAAACACTCTCGGGCCCCTCTGTAGGATGCTGTGCACTTGAATGATATGGGGGTTCTCGATCTTAGTTAGGATATCGAGTTCGCGGGGAAAAAACTTCTCTAAAAAATCCCGGGGTGCCTTTTCCTTGTCAAAAATCTTGCACGCGAGGTGCATCCGCTTGGGGCTGGACGCATCGCAGTACTCCGCCAGGTGGACAGTGGCGTACGATCCTTGTCCTATTTTCTTGCCGATAAGATAGCCTCGTTGTTCCAAGGCGTTCACCTCGGAGCTTCGAGGGCTGAGGCGCTCAGCCATGGAGCTCTATCGACTTTATCCTAACCCGTTTAGGATACATTGGACATCTCACTACTCACAGTATGTCCAAGGTTTCAGCCGTCCTCTTGTCAAAATGTTTACCCTTCGTCTGATTAAAGTTTTCCACTCAACTCTCATGAAAGAGAGTAAATCGATATAACAATACAAAACGTTAATATCACGCACAAGATTTTGTCAAAATATTACGACATCACAAAGAATTTGGATATAAAAAACGCATTCACTAGTAAGAAACCTCCCAAAAAGACATGTACGCTACATGGATGAAGTTTGTTCTTTTGTTTCTAAAATTAAAATGTGACAGTTTGAAAGCGACTGCAATTATATTCGTAAAAGGTTCATTAATAAAGTTCTTAAGTCTATGTCCGCGGACAAGGACTTTTCATTCTGCTGATCGTCAGTAAGTTTTAATACTATACAGTTTAGTAAGTATAATACAATTAATTTAAAATAACATAGTTCATCGTTCATTTAGATTACCCAAGTAGTTACATGCTTTAAAAAAAGATTTTCCGACTTTATTTCACCCCTTGTTCGTACTTTACATTTTGGGAATGATTAAGAGGTCATTAGGTAATATCTATTATTTACTAAGTTTATTCCTTATTATCCTTAGAACCAATAACTCACACTCTTGTTGCATCTTATAACAATAAATTTCTTTGGCGGTCTTTTCTTAAGTTTCTTCATAAAGGCGACTTTGTTCGAAGGTTTTGCTTATACTCCGTTGCCGTAAAAAGTCGTTGCGTGCGTGGTGTTTTTGTCTAGCATTCCGCGATAATAATATTAGTATGTACACAACATGTCTTATACCTCGCATTCAGAACATCAAACCAAATCGTATGTTGTACCTAACTAAAAAAAACATTTATTTATTAGCCGCAACCGCAAGGCCGAAAGCCGCAATGAAAGTACGCGCACGAGGCGCTCAGACGTAGCTTAGAGACGCGCGGTTAATACATATTTTAACGCAAAGATCACAAACTTCGTAATGTTCCCAAAAATTGCCAAATTTGCCGGCTTTTTAAGCTGAGTTGATTAAATATTCATTTTTATGGCACGGGAGTGTTGCCGGCAACGGCACACCGCGCGATACATTACGTTGTGCACCATTTATGGTCTGTTTACGAAAAAGTACTCAAAATTTTGAACATGCTTTTTAGAGAAAAACATGTGTAAGTAGATATTTACTCAAAAAACTCATTGTTTTTCACTTTGACTGTCAATATCTCAGAAATGCGTCATATCCCAGGAATAGTGAAGAATGATCGTATAAACGGGAGGAATACGTGGTTTTCGGCTTCATTAGGCCTTTTTAACATAAAGTCCCTGTATAAAGTCCTTCCATATTCTCTTCGGATAAAGTCCTTGCTGTGGCTAGGTTCCCGTAGTATTAATTTACTCTTTGGGCTAGATTTTTTGTGAACGGCATTCGACGGTTATGAAACGTGTAAAAAAATAATATTGTCAAATTCAAAGTTACCTGATAGGGAAGTTTTCCCACTTTTAAAGTAAAATTTTGGACTATGACGGATACGGAAGGTTTAAGTGTAAACTCACTCACTTCTAAGTGTCATCAAGTCCATGCTGGGGAGAAAGGAAGCCTGGACGGCAACGGCCTCGTTCTGCGAGAAAGTAATGACGTAGAAAGAGGCGACATGCGAGGGCCCATCGTATAAGGAGGGCAGTTACCGGTGGTGTTGTGGAAAGTCCAAGGCATAACCGACCTTCCATGACACCACCACTCAGGCGATGAAGTAACGCCGCAGGGTTTAGTCGGTATACCATGCTGGGAGTCCCGCTTATCCCTCCATCTATCCCGGGGTGGGAAGTATGCGAAACGCATTCCCCGCGAATATAAACAGGCTTAAATGTAAAAAGCAAATCAGATAAAGCAATTGACTACTCGGTAAAATTAAAAATATAACCAGATATTAAAACTAATGCTTACATACACTAAGTTGTGTGTTCTTACAATTTATTGACTATGAACGGGGAAGTAAAAGTTATATACTGGCATTTCTGCCGAAATTAAAAAGTAAAATGTCAGGTAGAGTAAATGTCAAGTCAACTGACTGTCAATTAGTTGTTGTGCAGTCAGTCTGCAGTCAGGCCCATCACTCCCATCAGTCAAAGTCAAAATTTTCGGAACACTACTTCTTTCATAGAATACCTATGTTGAATATCGATTTTTTGTAGGCGTTTCTATCTATCCTTTGCAATTCGCAAATAATTTACATTTACCATAACATTTTCAATCTACTATAAGTTTTCAAGATGATGAACCAATACATAAAAGAATTAGAGCAAGTAAGTACACAACTGTTGATATGCTACGAAATAGTTTATAAAACAAAATTTCTTATTTATTGGTAATAATTGTAATTTCTAGGAACCCTTTGATCCTGACGAGTTCGTTGAGAGGATGGTCCGACGAGGTATGATGGAATCACGTTTGCAAGATGACCAATTTGATCCCGAAATGATACATGACATATTCACTCAAGCTATTCAGGATTTGAAGGTAAGTCAAATATTTTATATAATAAATTAAGCTAGGTTCTTGTCCCCTATTGAAAATAATGCAAACTTTACTGTCATTAAATCACATACACTAAGCTATTAATTGTTAACGCCATAAGCTCAGCCGCATCAGGGATTGTATGGTGACACCTGGAGAAGAGTTGGTCTCGCAGCACATACTCCTAATCATGGAAATTAAGTACAAAATCAAGCCGAGTAAGAACAAGAAACGAAACCAGGGTTGATAAAAATCATGATTTTTTTAAAGAAATCAAATTAATCGGATTTATTTGATTAAAATCGGATTAATTTGATTTAAATCAGATTTTTTGTACTTTCTTGTCTTTAATTAATTTAATAGTCAGTTACTAATTTAAAGAAAAAAACGTATTTTGGTTTATATTGTTTAATGAAAAAATGCCCATTAATTCCTTATGACAGCATTTACACACCGGTTTGTTAAACTTTCCGCAAGCGGACTTTTTTTCTTTAAAATAAACCCACACAGCATCTTTTTTCTTCGAGACATTTTTGCCATATTCCCTCTTCCACTAATCAATAGGAGTGGGCGTTAATTCAACAAACTGTTTTTTTAAACCGCTTTTGTAATGTTAACGAATTAACTGCTTTTCGTCCACTGCAAAACCAGATAAATTTATCAACTGTTTTATTCAACGATTTCCGAACGCAACGCGTGGATTAACTCAACGAACATTCAACGCGCAGTCGCTTAACATTATCCGAAGCTGCTTTTTCTTAACGTAAAACCAGTTGAATTTATTAGCTGTTTCTCTTAACGACTTACAAACGGAATACACCGAGCGGACGCGAAGCGCCCATACAAGCGAGCGAGACGCCAATAGCTCAAAATTGTACGAGAGTGAGAGAGATCTATGTATGTTTGCTCGTTCCATGGCTCGGTGCACCGAGCCGACTTACCAATATGAACAGGTTTTTGTCGTGCATTTGTTTTGTAAACAATCGAATTAGTCTGTTTGAGTGACACGTTGAGGTCTACGCTTTTTTGTTTCTTCGCGAAAGTTTATTGATTTCGTAGTGACTGTTTGTTTTCTAGTTTTTTTTTAATTTTAACTGTTTCGACTAATAAAGTGCTACGTCCAAATCTGTTGACATTACTGCAAACCAGTTAATAACGTTAACTGCTTTTTTAACAGGTTATTTGATTGTAATTAACAGTTTCATTTCGTTAACACAAAAACCGTCAACGACCCACCCCTACTAATCAATAACAAATGACAGAGCGTAAAGCAAACCACATCGCGTGTTTCACAAGACCCTGGACACTATTTGGCTGATTTGGTTGCAGTAAAAATTTATTGATTTAAATCAGTGATTTTTTTAAAACAATCAGTTGATTAAAATCACGATTAAAATCAGTGATTTAAATCAAGTGATTTAAATCATATCAACCCTGAACGAAACCCATCTAAAATTAAATTTTACATGTTGGAGAAAGAGGATTTTGCAAATAAATTTCGAAGTCAGATTGTAAAAAAAATTAAACAAATGGGAGACATAAGTGAACAATGTGTGAATGAGTGTTCAAGAGCAAAATCACAAGGAAAACTTCTGTACATTAGATAGTCCTGTAGGTCAAAAACATCTTTATAAACTTGTGAAGGCACCAAGAAAAAAGAACAAGAGACATAACTCATGTAAAATGTATTAAAGATGAGTCCAGGAAAGTTCTTGCTGACAATTATAAAATAAAAAGACAATGGAAGGATTATTTAAAAAAAATAATGAACGAAGAAAATGAGTGGAGTAATGAACTAGAGAATGCCCCAATTAACATAGGATTAGTTAGGGAGATAAATGAAGAGGAAGATGAATGGGCAGTTAATAGTATGAAAAGAGGAAAAGCCATGGGACCTGATGATATACCAGTCGAGGTCTGGAAGTTAGTAGGAGCAGAAGGAAGGTGGTTAACTTCATTTTCAATAAGTTTTGCACAAAAAAAGGATACCAGATCATTGGTGCAACAGTCTGTTGGTACCAATATTTAAGAACAAGGAAGACGTGCAATAATTATTGGGGAATAAAGTTAATGTCACACAGCATGAAGGTTTGGGAGATCATAGAGAAAAGGTTGCGAGAAGAGTGTGAAATTTCACAGAACCAGTTTGCTTTTATGTCTGGCCGAGGTACGATGGACGCCATCTTTTCCATTCGCCAAATGTGACCTCGAAAAGGCATACAACGGTATACCACGTGAGGTTCTGTGGTGGGCTCATGGGCTTGCACCAAGGTTCAGCGCTTAGTCCTTACCTTTTTCTTACAGTAATGGATGCTCTGACAATGGACAAACAGAAAGAGGCCCCTTGGTGCATTCAACGCTGATGACATTTTACTTGTTGCTGAAGAGGCTTGACAAAGACTTGAGAATGTTGGCATTAAAGTCAGCAGAACCAAAACAGAGTATCTGTTCTGCGACTTTGGCGGTCTCTGCAGTTCTTTTCCTATAAAACTTGATAGAATGTCCTTACCAGTGTTCCGATTTTCCGTACCTCGGGTCTCTGGTACAGAGCGACGGAAATAATGATCGTGACGTCAGACACAGAATCAACGCAGGCTGGATGCAATGGAGGCAGGTCACCGCAACAACATGTGATCCACGGATGCAATCATAAATGGATGTATCATAAATGGATGTAGGCGAAAGGACAGCGAGGCTAAAGTGGGAGTGGGCGGGACACATATGCAGGATGCACCCGGATAGATGGAACCAAATCGTCACGCGATGGATACCAGCAAATGGTTATCGCCGCAGAGGTAGACCTAGAAAGCGCTGGTGTGACGATTTGGTCAGTTTTGCTAAGGTTTGGTAGTTGTTGGCCAAGGATAGTAGATGGCGGAGTTTGGGGGAGACCTTGCAACCAGTTTTTTTAACTATAAGCAGATGTTGTATAGGAGTAATGAGTTTCAGGGCATTGCTCCCAGTGGAGCCAGCCTTTTTTATTTTATTTATAGGACTTAGTCAAAGCTTTCCCGTCGCTTCTTTGAGCGACGCAAGGTTTCAGGGATGACAAGCTGTCCTGCGAGTTGATTAGGGTGCCTCTGCAGTCAAGCCCTGTATTTGGTGCCATGTGCATCAATTTCATCTTTCACCGTTGGAATGTCCAATATCTCATGGATTTCCGTTGTTTTCACAAACCATGCTGCATCAGACAATTGTCTCACTATGTTGTTTTGTACCCTTTGCAGGATCATTGTATTGGATTCACTTGCAGAGCCCCATAGTTGAATCCCATAGGTCCATACTGGTTTAAGGATTGACTTGTAGATCAGTAGCTTTTTGTCAATAGACAGTTTTGAGTTTCTGCCAACCAGCCAGTAGAGTTCTCTGTACTTTGCGTTAATTTCGTCCCTCTTCATTTGTACATGCTTTCGCCATGTAAGCCTTCGGTACCTGATGCCCTTAAGGTTAAAGGGCAAAAATTATGCTGGGCTACTAAGAAGACTGATAAGAAGCGAATGCATTTAGCGGAGATGAGAATGTTAAAATGAATGTGTGGTGTTACAAGAATGGACAAGATAAGAAATGAATATATATGACGAAGTTTTGAAAGTGGCACCGATAACCGAAAAGATTGTGGGACATTGTCTGTCTTGGTATGGTCATGTTATGAGGAGGGAAGGAAGTCATGTCACTAAAAGAGTGATGATAATTAATGTTAATGGATGGAAGGGAAGAGGCCGACCAATAAAGAGATGGATGGATTGTGTGAAACAAGATATGAGTGTGAAAGGAGTGGATGATTCAGTGACGGGTGATAAACTAGTGTGGAAGAGGAAAACATACTGCGCCGACCCCAGATAAACTGGGAACAGGGCAAGAGAATGAATAAATGTCAATATTTACAAAAAGATATTTGAATTACATGATGTACATACATATTGATATTTTATCAAATTAAAATATTTCTAGGTACTGCAAGAGAGGCAAGAAAGGAAATGTGCTAGATTAGAGCAAGCCGTCCAAGAGGAAGAGAAATTATATGGAGCTAGATTGTCTGAAATAATGGATCAACATACTGTGAGTTAACATGTTTTTTTTTTTTTTTGATCACTTCCTTCCGTATAATAAGATTATCTACATTAAAAATTCATGTTTAATAAAACTATATTCTTCCATATAAATTATAACAGCCACCATAAACAAGGAGTTCATATTGGTAGCACACCCTATCTTCCACATAAGAGTCCTGAGAATGTTTGTTTGCCACACAACGGGAGGCCATCTGTGTCCGGCACCTCTTCTAACACCCTGATTACTAACAATCTTTTAAAATAAGTTTGAGCCAGTAATAATAACACTTTAGTAGAAATATAATGTAACAATTTTTGATCTGTATAACAGTTCTAAATACCAATTAAAATACCTAGCCCATCATATCATTTACTCTTTTAATGGAAAAATCTTTTAAAAAGAAAAATATACTCATCAATGTCTTGGTAACCAATGTTGGGCCGAGTTAACTACTTCTGTGTAATCTAACTACTAACTACAATTACAAGTAGTTAGATTACATGTAATCTTACTACAAGTAATCGGGTTACAAAAAGTAGTCTGTAATCTCAAAACTGAAATCAAGTAGTTTACCCACTGATTACTTTGATTCTAAGAAAAAAATTGTTTCTTTTTTATTATTATGTTTGTTTATGTGAGTGAAGGATAAGAGATGTAAGGTCGGTATATTACGAAATGAACATTGAGGTTATTTGCAATTGGCTCTCGATATATCGGCAGCTAGTATTGACATGACAGAAGTGTCATACCGCCATCGATAGTCACCGTCGACAGATCGGATGCTATTTATTTTTAAAATGTTAGAAGCGGCTTTCCACCATCCACAAGCCCTCCACATGGCAAGTTATCTGCGGCCGTTATTTTTGACATGTAAGACGCGTTGACGAGACTTCATCGACACATTGGCAGTTTACGGTGACATGTCAGTCGACATGTCAGCGACACGCCGTCGACATATCATCGACACGTTGTCGAAATATCATCGACACTTCTTGTCGAGATATCGGCCGCCATTTTTGCAGCACTTTGCTTGGTTTTATCAAAATTAAGGCGGAAATAAAATTCTTCTTAGTTATAAATCGTGATTACGATTACTGGTTGAAGTTAGTAATTGAAATGTCTTACTACATTGATAACATTTTGTTCAACACTGCCGGTAACAAATAATTTCCAAAGGTATATTAGAAAAAATATAAAATCTAATATAAATATCTGCCCCCTTATTCTGGACCCGATCCAATGAATATACCCAACCCTGTCACTCATACCAGGCCGTGTACGCGTGTGACAGGGATGGGTATATTCATTGGATCGGGTTTTGTGTCCAGAGTAAGGGGGCTGGTATGACACTTTGTTATACCCTGCATTAGATGTTGAATCTTTACAGTTTGATTGGTCTGATTACTGAGTATTCTTATAAATTACATTTCCAGCACTGCGTGAACGTGTTCAGTTCGCTTGACGAGCGGATGTCCCGCTGCGGAGGTCGAGCACTCGACGTGGGCGAGAAGCTGGGCGCAGCTCGGGCCCCCCGGGCCCGCGCCGCTGCTGCGAGGGACCTGCTGGCCCATCTGACTCACTTTCTCAGCCCCGGGCCGGTGCTAACCGATCTGTTTAATGATCCGAATAAGGTAACTATAGCTGTTTTTTATGTGTTTTGGCTGTTAGTGTATACTATTATGTATGCTTTCAAAGATTTGTTATTGCAGTAAAAACAAGCATTATTAGTTCATCTAGTTTCTAGAAAGTTGAATTAATAATATATATCATTGAAATATCGCATCGATAACTTGTCTTTAAGTCATAATTTTGATGACTGGATCCCATAATTTGACTGATCAGGATAATTTATTAGAAATACTGCAATGGAGCCCAATTTGGGCCGCTCACTCACTAGGTAATTATAATATTACAAAATATTAGACTGTCGAGGCTTCATCGACTCATCGGCAATTTACGGTGACATGTCAGTCGACATGTCATCGACACATCATCGACACGCCGTCGACATATCATCGACACGTCGTCGAAATATCATCGACTAGTATGACGACGATAATTATAATCTTACACATTAAATATTACAAAAAAAGGTAATTTTACTGCATATAGTAAACTAAATGTGATTGGATTACCAGATCCATTTCTGTATTATGATGATGATGCATCATGTTACTACTATTGAAAATAATCCCACATATAATATTTACCAACAGTAGCTGAAGTATAATATTCTTGGATATCTGTATGGATTACTCTTGTTTTTTTTTTGGTACTGGTATCCTAATTAAAGTTTTGATTATTTTGTTTCAAGCTCAATGAAGCAGCAGACGTCATTCAGAAGCTCCATACTATCGCTCAAGAACTTCCTCCGGATAAGTTTGAAGTGGCCAAAAAGAAAATTGAAGCCAAATATGACGAAATCGAGAGGAATCTTATCGAAGAGTTTGTGAAGGCACAGAACCAGGGCAACATGGTCAAAATGAAGGATATTGCAAACATCATGACGAATTTCAAGGGCTACTCACAATGTGTTGATGCGTTTATTGAGACTAGTCAAATGGTAAGGCTGACCTCTATTAATCTATATTTGCTTGGTTGCTAGTAACGCAAAAAAATTACCCTTTAACTACTAATATGATAAATGCGAACGTCCGTGAGTATGTATGCATTAAAACTCTACACTAAAACTACTGAATTTGATAAAAAATATGGCTCATACCTTGGAACACATATGCACATAGGCTGTAATTCAAATTTATATTTTTTGATATCAGATATTCTTGCAGGTGAAACCGTGAGAAACCGCTGGTAATACTATAAAACTGAGATGATTGTGTGTTTGTTTGAATGTGTTAAAGTCACGCAGGAACTAATATAGGTAAAGCACTTTTGAGACTGTCTGCAGTGCACAGAGGTGCGGGGGAGGCGAATAAGTCGACCTATAGATATTAAAAAAAAACATCAACATATTTTTTAAAAAATGTGGTAAATAGCTTATTTATCCAAGAAGGATATAGATAGGATTAACCAACACTAGAGCTGATCTAAACTGAAATGACGCGCCCCTCTACTTAATTAGTTGATTGATTTGGATGTGTGAGTGCAAATATTAAAAACGACACTCATCTGTGTTCACCGAAACGGAGTTAAATAGACGTTGCCGGTTCTGCTATCGACGCCGCTACAGTATGACAAAATCCTAAATCTAATCTATTTTTCAGAATGCTCTTCTCGGCAAGGACATATTCACAGCGGTGTTGCCGCTCTGCAAAAAGAATTACACAATAATAAGCAACGTTTTCCCCAACCCGGACCAAGTGATGAGCAAGTTTGTGCTGAATATCTTCCATTTGAAGCTTCAGAAGTACATTCAGACGAAATTGGCTGATAAGAGCGATGTTGACAAGTATTTGCGGAACCTTTTTGAAATGTATACTAGGTGAGTTTTATCGACAAGGTAAGGATTGTATCCCGCGGTAGAGGTAGCCTAGACGAACGATAGAAAAAGGGGGCTGGTGGGATGAGTTTCTTCGCACACTCCAAAGTAAAGCCTATATATAGAATAGAATGTACCAAACAAATCGCTACTTTTTCTATATACGTACTCAAGATCTGTGTATTTACTGACAGTGAATGCCTGGTTACAGTAGTAGGCTTATCTTTTTTGAAACTTAATCTACTAAATATAATATACAAATTATGACATACAAATTGTAACCAATCTGTCACTGCAAGAATCTAAAGGTACCTTCAACTCATTCTGACGTGCATATGATTGAATCGGTTGACAAACGCGTTTGAAAATGTTTTTACATCGGTAGTTTTTACCGAGTAACTTTGTGAGAAAAATTTAATTAAGAAAAGGATAAATTGAAAAATAAAAAAAATAACTAAACACTTCGTTTTATAATAATTTACCAATCCCCCATGACTTAAACCATTCTCGTAGGCTGTACCGTAGCGTTTATAAATAAATATTAATCCATGTTAGTAACTATTATACATTGAAATAAAATAATATTCAATACAGTCAGGTCAGGTATAATAAGCACAAAAGCCTGTGTCACTTCTGCAGTTTCATATTCAACATTCAAATTTCACGGAATACATTAGTCTGTTGACAGTTCACGTCAAAATATTGACATCAAATTGCGCACACTTTGCTTGGCATAGCGTCTCAGTTCACGTCAAAATATTGACATCAAATTGCGCACACTTTGCTTGGCATAGCGTCTCAGTTCACGTCAAAATATTGACATCAAATTGCGCACACTTTGCTTGGCATAGCGTCTCAGTTCACGTCAAAATATTGACATCAAATTGCGCACACTTTGCTTGGCATAGCGTCTCAGTTCACGTCAAAATATTGACATCAAATTGCGCACACTTTGCTTGGCATAGCGTCTCAGTTCACGTCAAAATATTGACATCAAATTGCGCACACTTTGCTTGGCATAGCGTCTCTATACGCAGTAGTAATACCTCGATGCCCATACCGAATTTTCTATACTCTATTGAGCATGTGGAATTTATTAAGTTACTTGAAAACATACATAGACACACGTATAGATAGGTAGATGGTAGCTTTGAGCACGACTCGGACTCGGCTCGCGCGCACCGACCGAACGTTATGAATTGGTCAGACGTATAATATGTAGTTACCTACTGCCCTTCTTATTACACTGTAGATAATAATTGTAATGCGACCGGGACCCTTTAGTAGTAAGCAAACATAAAGTCCATATACCAATCTATGTCATTATTACCCTATATGTATATGCTATTGGCACCCGGTAGCAAGTTATATACCTATTGGATTATATTAATAATGTATTCACCATGTTGAGTATTATTAGTCTAAACTAATAATACTCTCGAGCGTCAAACCTCGAATGTGCAGTGTCACAACAAACACAATGTTTAGTGACACGAAGAACTAGTAAACACTTTGTAAACGATTATACTATGAAATAATAATAATAAAAAATACACCATTTCAGCACCCAGCGTGTGTGCGACGAGCTAGTCTCAGCCGGTTTAGTCTCAGCGGACGGTGACACGACGACCGGTGACCTACGTCGCGAGGCGCTCGTCAACGGCGCGATGGCGGGCGCCAACGACGGCTATCCGTCGCTTGAGAAGCGGCGATTGGTCGCGGCACTGTCGAACGCGCTGAACGGATATTATAGCGATAAGCAGCATGTCAAGAAACAGATACAGGGAGGAGGGTGAGTGTATTTATACTGTTGCTTACATCATCGGCGCAATGCGGACGCATATGTTGTCCACGTACGTCTCCAAGTCGATTTCAGTGACGGCAACACGACTGTGGAACTCTCTTCCCTTGGATGTCATGAGGGCCGAGTCGAAGGTATCATTAGGGGTTGGTGATAAAACCGTTTTTTTAACGCGCCACTTTAGTAGACAAATCATAACTTGTTAAATAAAAGACCAATCGAAAATCTTATTAATGCGATTGTAGGTGGTTTAGTTACAATGTTTAAGTTCAATAAAACAGAGTTATCTGTAGTCACAGTTAGAAAAATTGCCAAAAAATTGCCATATTTAGCAGTTTTTCTAACTAACTACAGTAAACTACTTTTGAAACAATTTAAACGTACTAAATAAACTGTAGAGCCTGCACTACAATTGTGTCTACCAGATTATTGATTGGCCTTTTAATTAACGAGTTATGATTTTTCTACTAAAGTGGCGCTTAAAAAAATCGGGGAGCCCCTTAAGTGAAGGGGTCACATACAGACGAAAATACGACGAGATTAAGACCTTTGTTACATCTTTAACATTGATTTCCTAATCTACCTTAAAAGTCTAGGTTATTCCTTGAAGTTACAGTTTAAGTTGAAGTTAGAATTTTTTTTTTTTTACTTAAACTAAGTATTTTTACTTATTAACCCTTGCAGATTCCAAGAGCTCCGTCGCGACTTGCAAGCGGTGATCGGCACGCGCGCGAACATCAACATCGCGCAGATAGAGAACTACGGCGGCGAGACGTTCCTCAGCGAACAACTTGTGGAGAGGATGCTTTGCGATGCGCAGACCTCCTTCCTTCGGTGTAAAACGGTAAAAATAAATATAAAAACAAATATTTTATCGGCCCAGTAGTTCCTGAGGTAAGCGCGTTTAAACAAACAAACTTTTTAGCTATAGATGTTAGTGAGTTCTTAATTTGTTTTAATTCAATTTAAACCAATTAAATACAATCATCAATTCAATCTTTATTTAATTTAATATTATCTGATCTTTTTCAATTCACTCCACTTAAACTGAATTGTATTTTTTACATAATTTTATTTGTATTTTATTTAACATTAGTTTTTCTTACACTGGTATGTAGCGAGATCCAGTCTACAGATTACAGATGTGTTAAAAAACTCGGAATAGCGTTACTTTAACCTGTGCTGTAAGTAAAGTAAGTAGCTATGTCCAAATCTTCGAACTATCATATTGGCCGTGACAGCCAGTGCTCTGCGCTCCTCTTAATGTGTCCTCCCTGTTCTACAAATCTTTACAATGTGACCTAGGTATTTGAAGGATGCCCCCTGTTCAGATGTTTGTTATTATCTTGTCTTTGTTCTTAGAAATTAAACACTTTAATAATTACGCGCACATTTATTCGAATCATGTACGCCTGAAGTTTCGAATGCACGTACAGCATCCGTTGTCAGAGGCAAGACGGTGTTATTTGTGACTACCATCATCATCATCATCATCATCATTATCACCCAAAGGACGTCCACTGCTGAACATAGGCCTCCCCCACGGATTTCCACAGCGACCGATCACTAGCGGTCTGCATACAGTTTGATCCTGCGATATTTACAAGGTCGTCTCCATCTTGTCGGTGGACGTCCTACGCTACATCTATGGTCGAAGGGTCTTCAATCTAGAACTTTCCTGCCCCAACGGCCATCAGTTCTTCGCGCTATGTGCCCTGCCTATTGCCACTTGAGCTTACTGATTTTCAAGGCTATGTCCGTTACCTTAGTTCTTCTACGTATCTCCTTATTTCTCAGATCCCGTAGAGAAACTACCAGCATAGCCCTCTCCATCGCTCGTTGTGTGATTTTGAGCTTCTTTATGAGGCCCATAGTTAAAACTACCATCACTTATTATTATAATTATTGACGTTCCTATTCACGCAGGAAAAGTTCACGGGTGTCTTGAGTTCTTGCAGTATGTAATGTTGCGTAGGTCATCGAAAGAATAGCATCCGTTAGTTAGACGACCCGTCTGGTGTAGTGGTCGAGAAATCGCCTACTACGCGGCGGGTTGCGGGTTCGATCCCCGCACATGTCTGTTTGTATTGGTCTGGGTGTTTTCTATGTATATCATGTATGTATTTACAAACAAAAAGTATTTAAGTATTATATCCGTTGTCTGGCACCCATAACACAAGCTTTGAGTAGCTTACTTTGGAACTAGATGGCGATGTGTGGGAATGTCCAAAGGATATTTATTTATTTATTTATTATTTATCCCATGCTGATGGAACTTTCTAACCATCTTCTCTGTTGCAATTTTGATATTTTCTTATTTCCATAGCCTCACGTAGCATGCGAGGAACGAAACGGCGTTCTTTTTGTGTGGATTGGAAGATCAATTAATATTAATTAGTGATGGTAGTGTTTTAATTAAATTCGCTTCAACTTCAGAACCAAATATTTGTCTTTGCTCTACAGCTGTGCACCGGTAACGAGTTGGCGAGCACCACGATCGCTCTGCTTGAGGTGCTGATGCAACATTTGCTGATCGAACACGTGGACTATGCCCTAGATCTGGGCCTGCAGTCCATACCGATTGCCGAGAGCAAATCGCCTCCTCAGGTAATATATACAAATATTATATACTTAAAATGCATAAAGCCACTGAATAATAACTATTTTTAGGGTTCTATACCTTGAAAGAAAAAAACGGAACGCATTCAGGAACACTTTGTCAGTCTGTTTCTGTTCAGACCATTTTTCTCAGGAATGCACGGAGGTATCAAACTGCGAATTACATTCAATACTCAGCTCTACTGTGCCTTGGAGCTGTCAAAAAAAACATACTTCTAAACCAACGCAATCAAAAGATACAGACTGCAAGTTTTCGACACTCGTAAATTTGTAGATTATGAAGTCACAATCTTCAATCGCGCTTGGTTTATCAGCGGCCAGGAACTTTTTTTTGTGGTGTATTATTACCCTACAATCACCTTCAGGATGTTTTATATCTGTGGTGTTATTATTAATAGAATTAAATACATTTTTATTTTAGATATGTCGGTCGGTGTCGATTTAGCGTATTTTTGCTAAGGTTTACCCTTAAAATAAGGGAATAAAATAAAATGACTTGTTAGACTTCATTAAAAAATACATTTACTACTATGTCGAAACATCGCCAATAGTAAGTTAAGAATCCGTAGATGATCGCATAGTACACAATGCATTGTGCACTAGTGTTAGAAACCCTAATTTTGTGTCACGTCACTTTTTTTCAAAAATACTATAGTTCATACCATTCTAAGCATCCGACAAGAACTCCAGCGTCGATACGGCTTCTAGTTTATTTTTTAAAAAATGACAAAGTTTGCCTATATCCGGGTCATGAAAATCACATAAAAAAAAGTTTAAAAAAAACTAAACTAGCTATATAAATTTTGAATATACTTCATAAATCTACATACAATAATATACTTTCCTATAATTTTTCGAGGATTTCCTATGCTTTGGTAGGGAGATTTTCACATTTTTATCTGCAATGTTACAAGAAGGGTAAACGAAGGACTGCGCGGAGTGACGTCCGATTGGTCCGTTCGAACTCAGGTAGTCCATGTAGCAAACCCGTTTTTGGGTTGAGTTTTGTAACCGGTATGCTGTAAACAATTTGAAATACTTATTAATGTATTTTATAAAAATGAGTTTGCACATTTTCTTACATTTATTATCTAAGAATTTACCTTATATGTTTTTTTTTCTAAATGAGCTGCAATGTTACGTTTATAGTAAAAGTTAGTCCTTAGTAATAGTACTTTCATTTAATACCTTTTTCGTTGTTGGCCGCTCATAGACCATTTTGCACATGCTCCTTTGGTACGAAGCAACATCTCGTACATTTTTGTACGAAACCCTTGGTGCGCTAGTCCGACTTGCACTTGGCCGTTTTTTCATAGTAGAATGTATTTTGCAAATGTCTACTTCTGTATCTATCGGCCCTAGATGCACTTCTTCATCACTGCTAAACTGCTAATGACGATGGACTAGAATACTGTCATCTTGGACATCAGTTAATCTCCTGAGAATAGGGTATTTAATTTCGTATTGCTTTTTGTTGTTCAAGTGTAATATAACTTACTCTATTTATTTATTTCCTCATCAGATCTACTTCTTCGACATTGTGAAAGAAGCCAATATAATAGTGAAGATGTTCTCTGATCACTTCCAGGAATCAATTCTCCCTTGTGTAAGGTATGTTATTACAGCACTTGCTTCATTACGTAATATAATAAGCATCAGCAGAATATTAACTGTACATAACAGTTTCTGCGTGTTTTTATTAAATTATGTATAGCGGACCCGAAGGGGCAAGTTCGTAGGGCTGTATCCGTAAATTCAATGATTTTAATAGTTATTCTTCTGTTTGGGGTGGAGACGAATCCAACAAATTAAAATCTTAAGAATCAGTCTACATGTTCTTAAGTTATAAAGTGGTGTAACTGACACGACTGTATAATATAAAAAAAGAAGATTAAACATCCTTATTGTGTAGTACTAGCGGTAACACTCACGTAAATGTCGGATCTCAAAAAGTATCACTATGAATTATAGCCTAAATATATTATTCTGATGAATGAGCTATATTATTGTAGAGTATCATCAAAATTTATTCAATAGTTTTTGCGTGAAGAAGTAACAAACATACACACTCGCAAACTTTCGCCTTTATAATATTAGTGTGAAGTGTGATGTAAATTTGATATTTTAGCAACTCATCGAAGCAAACCGAGTGCGTGCAAAAGAAGACAGCCATCATGGAGCAGCTTGAGAGCAAGATGGACGCGGGATTGGAGCGAGCTATAGCTGCTATAGTCAGCTGGGTGCGACTGCATCTGCAGACGGAACAGAAGAAGACCGACTTCAGGCCGGAGGGAGATATTGACACGTTAGCTTCACCGGTGAGCTATAAGTACACATAACACATTGTAAAAGGCATTAGTAGGAAAATACTAGGTAGATAAAGGTCCCCGCCGCGCCGCTACTGTATATACAGGGTTACCGGTAATTCGATACATTTCTTAAGAAGCTCATTTGGAATGGATTATTTCATGATGGAACATCTGAGCCGATAGTGATTACCTTTTAAGATATTCAAATTTTTGTGCTTTTATTTTCCTAAGTGAATGTCTCATTTTGATGCTTTTTTGTGTAGGATCTTATACCTAACATCTGAACACTTCAGCCGAATAACAGTAAGATGTATTAATACTCATAAACTTTGTTATGCACGTGAACTCTAGCTAGGGTATTTTTACCCCTTTTTTCATTTTTTTAATGACAGAAACTTGCAAATGAGCTCAACTTTTACCCCTCCAAAAGAATGAATCGAATTACCGGCCACCCTGTTAAATTTCAACTGAAGAACAAACCAAATGTTAGGCAAATGTCAAACCTGAAGGGTTCACTGGCACACTCGTACTACTGGCGAGGTATGGAATTTGGCTTTTAAGTTAACCTGGGTGCTAATAAGACGTCCCTGTTTTTTATATCTACCACTCAACTGTGTGTTTAATTATAATGACAAACATCAATATCTTAAACTTTATTTCCAGAGATCAAATAATATTTCTTTAGTCACTGAATTATTGTGACCAAACCAGATGGTCAGAAGTAACTAGAATAACAAGAACATCTGTTGTTCTAGTAGTTTTCGTAAAGATGAAATAAGAAACCAAAAGTTGCGCACGGGCGAGACTCGAACCAGCAACTTCTTGGCTTACCGGGCCAATCGCTCTTCCAATTAAGCTACCGTGCTGTCTGTCCGACCATGCGAAATTTCTGGTCTCTTATAGATACGTCATTACGCGTGACGTCTATATAAAATATGACATTTTCCGGTTCTTTCTGTCTAAAATCAGGCGCGTGTAAATCAATTATCGACATACATATAAGTGAATTTGTCATATCCTCATATTTTATCCATCAGGCATGCCTAGCCGTGGTCCCATACATAAACTCAGTGATGGACAACATCCACTCCGGGTTGTCGGGCGACAACCTGAACGCTGTAGTACTGGAGCTGGCCGTCAGGCTGCACCGCGTCATATACGAACATCTGCAGAACTTCACATTCAACTCTGCTGGTAAGGGCTTTTGTTTAGAGAGTTATCAAGTATGGATACGTACCACTAGGCGCTGACCAACTATGGGTACGTACCACTAGGCGCTGGCAACGACCGCGCTCACGACCACTTGTTTTTCCTTCCATTTTTTGGTCACAAGTGTTGCTATCTTTAAGTCAAGTGCAACAATCACAATGACCCACCTCTAGAGACGTGACGTCGTGATCTTTGCGTAAGCGTTAGTCAAGACGTCATTAATGACGTTTTCCATTTATTCACAGCGACCGCAGTCGTCAAGTAAAACGGTAAAACTTGCGTTTGGGTCGTTGGCAGTCATGCGGGACGGGCTCTGTTGGTCCCCTTGGGGGGCTCTAGTCAAGTGTGAATGAGCAGTAACGCTCGAAGATTGTACCAGACATTGAAATGAAATGAGTCACTATATTCGGCACGATAGCAACTGAGTCATGACGCCGCAATGTCAGAACGTAATCACAATAAATGAGCTGACTATACATTCAAATTAACTAAACCGTACCTTAATTTATTCTTGATTACTGAGAGCCGATTTTTCCAACGTCAGATAAGTCTTATCAGACTGAATGACGACCTCCGTGGTCGACTGGCTAGCACGCTGGTTTCAAGCGTCGCCATATCGTGAGGTTCCGGGTTCGATTTCCGGTCGGGTCAATGTAGAAAACGATCTCTTCTATATTGTCTCGGGTCTGGGTGTTGTGGTACCACCGTTGTGTCTGATTTCCATAACACAAGTGCTTTGGCTACTTACTTTGGCATCAGAGCAATGTATGTGATTGGTTTCCAATATTTATTATTTTTATTAATGAGTATAAAACGACCGATTTTAATTGTCTTATAAATGTCGTTTTCAAGTTACACGTATTTTATTCGACGAATATTCCTTATCTGTTTTGGAAAAATCAGGCCGTACTTGGATATGTTATTCTAAATTACCTTATACTATAATGACAATTTTGTTTTTATAGTGTTTTGTCACTATATAAACTTCTACACTATATGTTGAATTCACGCAGCTTACGCGTTAAAGTAAGCGCTTGCAAAATTCGACAGGCTCTAATGTGACAGTGGCCGAGTGGTATAGGCATACGCCCGGATAGCGTAAAACACGGGGTTCGATTCCTCGTCTGTCACACAGCCAAAGTTGTTTTTTTACAAGTGCAATTTATATTACTTTATCCTATTTATAATTTCACTTAGGTGCCATGATAGCGATATGCGACGTGAAAGAGTATCGTTCTGCGATATGCGGGAGGGGAAGCCGCACGGCGTCGGTGCCCTCTCACGCGCTCTTCGACGCTCTGCATGCGCTCTGCAACTTGTTGCTGGTCAAGCCGGAGAATCTGCATCAAGTCTGCGAGGGAGAGACGCTGGTAAAGATTCAGTTTACTACTTATAACCAGCTAAGTTATACTTGTGGTTTAGAGTATTTTTAACACTACAGTGTCATATTTTATATTCATAAAGATCAAATAAGAAACCAAAGATTAGCCATAAAGTTTTTGGTTTCTTATTTCATCTTTATGAATATGAAATATGACACTGTGAGTGTTAAAATACTCTAAACCATTAGATAGCAAAGCGTTATCAATTTCCAAGTTGAATTTATTCTGTAAAGAATAACTACTTCACCCACTGTTGTATAAACAGACGGGTAGATGGCGCTTAACGTCACGCATGATTACGTATACATAAGAGACCACAAATTTCGCAAGGTCGGACTGACAGCACGGTAGCTTAATTGGTAGAGCGTTTGGCCCGGTTAGCCAGAAAGTTGCTGGTTCAAGTCCCACCCGTGCGCAATTTTTTGGTTTCTTATTTCATCTTTATGAATAAGTTATACTTGTCTAAAAGTGGCGCACGCGCTCTTTGACGCTCTTCTCACGCTTGGTGAAGCCGGAGAATCTACATCTAATCTGCGAGGAAGACACGCTGGTAAAGATTCCGTTAACTTGCCATAACCGGCTAAGTTATACTTGTCTATAAGTGACGCCCGCTCATGCGCTCTTTGACGCTCCATCCGCGCGGGCGCCACTTATGGCTCTTCAACTTGCTGCTGGTGAAGCCAGAGGATCTACACCATGTCACCAGACTCTGGTTAGATACTTTAAACTGCTTTGTTCGTGTAATGGTAAGTTCGCTGGTTGCTACCCAGGAAGACTCGAAATCCGGGTCAGGCCCTAGGTTTTTCTACCTTGAAAATAGTCGGAAACAGCATGGAGTCAGAAAATCAGTGGTGATGACGGTGCTTTGGAAGCGCTGTACTCTTTGGCGGACTTCATACGCTCCGCCATTTATTGCTTGTAAAGCAAGGAATCTACATCAACTCTGCGAGGGAGAGACGTTGGTTAGATACTATTTACTGGTGAGTATCAGTTTACTACTAATTAGTAATTACCAGCCAGCAATCCGTGCCGCTGTCTGCGCTCGCGCTCGTTGACGCTCTTTTTTCGCGCTCTGCCACATACTGCTAGTGAACTTGCGTCAAGTGTGCGAAGGGGGGACGCTGGTGAGATTAGTCTACCTATTCAGTCTACCTACTCTATTAACCCAATACAGGGCAGTGTCAAATATATTGCCACCACATTTTGAACGTTATTTCATTGATTTATGGTCCAAATCCGATGTTTTTTTTACTAGTTCTGTCCGTTAAAAGCTTAATCTGCTATTTTTTATTGCTAATAGTCCATTGAATAAAAAGTTCTAGAGTGCGTGAGTTAGTAACGTAAGATGTTTCTTCGGAAACATGTCAAGAGTCCCTAGGTAATAAACATACTAAAACCCCGGGACACTAGGAGGAGCCCTGGAGTGGGGGGAGGGGGGGAAAGGGTCCATTTTTTCATTTTTCGCTTAAATCTCAAAAACGGCACATATTAGAGAAAAACTTTCAAGGAAAAGTTGAAAGGCCATAAAATTATCTACAAGTTGTACCTAAATCATTTTTTCCTTTATCCTACCATTTCTGAGTTACACGCAGTAAAAAATGATTTTGGCTCAAACAATTTCCCCATACTACATACCCATGTTTATCACATCAATCGATCAAAAAATATTTCTTTCTTCCAAAAACCTCAAAAGTGCAACTTGTTACCGGTACTGATAGATTGCTCTTAATTAGGTCTATAATTGGTAAAATAAACACATTCCTCCATGGAAGCCTTTAGGAGGAATCGATTGTCAAAATATATGTTAGGGTAGTTTGAGTTACTGAACTTGATCTTTTTTATTTTTTTCTTCCAAAAAGCTCAAAAGTGCAACTTGTGACCAGTACCGATGGATTGCTCATAATTAGGTCTATCATTGATAAAAAAAACAGATTCCACCATGGAGGCGTTTAGGAGGAATTGAATTTTATAAGGGTAGGTACGATACTTGAACTTTTTATTTTTTTTCCTCTAGTGCCTCTCATATGACATCAATGTCCCAACATTATCCGTTGTTCGGATTTTTTCGATGGTTCACACGTAGCATGGGAAGGTGTCCGCCCTCGTTAAGCTTATGCTAAAGTTTGCTTATGTTTTCGAATTTTTCACCTTTCATGGGATGTAGCTCGAAAACGGCTGCTAATAGAAAAATATGATTTAGGTACAACTTGTACATAATTTTATGGCCTTTCAACTTTTCCTTGAAAGTTTTTCTCTAACATGTACCGATTTGGAGATTTAAGCGAAAAATGAAAAAAAATGGACCCTTTCCCCCCTCCCCCCACTCCGGGGCTCCTCCTAGTGTCCCGGGGTTTTAGTATGTTTATTACCTAGGGACTCTTAACATGTTTCCGAAGAAACATCTTACGTTACTAACTCACGCACTCTAGACCCCCCATGGAGGGACTCATTCAATGGACTATAAGTACACACACAGGTTACAGCCGGTGACTTAAAAACATGCAAATGACACTTGTAGAACTAGACTATAACCTATAAATAGTGTACCTAAAATAACATTACATAAAATTATTTACGACCGAAACAGTAAGTGAATTTCGAAAATAATAATAAAAACTGTTTACAAGCAAAACTTAAACTACAAAAAAAAAAGATTACCTAATAACACAATGTTTTCATTGTTGTGGGCAGATACCAAGAGTTCTGTCAATTCTCTTCCGAAACAAGTGCAATTTGGACTGAAAGATATCGAGGTCCGGATGGGACTCAACCAATTCATCGTAAAATCGACGCATCCGTACAAGGGGATTATAAAACGAGGTGTTATTCCTGTAGACTTCAAGAGCGAACAATTTAGATCGACGGCATCTATACAGGGTGTTGAAAGATAACTGAGCTACTAAATAGGGGCAGTCAATGAGCGAATGTATAATTTTGTGCAAAAATATGATGTCATACTTCTTTCGACGGACATGTAATGAAGTCACCCCAAACCTTATCAAACGTGCATTGTAACCTTTGACAGTTCGACCGCCGAGCCCACAGCGAAAGGAAACTATTCTCAAGCACCACGCCTGAACCCGTTCTATGTTTTCAGAGTGAGTTATGTAGTGAGGAGACCAAACAGGACAGCCGTACTCAAGAATGCTTCTTACCAATCCGTAAAACAAAGTCAATATACTACCAGGCTGCCTGAAATGACGGGTGGACCTTAGGATAAAACCAAGCAACTGATTAGTAAATGTCAGGTGTATGTAATGACATTATAATATATGTTGTAAAATTAATAAAATTCTGATTGTTGGTAATTGGGTAGCTTCCTGCAATCACCAAAATTTATCAGACCCCAATATTTATGACCAAGTTAAATTGAACAGTCATAATAATTTACATAATTTGATTTTTAATAGAACTGCGTGGTGCTCTTAGCGCGGTGGTGGCTTTTTAGTAATCATGCTGAAGTATGAACCAACGGCGCGGTCGTGTTTAGGTGGTCCATTCCGAATTCCAAACCGAATATATGACATGTAACAAAAGCATTTTCGTGCTTCACAAACCACGTTTCGCAGTTGATCCCGGTTAATATTGGTTCATATTAGTCGTCAAGCCTAATCAGTGGCCTTATGGGATGGCGAATTGATAAAATCTGACAGCAAGTTTGGTCGCTTGCCTTGCAAATACCCCTCCACCAATCCGCTCTGAGCCCACGTGGTATAGTACGGCTCATACCACTTCATACGTGAGGTGAGGCCTTTGCCCAGCGGTGGGATGATTACAGGCTAGCTGTACTTGGTATTATAACTCGTAATCTGTAAAAGTGCATCAGTTGCACACCGAAAACCATGACATTATAGTTTTAAATCGCCATACTAAATATGTGGAAGAATATCGTTTTGACAGTAAATAAAAAGTACTTTAACGACTGGTGGTGTCAGCTAGCATATTGTTATTTGTGCAATCCTGAATAGGCACCGTAGAGATACTATAGATGGCGTTATAATTCAGACAGTAGACACCGTGCAAGTAAAAAAAGAAACTTTCCAGGCAAATTGGATACTACTGTATTCTTTAAATGAAATTTTACGATGATATTATATAATTTTATTTTCTACCAATAAACAATGAATAGCAGCATAGTCTTATTATATCAAAAGGCCAAAAGCTATTCGACACATGACATGTTTTTCGATTTCAAAACTATCTGTAGTATTTGCGACTAAAATAAAATATAAAAGCGACACAGTCCCCGAATCATGAAAGCTCAAATAAGTACAATACCTACAGGTATTGTTATTTTTGGTCAAAATAGCACGACAAAGAACCAAGTTTCTTATACAGGGTTTAACAAAATCAAGTGCATTTCTTCTCGGTGGTGATTAATATACAACAACTTTTTGTATGGGACCAACATCGAAATCGCATTTTTTTTTTACCTATACAAACTAGAATCAGCTGATTGGCACTCTAGTAAGGGAAAGTGAATTTTTAACCGACTTTAAAAAAGGAGGAGGTTATCAATTCGACTGTATGTTTTTTTTTTGTATGTATGTTACCTCATATCTCAGTCGTTTGTCGACCAAATCGAAAAAAAATTTCACCTACTTAGAGGGTGTACCTTCTAGTTGGTCCCATTTTTTTCATTTTGGGCTCTGATGATGGGACCTTGGTTTAATCGAGGGAAACCCTCAAATTTTAAAGGCACGTATAGTGTTTCTTTACTAGAATCTTAATGTTGGCATGTTGTTACGTCTGATAGTCAACATTTTGTGGGGCTGAGCTGATGGTGGAACTCCTTAACGCTTAGGAGTTCAGTAATTATAATGTCGGAATTTATGATAGGTAATTTGAAGCTTCTTAAGAAATAGAATCATAAGGTGCAACTCCCCCCCTCTTATGTAATCACTAAAATAACCGTAGTTTGTAGTGGTAGAGTAGTTAAGTAGTAAAAGCCAGATTTGGAGATTTGGATACGATTCACGAGATGATCACGCACGGTGCATAAAAACGAATAATTTTGGTAATACTGTAATACACAATTTACTAGAGAAACCTTGCCGATCAAGGTTTCACACAACTTAATTCGTATTCACCATCAAGATGGTAATGTAAAAGTAATCTGAAAACCTGAGTGTGGTGACTAGAATGCATCCCTACACATTCTTATGAACGCACTCAGGCTTGCAGATCAATAAAAGCTTGTTTTAGGGTTCCGTAGCGGAATGGCAAAAATCGGAACTCTTAAAGTTTCGTCAAGTCTGTCTGTCTGTCCGTCCGTATGTCACAGCTACTTTATTCTGAAACTATTAGCATAACCCAATTGAAACTTAGAAGGTAGATGTATAATATGAACCGCTTTACGTCTCATACAAAAAATAATGATATTTAAGGGGGGCTCCCAAACATGAAAAACATTAAAAAGTTTTCAGATAAACCTATACGTGTGGGTCGGGTTGTCTATGGTTAGGTCGTTAAAAATGGAAACGAGGATTCACAAACCATTTTCTCTAAAAACCTAACGTTTTAGAGATAGACGCTTCCAAATTGGTAAAATGGGCGTGTCCCCCCACCCCCTCTAACTTCATAGCTAAACGTGTGTAAATTTTGAAAAAAAAAAACAATGTAGCTCTTTACAAATACTTTCAACGAAAATTGGTTTGAACGAAATCGAACTAGTAGTTTTTGAGATAGAGCACATTTTCAACGACCGCAAATATAACTTTGTTCCTCATACAAACGCTATGAAAAACAAAGTTATATTTGCTCACAACAAAATATTGTGGTATTTTGGCTTAGTGGAAGTAAGTGGATCCCATATTCCGTTAAAGTTGGCCTGGAACCGTCAGTTTAGGAGTTCGATTCGCACTTAGCCGGTATTTTATTGCTGATGCATTTTTTTACCTGCCAGAGATAAGCATTCGAATTTATTTTCGACCCGATCGTGATAACAATTTGAATTGAAATTCTCGTGGTGTGCACTTGCAGATGTAGATTATATCTCAATTTATCTCAAGTTCACGCGAACAAAGTTGCACGCAAACTGGCCTAGCAACATATAAAATACACGTTTTAAGCATAGGCGCGCTACGCCGACACATATGTATGTAGAATATTCAATAATCTCTGGTTCAGTGACGTATAACGGATCCCTCGTTTCTATGCCTTCGCCTAAAAATACACCGCAAACTTGTTATTATAATTAGTCTATGGCATACTCTCTTAAAAACGTTTGCAATTTTGCAACTTAATAATGTTGTTTTTATCTTGTATCTCACCATGATTTTGTCTCGTAATTGGACAAACTAAATAGTTTGAATTTAAATTGGCGAATATAAAGCTTTTTGACACCGAATAATTCCACAATAATTCTCTTATCTAGATTACGATCACTGTTTAGCACTTCATAATTTTAAACTTATTTCCAGTTGAATAAAATAAATATCTTAGATCATCACAAACCTGTTTAATCTACGCTTATATGTTAAAATAAAGAATTTTGTCAAAAATCAAATCAACGATTGACATCCGTCCCTACAGGAGATACTTGCGACACCCTCGAGTAGTCAGTCAATTGTTTCAAGGCTGTCGTAGTGCACTATGCTACATTAACTGTGATTATTATACATTGTTGGTTATTTTTGAAATTTGAAATGCTCATAATAACTCTTTAAGTTTGTTTAAACATTTTTTTTTATCGAAATTTTTACAATTGACCTTTTAAATGGTAAATAAAAAATAGTGAGCTGTGTAATACATAACAACACGGATAGTCATAAAAATATATCTCATTCATTATTCTAAAATTATAACATAACATCTAGCAAAAGGTTTCAAATAACGGGAACCGCTGCGTTGAGCCTTATGACCTCGTTATTCGAATAGCTTTTTGTGTCAAGTTTGCCAGTATCCTTTTTCTATTCTAATATAAAAGCTAAAGAGCTTTTTGTTTGTTTGAATCCGTTCATCTGGAAAGGCTAATAAAGGCTATAAAAACCTGCCAAGTGCGAATCGGACTCGCGCACTGAGGGTTCCGTGCCAACTTTGACTGAATTAGGGAATCTATTTACTTCTACTTAGTAAAATGCCACAATATTTTGTTGACAGCAAATATAACGTTGTCCAAACCAATTTTCGTTTGAAAGTATTTTTTAAGATCTAAAATATTTATTTATTTTTCAAAATGAACACTCGCTCAGTTAAGAAGTTAGATGGGGGGAGGGGGCATTTTACCACTTTGGAAACGTTAGACTTTAAAAGAAAATGGTTTTAGGAGCCTCTATGTCATTTTAAAAGACCTCTCAACAGACACCCCACACGCATAGGTTTAACTGACTTTTACGAGTTTCAACCCTAAACATCACTCTTCGATGTGAGGTAATGGAGTAAACTCAAAAAGTGCGGAAGCAGTCGCTGGGTTTTGCTAGTTTTGTAATTCATAAAGAATTGCCCTTTTCCTAATAGTTGTGTGTTGATCTTTTATTAATAATTTCTTTTGTCCCCAGGCGGAGTTGGACCAATCGATCCTGCACAACTTCATTCAGCTGCGTTCAGACTACAAAAGCCACAAGCTCTCCACCTTCCTTAAAGGGCTATCTTAAACACGCTCAGTAGCCATCGGTTAGTGCGCGGAGTCCCCTGCCTGTAATCCAGAATCGTTGGCAGTATTTAGCCGAAAATAGCCTAAATAATAATTACTCGCGAGCGCTAGCAGGTTTTTAGCATTTTTCTGCCTGGAAATTTTATTTGGACTTTCTAACTCCACCATTTCGTTAAGTTGTTTTGACGTTGGCTGTCAAAACATAGCCCAGTATTGAGTTTGACAGCTAAGCATACTAAGCATGTACTAAGAAGAAAATAACTAACTAAGCATTCTAAGCGAATACCGCTAACGATCTGCCGTAACGCTACTAAAGCTATTTTCTTCCAAACACAGCCATTCTGTAACAAGTTGATATGGTCAACTACAATTCTGTTGTTTTGAACAAATATGACTGTTTGGTTATATGTATAAGGCAAGATGTTGTTTTTAAATCATCATCATAATCTTTATCACCCAAAGGACACTCAATGCTGAAAAAAGTCCTTCCCTAAAGTTTTCCACAGCTTTTAAAAGTTTAGGTATTGCGTTTTGTTCTGAAAAGGAGCTGGTTAGAGATTCGTTCATATAGTGAATAAGTACTCAATTTATTTTGAAACGGATGGCATAAATCGAGTTCAATAATTATATTATTTATTTCATGTTATTGTATTGTGCTATCAACACATTATAACTTATTGTATGTGTATAGGCAAGAAAATGTATCAAAGTATTAAATACTAATTTATTTACTGGATAAATGTTTTTTATTCTCTTATTAAACATTTGTGTCAAACATGTTAAGTACATATTATTGACAATGCCAATTCATGTTTAAAAATTATAGTTAACCCGTTAATATACGGACAAGATTAGAAACATAAGGTCCTATGTACAAAATAGGAACAAAACTTGTTTGTTGAAATAGTTATTACTTTATCCATTTATATTTTTCAAAAGTACATTTAATTAAAAATAGGTAAATATGAGTTTCAGGTTCACAGGAAATATTTTTTTTACTAATTTGAATTTAAAAAAATGTAAACTGGTAAAAAGAAAGCTATACTTGATATAACTACAAGTTCTTTCTTATAACTAAGGTGTCCTTTGAAAAGGCCAGTAGTATAATCTGAGAGTACTTTGACTAGTTCATTTTTATCTTTGGTATAAATTGATGTTTTAGAAAACATACACCAAATTGATCCATGGTCTGTTTTTATAATCGAATAGAATGTATTTGGTTCAGTGAATATTTCATCTGAGCCGCTTCCACTGACTGACCCTATTAAAGTATTTCGAAACCGCGTTTCCAATTTCGCTAGCACCAGTACATCTATGGCGGTGACACTGGAAACGTTTTCGGCCGTTCGGGCCGTATCATGTTGTATAATGCTTGCACAGTGTCTTATCAGCGGTATCTATACGAGCACTACGTCCATTCATAAGTTCCCCCCTCCACCGAACGGCTTTATTTGAATGAACGCGCGTGTGTGCGTGCGACGCAAGCGCACCTACGACTGTGTGGCAGTGTCGAGCGAACCGGCCGGCCCGCTGCATCCCGCGCCGCGCTACGATCCGCGTCCGAACAAAGTGTTATGCCCAACAGTTCTGTGTAATACCACCTCGCGAACCTCTTTACTCAGTGCTGTGAATATATCGTTAATCTGGATCATATCAAAATTGAAAGGTAAGTAGCTACGATGTTTATTTTCATTCAAGCTCGACGCCTACGCGCGGAGTTCTGTCGCGATTTGTGAGCGACGAATTTACATGTTAGGTTCATTCATTGGACGGTGAGCCCTATTTACATTATTATCGGAGTACGTGTGGTGTGAATGGGTGATCAGGCGAGTGATTGAGCTTGTCCAGGGTTTAGGTAGAGGTTGAATCATGGTAGGATTCAACCTCACAACGATCGTGGGGATGTTGGAGCGTTATCTAGGTGAGAGCGAGGTGCGTCCGCTCCATTTCAAGTGTTGTTTTTATCCCGGCGCTACCTGAGTGCGAGTCGAGTGGACTCGCCGGCCCAGCTAATGGCAGCACGGCGCGCATAACAACTAAACCACACCTTTGGACGAGTCGCAATTTCAATTCGCCTACGAACACCTTGCAAGTTTCCCTTCATTTGGTTAGATGTGATGTTCCGAAGATTTTATCTCAGCATGTTAGTAGGGGGTAATTAATTCCTGTCACATCAGTATTTTATTCGTGTCATATTCATGCAAAACAATATTTCACTACAATTAACTTTAAGTCGTTAAAGGGAACGCTGTGATAAGATACCTTCCACCGGACAATAAATCAAAAATTTACGACTATACGGAGAAATGACTTGCCTATTTGTGTATGTATGGGTATGTATGAAGTGAAGACGCATGTTTTACCTACAAATCTGCAATATACTTATGATGAAAATAGTGAGACTATCCATGGATAGTCTGTCATGAATGTCAGAAGGTATGTGATAAGCATCTAATCTCAAGAAAACAATGACGTAACCCCAAAAATAGCCACAATATCTATGTATGTGAAGATTATCCATATTTCGTAATATTTATCAAGGAGTCTTAATGTGCATTCTTATAGCAACTATGGTAATAACAGGTATTGTAAATAATACTGACTCCACAAATCCTAGTATACGTCATTTTCAAATCTTCACGACTTTCATACATAAATCATTGTAGTTTTTTTAGGTTGGCTTTTATTTCAGTCAGTTCAGTCAAGTGTAAAACTCGCTCTACCTTAATATTAGTAGCGCCAACTTCACCTGCCTATTGAACTAACCTAGCCCTTGCCACAATGATGTTAAACATTTTTATTTGGTTAGATAAAAACACTTCATTGAGCTATCCTAAAGCTATGATAGCATTTGATAAGTTTAAATAACGACGATGGTAAGACAACTTCATTGAAAGGTCCCAGTGTCGTCAACTATTTAAATAGGTATGTGAGTATCTTAAACAGGGTGACTTTGCAAGGTATTGCCATTTTTTTAGGAGGTAATTAGGGCCATCAATATCTACTACTTTCTGTGGGGCCATCATTCGAATCTTTTTTATCTGAGCCCCCATAAGAGTACCTACACTGATTTGTATGGAGCATCTGAAATATTGTAGTAAGAAAGGTACGTATTCTTCGAATCTACTACAATGTTCTAGGCTAAAAGAAAATAAATTAACGATGTTTCAAAATTAATGCAAATTATTAACAAAGTAGGTACGCGCATGTTTCAGTACAGTGAGTCATATTACAAATGGACACACACGCACACATCAGTCGTTGCATATGTAGGGGGTTATATTGGCACTCCAGCGTTGAACTCATAAAGTATCTATGAACAAAATATTTATATGACATTTTGCAATACAGTAATGTGTTCATATTCAACGTTCTTACCAATCGTATAACCCTTTTCTTTTTCAATTTGATGTTACAATTTCTATATCTAATGTATAATGTGTTGTCGTCGCATTGACGGTTAGAATAATCTTATATCAGCTCCATATAGGAATCCTGAAAATTCTTGCTAGATTGAGCTTTCGTTACAATCCTCTAGGCTAGGCGATGCACCTCAGCATAATCATCATTCCCAGACCAAATGGTAATTTTCCACTCACGAAAAGGCAATCGTATGTCCCCTACCCTATTCGTAATGTTTCATGTATTCTATCGAATAATATGTAATTTCATTAGAATACTTAATTGTTATAATGGTAAGGTAAAATTATCAACAGATATGCGTGATAAACTGATAACAGATAACATTATCTCATTTTGTTGTTTATGTTTTGGTGCGAAAGTGAGGTTTGATTGAAGCAAGGTTTTAGGGTATTTCCAACCATATAATTAAGTCATCATCACTAGAATCTTTTATCACTACATGTTACCCTTCACTGCAATGTTGATTCAAAAACTGTTAGTAACATATAAATTATTTATTTATACATAGACTAGGTACATCTGACAAAGCTTTTATTAATACTAACCTAGCTTACTACGTAGACGATAAAAATACCTAGGCCTAATCTTATCATCATGAAGAGTACCTACTGTTTAATAACATATCACACTTAAGAAAATCTCCTAAATATAGTTGCGTTATTATTTGTTATTAAAACAATAACAAGTAAACATGTGGCGCATAAGTTGTCAACTGATATTTTCTTTGTAGGTATCTTCAGTCAAAGATAGATAAGTGATGCTATCACAATCCCGTAATCACGTTGTAATTTTGATACACGTGAAATACTATTATAATGATGATAATATGTTCTTATATAAATGTGCAACTTTATAGACGATAAATTCTTGCTACATTTAAATTAGTGAACTTTATTTTATTAAAACACCTCTAACATAATGTCACTCTTTCTCTAAACATTTTCATCGAGTTAAATAATTTATTATAAAAGACAATAACATTCTCATCATTGTTTAATCTTATTTTAATACATTTGGTCTTCGAAGTAGTCAGTCAGCAGAAATCGTAGATTCCAATGATTAATTAGTACCTATTTTATTACAAATGAATTCGACGTATCTTCATCATCATAAGCATTTCAAGCCTACAAAATTTATCACTAAAATTAGAGAAAAAAGTTCAGGTTCACTGATCATTAGATCAATACCCCATATACCTACATACGTATTTATCGGTGAATAGTTTGTCAGGTATAGATGCCACAGCAAATTTCGAAATCTCACGTGTAGAGTAACTACACGTGAGATTTCTTCGGACTTAGGTCACTAATCGAGGTGACGTAATCTTCATCTTATGGGCTGCAGGGAAATCTTGATTTACAGTTATGTGTTATTTTATGGATATTTGACGTTACTCATAATAATGACGTAAACTAGGAGAAAGACGTCATAATCTCGCAGTAGACTCTTAATCCTGATAGATAGAATAGAAGACTGAAACTACCACACCAGTTTTTCCTACGGCTCATTTAATAGACGATTAAGAAAGGAATCACATCTTTTCCATTCTCCGTCAATGCAGAGGTCGTCTGGACTGTGGCTCTTAGTTGAGTTTGATACAATCGTGGGCAGCATTCGATTATTCGAACGTCTCAGTTACGTCGTCATAAATCAGGTAATGGTTATTCGTGAAATAAACATCCACACGTGAATGTGAACGCGGTTGTTTATCACATCTTTCCTTACGTTACTATGTTACGTAGGCTGATGTAAAAGATTGCAGTTACAGGAATTGAAATATCAAGGAAACTGTTTTATCCCAAAAGTAAAGGTAGATAGTTTGCCAAGAGATACCAGAACCTACTGTTTTACGTAGGGCTTAAAACTACCGTTTTGGTTTCTGAATTAACTATTACTAGTTTCTAGTATCCACCTAAGTAGGCTTTATTTTTTATAATACACTTACCTCTTTAGCACCATAGTTAGGTCATAAATTAACCACGACCTCAACAGAAGCCTTCTACGCCAGCTAAGTCTTTAGTGATGAGCTATATTATATGGAAAAGTAGAGCGAACAACATTGCCTGGATAATCAAATGTCTGACTTACCTGCTATTTACCGTATGCGTTAATATTTACAATTCTATGGTACCTCCGGCCCTGAAAAATCACAAGCGCTCTGCATTGCGGCATTATCATATTATCAGACACCTACCCGTGTTATCTAGCATCTGAAGGTTAGGCGCTACCGACACAGGCCGCGATTGATATAACATTTTAATTCAGAGGAGATAAAATTAAAAGTCTAAATATTTCATTTGATGACGACCTCCGTGATGTAGTGGCTAGGCACGCTGGGCTTAAAGGCGTCGCCGCTTAGAGATCCCGGGTTCGACTCCCGGTCGGGTCAATGTAGAAATCATAATTTCTTATATTGTCTCGGGGCTGGGTGTTGTGGTACCACCACTGTGTCTGATTTTCATAACACAAGTGTATTGGCTACGATCAGAGCAATGTATGTGATTGAGGTCCGATATTTATATTTATTTTGCTAAAATTATGATGAAAGATAGTCAAAGATAAAATGAACATAATATTAAATCTAAAGTTTAAAATTCCACTATCTAATTACACTATAAAATAACAGATTTATCTAGGTAGCTCCAAAATTTCTAATCGCATTATTGTATTACGTTTTAATCGTTAATGTACGTGTGATATTTAGCATATTATTTTTGAAGGAACTAAAATGTTGACTAGGTAAATATCCTACGAGGTAGGATCTTTTTATACGAGTACCTATTATTGCAACTTTCATTTAGGATATTCAGATAGTGACATATTTGTCTCATTTGTTGCATATTAACAATCCTAAAAACTCGCTCTCTACCTACACTTTATCGAAGAAAATAATAAAACATTTCGTAGTCTGTAGCATCAACATCATCAGACAGTATTTATATAATATTTCATGTCTCGTTTTAAGAGACTGGTAGTAAAAAAAAATCGATCGACATCTGACGAGCTATGAGCAGCTGAGGTTCGGTGCACTATCGGGCGGGTTAGGGGTGGGGGTGCAGGGGGCCGGGGCGCCATATGCGCGGGCGCAGCGTGCGCGTGTGTGGGTGTGCGTGTAGGGTGCCTGCTAAGGTTGCCATCTTGGGGTTTCGGTTTCAAAGAATCGTGTAGATTCTTACATTCAGTCCCTTGACATAATTTTCGTTGTTTAAATGACTTTTTCCTCCTAGTTTCGTTTTTTTCCCAATTTTTAGGTCCGTATCCTTAAATTTAATGATACAAGCAGTTCTCATTGGAAGCTTTTCAATTAGCAAATGTTTTTGTGAATCAACGAAACCTGTTCGTCCTAGATTCACGATGATCCGCTATGTCTACATACAGGTTGTCATTCGCATGCGTAGCAGCCCTATTAAGTACACCTTGCACGCAACGGGACCCTGCCCTTAGCAGGTAGAAACCGCTGACATGATTTGGGACGGATCTCACTTTCCCACTGGCGAATATGGACTTCCAACAATGCCTGAATATTTACTGCCAGAGCACTTGTCAGTGTTGTAGACAAAGCCATATTATAATATTTTGTTCGTAGAATTTTGAACGTTGCTTGATTATTCGTTAGCACAGTGTGTCATTCATTAGTTAGATGAGGCGTGAGGATTAAAAATGGACTTAAGTAGTTAAAGATAAGGAAGTTTTGTAGATATCAAACGTTTACTAAAAAGATATTTTGTAATTAATTACCTAGAAAAATAATGTATACTTACTATTCAGACATTGTAAGTATTTATAACAATTTCATTATTAATAAATTTGTTTTTTTATAAATACAGAATATAATTATATATAATGTATTAATAATAAAAAATCAAAGGTTGAATCCATAAGAAACCCAAAAAAAAACAATCGTATTAGTACCTACCTAAGTGGTAAAATCTTAAAAAGAGAAATATCCCAAATCTAAACTATTTAGAATCTCATCGTCATTCTTATCATATTTGAAACGGGTGTCGACATCCTAACTCTTGAAACGTTTTTTGCAATCACAAATCCCGAAGCAACAGATGTTCTGCACAGGTTCCAACGCACACACGCAAACAAATAGTCGATAGGCCATCTCACCAAAACCCGTACTCCTTCGAGATCTATCAAGCTTACTTCTTGCTCTTTCTGTTCAAAGTTAAAGAAGTAAGACGCAAGATTTGAACCTGATCGAAAACTTATAACGCATCTGGTTAGTGCATATTAATGAAGCTTTATTACCTCCTGAATCGAAGATGACAGCGCTTATCTTTTTTGTTACATTTGCAATCTTATTTTATACTTTATTGATGGATGCTTATGATACCTTTTATCACCTGACCACGTCTCTACAAACTCCCAATCGCAATCGCCAAGTTTATTACCTAAAGTAAATTTTAGATTGCTGCTTGTATTTATTATTGCAAGTATACTTTTTAATAAGCTTACATCCAAGACTGATTTACTCTTTGTCCAAGGCAAGTTATTTTTGTTCTCGAGATTCATAAAACAATAAAAACAGAAGCAAATTGGATTCCATTCACGCATGCTTTGTTTTATCATGATGGGAAACTTAAAAATAATGCCAATAAAATGAACCCATACAATATTAAAAGCATCGTATCACGAATGCCAATCGACACCGCTCATACCGTCGCTACATACAAAGCTGGCACAGTAACAATTCTGTCCAAGTACTATATTTAGTACAAAATAAAACAACTGTCGCTTGCCCTTCATTCAAACTGCATAATTTCATATCATTAGTGTACCATACGCGTTTAAAAATAGAGTTGATTTTCATATGATGCGCGTAGGCAGCGTAATTGGTTGAAGCCGTCGTCTGCGCGGGCACACCAGAATTTTTAATTATGAATTAATTAGTGACGATCAACAACACAAACTTGCCTAATCCATCTGTATGTAGTCATTGATATATGGACCTATTTTTTGCATAAAGTGAGTAATACTACTACTCCTATTTTATCCACTACACCATAAATGCTTCTCTAGAAGAATAATAACTAGTTAAGTATCTATGAATCAGAGTCTAGATATTTGAGATTTTAGATAGCGATAGATAACATTTTAGCATCAAATACAATGACTTAAATAATTCTTTATATTTTCCTTATTCTTCATCATGCTGAATATTTTGCACTACTGATAGATAGGTCAGATTCAGCGATAATCTGACTCAGAAATTCACTAACATCAAGATAAATCAATGAACGCTAAGGAATGTAAAGTCATCAAAAAACAATTACTGTACTTACATTTACATATATATAAATGGCAAGTGACCTGTCATAGAAGCAAAAATTTTAATCAATGATTCTACTGAGTACACGTAGTTACTTTGACTTGGTCATAGTGTTCTAAAATGGTTTAAATCAGCAATACTACAGCAATCCAAAGTTATAATCCCTAGTCAATGTATATCAAAATCGCAAACTCGTAGTAAATGACAATATCAAATTCTAAGACTGGATGCATTTGTTTATAATACATTGCTGGCTTGATTTATTTTGTTAAAAACTAGCAATAAATTTATTTAACATACATACATGACATTTATAAATCTAAACCATTTAGAATCGATTACTGGTTACCTAACTAAAGGACCTATATTTGAAATGTTTGCAGGAGCAAACAGCCTGTAACAGGAATTACAGACCACACCCGTATAAAAGCTCAACAAAATACAAACAAACATCGTTTAGTTATAAGTATCTAGTTCTCATGCATCGCACACGGTCACGTAGAGGGGTCGACGACTCAGATAAACATTAACACTCATTATATTGTGTATGTACCTATCTCTAAAGATCTGAACAAGATACTCTCGCACCATATACACCTTATTACAAACAAAGTTAGCATTTACTTGACATACATTGTTTCCCTTAATACGCATTTTACTATGCAATAGGTAAGAAGTCGTAACTAGGCGTGCAAATGAAATTATCTGCGACGCAATTATTACCAAATTCAGGCTTACTTAAGGGGTGTCAATTATAGGAATGAAATGTAGAATAGTTTTTAAATATGAGAGGTACCTCTTACTATGTCCGGCTTAGTTAAACTATCTGAAAGTATCCATCCCTTGTCTGGAAGAATACGTAAAATTTAAAGAAACTAAACATGAAGACCTTGCCACATGAAAACCTTGTAAGTTGCTGCTAAGCTAGCTAACTTTTAAATATAATAAAGTTATTTAATCATAATATAAAGCTATTACCCAAAAGTCGTCAGGAAGAGATCGCTTCAATTCGCTACATTACCTTTGAAGTTTTTTTGTAAATAACCTATGTGATGTGCAGTAAAGAGTTAAAGATCTCTTTTAAAGTAGCAGTAGAACCTTTAAAAGACTATTACTTAATGTGCCAAATATAGGGCAAAAAGCTTAACCTCGCTGAGCTTCCGCGATTACCAGAGCTAGAAGATTCGCTGGATTTGGAGACATCAAATCAGGCGACGATGAAATGGAAGTTACGTAACAAATTTGGATTGAACATCACTTCACAGTTGGCTTGTTAATCAGCAACTTCGTCAAATTTCTCAAGCGGTTGGCGTCGAAATTCTCGTAGCGTTTGACGCCTCCATCTGTCACGAGTGGGTGGGTGCCATGCGTGTAGGCCAAGGTTTCGGGTTATAACTTCGTTAGAGCAATTTATATTGAAACATACAACGCACATTATAGCAAAATGTGTCATTAATAATTGTTTAATAGTCATTCGACTTGTTCTACGATTTGATTATAGGTTTTGTGCTTAAAAGGCATATATGCAGAGATTTAAATTCCTGACTAACTCTGACTAACCAAATTCTCTTATTTTTTTAAACAGTTTGTTATCTATCAGAAAACCCACCAAAATTGTTTTTTTTTTAGAAAAGTGTTTAGTGGACGCACAAGAGCTCGAATACCGCAGCTTATCTGAACAAACCCGTTAATAACGACTAATTATAAAATTCCACGTATAATCAGCAAGCCAGACATAGGTGTGGTATACGCACCGCTACCAGTCTAGCCATTCTTATATAAAGTGAACTCTTTCTGAAGGGGCAGCCTGGACGATCAAAGTTCAGGTTAAAGTGGAAATCATGGCTTAGGCGGTAGCCGAGCGCGTGTACTCACACTGATTCAGGCATTAGTCACAGAGGCATGAATGGTTGAAAGGTGCCGAAGAAAGGGGGAGCGGGGCAGTCTATAAATAGACAAGCAAACAGGTGGCCGGCGATCCTTGGAACGCGCAGGGCCCGTACAATGAGCTAAGCTACGCTAGTCCCTTCAGGGCACGAGGATAGTGAAAACCACGCTTTGAAGGAAAAGTGTTACACCAAACCGTGTTTTCCCTTAATGTAGTACATACTTTTTAGTTAGTAAATCACATGAAATCAATTTGAATAAAATCTGTGTGTATCAGAAATTGTTAAATTATGTAACTACTAGCGGTCCTCCGCGACTGCTTCCGAGCGCTTTGAGTTTGCTCTATCGTTTCCCATCGCACCGTCATGTTTTATAGCTATACTCGATAAATAAGCTACCCAACACAATAATATTTTTCAATTCGGTCCAGTAGTTCCTGAGATTATCGCGTTCAAACAAATAAACAAACTTTTCAGTTTTATATTACTTAGGATAGAATCTGTGGTATAGATTTTTCTCACATTCATGTGAAAGATACTTCTTTGTTACGAACCAAACTCGTGGATCTGTTTATGAATACGATTATAAAACTTGGCGTCTTCCTTTTCATTCATAGCTTTCCGCAAGGTTCGTTAATTTGACTGCGCGCGGCGCCAAGTCGTGCTTCCAATTTTGTGCCGTCGGATATCCGTACGGACTGTTGATTGATCCACCATCATAAAAGAGAGTCCACTTTCCACGGCTGCATCTAACCGGGTACGCAGGAAATGCGCGTTGGAGATATTTTCTAATAATAGGTCAAGAATGAGAGCTATACTTGTATTTCCTGTTTTATGGAGACAAAGAGACATCGAAAAGACGACAGTAGGTACTTAGCCTAAAGAGCAGTTATTGTTCCATAAATTTCTGCCTTTATTTAGGTTTTTGGCTAAGCCTTATTCAAGATGTTCCAATTCCAGTTCTTAACTAAATCAATATTAGGCATGGAATGATCGTTATGTGAATTATTCACAGTAGTGAAATATGCAATCACAGTAATGATCTAGCTCGAGCATAGCAAAGTAGTAAAATTGCTATGCGCTAGATCACAGCGATTCATATATACTTCTGTTACCATTTAGTTTCAACATTGAATGAAGCTCTATAAACGTACAAATAGGGCGTTTGAACTGAAACTGCTAAGTTATTACTGCGGAGTTCTCGGAAAGCTGCGCAGGCGTCGCTGGGCCGCGGGCGTCGATTGGGTTTGATTTGATTTCGGTTGCGCACGCCACGCTTCTGACAACTTGAACGCTTAATCGGTTGAAATCAAGAAATGTGATAAAGATACAAAAATCTGAGAAGGTACGAAAATCTGGGATATGAAAATATTGCATTCCATTAGCCATGAAAGCTCTCATGAACATTTGAAGTGGTCTTAAGTGCCACTTAACTACTGACAAAAAGTAAGCTTTGCACCAATTCGAGTTTTTATAAAATGGAATGTCATTTCATTCACTTAACAACAAGCCAGCTATGCGAGTGGTGTGAAAGCGGACTGTCTTTCTCAGCTGAAAGTCTATTTAAAGTTGCAATCGGTTAACCAAATCGTACATATCTAGTTACAGAGTACTAATAAAGGCAAAAAAAAAGACTGCGTGAAACGCTACCCAATCATCAATCATAATTTGCCGCGCGCAAGTTCTTGGCTTATGTCCCTGCGGCGACCCTGAGTGAGCCTCTAAATATAGACTAATGCAGTCCGCATCCCTCGCATGCAGTATGCACCATGGAATAGTGATGGCATGATTTGCCAACCAATCGAGAAATCTTGCCAAAAAATGCTTAAGTTAAAAAAAACGAAGAGGTTTTAAAAACCGATAAACATGTAATACATATAATGTAATACTTACTTTTGACTGTTACGTATCATGATTTTCCAAATTTGAATACCTACGATCCTGATTTTATCTATTTAATAAATAAGCTGGGTTTATTATCAGCAGATATCAACTGAGTAGTTAACCCACACACTACCTCTATAGCAATATTGAGAGCATACTGAGCATATTCTAAAACCTACGCAGTGTTAACATTGCAAACATGCACAAATGGACAGGTGGATGTATATTTTATTTATAATTTCATTGAATCTTTTGATAATGGGAAGTCAAAGTCCTAGTCCACTTGCGCCCTAAATAGCTAATTTATTTTATCTATACTAATATTATAAAGCTGAAGAGTTTGTTTGTTTGTTTGTTTGTTTGTTTGTTTGTTTGTTTGAACGCGCTAATCTCAAAAACTACTGGCCCGATTTGAAAAATTCTTTTTAAGTTGGATAGTCCATTTATCGAGGAAGGCTTTAGGCTATATAACATAAAGCTACGACTCATAAGACCACAGCAGAAATGAAAAATGTTGCGAAAACGGGAGAAAGATATTCCTTTTGAGAGCTTCCGCTGCATACGCTGCGGAAACCGCTTGAGTTACACAAAAATCATGTATGACAGGATTGTTCAGCATTAAGAGTTCTAGAATAAAGTCCGCGACAGCATATGTCTATCTTTTATGGTTGACTTACTACAACCTTTTTTATGTTAATAAATTTGTAAAAAAATAATGCATTATTTTTAGAGGTGCATTATACACACAGGTATTTATTCTTATCAAAATAAATACATTCATCATCACGAGCATTTCATTTAGAACCAAGTTGCCCTTTATATCATTTGATTTCAATAAATATCTTAGGAGCTATCACCGTTTTAACATAACTCCGCACCAAAATAATGTTCGCAGCTTAAGTACAACGTGCGCTTGCGCTAAAATATTATAAAGCTAAAGAGTTTGTTTGTTTGAACGCGCTTATCTCAGGAACTGCTGGACCGATTTGAAAAATATTTTTGTGTTGGATAGCTTATTTATCGAGAAAGGCTTTAGGATATTAAACATGACGCTGCGACGGGAGGGGAGGGAGCAAACTTAAAACGCGCGGACGAAGTCGCGGGGGACCGCTAGTTTAATCAGATAATTAAGATTACACTGTAGTAAATAAATTTAATGCCATGCGGCATCAATACTAAGATAAATTGAAGCGATAGTTACGTATACGTACATACTTAACATTGGAACAAAAACAACATTGCATTGATTGAAATAAAACCTTATTTCATTCCAATCTCGACTTGATACTCTTACGCCCATCACTAGTAGATAATAACTCACGTAATGTTTGGACTTTCTGCGACCAACTCGGCTGCACCCGTGTTAACAATTATTGCTCAAAAGTGGCTACGTACTTCAAGACAATCTTCACGAACAAAGCATGTGCGTCTAGAATATCAATGACAGTGTCTAATTAATAACATACATTTTCTGTAGCCCGCCCGTTTGGTCCATATTGCACGCTTCTATAAAGGAGTCCATTCACGATAAAATTGATTGTGTAAAATATATCTACACTACCGAGTGACGTTTATCTCATAATGTTTTTTTGGTTACCAGTAATTTCGTGTATTAGAACAGATTTATAGCCCATTAAGTTTATTGACAAGTCATACACAAATACACACCCTTTACTTCTTCGACTCGGAAATTATTTCGGGAGGCTTGTACCCGATCTGTTCCTCAGGAGTGTGGGGCCAGTAGGTCGGTCTATTCACGGGGTCAAAGGCTGTGTCAGGGAACATTTCTGCATACATCTCCAAGGTCATGTCTTCGAAATCCGGAAGAGCTTTCACTCTTGCTAGCTCTTTAGATGCTCTGAAAATAATAGTTCGAGTAGCAATGAGTAAGTGAACATGAAAAAGTAACGAAAATATCTTTTTGTGTTTGTCTGTCAAGTAATTTTTTTGTACTATTCAAATATATTGTGGTGTTTACCAGTAGAGAAGATCTCAGCACTGTTAAAAATAGGTTTAAAACAAATCACAAATGAATGCTTACAGATCAATATCTTTCTGCATCTCGGCACAAAACTGATTAATTTCAGGTTGTAGAGAATTCCACTGCTCGTCGATTTGGGCCGTCAATTTGTCTTCAGGGTAGGGCACTTTGAACTTCTCGTACTCTGTCTTCAGTTTCTCTACCAGGCCAGGAATAGGCACCATTTTGGAGTAGGCTGCCCAATCTATTTTCGGTGGTTCTGGTGGGTTGGCCTCTACTCTGCGAAAAAAGGCCAAGTACATTTAAAAACCAGCTGTAACAAACCAATTGATGAAGCATCAAGATGGTCTGTTAGATCATAAGCAGGACTAAAATGACCAAAATTTTATAGTACCTGCGCCTATAAGCATCTGCCTTGGCCTTGAATGCTAGGAACTTGACCTTTTGTTCTGGTGGCACCCTCTTCTCAAGATCAGCCCATTTGATTACGCTTTTTGTGAAACGTTTAGCCATCACTCTTATTTCTTACACTTCGTAATAATTTTACAAACTAAAATATTTAAAATTTATTATTTTTGGATACATAGTTGGCTTAAATGTCAATTAGATTGAAAGCAATCAATGTCAGTGACAAATCTAACGATAATAACCACAGAGTAAGATACTTACAACAAAAATAAGTCTTTATTCTTCTCAAGATAGTGAAACTGAAATGTTGACCGAACGCAGCCGTGGATCAAATCTTAAAACGCAGTGCAATTTTAAACATTCCGAGAATTACGTCTACCAATATTGTGAAAATGCTTTCACTTCAGGCATAAATAAACCAATCATTCCATCATGCGACGTCAGGTCAACATGCGAAATTGCGTGCAAATCTGTTGCCAGCTCGGTTCCGTAGGTCGGGAACCTTATCCTCAAATAAAACATCTGGTGCCATATTGCACGACCATCGACCTTATTTTAAAGACTCTTAGAAGCATTGTTAAATAAAAGCCCCGGAGCGATATTAAATCAAAGGCTTACTGTTCAAAGACTGCGTTAAAGCGCTCAGAATTATTGGCGAGTAAGATTTTTTATCATTTGGCGATTAGATAGCACTGTAGGTACTTATTTTCAGTTTGCGAATATGCCAAGTATATTATGTGTATTGAATATTCAACACATGTTCTAGGTATTGTCCTAAGATAACGGTACTTCTTTATAGAATACGAGTGAATAGTTCCAATATGTTCGTATCGCTCCGATAGACAAACGGACGGCAATCCAAATTGATAAAAGAAAATATCTTGATGTAATTAATATGTAGTTGATGTTAGGTTTTCCTTGTTTAGATGGTATAATCCTCACTCATCATTACTTATGTTTTGAATTATATAAAAATATCAATCTTGAACTCCAAATTATACAAGAACCTTAAAGATTCTTATTCATAGTCACAACCCTCGTGAAGACCTCATTGAAATCATGTCAACCGTCGCACTCTCAATCAGTTTCTCCCCTTGCAAGTTAATTACTGTCACACCGAACAAATCGACACGCCGTCTCAATTACAGGACAATAATGTCCATGGCTTCGGATCCATGGATCGTATCCGCCGGATATTATCCGAAACGGCATCACACGGACAGAATTTGCTGACGACACATTTACTATACCGCTCTTGGCTATTCTCTGTCAACCTTTACTCTCTAAAACTTCACGATTTAGGACATCGAAAGGTAACGACTGATCTAAACTCAGCTCTATATCTGTAACATTAAGGGTGGGTGAGCAATTTAAGGGTTAAACGTGAGCAGTTTTTGCTACACGTGTCTTTGAGCACCGTTTCCGCCGGATCAACTCGTTACGTTTCAAAGTGTTAACTAATTCCGATCGCTTTGATGGGATATTAATATGTTCCAAGAATGGTTTGGTTTGAACCTAGTTTGGTAGAGATGCAGCTTTGAACTTTTACGTTTTTGTATGGGCTTGAAGCGTCTACTGCGTTGAAGTAGCTGTAATTTGAAATCAATCCTTTTATTTTATAGATGCGAATTGCAGAGTCAATCTCAACGTCTCCGATCTCAAGTAATCTATAAACTCGATCCTATAAAGGTCTATAAAAACCGTAATGTGTTCAATAGAGCGAAGTGATGTATTGCAAGATGGGAAACAGGTTCGGTTTACCCTTAAAAGAAACTTAACGCGGATCTGTATTGCTGTCTCATTACTTGACGAGAGAGTGAGTGCGATAGAAGGCTGCGCAGGAGTTTTTTGGTTTTCCGAATAGGCTGGTGTTCCCGTTTGCGGTTTTCGAAGCCCTAGTGTCGATGGGTAAGCGGTTAGCTGGCCGTAAGATAATGACATGGTGCTATAAAAACGTGTAGTCTCAGTCGGTCCGAAGTGGTTTTGTGTAACTAATTAATAATAAAATTCGACCAAACGAGAATAAATTTTAACCTTAGAAAAAATCGCTGGTTATCCGAGAGTATATCAATTTTCCATTCTACCATCTAATGTTCTAGAATATCGCGTTTATATGGACGTAACTCTTACACCCACCGTTTTGCGTTAAAATAAGTGGTACCTAATCGAAGTGTATCGTTATGACGTTTACTTGCTGTATGACTTATGTCATTATGTCAGAATGTTTTGTCAAATTCAAAACTTCTGACAACTCCATACTTTACCACGGTATAATAAGACATGGTTTAGTTGACAGGATTTTTACTTTTACACCATACAGTTTTGGTGTAGCATATATTTGCCGTATAATAAAACAGTTCAATCATTCGTTCTATTAAGCAAGATTAGTGATTCCTCTTACAATTTTACGTCGTAAAACGACTTATAGTGATTCGCATATAAAATCGAGAACAAATTTATTCTTCGTATAGTTACGCGCATGTAAGCCAATGTTTGGTCGAATCCAACCTAATAACTGAGGTAATGGCAATAAATTTCAAAAGAATGAATTGTGGACGCTGTAGTCACTAATTTTGAAATAGCAAGTGAGCTCAAAGCTTGTTAAACAGTAAGCAGATTTTCCTACGGTTCTTACCCAATATCAGATTTTTCAGTTAGGACTACCATTCTGTACTTCATGAACAACCAACATGAAGAATGGCAAAAAAGTAGATTCGTATCCTCCTTTTTTGCCATTCTTTTTGCAATGCTGGCTCAAAATACTCTTTTTCCCATCAGATTCAAATAAATAAATTCTATTTCATGAACAGTCGGGTAAATGGCGCTACCGTCACGCGTAATGACGGATCCATTAAAGACTAGAAATTTCGCGCGGTCGGACCGCTCGGTAGCTCTATTGGTAGAGCATTTGGCTCGGTCAGCTAAGAAGTTGCTGATTCGAATCCCACTCGTGCGCAAATTTTTGGTTTCTTATATCATCTTTAAGAATGTAAAATAAAACACTGTAAGTGCTAAAAGCATTATAAACCATTAAATTCAAATATTTTTTCTTTTTTTCCAGCCCCAGCGCTATGAAGCTGGAGTGGGGCGAGCCGGAGCCCGACTATGGGCTCGAGGAGGCCGCCTTCTACGACGGGCCCCCAGCCGCCGCCCCCCCTCCGCGCAAGCATGTCTCCTTCAGCTTGAGGCTCGATCTGGTAAGTATTGTATCCTACTTATTTTTTAATATATACATTTTTTTTCCTATTAATCTTAAATATCCGTCTGCCAAGTTATATGTGAAAACACTGTAGTTAAAAAACCATATAGAGTTAATACAAGGTTAGTAGGTTAGGTACAAGTTTTGTGTCTCTCGTTCAAGTGCAAGAGAGAGCTCGCGTAAAATGTCTACTGTATCCTTTGTGTTTTAATAATTGTAACAATTGGTTTATCATCGTTTTACCACTTAATGGCTCATGTTATTACGGTTATCCCTATCAAGCTACAGGAGGAAGTTGCAAATAGAACTCTAATCATACCTTCATAGTTGTGAGGTGAAGATTTCCCAAGTTATTTATTGATATAAGTACAGGATATCCGATGTCGCGGAGAAATGGGAATTTATTCATGTATATGAAGAGTTCATTAGAAATCTTGCAGGGACCGGTGTTAATCGAGAGGCTCCATACATAGTTCATGATTGGTCTAGCCAAGCAAACTTGCTTTTCTGTTTCTTCAGATCTTTAAGATGAAGATTTGTAGTATGATAGCTTTTGGATTTGATTTTGATACTTACTGACACTTACTGACACAAAAAAAAAAACTGATTTATTAACGTACCTTAATACAAACCCATGCAGGTACATAAGTACTAGTCGAGTGAAGAACATGCATATAAATAAATAAAAAAACCGGCCAAGTGCGAGTCGGACTCGCGCACTGAGGGTTCCGTGCCAAGTTTAACTGAATTAGGGAATCCACTTACTTCTACTAAGTAAAATACCACAATATTTTGTCGACTGCAAATATAACTTTGTTTTTCATAGTGTTTGTATGAAGTACAAAGTCATGTTTGCGGTTGTTGTAAATGTGCTATATCTCTAAAACTACTCGTTCGATCCCGTCTGAACCAATTTTCGTTGAAAGTACTTATACTTAAGATCTACATTACATTTTTTTTTCAAAATTTACACTTGCTTGGTTTAGAAGTTAGATGGGGAAGGACGCCCATTTTACCACTTTGGAAGCGTCTAGCTATGAAACGTTAGACTTTAAAAGAAAATAGTTTTTGAAACCTCAATGTCATTTTAAAAGACCTATCCATAGACACCCCACATGCTTTGACTATTTATTTATTTTTGTTTTAGTTTCATGTATGGGAGCCTCCCCTTAAATGTCATTATTTTTTAATTTTTGTATGAGAATCAGTAAGCGGTTAACAGGATACATCTTCGTACCAAATTTCAATAGTGTAATGCTTATAGTTACAGAATAAAATGGCTGTGACATACGGACGGACAGACAGACAGACAGACAAACAGACTTGACGAAACTATAAGGGTTCCGTTTTTTGCCATTTGGCTACGGAACCCTAAAAACGGATATTAACCATTTGAAACTTTACGTATCACTCACGTATGTACCTCTATCAGTAAGATAACAAAGCTTTTTCACTTTGTCACATAAACAGGCAATTAATGCCATACGAGTATAGCAGTGTGTTTACAATCATTCGTCAGTCAACTTCTTACTAAACGTGTTCGCAGAAAGTACCCTAGTCGTACAGAAATGAAAAACAGGCTTTAACTGTGTTTTAAATAGTGTTGTGCATCGATTTATTCGTTTGAAGGCCATCGTCAGAATCGATAATAGATCTGCACAAAAAATATAATCTGCAATGCTGATTATTGATTAAAGATAATAATTAAGACTCATGTTATCATATTGAAATTAAATACAGTCAGGACGTTTTTATATTGATAGATATATAATAGAGTTCTTCTCGAGTGTCTTCAATTCAGTTAGAGCATACCAGCTAATTAATTAATACCAGCATATTTATACAATTACTAGCGGTCCCCTGCGACTTCATCTGCGCGTTTTGAGTTTGCTCCCTCCCCTCCCGTTGCAGCGTCATATATTATAATCTAAAGCCTTCCGTGATAAATAAGCTATTTAACACAAACATATTTTTTTAAATCGTTCCCGTAGTTCCTAAGATTAGCGCGTTCAAACAAACAAACTCTTCAGATATAGAAAATTTGTAGAGATGTAGTTTACTGGCAGGTTTTTTGTCAAGGCTGCTTCTCCTTTTCTACAAATACGATAGTATTGAGGACATATTCTATCCGACTCGTCAAATTTAAATGAAGTCGATAAAATGGAATAATCGACTTAAACCGTTACATTACTAGTTTCCGATATGAGTTTTCTATAATGAGTGTAATTGTATGGGCTGCATGGGTCTAGTTTCGAGTGGGCTGCTGTATGGTTTGTAATTGGACATAATCATAGTTCTCTTCTGTCCTACACTGACGATTTGTACCTCTTATTCTTAAAATTACTTGCTTGAGAAAAATTATTTTGGTACACGCAGATGCCAGCATCACCAATACATACGAGACGTGTACGTACACAAGTAAATACTTTAATAATAATATGTATTTATGACTTTTTTTATATTGGACACCAATCACATTCATTGCTCTGATCCCAAAGTAAGTAGCTAATTGCACTTGTGTTATGAAAATCAGACCCAACGGTGGTACCACAACACTCAAACCCGTGACAATATAGAAAATTTTGATTTCTATATTGACCCGACCGGGAATCGAACCCGGGACCTCGGAGTGGCGACGCATTGAAACCAGCGTGCTCAGCCACTACACCACGGAGGTCGTCTGATCTGAAATGTTTAATCTGATATGATTTTATAAATTTGGCTCTTGGGTATCTATCTATTACAGAAAAGTACATTTGAGTCCTGTCGCTGGTTAGCTCCCAGGCAACCGTTTAGTTAAAAGGTTAAATCTTTATTATTTATTTAAGTTGCCTCATTTATTTAAAATCTTCCACATGAGGGTTGTATTGCACAGCCCAGTAACTTGTCGCAGTAAGCGCTCGCCGCGGCCGCACCGGATGCGCGTGCGCACCGGACCGTGATGAGCGCGTACTCGTCCTTTTTGACACTGCTTTGTTTCTAGTTGCGTTACTTACGAGCTTAAACGACAGTTGCTAGCTTACATGTTTTACGGAGCTTATATGTTTCGTGTTAAGATAGACTTGACGATGCATTAAGTGAGAGAGTTCTGTATCGTCCAGCGTTGAATAAAATTATGATGGAAAGGTTTCTTCACTAGTTATTTATATGTAAGATGAGATGAGATAACTTATTATTGCACATAACATAGGTAGATTACAAATTTGTTTAGATAAAATGTACAATTTAGTGGTTGCTGCAAACGATCTTTGCAAGACAACCTTTGGGTAAAGAAGTTATGAGCTTATAGTACGGGGTATTTTGTGCAAAGAAAGAAAAAAAGTAACGCCTTAGGCAAAGAAAGTTACTTCTCAACAATTTAAGAAGTTAGGTACTTCTTTCCTTAACTAATCAACACAGTATCATAAGCTTATCCAACTCAACCGAATAAGCAGTTATTTCGAAGCTTCCTCATAAATAATTTTACATCCCTGCTTATTTAATTATCCTTAATTAATAATCAGCGATCCGTGCTTCATGAATTTCATAATTTATGAAATAGTGAAGTCAATTGGACACACTCGAGTGCACGGTAGTAATCAATCATGGAGAAAAGAGTATCGAAAACAAACCGGGAGTTCCTATTTCAAAGTTGCCTGCGCCCGCGTCCTTTTTTATTTATTTTTAAACGTGTCCGTGACACTGACGCTAAGCTGCTCTAATGAGTTTCGACATTAGCTTACCGACAAGAAAAAACATTGTGACTTTTTACGAATGAGTTACAAGATTGTAGTCATCAGTGCTAGGTTAACAAAAACTAAATCTATAAAGGGGTTACATAGCCCGTATGATGTTATTACCAACTTCGCTCGTTGTTTCTATAAGGTAATTAGGTATTTCTATTAGGTAATATGCACTCCTATTGTGCAACTGAATTGAAAGATTAACATTTGGTTGACTGAACATCAAGAAGAATTCATTAATTTATTAACCGACTTCAAAAAAGGAGGAGGTTATCAATTCGACTGTATGTTTTTTTTTTTTTTTGTATGTTTGTTACCTCATATCTCAGTCGTTTGTCGACCGAATCGAAAAATTTTTTCGCCTAGTTAGAGGATGTACTTTCTAGTTGGTCTCATTTTTTCCATTTGGGGATCTGATGATGGGATCTTGGTGTAATCGAGGGAAACCCTCAAATTTTAAAGGCACGTATAGTGTTTCTTTACTAGAATCTTAATGTTGACATGTTGTTACGTCTGATAGTCAACATCTTGTGGGGCTGAGCTGATGGTGGAACTCCTTAACGCGTAGGAGTTCAGTAATTATAATGACAGAACATATGATAGGTAGTTTGTAGCTTCTTAAAGAACAGAGTATAAGGTGCAATTCTCCCCCCCCTCCTCTCTTGTAAACTCTAAAACTGGAGAAATAAAATTAACTTTAAAAAAGTAAAAACCGACTTCAAAACCAAAATGCACTAAAAAGTCTTAAATAAACTCTTCACCATTGAAAGGAAAGGAATCCATTTTAGGCAATAGGTTTTTACTTTTTTAAAGTTATTTTTTTTTTAAATAAAATACATAGGTATACATAGTAGCTTACAATTGCGACTATCAATAGAGAGTCCTTGATGAAACTTCTATTTCATTTGTTGAATATGTAGCTGGGGCCCTATTTTTGAATCATTTGCCACCATATGGCGTGCGATTTTCGTTGTAAATGTGTCTATTTCGAATGAAATCCGGATAAAATCCACACAAGAACGATTTAAAAAATATAGCTCTATTTTGTAAGCCTACTTGCGTCAATACTTTACGTAAATTTTGATAATTTTCGAAGGAAAATTACTCGTAATATTGACGTGAGAGATTCAAAAATAGGTACAGCTCCAGGAAGGCGTTATAAAAATATTAACTGAATCAAAAAGTTGAGCAGGACTGCATCATATGCTCATAAACAAATAAATCAGTCATATGTCCATTCATAAATTTACGTTGTACTTAGTTAGAATATAATCCCGTTAATAACTTCAGTAATATAGGGAGCTCAGTCACCCGTTATGACGTTAACACCTTTACCGCCCCATAAAGAATAAGATCGCTGACGTAGTTTGTACTTCTAATTTATGATTTTTTTGAAAATAAAACACACACTGTCTTTTAAGTGAATAGGAATGTGTTTAAAATACAGTTTACCGTGATGCAAAACTTGTTGACAAATTGAATTTGCATAGACGCAATGTTTTGCCGCGATAAGAAAGTTCGAAAAATATTCGTTTGCTTCAGTGTGCTACATAATTGCCTACTTAGTTACAATCCGGATAGATCCAAGGCCTTTAAATTACTAAATCCGCTAAAAATTTTACATTTCTAAGATAAATATGGAATACGTTATATTTTTATCACTAGGGTGTCTTAAAACAGATTCGATGTAAAATAATCTTGGTAACAAACAACAAAAGAAGTTTTTATCATTTGACCAGTTTTTTTGGCCCATATAGCCCGTTCAGTATCTAACTAATTAAACATCATAACTTTTTGTAACTATATCTCTATTTTATACGTGTTGCTAGCTTTCAGAAAGGCCGCTATAAATATAACCATACTTCATTAAACGTAATCATTACACGTGGAAATTAGTCCGTCCATCCGTGCGTGTCTCATTAGGGCAAGGTGATATCCGGCGCCTAATTAAAAAGGCGGAGGACCCCAGGATATGACAAATTTGCTGTGATTTTTCTTATAAATTATTGTATTTCTAGTTCGTTACCCGAGCGCATAGGAACCCAAGCATTAAGCGATAAACTAAGCAGCTTGTTGTACTTACAACAATGTTTTGTAAATACGTGCGCTGCTGGCTGGCATTCGCTGCGAAATTCTATGAACATTTTAAGATTGCATGGGTGAGAATTAAAGTGAAATACTGTTTTTATTTTCATACAAGGGCAATGAATCATTTTTTCAAATAAACTTTTCGTTCCCATAGATAAATGGTCGGTTAAGCTAAAATAAACTGCCTTGCTTCAAACTATATTTCAAGCGTGTAATGTATGACAATCCATGGATTATCCGGCCGATAAATCAGAGAGTTAAAAAGTCGACGCGTGATAGAGCGTGACAAGTTCAAGTCCACACACACTTCACGACAAATTGGTTACTAAACACGTTTTAAGGTAAGATATAAATAACGGAGGAACGATTAGTCTTGTTTCGGAAAGATCTAAACCAAAATAGGTAATTGATTTACTCTTTTACGCCATTTAAAAAAACAAAGTACCTATGTTCTGCCTTATATTGTACCATCTTTATTCAAGACCTAGGTTAAATAACAAACCTACCATTTACTTAAATGATGAGATAGGTCTTTCTCGTTTAAATCAGTTTTCAATATTTCCCTCTACATTCCCCGTATTATTTGCTAGCCAAATTTCATTATAATGTAGGCTAGTTCTGAGCAAAGCGCTTGCGCAGATATTTTGCTGATAGGTCTACTACTAATAATAACCTTGCATTTAGGTCAGCATCATCAAAGCCACACTTCATGCTTTATTTCTGTTTTTATTGTAATAAAATTAATATACTTGATATTTTAGAATCGTTATTATACAGTGTGTCCAGGCATGTAGTAATAAAACCTTAAGAGTAATATCTACAATGAATTTCATCGAGAATAATACCCCATATCGTTATTTAAAAAAAAGGAATGCTAATGATCTAGTTTTTTAAGACTATTTTAATATGAATTTGCCGACCGTAAAAAAAAATGCACAATACGGTACTTAAAAACTGGAGTCATTTAATAGAGTGTTTTTATGAAATGTTTAAACCACAGCTTTTTCTTTAAAAATGGAAATTCGTTGTAACACCTTAAACGAGCCCCTACACGACGTGAGACTCAAACAGCCGTAAATTTCAGGAGTAAGGTAATTTAAAAAAAATAAAAACTAAAATCACCGTATGTTGGGATTCTGGTATTTTCCTCGACAAAATTCATCTTAGATATTGTATCGTATACATGCCTGGACACACTGTTTTATGTATGATTTCCCGTTTTTTGCTTTTAAATTGATTATTACGCATTTTTGGGAAATCAAAAAATTATTAGCGGAAAATATTCTCAAGATAAAAAACTGAAATATATTACGTAATAGTACTTGCACAATAGTTACTACATGCAAACATGGCAGTAGCTTTTGTTCTCTCTTTCTTCAGATAACTCGTGGTGGCAACTTTAAAAGTTAGGGAAATAATTAACTTCTCTCCAAATAACGTGTCTCAATCAACAGATATAGCAATAAAGGTGTGAGCAATTGGGTTCGTGCCCCCCAATCGAGATAATCACGTGTCAGGTCAGGGGTGAGCACCGAAATATCCCTCTCTGTTTACCGGCCCATCATTGTCGGTTCACTGAATGGGGGATTCGTTAACACGTGTAGTAAGTTAACGTTCACCAGTCCGTCAGCGATTTATTGATGGATGCCGTCAGTCAACCGGTTTGAGAATCATTCATATTCCACGCGTGGCTTGTAGCGACACCACTTCCTAATCTGCACTTTAAGAGATATGTATATTTTTCATTCATGTTGATAATTTCGATAAGATTAAGCGAGTGTTAAATATGAAACTTAATAAATAATAAATATCCTTTGGACATTCCTACACCATCTTACTTACTTTGGGACATCTAGTCCCAAAGTAAGCTACTCAAAGCTTGTGTTATGGGTGCCAGGCCAGACAACGGATATAATACTTAAATACTTTTTGTTTGTAAATACATACATGATATACATAGAAAACACCCAGACCAATACAAACAGACATGTTAATGCACACAAATGTTTGTATTGTGCGGGGATCGAACCCGCAACTCGCTGCGTACTAGGCAATTTCTCGACCACTACACCAGACGGGTCGTCAAAAACTTGTATCCATTTTTGAATTCTTATCATAATAATACGTAACATTGAATACGCATAGGGTACAAAGTCTTGCAAAATATTGCTACATCCTACTTCTAGTCAAGTTCTTACGAATTCTAGTATACATTTTATACACCAAACTATTGTGTGAACAATCTGATAAGCGTCCACAAATCATATGACAGAGGGTGAGTCACTGTATGACTTCTCCAATATGCCTTGCACGCCGGCAAATATAATTAAACTTCGTGGACGACCAGACGATATTAATTGTTTGATGATTAAGATTACATACTCCGCATTACGTTTATGGAGTTGATTATTATAATTAAGTTCTTCAGGTTAGATCTCTTTATAATTGCTCTTTGCTAAATACAAGTTATTAGAGTCACTGAAACATAATTATTATTCATATGACATTCCGGTCAGTGTCAGTAAAGGTGTTAAATCAATTTCATGATAAATTGTACATTCTTACAATCAAGCTTATATTAGAATAGGCATATTTTTGCCAAATGTTATCTCGCAAAAATGAAACCTAGACAATAGGACAATCCGGTAAGGTCAAAAGTCACTCTCACTCCATTAAAATGAAATGGGTATGTTTGCCTCCATCCAGCAGATTGCCTGATTGTCCGGAGGGCGGCACTGATTCAATTGTCATTTTATTGGGCAATATTGATATGCCTTATGATTAGGGCTTCATGGACTAAAGGGTCGGGGCCGGGAGTCTTGCTCATAGATAAACATGTTTATCCCTATTGGGCTTGATTGACTGCCTTAACTAATACAGGGTATTTAATAATACAAAATCTGCAATTATTTTTTTTATAAATACAGAAAGCTTTAATTTTGCCTTGGTATTGAAGACAGTTTAACCAAACGATATCGAAACCTAATGCTTGGGTCTACTGCTACGCTCAAAAGCTAATAATTAAAATGGTACATTTTTGTAGTGGTTAAAAGACTTTAAGTTTGCTTACAACAATTAACATACACGGAACTCCTACCCAACGTGATCTAGTAGCTCAATAACTTATTATCATGTGTATTGAAGTTCGTTTGGCTTATGAGCGGTCAGTGTTCCGAGTCAATATTCCCGTCACACGTCGCCTCTGCTTCCGTTCGCTGTTCGGACATGCGCCGCTTTAAAAATATTCACATACAGCCTTCGAGCCTACAAAGAACTTAGTAATAAGTTATCTAAAGCTTGAAGAACCGAATGCAAATGAATTTAATAGAACAAGAAGTTTACACTGACATTTAGTAGCGTTAGTTTTAGTGGCACATAATTATGATTTTCCACCATACTTGTAGCATGTTTCCAGCTTTATTCAGTCATCTTTCAAATTATGTCAGACGAGTCCTATTCATAAAACCTTCAGTTAATAACAGATAGTATTGAAAAGTACAATAACTTTTGATTAATAGAATCAACGCTGAAATATTTACAAAAAAAAAATATGCTTTACGTAATTATATGCTTTAAGTAAATTAATGATAGCAAGAAATTAGTCAGGTTAATGTACCTGTGTATGTATATTTCTTTGCCTTATTTCAGTGTGACAGCGAAAATGATACGACTATAATCTATTTCTTTTAATCTTGATTACATTGAATCAAAATCGCTTTCATTAATATGATCTATAATGATGTATGTTTTTCAGTGCGACGAGGGCGGCGGCGTGGTGGAGGGCATCAAGAGCGAGCCGCCCGAAGCGGAAGAGCCGCGAGCCATGCAGAAAGTGCCTTCGCTCTCCGACCTCTCCGACCCAGAAGCATCATTAGGTAAGTCAACAGATATTTACTAAGTTATAGTAGAGTAGTACTATCGTGCTTTTCGCATAAGTCACAGGAGTTTTAGGTAAATAGCGTACCTGTCAATATTTCAAGCATTGGGATTCCATTATCTTTATAAACTTTCGTCCACACCTTGGTTTTCTCGTACTCGTATCGTATCTTCTTTATCTTTGCTTAACGGATTACATGCTTAACATTATCGTTTATATCCCCTTAAGGAACGATTCAATAATTCCACACAATTCTTGGATCATTATCTTTTTTCATTCACAAATGAGATATACAACTGTTTTTTTATCGACTCGGTTACATAATTTGGATAGAATACAACACAAACTTTCTAAGGCATAGACTACGTATTATCTTTTGTCTCGCTATACCATAGATATACCCTAGTAAAGAATGCAAGTAATAAATCCCATGTCATCTCGGCCAATCAGAGGGATCGCGAAGGCCGTCACGATGATAGTTTGCCATTACGCTTCTCGAGTCGTCCGGTCCGGGGAAGTTATCAACTATGTCCGGGAGTTAGCAGTCCGGTCGTCCGGTTTCTCTCGTGAGTGGGCGATGATAGATGTAGTTTGATTTGATAATAGGAGGTGATAAGAAAGATGCATGACCAAACATTCAGCATCGTTTAGAAAGATTAGCATTGATAAGAGGACATTTGTGATGGTAAAGGAGATAATCAATAATCTTGTAAGGAGTTTGCCTAATCTAAAGTTCTTTTATATATTTTTTAAATGCTGATACAGATGCTAACATACTGGTGAATGAGAAATGCGTTTTGCACTTAAAATCATGAGGGAACAATGCTGAATGAAATATTAAGTAATAAGTATTTTAATTACAAATTACTAAACTGAAAAATATCGAACTGTATTTTATAATAAAACCTAAGATATTATGATGTGGATACGCCTGTACATTTTCATGAAGTATAGTTTTCCACCTAAACGTTAGAACGCTACATTCTTCGTATCATACCACGTCAATAGTATGGGTATCCGTAGAAGGGGAACTTATAGTTATTTTTCGATATAAAGTGGGTTATGGAAGCAGACCGAGCGTAACGAGGATGCGCCGTATTATCCTATTCGGGCTTCACCTATTTGCTAATCATTGTCTATACTCACGTCGCGATGCCGATAGAAGAGTATATATTTCTTTTAATATTATTTTACTAAGGTTATAGTTGTGTTTGAAAATTATTTGACTTTTATAAAAATACTAGCGGACCCAGCGAACTTTGTTTCGCCCCCAGCCCCGTCCCGCTCCAGCCCCGTCCCGCCGAGTCCCGTAATTTTAAAAGTTAAGCATTCCCAGCGAATTTTGTTTCACCCTTAAATTACTAAAATGGCTATTAAAAAATAAGGGTTGATCGTACAAGGGTGAAAATTAAGGGTTGTATGTATTTTTGTATGTTGTATCATAAAAAATAGAAATAAAAATTTTTGTCCAAAAAATAAAAAAATATATTTAGGGGTAAAACAAGCTACCCCTAACATTTAGGGGGATGAAAAATAGATGTTGGCCGATTCTCAAACCTACTGAATACGCATATAAATTTTCAGCAAAATCGGTCAAGCCGTTTCGGAGGAGTTTGGCAACTAAAACTGTGACACGAGAATTTTAAATATAGAGATATAACAAATATTGTCTAGAGGTCATTGCTTTAAGACCACCTTAGTATCTCTGTGCGATAAAGGATCAGATCAGAATCCACATCGACGTATGCCATATCATCCATTTAAATATTGTGAAATGAAAATAATCTCTTTTTGACAAGATTTTTCCTGACGTCTGAAATCTAATACTTAATAAATAATTTGTATACAATTACATTAATTACCCCCAAAACCTTTAACAAAGCATAGGCTAGCTCTGGCTATCTACGTTGACTAGGATAACGGGCCGCACCCAAACTCAACCCGGTTTTTGAATCTCTTAGGTACCTACAAAAAGTGCCAACTCAACCCGAATTCATTCTTTCACCTGTAAAAAGCCAGGCGTACAGTTGAAACGAAAATAGTGAAAATTTATTTTTTCGAAAATTATTTCAATATGATAATACATATTATTTGAATTGCTGATTGTAAGTAAATATTATTATATTATTTGAAATGTTTATTGTTGTAGTTTGTGATAAATATGACGATGATTAAATTGTTACAATCGTTCAAATGTTTTATATTTATTTTACTGTACTTTTTATCAAATCGGGTTGAGTTTTGACTTTTCGTTAGGTATTTAAAAAGCGGGATGTGTTGGAATGCGGCCGGATAACGGATAGAGCATATACTTATACTATATGCTCCAAGTTCAGCCTGTGTAAATCCCATGTGTGATTACATTCGGTACCCAACAAGGCACACACAATACAATACAATCACTGAATTAATGCCGACTGTGCTGTCATATTTTTTTGCAGTATAAGTGTTATGCGTACAAATTAGAGGCAGATAAACGCCGCGTGTAAAGAATACGAATTCTAATAAACTATTAAAACAAATCCTGACAACGTATAATTTTCACTTGGCACAAAGGATCCACGGACATTGTCTCAGGGTACAAAACACTCAAATTACGAATATAATATCCTTAGGTAGAGTCAACGTCAGAAACGAATTTTCTGATCATTATTTTTTTAAACCATAAAAAAGCAATGATAATTACTACGAAAATCTAATAACTGCACCAAGCCTAGCAAACCAAAATCTAACATAAATATTGATATAAGTACTACAAGTTTAAAAATTCCCGCGGAGTTAAGCTATTATTTATTGGCTCATCAGTACCACATCACGAGTTTGACTTTACGCTTCTGTCTAATCGTACGGTTATGACTTCCAGCGTTATTTATTTAATCTTTCACTTATTTTTTTCAGTAAATAGTTTTTAATTTTAGTCATTGCTTGCTGACAGTACAAAATCATTATCGCGTGTCGTTTGTTTTGCACCTAATTTCAATCCCACGTGGGAGGGTAACGAACCAGAGTATGATGGGGCTCCGGGGTGGCCTCATACGGGCCCATTGTTTCTATCCGTATTTTCTAACGTGTGGGAACGCAGATTTTGTCTATATAGCCAACAATGAAATGACCTTTCAAGAAGCCTATGCGTTTACTTTGGTAGAACACCCGAGAGCGCAGTCAACGAATTTCTTTGCAAAACCTAGCTCCATTGGATCAACATGATTTTGGTCATGGTTTTTGGAGATTTTAGTTTTATACAAATATGATAAAGGAACTATTTTCAGCTATTTATAGTAACGGAAGGAACGACTCGGCGTTGTGTAAACTCTATCGTAAAAGATCTTTTCTTTATGAAATACAAGTGCTTGTAAAAACTTTCTAAAAACTGCCAAATTCTCATACTGAATGATTCTGAATGCTAAGATGATTGTACCTTTTCAAATAATTTAATTAAGGGATTATTTACTGAAGGTATAAACTATTTGTATTATCGTGTTAGGTTAGTTCATGCGACTGATTGATTAGCTCGACAACATCAACAACTAGGGCTTATTAAAATAATTAAAACTTTGTTTGGAGCAATATTTGATAATACTTTTGCGGATTTTCCTATTTGTATTTTCATTGTAGGTAGGCATTATAAATCTCGACTAATTAAAAGGCTAGACATAAAGGCATTACAATTGTTGTTTAAAAATTAAGTTACGATAAAACTGCCCACACAATTTTTGTGTTGGTAATTTGTTCTATATAGGTTGCTGGTTTCAGTTTTGATATGTTATCGTATTTATATTTGCGGTAGCGACATAGTATTTGTTGCGGTAAAACTCTGAGAAACGCTACGTGTGAATGATTACTTATTAAACGCACAAAATCATGAATGGAAGCAGTATGTGGGCAATATTTGCCGTTTCGCACCGTGTGGTCCTGATGCGGCGCGCTGCGCTCAGTAATTGAACTTTATAATAACAAACATGAAGCATAATGTAATATTATATCGACCCGGACCAAGCTTCTGAAAGGCTGCAAAGCTTGAATGAGGAGAACGAACGTACTAATATTAATATTACATATTATAGCTCTACGTTTACAGCATTACATTATGGAACTATTGAAAATTTACGGGAACCCATCACTTAATCGCAATTGCCTTTAACGATTTTTATTCCCCATAAAACAATCTTAGATGTTTCTAAACGATATTCGACATATTCTAGAATCATGTTACATCACAATTTATTTTTGTCGAATGCTTAGTATCTACAAACTTACTTGATCGTTACTTTTTTATCGAAGTAATGTTAGTTTACTATTTTGCTACCTGAACTGACATAACAAACAATATTCTTGCCACATCAAATATGAATTGACGCTACTTGTCATCAACAGAGACAAACGGTTTCATATTTGACATTCAAATTGCAAGGAATACGTCACAATCTTGTCATCGAGTTGCAAAACAATTTTGCTTGGCATAGTTTCTTTATACGTAGTAAAAACAACTCACCACACATAGTGTTGACGACCATAGTCCGTGCATCGATACTAATATTCGTCAATCATTGCATTTCGCAAAAACTTGGTTTCGATAAAGTCTATATCAGCAGACTTATAAAATGTATTCATTTTGTATTTTTTTTTCTGTCTTATTTATAATTGTAAGGTTCAAATAACCTCATAATAATAAGCTGAGGTTTGGTTAACCGTTTATTTTTCTGATCTATGGTGTAACAAAACACGTTTCGATAATTTGTAATTTTTGATTTAGTTTTTGCTTTCATACAATTCCACTGTGTGCATAATTTATATTCGTCGTCACTCGTAACACAAATAAACTCTCATCCGTTATCATATCAATGTTCTAGCTAACGAGAACAATACGATCAATTTGTTCTCACTATCTCTGCTCGCACCCGTTGTGAATATGACTCATTGAAGACTTACTACAGTATTTCGTAGTCACTATACGAATGTTTATCATAATAATAAAACATTTAGGGTATGTTCCACCATTCACAATTCAGCTCTAGCATATTTTTAAATATGGGACGACATTTCATATCTACATAAATTATATCTACTGACAACTTATTTAGACATTTTCCAATGTCTGAATAGGCCTAGTTGCCTTAAAACAATGCCAACAGTAATTCCATTTTGTCCTTTATAACTATGTAGATGAAACATGCGCTTCAGACTACAAAAAATCATATCAGAATACAAAAAATCATACGTATTCTACACACTGAAATCATTTTGCAATTTAATGATGTCTGACATTCATCTGTGTAAAAACCATAAATACGAAAATAAATAAGCTTTATTACGAGTATAATTAACAGTTAAGCTGTCTGGAGAGATTCCAATAAAATTGATAGTTGGTATCATATCGTATTTTACAATAATCTAGGCAATATTTAATGGGGCCTTGCCATCTAACCTCGGTTAAATATGATTTAGAGCGTAGGTATACTTATAAATTATCCCTGAATATCTTGACTTCTTTATATATTTATAGGTATTTTTTGAATGAGGGTACATAGTTTAATGAAGTATATTGAATCAAAACTTATCATCATCATTATCAGCCGAAGGAAATCCACTGCTGTACAAAGGCGTCCCCCATGGCTTTCCACAGCGACCGATCAGTAGCGGTCTGCATCCAGTTCTATCCTGCGATCTTTACAAAGCCGTCTGTCCATCTTGTCGGTGGACGTCCTACGCTGTGTCTTTGTGGTCGAAGGGTCTCCAATCTAGAACTTTCCTCATAAATGGTTTTGAATGTTTTAAACACTCAGTGTCATATTTTATATTCATAAAGATGAAATAAGACACCAAAAATTTGTTGAAGCCAAAAGGTTGCTGGTTCAAGTCCCGCCCGTGCGCAAATTTTTGGTGTCTTATTTCATCTTTATGAATATTTCCTCATTAATTTAAACTTATACAAGGTAGTTCGCATTCAAATTAGGATTGCTTTTAAACCATAACTATTTATTTTATTCAGTTAGTTCATGCTACTGACCAATCGATGTGCATAGAATACAATGACCCTATCAAGTACAGAGACGGAGAATTCCATACGACAATGTTCATGATTTTTCGTAAAGAAATTGCGTGGCACATAACCACAAGGGCAGCCAACTGCGACCATACGGCACCGCAGAGGATGTTGCGGCGTAAAGTCACACTACATCCCCGCTATGTTGATGTTGACCACTCCACAGGATGTTGCCAAAATGCGCCCCGGGCCCCGACAACTGTGTACAATTTCAATTCCTGTCCGCACGCTAAAGTTACACGGTTTCGAGGAAAATTGTTATTATTTAACAATTTGTAAGCCACGTTTGTGTTACATTTTGGTGAATGAACGCACTAATCATTGTATTTGACTCGTTACATCTGTGAAGGAAATAGGTATTAAGAAGTATGTGTATTGCTATTTTAGTCTCAATAACTTGTCTTTTATTCTGAGGCCTAACATAGACTAAAGTTATAGATATATTTTCCCTTTTGTGCACAGTTATGACATATCTCCAAGGTATGAGAATTCAACTCCCATATCACTGCACAGAGGTCTCAAAAGCAATATTAAAGTGTTGACAAATCATGTCAAAACTTTCTTCAACTTTTATTAACTATCGTAAGTCTAGCAAGTGACATTAAAATGTAACATTACACCATAGCGTGTTAAGTATTTTTTATGCTCAATCAAGTCGAAACAGAGGTTCGTGTGTCACCTGGTGCTTAATTGATTGATCAATTATATTCCTTACGATACTTGTAATACGGTTTAGTTTGGGCTGTAATAATTTTGACTTTTCTTTTTTATTTAACGCCGACACATGTGGATTGTGGAAACTTAACCGCTTGCGTGTCATATGGTGTCAGTATAATCGACACTGACGGACAAAAGCTTTTTAATAATGTTTATGCTATTAATTAAGAGTACCTACTATTTTAGTAATACTATCAATATCTCTGTAAGTGCTTATGAACTTAAGTGTCATCGGTATGGATTTGTCGGCTTATTCCCAAAGGTCCATCATTGTTTCGTTCTGCTTTTCCCAACAAGTCCATTACATAATTTTAGTTATATTTTTGATGCTCATACATTACCCAATGGGTCCACGAGATTCTATCCAAATTAGAGTCAGCAAATCATTATATTAAATTACAGTTTAAAAATACAATAAATCAACTTTTACACTTAAATATACATCTGCATTTTAAAAGAAAACATATTTTTAGCATAATTACAATAATCATCTCGCTCTTAGGCTACAACAGACGAAATCATATAAAAGTCACAGACCAATAGTATAAACGCAGTTATTTATGTCAGTCTTGCGCTAAAATCAGTCAGAAATCAGTTATCAAGGTGATTTTTATGTAAAAAATCGTGTAAATTTTTTATTTATTTATTGTGCTGGATCAGTTAATATTAATTTCACTTAAAACGTCAACGACGCTATACACCAGTTTTGGAGAAAATTTGAGATTAAGGAATCATCAATGTATCAATTATGTTTTACAAAGGTAATTTTATTTTCAGATTATTATTTTTCATTAATTAGGGTTAAGATTTTAAAAAAAGATTTGCATTGAGCATTTCATTGAGAGGGGCGAAGCCAATGACGTACCTATTTTTTTTTTTAATTGTCAGGGTGCTGTTAAAAAAAATGGTATTTACTTTGTAAGAGAAAAATAAAAAACTGCGGTTTTCCAATAAATATTAATAGTGTACTGTTTCTATTATGTATATACAACGAACAACTCAGTTAAAACATTTTCACTTAAAACGATTAGCCATTAAATTGGGATGTGCAAAAATAAATGACTTTTATTTTAAGACTTCCATGATTTTTAATAGCTATTTTCTAAGTTACGATTACGCATGAAAACAGTCAACAAATCATTCATGAAATCTTGATGATGTCAATATAACAATATATGAACCTGCCACACACGAGTGTTATATTAATACTTACTAGGTAGTCTCAATCACAAGCATTGTTCTAGTATTAAGCTTGGAATGAAATATTTCATCTTCATTTCATCTTTCATCTTTATCGAGCATCCCTAGGGTAGGCAAGGAACAATAGAACCGTTCTTGTTTGTAGTAATGTAAACTAATGTTTACAATACATAAGCTGGCATCGTAAAGCTAAAAGCTTTCGCAAATAACTCGGGTTAGAGACAAACGTTTCGTTGCTTTACGACCACAAAGCTGCAAACTATTTCTGTTCAATGTTGACACAAGAAAATTCTCATGAATGCCTACCATGTCGGCTGGGCTAACACGTGTGCGCAAACACAAGTACATTAGCAAGTAAAGACGGTGCACGCACACATAGGTCGTCATTCATAATGTGAGCACAGAACCCGTGAATGAATGAGCAAAGCGAAGCGGCCAGACCAGTCGGCGGACATGTTGTCTTATTTGTCCGTTGGACGCTAGAAACGGTGCCAGTTTCGAAGGAAAACAGATTTTCACCCGTTTGGCGCCTTGTATGATTCAGTATGATCAATATGTTCATGACGTTGAGCTTTTTAAGCTTTTAAGAACAAAAAATTCTTAATAGGTGTCATCACACCACATAAAATTGCATGTCGATGGGAGTCATGTCCTGATGTCTAGTAAGTTCAACTGCATCGAAGCTTTTTGTTTTCTATTAGAAAATCTTAGTCGAGTAAAAGTTGAAAAGCAATACACTCACTTAGGCCCGACTACGAGACAAATATTCGTCGAATAGAATACAAAACGCCAAATTTGAGAACGTCACCTATCCAGCATTCATTTTTGTAAATGTCATTTTAAAATTGGTCGTTATATTCAGTGGTAAAATCGTCTCTTAGTCACATTCACACGTTAAACAGGAGGATATAAGCCATTGTGATAATACCTGTAAATAAGAAACAATGACTATCTCGATGTGAATCTTTCTTTGGGTGACAATTAAAAATATTTTTACCACTTCAAGAAAATGAGTTATCTAATGAATTCAATATGTATTTTTGCGTATAGAAACAAGGTTATACAAGGGTCTTATATCTGATACAGGTTTCACTTAAATCTACCGTACGTATGTATGTTGAATCGTTGGAATTTTATAATACCTATTTGAGTATGCTGATTTTGTAAGGTTTCCAAACACGTACGCTATTACGTGTATTTTATGTTTGTATATTTGTATGTTTGTCCACGGATTTCTGAAAAACTATAAGCGAAATAATTCTTTTTTAGTTTAATCAGGCATACTTCTACGGTACAGTGTAAGTTTCAATAAAATCAGTCCAATAGTTTTTGAGATATGGGCAATAACTCAAAATATAAAATTAAAAAGTTAAACCGCATTCAAAAAACTGACAAAAAAGCTTAAAATAACACATTTGTCTTCTATTTGGGAGAAACACATTATTTTGGATAGGAAAGTCTTATCCGTCAGATAGGACTTATCCGGCTGTAGAATCTATACTTCTATACTAATATTATAAAGCTGAAGAGTTTGTTTGTTTGTTTGTTTGTTTGAACGCGCTAATCTCAAAAACTACTGGCCCGATTTAAAAAAAAAAATTACGTTGGATAGTCCATTTATCGAGGAAGGCTTTAGGCTATATAACATATAGATACCACTCATACGACCCCAGCAGAAATGAAAAATGTTGCGAAAACGGGAGAAAGATATTCCTATTGAGAGCTTCCGCTGCATACGCTGCGGAAACCGCTTAAGTTACACAAAAATCACGTATGACAGGATTGTTCAGCATTAAGAGTTCTATAATAAAGTCCGTGACAGCATATGTCTATCTTTTATGGTTGACTTACTACAACCTTTTTTATGTTAATAAATTTGTAAAAAAATAATGCATTATTTTTAGAGGTGTATCATACACACAGGTATTTATTCTTATCAAAATAAATACATTCATCATCACGAGCATTTTATTTAGAACCAAGTTGCCCTTTATATCATTTGATTTCAATAAATATCTTAGGAGCTATCACAGTTTTAACGTAACTCCGCACCAAAATAATGTTCGCAGCTTAAGTACAACGTGCGCTTGCGCTAATATATTATAAAGCTGAAGAGTTTGTTTGTTTGAACGCGCTTATCTCAGGAACTGCTGGACCGATTTGAAAAAATATTTCTGTGTTTGATAGCTTATTTATCGAGAAAGGCTTTAGGATATAAAACATGACGCTGCGACGGGAGGGGAGGGAGCAAACTCAAAACGCGCGGACGAAGTCGCGGGGGACCGCTAGTTAAATTATAAAACAACCGTTTTAAAATGACATTTACATAACTGATTGGTGATAAATAGATGACATTTTCGAATAAGGTGTATTTTATGTAATACTGATAGTATTACATAAAATCAACACTTTATTAGTTTTTAAAGAAACATTTTTACCAACTACTATCCATGAATATACCGCTAACGCCAGTATAAGGGTTTAAATCTGACGTTATTAATTTGGCTATAACACCATTGTTGGATCGCGTCATGCGCGCCGCGTAGCACGGTGCGCTTGCGCATCTGAATCGGCTCGTTGTCACCTCTTGCCTGCTGCCGCGCGCTTTTTGCATACTAAACAACCCACCTCTGCACACTATGAATATTTTTATCAGATCTTCAATATTATTATGTTAATCGTGAAGCTATACCTGTAGCAGTTGACACTAAACACACAGGTATAGGATGTTTCTTCATTGAAAGCAATATGTGTTGTTCACTGATGGTAAAGAAGTAAAGATTTCAACGTTAGTAGCAGAGCTTTTAAAAGAACTTTTAGCAATTATAAAACAACATTAGTCATTTTTGTAACATTGTGTAATGGAAAAGTACTAAAACTTAATTGTAATACAGAATAATTATTATCATTGCCTCTGGTATCTAATGCCAACTACTGTGCAGTTATCAGTCCGCCCACACAAATTTGTGCTATTTAATTATGGTGTAAAGTTATTTCAATACTGATACTGCACTCGCATATTACTGAAAGATTTATGAACACGTATACATATTATTTTGAAAAGATAAACCGGAAACGACTGTCATATACAAATTGTTACGAAAAGCATTGTCATACAGATACTTAGAAATAGGTTCTAAGTTTCCTTAATCATTGTATTCTGATAAGAATATCTTGGTAGAGATGAAATAACAAATGAAAAATTGCGCACGGGCGGAACGCGAACCTGCAAGTAACCGTGCCGAATACTCAAGTAAACGCACGGACTGACGCAATTTTTGGTTTCTTATTTTATCTTTAAGAATATGAAATCTGACACTGTGAGTGTTAAAAACATTCTTAAACCTTAAGAATATCTTGGTTTAAATGTCACTGTTCTCTCTCCAGACTTCCAGATCTTCTTCTAAATATGAAAGCCATTCTGGACGGTAGTGTCCTAAAGAATGATTTAGCGTAGCTATAAATCCACCGACGACTCGTTACGATCCGACGAAACGTTTGAAATGATGCCAACTTGCGCCAAATCGCTATTTAAATTATAAAGTAAGTAATAAGCCGCGAATGTCCAGCCTGATGCGCTGGTACGAATGACTCCAGTGCCTTCTTTAAGCTAATACTGGCAAGATAATTTATTTTATTTATTTTTCTTTATGTCTATAAATTAAATGCTTTTGTCTATTAAATATAATTGTATTTATCAAGAGTTTTCATGACAATTGGCTAGCGGTGAGAAAAAAACTTATCGACTCTTATTAAATCTGCATTCGTTTTGTGGTTTATTGAGTCAAATGACTAATTGACTCTTGTCTTAACTACATTAATACCTTACTGGGATGCAATGGAAGAAGGTAAATTATTTTTGTAATCACTAAAACTAAAATAAAGCAATAAATCATGTTGTATTTGTATTCTGTATTATAATTAGGCCCACGTAGCTAAATTTTTACAGGTATGTATTAGAGTTTTTACGCTACAACCTACCTACGTGTTACATCCTACATGCTACGAAAGTACGATATTTTATAAACTTTATCTTCTTAATGTAAATAATAATAATAAATTGATTTATGTATTATTTTTTGTATTTTATTGAATCTTAAGGTAAACATATTTAAATTGAGAAGTGACAGGTTTTGATAACGATCGCTAACTTTCTATAATATTGTGTATTTTAATCAGATAACTTAAATTTAATAATTCTAAAAGAATGTCTACTCAATGAACTATTTAATACTCTTAAGTTGAGTTCAGCCGCAGTATGCGCGGTATATCTAGTCAGCAATTTAAAGAGGCCACTGATACTCATAGAGAAATATTTATAATATATTCGTGCAAGCTATTTACATGGCAACATAACTTCACCAAACAACCTACACTTTAATGACGCTTACTCGAAAGAAAACAGTGAACCAAAAATACTTTGTAAACAAAGGGTGCGTAGGCGCATGTGGTTACTTTCTTACGCTGCTAGCGCCACCTTCTGTTCATACTGAATACCACTAGCCGATCAAAAAGCAAGCCTCTCGCGGTCTTTAGTAGTTCAAACATGATCCGCTAGATGGCGCTCGATAGTTCATGAAAACCACTATAGATGGCGCCACTCTTGAATTTGATTGTTGTTGCGTTTAGGTTGCTTTTGGATCACCAAGTCGATTGTACAGTACTGTTCCTTCAATGGATATAAGGGATATGTCTCGGAAGAAAGAAACGGTTTATTTTACCGTCTTAAAGTTTATAGAATTTTAACGAAGCTTTGTGTATTTAAAGTTTTAATTATTTATTTACCTAACTAACTTATACATTTACTTTGTAAACTACATAGCTCTAAGATTTTATCTGAAATTACTGTGCAAGAATAATTCTGGCAGTACCTACAACTATGATAGCTTTAAATATTTAAAGGTTTTAATAAAATCTTAAGTTACCTAAGTATTTCAAGAATGTAGACAATTTGTTAGTTTATAAAAATTTTTTGGAACTAAAGTTGGAACAATAATTCTTCTCTTTCGAAATATCCCAAATAGTTCGTTCCCAAAAGTGTTACGGCAGATTAAAAAACTAATATATTCCTCTCTATTATATGTTTGACGTTAAATATTTATCTATTAAGCCTTCTACACTGACCTCACAAGATTGCTACTTGGTTTTAAATCATTTCATGCAATTGTTTCTCTGTCAAATGGCTATAAAATATTAATGATTTAAATGTTTAAGATCGGAGTTTGTGTGGATGTGACGTCAGACGGGCGGGGGAGGGCGGGGGCGCGGGGTGAGGCGTGGGAACCTCGCGGCAGGTGCGCGCGCGCCGGCCAGTGATCCTGGGCGCACACACACGCACCACAGCCGTGCTATCACACACACATATGCACTCGCCACACAGCACCCTGTCCGTTATTGAGAAAGTTCCGCTTTTCCACCAGCCGAGCTTATCATATTGGCCATAAATTAAAATAATCCAGGAAATCTAAGCAACAACGAGCGCAGAGGAGGCTTGGTTTTCTTATAAAAACAAGAATAACTTTGCGAATCGGACTTCGTAAATTAAATAACACAGGATAGGAAAACATTGCCTTAAAAACTTGTTGAGTATTTATTTAAACACCGTACGTACTTTGTACTGGGACGGGGAAAGAGAAAATATATACTATATTAAATTATAAATACTCAATTGGCACAAAATTATTCATTATTAGGTTCCATCACATTTACAACTTAACAAAGCTATTAAAATAATGGACTTTTAAGAGCAACAGCCAACAAACAAAGTTAGGGGAACAACTTTAAAAAACCTCAGCAACATAAGTGGCTAAGTGAGTTAGCGAGTGTCCAAGGGAGGGCACGGCGAATAAAAGTCGATACAAAAATTGAATTCCTGCGGCGTAGCTGGCACACGGGAGTTTTTCCTTTGATGTTAATAATCTAGTTCACCTCTTTCTCCTGTGAGGACAGGTCAGCTTTTAGTTCGAGTTCGGCGTAAATGGGTAAAAGGGAGCGTTTTTGATGCAATCATCGATTTTTGGCCGTTTCTTAGGCAATGCATTAGCCATTTATTAATTTACAAACAGGTGACTGACTTTTAGCTACGAATTCGTGGCACGCCTACGAAACTACTACGAAGGTGTATCAATATATTGTTACAGATTGCGTCCGATTATACATCGGTAAAATATATTTTTTGATAATAGGAAAGGAAAAAAGAAAATCTACCATTACACTGAAGTGAAATAGGCTCCTACTCCAATTGAAAGCTGACTCTACCACATTATGTCTTCGCGCTTACGTGTAAACCCAAAACTTGTTTTGTGCCTCATGATTCACGAATAGATTAATCAGATTCGATTCAAAATTATATTGACATGTTTAATTTCGATGATATTAAGAAAATGATTATATCCATATAAAAGTGGCGACCGGCGATTTACGAGTTGGCCAATACTAATAGAATCTGGCCTCGGGGACCAATTAGATTTTATGATTTTAATATCTCATACCATACTAAATCAAGGATCCTAAAAGTTAATACAAATGTCGTCTTCGTTCTCATACTAAAACATACTCGTTTGTTAAATAAAACTGGTACTTAAATGCGAGTGACAAACAGAAATGTCTGTCATAATTTACTAAAAAATGCGATTTGGTGTAGAACTTTTTTTGTTAAAAACTTTATTATTATCAGAATAGCATATAATCATTTATTTGCATTTTAACGAGTACATAGAATATTAACAATATGTCCGGCACCTTCAGTCATTGACAAATAGCATGCAAATAATAATTTGACAATAATGAGCTTATATAAAGTTATTTTACAGTCATAATTGCTAACATAAAATTTTCTTTGATATAGATTTACTTGATTTCATTATCCATGTCATTCATTACCTATAATAATTCCAAATACATCAACAAATTGATCTAATTTTAAATGTAAAATATGTTAATGAAAATTAGTTTAGTCATATTTCACTAGTACAATTAAAATATTCCTTCACGTTGAAAAACATTTTATCACCGAGCCATGTATACAATGCAGTCTAAAACTTATAAAAAGGTAATTGTTCAGAAAGAAAAGTAGCTAGAATATTTTAGGACACACCTTATTTCGAATGAAACGACCATGTTTTATCATGCCAGGATGTATATTATTAAGTTAACACTATTAAATTAATCTATAAATTTTGAAATTAATTACAGTGATTTTTTTATTTATTTATACTTTATTGCACAACCAAAAATTTGTACAAAAGGTGGACTTAACGCCATATGGCATTCTCTACCAGTCATACCTTTGGGCTAAGCAGAAATGATTGTAGGCGGGGCGACAGACATAAAGAAAATGGGTTACTATTAAAAGAAAAAAAAAACGATAAATTTTACACATAAAAAAATATAACATGAAAAACATATCTCATAAAACAAAACAAAATAACTACAATGTGGATGTCAAATGCATTAATTAAAAGTAATTGTATTCAAATGTTACAAATGTGAAATAAACCCTGACCGACACCTAAAACTAATCGTTCGCAAAACCGTTATCATTAAATTTATTCGCGTCTTAATATTATACATCAATATTTCATTACGCTCGTACCTACACACCTACGGTACAGTTTTACTTACACAGGAAATGTGTGAAAAATATCAAAATCTTAATCATAATTATTAAAAACCTGGGAGGGCCGGCCGCATTGATTAATTTCCGTTAATGTGTGTTATGTTAAATGCTTGCTTCAGTTACTCATCCAGGCAGCTCGTTAACCGACATTTAACCGATATTTAATTGCGCTGAGAATCATTGTTTCCATTCCAGGCTAATTTCATTTGTTTTGTGAATAAAATGCCTGACAATGAATATAAACTCGCATGAAAGGTTCCGTACCATTGATTAGGTAAACAATATAGGTGAATATTTCAAGTGCCCACCTGTTGCCAGCCATTACTGATATCGACCAAAAAAGGCAAAAAAGCTGCTTGGTGACAGACAGCCGAACGACGGACAGACAGGGAGGTCTTGGTATTTTTTAAAAATATATAAATATTGGACACCAATCACATACATTGCTCTGATCCCAAAGTAAGTAGCTAATGCACTTGTGTTATGAAAATCTGACACAACGGTGGTACCACAACACCCAGACCCGAGACAATATAGAACTTTTTGATTTCTATATTGACCTGATCAGGAATCGAATCTCGGAGAGGTGACGCCTTGAAACCAGCGTGCTTAGCCACTACGCCACGAGAGGTCGTCGAATCATTAATAACTTGTAACTTCTATTACCTACTTGTATCTGTTAAAACATTACTCTTGCTATAGACACATACAATACATCGTAAAAAACTTATCAAAATGATCTAAAATTATAAGGTTGTCCGTTTTTAAATCGAGATACAAATACGTTAGTAAATGGACCTAAGTGACATCTTTATTTGACCTCATTTCAATCAAAGTTTGAGTTATTAAAACTATGTAATTGTAGAAACAATGATATTGTCAATTTTTATTCGGTTGACGAGACAAGAAGTATGTACCAAATCGATTCAAAGAGCCCCGAAAACATGAAAACGCGTGTCGAATGTTTAGTTATCTATTTCTGAAGATCGTAACAAAGGCAGGAAGTCTGCCAGGTCGTAGGGTTCGACCCCCGTCCAGACAATGACTCATTCATGATTCGTTTCGATTTTCACCATATTGTCTTAAAAACTTGCCAAATCTTACAATGAGGTTTTTGAGATTTTCGAGAATTAAGACACATCCGGTGGTACTAGAGTATTAACCTTTTAAAAGGTAACCATATGATCTCAAGACCTGCGAAGATTTGAATACGTACAAGAACAAACTGAAGCTATATCTAACAGAAAGTGCCGAGGAAGACAAATAATCATTGAAATATATTTATTTCTTATCTAATTTTAAGAGAAATGTAAATTTCTTATGAGAATAAAGTTTTTTAAACCTAACTGATTGCAGTAACTGAAAGTAAAGCTTACCTAAATTATATCTATTTTTGGGCATCGATTTAATGTTTTTTATACATTTTTTGTTAAAATAATTTATATTCACGATACGCAAACATAATTTTAACAATCTGCAATCACCCTAATAAAATATATTCCTAACTTCAGTCGCCTACTTGTAACTTTTTATTTTATAGTCTTATTATCAGCTTTTCCGTCCGGGTGGACGGTGTGTTTTGAGGTATTTGGAGGTCAGATTAGTAAAAAGATGTTTCATATCAAGGCAATTATAATAAAAACACTAGCAGTTTATTTGAAACTGTATTCTGAAGCACACCTTAGCTAATGAAATCTGATTAATTAACAAATCCTGTTCATTGTCAAGTAATGGTTTATTTGTGGGATTGCTAAATTGTCTTTAATTAATACTAATTGAGAGTCCTTAGTCCGAGAGTTCGCAAGGAACGCCCGCATCATTTTGCATTGACCCCTATATCTCGGCTCTATATTTTCACACGAGTTTATTTTAATATTTTTCAACAGCTGGGTGTTATCCACCCTTAGCATAGACATTCATTAGTAAAACTCTGTCATGAAGAAATATATAATCATAGCAGTACCTACATTACAGCCCTCTGTTCGTGAAGCTACTAGTATGCTAGCAAGGATGCAAGTAAAAACCATTTCATTAAAACTGAACTAATTTACGCGGCCGTATCCTCTATACACAGAATAGCAACACCTAATCCCTACATTTCTTAACAACCATTACTAGCCACGCGTAATAAATGCTCCAAAAAGTTTCAGCTACATTTACTTCCAAAGAAAAGCGTTTTAAAATCCGATATTTTGTTTGTCCGCCGCAAACGATACACTAGTGTCGCTACTGTTACCAAAGATATCGTGTAAGATTTCATTAGGTAGAAATCCGGTGTTTTTCCGGGGTTCCCGCACATCCACAATGGCGGCCTTTCCGGCCAGGTTCCCGCCAAAACAGAAATAAACTGACCCAGTTGCGCGGGCGCACGTCCGGCCGCGAGCGCGCTCTCCAACTTCTGCATTTCCGTTTCGCCTGTCATTTTTATGGGTTATGATATTTTTTATAATTCGTATTTAACAAGCTTTTAATAATCCATGAGAATTTAATATCAACTGAGTGCATACTCGAATCTGCTCGTACGTACTTTGGTTTCATGCTCACTCGCAGTATTACAAACTTGTATTATACTAGCGGTCCCCCGCGACTGCGTCCGCGCGTTTTGAGTTAGCTCCCTACCCTCCTGTCGCAACGTGTTTTCAATCAAACTCTAATGCTTTATAATATTAGTATGGACTAAGAAAACTGTTTCCAGATCTTACTTTAATAAGCTACAAAATAGTAGTGTAGTATAATTACATGGATTTCATTACGAAGTAGGTAACCAAAAATATGAGATTGAAAAAATCTGCTATTGGATGTCTGAATGAAATTAGTAAGCCATTTGTAAAATCTGAAAGCATACATGTTTTTGCGACAGCTGAATCCATATTCATCAAGAACACACGAGACTGGTGCAGTACTTAAGGCGTGTAAGGCTGGTTGCATAATCACCGCAGTTTTTGGAGCGTAAAGGGACACGCTGCCAGTTGCTTCATGTGTTCTGACCTTGTCGATACTGACTGCATACAGTATATCTATCTATACTGATTGTGGATTGGATGTACACTTTTACCCCCTTATTTCCACTGGCATATGGAATTTTACTTGCGGCACCACACTTGCGAATCGTATGTGTCTGAACCTATTTTGTTTGTAGAGTTCAAATGAGAGGTGTATCAGGTTGTTCATATTATATTTTGGTACTGACTTTTTTCGACCATATAAAATCAAAAGTCGTATCAAGAGGGTGATATACAGCTAGGTTGTCGATAGCACTACTCACTCTAGTCAGCATAGCCGCATAATCAATAAATATAATAAAATTGAAGAGGTCGAATTTCTGTTCAATAAAAGAAAATGCTAAACACCAAGTCAGAGGGATGTAAGAAGTGCAATCGGATTAATCTAAATTAAAAAAGAAAAAAAATACCGCGCGTACGATGTCACGGGCATTAGTTAGTACATAATATTTGGATAGTAAGTTATTAGATACTAAGGCCCTGTTGCGTGATCAATAGTTAACTCAACTAATAGTTAAATTTCGGGCTACCTAATAATACCTAAGTTATATTTATATTTTGTATAAGCCTATAATTTGTAGAGTAAACTTTTTCGTTGCGAACTCACGGTTTTACTTTGTTATCAAACTTATCAACCAACTACAAGCTACTTAACAATGATGTTGGTACAAGTTAAGATCCACAAAGTGGGGTAAGTATGAATTAGAAACATCGTCTAGACGCGCCCCCGGCGGAAGTGGCTGTTACGAAATTAATGCGGTTCTAATTAAATAACAAGCGGCTGCTGGCCGGCAGCCATCTTGTCGTAGCTGTCAAAATAGAAATCCTCTGTCATCGGTGGGACACGCAGATATGAATCATGGATGTTGAATTTTCGACTATTCCGATTCCAATGTATTTTATAAATGACTTAAATATGAGGTTTCCGCGATTCTGTCAGTATTCATCTTAGTTTCCCGATAGTAGGTGGAATGTTATTTGAATGTTCAGTATAATCTAGTAAGTAAAAATTCTCAAGAATTTTCATTTGCAATTGTTAAAAAAAAACTTCGACTTAGAAAGCAGCTAAAGGGAAAGTAATATGACATTGCTTTTAGAATGTTTTTAACACTCACAGTGTCATATTTTATATTCATAAAGATGAAATAAGAAACCAAAAATTTGCGCAGGGGCGGGACTTGAACCAGCAACCTTTTGGCAAACCGGGCCAAACGCTCTTACCAATTGAGCTACCGTGCTGTTAGTCCGACCCTGCGAAATTTTTGGATTCTTATTTCATCTTTACGAATATATAATATGACATTGTCATGAATGTAATCCCTACGGTTGTAAATCGTTATCTGTTATAGAGTAATCTCTGTCGTAAATGGGTAGCGCCGTACCATCTGTACAATTCCTTAATGTATTGTGTTCAATTCTACAATTACGAGTCCGGCACAGTGGTTAACCCATGACCAAATTATAAGTAGCAGCACTGGTGTTAGTCGCTTTATTAGTTTGTATAGGCATAAATAAGAATACGTTTGTAAAATTATAGATACCCCATTTCAATAGACTCACTCAAAAAAATTTGGATCGAATTAATATTTTTTTACAATCTAGATAGTGGTTGTATAAAGCTATCTAAAAACAACATAAAAAATAATTTGTATAATTACCACGGGAGACGTCACGACGCACAATTGACTGTTTCAAAGCAAGCGCAAAGCAAAGACTTTGAATCCCCAAGAATTTTCTAACAAGAACACTTCCTGCCAGACGGACCCCATAAGGAAGTACCAAAAATCCATATTTATCAACAACAAAGACCATTATTGTCACTTGTTAGAAACAAAAATCGGTCTCACGCGAGATAAGCCCGCGGTGCGTTTGTCGGCAGACTTCAAAGGGTGCGCACGCGTCGCGGGACACGTTCCTCGAACGCGAGGTCCGAGGTTCAGTCCTTGCCCGACTAATCGGGCACCGATACGACGCATAATTCTCGGTATCAGTGAATTAAAAAACTAAAGTCGGCGAGTTGCAAGTTATCAATTAAAATACTCGGTTACTCATGGTCTCACCAATCGTGAGCGTGGTAACACGACACAAATGACGACGTAATAGGATGATTTGTGTAGCCTCATTATTACACTACACCGTATAAGCAAAATATGGAGGAAGTGACTAAACCGATGTAGTTTCAAAATGTGGCACCAACCAGGGACTAGTCGTAGCTTATAAGCAAGCTTTTGCTACGAGAATAACATATATTTTTACTTAATCTTAGGTCAAATTAAGAGGTCTATGATTAATGTAGAAACGATCATTAAACATTATGCAGTAGAAACATTCATTACTAGTATCTCGCAACAGGTGTTTATAAACTTAAGTTAAGGTCAAGCAACCATAAGTACAACGTTTACTCTATTAGCGTATTACAACATGCTACTCTGCAATCTACAAAATACAACTGTTAACCTGCTATAAAATTACTTTTTAATCCATGATAAATCGACTAGAGCGTCACAATATCCTTGTTATGGAAGATGAATTCAGATATGAATGTATCTTCGGTAAGAATCGTCAACTGCGAATCATCTGTCGAGTTTTTACCTCCAGCTTTTACTCATAACTCAGAATTGTACAGCTTTTTCAGGACCGGTAATAAGCCACATAATAATTTTATATCAGGTATTCTCATCTCCTATCAGTATCGAGCAGTGGCTGCCTAAACCTACAGTCGGTGAACAAGCACAAAAGATATAAGTTCAAGTAGCAACGGCGAGTTTTGAGTGGCCGATCGGATACCCATTATAGTGCTTATCTCACTCTTGATCGACACGACCAGCCGCTCGCACCGACAAATTGTTTCTAATTCATTTCCAATGTATTGTCTCTTCCTTTTTTTCTGTCTCTAAACATTGCTCTCTTAATGCTCTACAAGATAATCAACTCTAACGTCTTCAATAAGTCGTATTTCAATGCGTGTTCAGAAAGAAATCGAATGGCCATATATAGTGGCTACGTATCTGCAAAATCTAATTCATTTAATTGGATGGTAAAAACAGTAAGCTATTTATTTGTTAATGAACAAGCGTGCGTACAATTTAATAGACTTATTATTAAGTACTCGTAGCGAAGAAGAAATTCCAGTAGTTTATATTGCAAAGGTCTAACTAACTGAAAGCTTGTAAATCTTTTACCAATGTGTGCGAAAATATAACGAAATGTCTTTTGGTATATCTTCGACGACCCGTCTGGTGTAGTGGTCGAGAAATCGCCTACTACGCAGCGGGTGCGGGTTTTATCCCCGCACAATACAAACATTTGTGTGCATGAACATGTCTGTTTGTATTGGTCTGGGTGTTTTCTATGTATATCATGTATGTATTTACAAAAAAAAGTATTTAAGTAGTATATCCGTTGTCTGTCACCCATAACACAAGCTTTGAGTAGCTTAAATAAATAAATAAATAAATAAATATCCTTTGGACATTCCCACACATCGCCATCCAGTCCCAAAGTAAGCTACTCAAAGCTTGTGTTATGGGTGCCAGACAACGGATATAATACTTAAATACTTTTTGTTTGTAAATACATACATGATATACATAGAAAACACCCAGACCAATACAAACAGACATGTTCATGCACACAAATGTTTGTATTGTGCGGGGATCGAACCCGCACCCGCTGCGTAGTAGGCGATTTCTCGACCACTACACCAGACGGGTCGTCTTACTTTGGGGCTAGATGGCGATGTGTGGGAATGTCCAAAGGATATCTGAGATTTGAGCTGTTTCAAATTGCTAAAGTCATGTTCATAACATGAGTCACCACTAAATATGCATAAGTTAATAACAGCATGAATACTTTAAACGTAGCCCTGTGTTATTGCGCGCGGCTGCATTGATTAGACCCATAGATAATCGCCACAAATTAACCCAACAACAAGATTATGAATTCCCTTTTATTCTGTTCAACGGTTCCAGTATCTGTAAGGGCAGGCTTCCAGGCTACGGACAACCTAAATTATTAATGCCGAAACTTTTATTTCCGATTTATATTTATTTAAGTAAGTGAAATGTTTATTATGTTTGTTGTTTGTACGTAGGAATCCTTTCAATATGATGCACCCAATGATTTCGGTCCACATTTTTTTTTGCGTATGCCTACTTAGAGTGTAAAATTTGCTGCCGGTAAAAGTGTTATCTGTCAACTACAATTTGGACGTTTTCAAAAATAGAGTAATTAAGCTGTTACTTATGGTCCATTCTGGTCATGGTTTCTTAACATCAGGTGCGTTCGTGGCCAAACGTCTGGCTATATAATTAAAAAAAAAACATCATTTTTTTTCACCAAATATATACATATTTTTATAGTTTTGACACTAGAATAACAGAATGCACGCTCATGATTAGTTGCATATAAAAAAAGTTCAACGTGTTGAACAGTCTTCAAAATTACTGCTACTAATTCAAAAGTACCATCAAAGGCTGTGATAGCACGAACAAGTTTTTACTATCTACGGAACAGTTATGGCTAACAACGTCAGCTGTAAAGCGTTTTGAAAAACAAACAACTCACAATTATTGTAATTGGACATACATCTACGATGCTTGTTGGAGGTTCACAGACCCTTACAGGAACAAGCCTGGTTGCTGGCATCGACATAAAACCACATGGCATTGTTAAGCTTCTATTAAATCTTAAGTCAGTGCCTATAGTAAAAGTAGCTGGAGATTATCTGCGCAAGATTTGTGCCCTGACTAGGTTGGCTACGTCCCAATCGTATAATAAACGAGTTTCGTCGCAGCGAAGTTTTAGTCAGAAGTTTCTCTATAGATTACTGGTAGGGTTTGTTTTTGAGTGCTTCCGTATTCTAGTTGCGTCGTTCTGTTTAGTGGCAGCGTACACTGGTCCATAGTACTTGGGCGGCAGGTGTTTCGGAGCTGGCCTCCTCCCACTGCGCCGGCGCCGGCTCTCGCAGAGATCAATGATCGAGCCGAGATTTGCTTAGGTATTACGCACCTGGACACTTGGAGCCAGGCGAGCGGTAAATCTGTTCTAAGTGGCAGTAACTTCACGTTCTAATCAACAATGCCTGGGAATACATTCAGCTTATTAATGACGTGGAACATAAATATGGACTGAATCCTGTTAGTAAGGGCTTTATACCGTTTAGACACCTCAATAAAGAGATGAGACATTTCTTTGTTAGAAAATTTTCAGATTTCAAGACAGGGACTGTTTTTTAAATGCTAAATTCTCAATTTAAAATATGGCGTTGACTCTATTAAAATACTAAAGGAAATTTATAGCTTAAAGATTCCATTCCTTAAAGTTATGACTTTCGACTGCATAGGTAGTTTCAACTTACTACAGTAGCCATCGTTACCAATATTCCAATAGGAACCTTTTATAAACTTTATTGCTCTCAATATGCTTAGCATAATCCAACCATTATAATATTCATACGTGCTTGTAATGTGAATCAAAATGATTTTTCAATTAACATCGACAATGTATAATGCGTTAAACGATTACACTTGACAAAAAAGTGAGTGAGCGAGAAACCGTGGGAAGAGGCAGGTTCTAATTAATAGTTACATTTATACTTTCTAAAACCGAAATTGTTGTAATAAGTTCGGCTACCGACTTCAATAAACCCAGTGCTCCTCACGATTAATGGGGTAATTAAATCGTGGGCAATAATTCGTTAATAAGCGTTTCGAACGTGCGTGAAGCGATTGCATCGTATTCGCTACCGACTCAGCTATTACGCTTCACTATCCTATTGCTATAGCTATAAAGGCCAATATTACTTACTTAAACAAAAAAGCCTCACCTGAGGCTGTACCAGAAACATGACTAAGTACAAAAAATGAGAAGGCAGGTCGTGATGTCTTTAATGAAAGAAAAGATAAAATTTAACACTTTAAGGTGTGGAGAATTACTAGTACATAAATTAAACGTCAAATAAAAAAGTTCACTTACCAAATCCATGGCTGTAATCCATTTTATAGTGCCATATAAGTGTTAAACTAAGTACCTATAATCTTGAATAAGCACCTAGTTCCGGTTTAATAATTGCCATATTTTTGTTATATATTGTACTCAATTTCACACTTTTTACTAAATGAGTAGTTAACCAATCAAGCCCGCAATGTACTGCAGTGATTTATGTACAATTTTAACTGTATCAAAAGACGTCTTCAATCCCGATGTAAAGCCGTACTGTCAAGTCTTCGGCTTGGTTAATCCACCTTGATCTTACGGATTCCGTTTTAATTTAGTATCTACCAGTGGAAGGGTTAACATATTGCCGAGAGGACGTTATTCATCACTGAGACTTCGTAATGCATTCAAAATTTATTTGCGTTTTACCCGATGACACGACGACGCCACTTAAAAATGAATATACCGCCTCGAAGGAAGCGTCTTTAAGTATTTTTTTACTTACGGCGAGTCTTTGAGGTACCTCATTCATTAAAGCGAAAATAGATTTATAACTCCAAATGAATTGGTATGGTCTTTTATTTTTACAACGCGTCATTCATTTGTTGTCGGATTGAGATCGCAACATTAGTAAAAGAGTTGAGTGAGTGATGCCAGTGGGCTCAGTCCAGGCCATGTTAAATCCAGTGTGTAACTAATATGAAGTAATTAATGTATTATTACGAACATGGACAACGCAGGCTGTGTATAATCAACTAGCGGTCCCCTGCGACTTCGTCCGCATCTTTTGAGTTTGCCTTTGTCTCCTAACTTACTGATGTGTAATAGCCGAAAGTCTTCCTCGATAAATAAGCTATCCAACAATATTTTTTTTAAATCAGCCCAGTACTTCCTAAGATTAGGGCGTTTGTTCAAACAAACTCGTCAGCTTTATAATATTACTATAGATTTCTACGTCTCCACATTGGAGTTCACATCATTGTAATATTTGATTCAGTTTTAGGGATTCATTTATTTTTATTTTCTACTCCTTTATCGGGTCTGCTTGCTTGAAATACAAAAATGACAGCCTCCTGTAGAGTCTTGAATAACTGAATGACAATAAGTATCTCATAAAATCCCATTGTGTTAAATGTTTTCCGATTGTGATTGCTCGAGCTCAAAAAGAGGTCATATCACTGGAGCTCTGTTCATGGCAATTTGGAATACGCATATTATCTACGGCTCGTTACAAGTAATCTATAGAGATTTATTACCTGCCTTTTATTGCTTTCAAACTAATACCTAGGCTAGGTTTATTTTAGCACTATAGATACATAGGTATATTAACTAACCATCCAACCCATGAGTATAGTCTCAGGAGGGCAATTCTTGTGCAATTCGTATATGAAAAAAGCACACTGACCGATTTGTCAAAGAAAAAATAGTTTTTGATGCCTCAGGGTCACGATTCCTATGTAATTAGATTCTGTTTGTGCGTCAGATATTTCACTTGATCTTTTAGGTAAAACGGTTAAACTCACAATCGAATCACCACACGAAAAAAGCCGCGAGAATCAGCCTCCGGGTCCGTAACAAAATACTTTGGAATATAATACAGTTATTTCTATATATCTTTTCCATAATATTTTAAAATACATTTAAGTTTGTTGATACATTAGAAACTTACGAAATGATTTAATGCGGATGACCTCATATTTGCTAAAACTATCACGCAACTACGCAGTTGAACCCTTAATTTATTCTATTCAATCGCCGAACAACTAGGATGTGTAATTGAACCGTAATTGTAGCTCAAAACATATGCGTGCACGCATACACACACACACACACATACTCGTATGGGTAGCGCCACACATCCATACACCAATGAATAAGATGCCGCCACCGGGCTATAGTTAGGGCTACCAAGTATTCCTGTGTAATCCGTTTTATCAATGAATCGCAGATTAAAATTAAAGCACTAAATAAACGAGATCAAAAGGAAACACTGAAAGGAAACGACATAATGTTTTATGTCCCAACTCCTAATTAAATTGTGAAAGTAATATTGGACGCAATTGACCCGGCTACTAACCAAATGAGCGACTTTGAACGGAAATGGATATAAAAAAAGTTAAAAAACCGACTTAAAAACAAAAATGCACTAAAAAGTCGTAAATTAACTCTTGACCTTTTAATGGAATCCATTTCAGGCGAACAATAACTTTTTCATTTTATTTCTTTATTTTGAGTGATTACAGGAGTCGGGGGTTTTGCACCTTATGAATCTTAAGCTTAAGTTAGAAAGCTACAAATTACCTATCATAAGTTCTGACATTATAATCACTTAACTCCTAAGCGTTAAGGAGTTTCAGACGCAACAACACGTCAACATTAAGATTCGACTCGTAGTAAAAGATACACTTTACGTGCCTTTAAAATTTATCGGGTTTCCCTCGATTGCACTAAGATCCCTTCATCAAATCCCGACTTGGCAAAAATGGGACCAACTAGAAGGTGTAACCTCAAGGTAGGCGAAAAAAAAATTAATTGGTCTACAAATGACGGTGATATGAGGTAAAACAGCCACAAAAAAGGACAACACAGTCTCAATTGATAACCTCCTCCTTTTTTGAAGTCGGTTAAAAATATAATTCAATATGAGTTGTTTTGTTTATGTTTTATAACATAAAAGTGGCTTAAATAAAAGTGCATGGGAACCGCACCGACCAGGCGTCAACCATACGGAAGCACGTTACGTAAAGGGAACAGCAACGCCTCGGATGGGATCGGCACCGGATAGCGAACGCCTCGCCTCGGATCGTGTTTGCTACATACAATTATTATTCCTATAGAAATATTAATTTTATTGTTTACTACAACTTATGAAAGTTCTTCTGGTGAATGACAGCCCATTTGACCTGTCAAATGGGCGGATAGTCGTCAAACTGCGGGCAGCGCGCTGTAAGCGCGTTACAACGCATGCGCCGCTGGTCGAGGGTGGGTCCCGAGTTGGTCTCGATCCGAGGTGGTGACGTATCGAAGTTGATATATGAGCGTTGATGTATGGAGTTTCATACAAAAAGAAATAATTTCATAAAAAGAAGAGAGAAAGAAACCTCGAGTTGATACGGTACTGTCACTCTGACAGGTTGATTAGTGGGCTTCGACCTTTGGTGATAAATTCAACCCCCTTTCACCTACAGCAGCAATTGGGTAGTGTTCTGAAATCAATAACAATTCCAAAACCAAATATTCATTCATAATTTTTATTAATTTACAAAACCGTAATATACCGTCAGTTAAACACAGAAAATTATGACGTCATATTTTCAAATTTCCCTGTACCTTTTACACAGCTAATGTGCGATATCTCGTACCGTAATTTAGCCGCGCAGAGAGTTCTATTTTGACATTTTCAATTTTAAAACAAAAAATATGGAAAAAATGCCAAACTTAAACTTTCCTGTACAATTTCCATCAGTATTGAAAACGTCAAAATACCATTCTCTGAGCGGCTAAACTTTAATTTAGCAAGCAGAGCTTCTAGTAATTTTAGTAAGATCGTATATGACACACCCACCGTGTCCTGCCGCAAACCGCTGCAACTTGCTGCAAGCATTTCCTCTTGTTAAAACGGTAAGAGGGCGGTGTCAGCCCTGTAAATAAAACAAGGTGGATTAGTGCGCGAGTAAGCGTGTTCCCACGGCGTGCGAAACTGGTTCGCACTCGGAGATAAGCTGAAACTTACGCGGCCAACTAAATTAGTGCCCCGGTGACAGCTTCCTGTGTCCTGTTGTGTCGTTTTCTGATTTCCCCAGCCAAAACCGTGTATGTTTAATGAGATAGGCGGTAACGTTTCAGCATGAATTTCCAGTAGCAAGAATCTTAGGGCAAGAACGCACGTCACGTAGACGCAGCCGTTTTCAACATACTTTTACTATTATGTGATAGCATGCGTCCGACAGTGGGATCTGATGTAGAATTGTGTAAAGCAATCGTATTTATTTGACAGTTCAAAACGTACGGTATTATCTGACAAACATATAAAATTCAATATTTTTCACATTATAATTAATATATGTATATAGAGTAAACTTTCATGATGCATCCCTATCACAATTTTCGATATCCAAAATCGATAGCAGCATTTGGAGCAGTTCTATCTCATCGGCCAGTTGAAGCCATTAACGCCAGTGGTGACTCCGCACCGACAGCTCTTGACTGACGTCCGGCGCACACTTTCTTTTGTTGCTCTCCACTAATGGATTGTTTATTAATTTTGTACGTAATTAGCCCGCGGCTCTGCGGACGCGCCGTGAGAAGCTCTGCTCGTCATCCCATTGATTAAATCTTACAGTAGTTGTTTATCGTAATACTTTTTTACCACTTCAATGTTCGATAAATTAATATCGATAAAACGTGATCATATTTTTTTTATCGTACATCTCGGAGCACGAGTTACGTGGTCACAGTCGGTTGGCCGTCGCCGTAGTCAATGGAGCTTAACACTGAGCCATACACGTGAAGCGGCCATCCGACTAATGCGCTCCACTTACTGATCATTCAAGAAACACGCACACTTGCACGCCCAAACAAAAGTCATACGCATACACAGACAACGCCTTTGCGGAGCAGAAATTACAAATTTGTTTTCAATTACCTCTCCAGAAGGATAAGTAATGATAACGACGGCTTATTACGTAATAAGTGGAAGACATGTTTACGACTCAGTTCATCATCCTTAGTCCAATAAAGGAAATTCCTTGAAATGAACTGCCGTTGCTCAGGAGCGCTTTATAGAGCTGGTGTATTCTGAAGTAAGCTTACAACCGCAAAATTGAAATGGTTGAAACATTAAATGCGCACTCATTTCGTAATTTGCGTTTTTTGCAATCGTATTTTTAAACGCATTCACTTTTCACTCCATCATCATCTGTCGCGCACGTTTGACACAGAGCAAGCAGTTCATTATCTGAAGATTTTCAGATTATTCTTTTTAGTGCACAACTGAAAATAACCCGTGGCGACATCTCATTAAGACCGTCAGCGCGCTTTGAAAAATGTCTCATTTAACCCCGACGGTCCCTTAATAGCTGGAAGGGTTAAACGCCACAAATAACTTAATGCGGAAGTGGGCGCGTTATCCGACAAGTCAACTTTTTAATAGTTTTAATTAGGAAATAGTTTAATTTTTATGTTGTGCCAACGTCGATGTAAGTAAATGATAGGTTGAGATTGGCGTGAGAATTTTTTCTTGTTCGGTTCGGTTATTGGAGATATGTGGCCACTGTCTCCGGTTGTAGATATTGGTAAGATAAATTAGGTAATATTGAAAAAAAGTTCACCGGTGTACCAAAGAGGTGTGAAATTTAGTTTTTTTTTTTTGTAAAGGCTTGCATTTAAATTAGCAACCAATATCGAAGTGATTTATGATACATTTTATCATCTATGTATATACATAGTAAACACATATTTTATCTACTCGTGTTGAATCGAAAATACAGTTCATCAATCTTTTCAATTCCCACCATAAAGAGAACATGTTTCATCCGCTTATAAAAAGTATGTTGATTTAATATCTAAATAAAGATGTAAGTGTCGAATTGCCATTACAATGCCCCTGGATTCAGATCCGATTGGAAGTTGTCTGGCGACCACGCCTCTTCCTCTATATGACAGTTACTTGTCATAACCCCAACGGGCCTAAGAGACCGAGGGCTGAATTTTACGGTTAGCTACATAATCTTTGTTATGGAAATTAATTGACTTGAATGCTTGTACAGTACATTATTGTTGTAGATAACCGTTATATCATTTTATTGTGTGCCCTTACCCTTAGCGTTTAAGAATTAGACACCATAGAGGGAAAAAATAAAAAAATCATGTTTTTTTTTTGTTGCAGGTAACGTACCGGAATTTTCTTAAGGTTTATCCTGGATATAACAGATATACCAACTTACCGAAATATGGAAAGGTAAGTGATTGTTTTGAACTCACAAATTTATCTTCGAAAACCAGGAAGGAAATTTTCGTGCAATTTGTATACGAGTCAAATGTTCACCGATCAAATTTTTTTGTTAAGGAAAATTTTTTTTGGATTTCTCAGGGTCATGATTTCAAAGTATTTAGATTTTGTTCGTGCGATAGTTTTTTTACGTGTTGATATAATACTTGATTTTTAAGGTAAAACGGTTAAACTCGCAATCAAATTACCACACCAAAGAAGTTTGACTGCCACGAGAATCGGTTTCCAGGAGCAAATCTAAGTGCACCTTATTTTATTATTTAGGACCATCTTTGTTTTCCTATGTCTTTTTTCGAGGAAGACCCAGTAAAAGTTAGCTCTGAGGCCATGATAACGCTTTATTAGAAAATCTCTCGCTACAAAGAAGCTGAATATTAAATCAAAGCGCTTAATGATCTGTAATGAGCGGTAATTATTGGAACATTTTTAAGTTGCATCGTAACCTGTTCTGATATGGCCGATAAATGTAAATTACATATCCACAATATCCATTACCCAGTGGTTTTCATAGATCAATGCCATAACTACTCGTATGACTACAGGTACAGTCTAATACAAAATAAAATGGTAAAGCTCGGATTGGAGTTTGATCAGTGTTTAAAAAAAGCTAAATATCATCAAAATTCACCTGCTGAACTATTCATTGTACTAGCGGCTGATTTTTAAGTTGTTAATAAGAAATAACTGAATGAAAAAATATAAAGAGAAATATTTTAAAATGTAATTCTATGTGAGTCCGCAAAGAAGTGACGTTTTTAAATCAGACATACTGTACCTAGCTCGACTAATATGTTTTATTAGACTAGTTAAAATCCGCCTTTAATCAAGCGTAAATATAATATGTTAATAACGAACTAAGAATCAATAACATAATATAATAAAGTAACATGAACTCCTCCTCCTGATCTGTCCTTTTTTCCGTTAGTTCTAATTACTCATCAATTGAAACTTTCTGAAAACCACGTTTGGTATCTTAGTAAAAAAGATGTACACACTTTATTCAGCTGACTGTACCCCACATCCAGTTGAGTCACGCTCATATCTAAAATAAATCGGTTAATGCAACCGGGCGTGCGGCGCAACAAAATAAATAATTAACTATGTATGAATGACTTAACATTCGACTTTGGCCGTGACTCGCACACCTACTTGAAATGTAACAGTACCGGTGAATCGGACTTAACATGACGCCGTCATCAAAAAAAATCTAAACAGTTGGAAAAGCTTTTTAAGGTCCAACGTTATAGGTATTTTTTCTTTTTAGTGCTCTGTCTTCCTCTTTTCTTTCATTTATTTAAAACAATACTAATTGTACAGTGTTTTTTATCTGCTCGTATAAAATATACTGAAACTAAAGACTTTTAGAATTGTTGAAGTATCCAACCCAACCTCCTAAGTCTTGTATCTTTACTAAATAAATTATCCCTACGTGGCTAGTTAAATCGTTTGCCTATTATTCGCTAGCTAAACAGACGGTAGCTTTACAAGGAGCCACAGCCACACTTCATCGTCATCATTATCAGCCAAAGGACGTCCACTGATGAACATAGACCTCCCCACGATTTCCCACAGTGACAAATTACAAGCGGTCTGCATCCAGTTAGGTCCTGCGATCTATACAAAGCCCTCTGTCCGTCCATCCACACTTTATATGTTATTTTTCGAACATGAAGTCATTATTGACTAATAATCGACAATTTGCTTACACAATAAATTATTATACCCATTGCGTAACAAAATCGGTACACAGATATTCACACGAGATTGAACAAAAGATAAAGTTACAGTAATTTAAAAATGATAAACTGATTTATGAATTTACCTAACGGGTGCTATAAAAAGTGGCTGGTCGTAAGACAGGCTTCGGGAGCTATAAAAAACGCTATAAATAATAGCGTGCATATTATACCGAGGCAGCCAGCATCACACGGTATCGAGACCAATTTTGAGAATTTAATCTCGACTCGACTCTTGTAGGTGTACAATCGGATACATATATCTAGAAGTCTACGCGACTACGAATTTCTCGAAACGCTACGATGCTTTGCTTACTTTTTTTCTCTCTTTAAAAAATAATGCTAGCCCTACTATAGTTCGTGACCTTGTTTAATTGTTTTTTCAGTAATTACCATTTGTTAACGAAAACCCGATAAGCTCAAATATAAACATACTCGGACAAAATGATAAAGCATATCGTTAGGCATGATGTACAAATAAAATACTTTTACGGTCTGCTTCAAAATGTCTGAATAAACTCCGGTTAAGTTGTTGTGGACAACTCAACTTAATTTAAAAATAAATAAAGGAATACTAAAATAATAATAGTAAATTCTTCATACGGAATGACGTTCCATATTAAAACTATTCGATGGTTAGTGCTTATTTGTCCATGGTACAACAGGCCCTTAAGCTCGGAAATCACTGTGGTTGAAATTAAAGCTTTGTTAATTGACCAAAAATAAGTTCTCATCACTATATCATGTAGCCGACTGTACGAACTAGCGTGAATGTGTTCGTAATGGCACGGCCAGAACCGGTCGCTCATTCACTAACGGGCACTCACCAATCTCATAACTAGAAAAACTTCCGCCCGACTCATTGATGTATGTTGTATTGCTCTCATACACTCAATATAATGCAATAACGTATTAGCGAAGTTAGTTGCGCAAGCGCAAGCCCGGCGAAACGGAGCTTTTAATATTTTCTTATAGGGCTGCCGGTTCATAGAGCTATGTCAAAGCTCTACAAAATAACATGTGGTAAAACTGAGGAAAAGTCGTGGTATAACTAAAACAATTGTGTTACCCATAAGAGGAACTTCATGCTAACATAATGTTAATTTACAAGCGTATAACTAGATACAAATTTAGGTAGTTCAAGGAAATATCAAAACTATACTAGGCTACTGTACTTATTTTTATTTAGGCTTTTGTTGGGGCTATTTTTACTTATAGGTACACATATTTTCTTGCGTGGAATTTGACAGCTAATTGACTATAATTATACATTAAAATTTAAGGTGCAACCGACAGGATTCGATAATACCTAATGTTTGTTTTTTATGTTGTTTAATTAAGATAAGCGACAACCCTGATTTTTAGCATCCTGTGTGTTGTCAGGCGCCGGTTAATAAATCAATCAAAACACCGGAATTAATAGTTATAAGTTAACTGAACATAATATATATAAATCGCCTGTTTTTAAATAATGACGGATGTTAGACTTATTAAGGAAACTAGATCTTGTTTACCTACCTTTATGTGCCAACAAAATAGTTACTCAGCCCCGGTGCTAACATTGCAAAATTACCTTAAATTAACCAAATATGGTGCTGTGAATAAGCTATGATTCATTTGACATTTAAAACTTTTTGTCAATGGATTCAGATAAACATCAATAGGAAATAATAAATACATAATATATCAATTACTCGTATATACAAAAGACAAATATAACTAGCATAACAAAACTCACCAAAACGTCGAGTTTACCTTATAAAAAGCACAGTTTAGCGACCCTCGTAAAATATCATTCGCGCGCTATAACACCGGCCGCGTATTTTCGAAATGCCCTGAGATAAATCACTGCTCCAACAAACAGGTGAGAGAAGCACCGTTTCAACACCCGGCTATTTTCGCCGTGACTATTTAAAACCTCAATCGTGCGAGCTTAAAGTGTTTTGGGAAAACAAAATGCAGCGAGAACGTCCTCGTGAAAAATTACTTCGCGCTTTATGATTGATCATTTCTTGAAACCCGAGAGCTGTCGTCTGCGGGGTGTTTTGAAAGCGTAATAATGTGTTGATTTGTTGAAATACACCAAATGAGATATCGCGATAATTTGACGCGGCATTTTGTTTCTGCTGCTGAAAATAAACAGCCTATTCTGTAGCTACATCTTTCACCATTCCAACAATATATAAGGTGCATACATTCATTGGATTTAAACTGATTATATTAGTTTGAATCGACAATTTACACAAATGAAAATTTATACTTTTAACTGTCTTTGTTCCAATTGAAAGTGCCAAGTTTCAGCTAAGTGCAAATTTCAGTATAAGATGAGTGCCACAGCTAAACATTATATAGAATGACTCATGACTTCATGGCATGAGTAAGCCTCAAACATGGTTAACATTCAATTAATTTGCATTCAAGTAAATTAAACATGCTCTCAGCAAAACTTATTTTGACAACATCTTGACATTTATAAATTAGTGACACGACATGAATGTGTATTAAATGATTACAATTGTCAAACAAACAAATATGTTTTTCGCACCTGCAAGAATAAAAATAACCGATGAAAAATTCTCACAACTCGGGACAAATAACATAGTCCTTGAGCTTATTTGAATTAAATATTTTCACAATTGATTTACCTTTTCTACAGATTCCCACAAAGGACAGAAAAGAGCATGCAAATAAAATAACAAAGACGGTGCTTCCTATAAATAATATCTTCCGTGTAACGTGATACAATAATAGCACCCGGCTTCAGGTATCGAATGACAACAAATCGCTCGTGCATAATCGTAAATACGCTTTTTTAGCCCACTCCCGAACCATTCAGGAACAACTGAATATATCCGCACCATGTTGTCTGACAAAAACTTCGCTCATTGCAGCTAAGCTGCGAATCAAGTTCAATTTAATTAGTGGATGTTAGAGTCGAAATTAGAGAAGATGAGCTCAATTTCAAAGTGTGCATCCTAAAGAAGCCCTTTGTAGTAGAGTGCAGACTGTATGGCACCGAATCGTTCCGTGCCAACTGGAAATTGGGAATCCAGTATGAATATCCTCTCAACATGCACGCTTCCGAGAAAATCGGTCTTATGAAAACCACCGACGTAAATAACATGTCGTAGCAGAAACAGCAAATGTTTAGCTTGTAACTATTATGTTATCTACACCTGCGCCGCAAAATCCATATTGGTCATCAGCTTTCAAGCTCTATTTACGTTTAAGCTGGTTTACATAAACAAGGCGCACGGAAATCCGAGTAGATCGAATTTTCCTGCCGAGTGACGAGCCAATCATTGCTACGATAGCCGATCATACAGAGGACAGTGGATACATTCACCGATTACTAGATCTTCGCACCTCACCGACCACAAAACGCATCCCATTCACGACAAGCGAGTAAATCAACCGAGAACACTAGCGCCTTAAATGGTTTAATTGGAAGCATTTCTTCAAACGGAAAACAACTTTCTGCTGTGGGTGGACTAACCACTTTCGTTCAGCCGCAGTGTTGAGTTACGACTTTTTACGCTGTCTATTTCTGTTTACAGCTGTTTACGGCGCGTAGAGTCGTAAGCGGTATCCTTAAATAGTGGATGTGGTGTTCTTTTGTGTAGTCATAAGGTTGATTTTTGCATGTAGTTGTTTTGCATTTACGTTGGCAGGGTTGTAGGACTCGGTTTTATGAATGAAGCGCAGCGTCGCGAGCGGAAACTGAGCCGGCCGTAGTGGCTTTCCCGCGCGGGCAGTTTCATTAATAATTAAAACGCAGCTACTGGCGGAATGGCCGGACGCGGCGATGATTTCTAGCCGCTCTCGGTGCGCGGGCGCAGCCTCTGCACCACACACGTGCAATTGCTGTGTAAACGGTCCCACTTTTTGCGTACCATACAATACTTTACATTTTCTTGACGTAATTGGAAAACATGATGATTCACAAGAACCTTATGATATTACTTGTATGCAGAGATGCAGATACGACTTGTGAAGACTCTACCTACATCATTACGGACAATAGTAATGTTCTAAACATTACCGGCGAGACAGCTTATTAGAATTCTACTCGGTTGTACAAAAAGCCATCGTTAGACAGAAATAAAACTACTGTAATTTGGGTGCTCCTTTGTAATATCCATCATTAAACAGTAGCCTATAGTGACCGAGTCATCTCACCCTAGATGATGCCGCAATAATTTGTAACAGTCAGCATACAAAATAAAATTTGACCGCCTCATTACGCAACACGCAAGTGGAATGGTACAGAAGGGAGTGAGATGGAGAATACAATATTGTTGGTGTGGGAAAGAGGGGAATGGATATCTGTGAGAGTGGGACGGCAGATGACGTGGCTATAAAGAGAATGAGATAGATACGGTAGCTAGATACACGAACGTCCGGCGTGGCACTTCCTGCCGCAGCGGGCTGCGCAGAGCGTACTTATTAATGATTTTATCGGAAAAGTTTCAAATAAAACAATGATAGGTTTCTGCTAGGTTTGCAGGGTTATCGATCGGTTGGAAAAGGTGAGATATATTCGAAAACTTTGCAAAAAATGGTCATGAATATAAGATTTGTAAGCGTAAACGCTACAAACAAGCGCCACGTTCAAAAAAAGCTCATCCAGTGCATTATATTTATTGTTATCTTAAATATTATCTGTATAAAAAATCTAATTATGTACATAAAATATAGGACCAAAATGACTTAATCATAACAACAATTTGTATCAAAAAATTGCTTCTTCAAATAAAGCCAGATAAGACTCCAATAAGTTTAATTAAGCTCAATTATTTATCATCGTCTGAGTTATCCGAGTATCACGCGACCCTAATCAGATTATCCCAATCATGACTAAACACATTGTCTTGGGCACACGCTAGACCCACTTGAGTCCTGAAATAGAACTTCCTGCCCGTAACTTGATTAACTGTCTCCATTTAATTACTATAGTTTATTTTTACGTCGTGACACTTGCGGCGTTTGTTATACTTCCATTGACATGGCGCTTAGAGCACGTTGAATTGATTTACTTATAGCCAGTCAGACTATGGAGATTTTACGTACAAAAAATTATACACAAAGTAAGAAAGATTTCACAACAAGACATTTGACAATTTTGTCAAAACAAAGATGGCATCCCAAACGTAAACATGACTCTACGCCCTTTGTTTTTATTGTGATGCTTGTAATTACAAATCTCGCTATCACTGTTTCTCATGACAGCAAGGTCTTGCAAGTGGAAGTGACAGTACGAGTATTCGAAAAATTGAGAGTCTAACATAGTAGGAGCCCTACTGAAGGGCCTCTTAGAACTCCAATCTTCTCGTAAAAGCCCGCATTAGCGTATCCTCCGCCCACGGCGTTAATTGTCTTTCGTCTTTTTGTTGGCGGCCGTCGCTAACTCGATTACGACAATCAGATCTGCCCTATGCCCCGGATGACGCCCTTGCGTCTGGCCACTGGCCACCCGGCGCTTCCTTACCCCTATAAATAGCAACTTCGGAATTAGCGAGTGGCGACTGAAAGATAAGCATTAACTTATATATATGCTCTTTTGACTATTTTCGTGAGATAATATTTGTGTCTTTATTTAAAATATATTACATTATCAAAACTCCCAATATTTTAAAAGCATATTTGCTGCAATTGACGGCAAAGTTTCTAAAAGGTATCAAGACACCCTGAAAAGAAAATCATCAGCTATTAGACTCCGCTAAGATCCATACAACAATTTAACTTGTGTAACAGATTCAAATATATGGCATACGGTTACGTGTAAAAGTTACTAAACAGGAAATTGCACCAAAGCGTTTAGTTCGTGTTCTACGTCAGTCAGGAGACTGAATTTACTCTTATACAATGTTGATGCAGCCTCGCGTAGACGCGGTAAATTTTCCCACTCCATTGAAAACGTATGTTGACCAAATACATTCCTTGAAAAGCAAACGCGTAAACGATAATGCTGTTCTCATGTGTACATGTTTAGGTAGCGCTACGCTCAATCATCGGGATGCTCGTGCAAACATTTGTCCGACAAAACTAACACAAAGCTACCAAAACCGATTACCCACCATATGAGCCACTCAAAACTATACGCGGACTAACAAAATGTTTGTTCACGTTTCAACTCAATTAAATGCTTCGTTTCATTCATGCTTAATTATTACAGTGATGTGTTCCAGCAAACTAGTCCTATGACATATAGGAATAGGAGTGAGTGTGGTCCAGTGAGACAACCTGTCATACCACATTGTCGCTCCGAGTCGCTCATTCATGAATGAACGCACAGATCGAGCGACTTCCGGCTAACTGTTGAGATAGTACGACACTCTTCCTGGTTCCTGCTATGGTATCTTTAACTACGGTGCCAGCATAAACAGATCGGCGTTAGTGATAGGCACTCCATAAAAATCGGTCATAAGACGCAGGTTATAAAGTCCACCGCTTATAACCCATTCGATCGATCGCGGACCATTTCTACTTTATCGAGATCGCTCGAAATATGAATAAAGATATTCTAAAAGTGACCAAGTAGTTGTGTTTGTCGGTGTAATATGAACTTTATTGAATCAACATTAAGTGTAGAAGTTGGTTGCGCTTATCTGTGATGCGAGCGGCTCGCATCCTGTGGAGCGTGTTTTTTTCCTGTCTCCTTCCCGGCGTTTCACCGTTACGCAATATATCGTAAATAATTAGCGGAAGGCAAGATTCCCGTGTCTTATGGAGATGCTGTGTTTCTGGTTTTTCGCCGGACACTTCCTGCCGGTGGCTGGCCACTAACAGTATCTTCGCTGTGTTCGCTATAAAACTGCTTGATGAGAAACAAATTATCGTGAGCATTAATAAATATTGATGTAGAAAATTTATGTCGAGCTTTTATGTAACACAACCAAAAGTACTTTTGTACTATTATTTTTTAGCGTAACTCTACGTAATATTAGTAGATAAAATTATGTAAATAAAAACAAAATCTAGAGGTATAAACGCCGTAACATGTGCGGTAATGTAACATCTAGATGGGTTTCACAAAAAAAGCCGCGACGCCTATATGTCGTTGAACGGCTACCGGCATTTGTGTCCAGGAGCCTTATCTCTTTTTGCTCCTTCATCGAACTAAATGCTCTCATAACTTAAACCCAATTCCGCAATTATTTATCTTTATTATTAAAATTTTATAGCCGAAATATCATTTATTTTTTACAACACTGCGATCCCAAACACCTGATAACATCGCGACAGCTAATATTTGTGTATCATTAATAAGTTACACATTGCCAAAGCAATAATTCTCTGCTTTCTCTACTCGCGTTCATTATCCATTTTCTCACGAGACAACACAAAGTAAAATTCGGTCAATCGGACAAATCTATTCAGTAGACAGAGAAACCGCACCTACACTGGTTTATTACAAATGAGCGTTTTTACACGTGATTTTTGATGGGTGCTACGATAATCGACGGAGAAGCAACCAGTGAAACGTGAGCCGCGAGATCTGGCGCTCTTGTTTGTACTACAGTCCCTACTCTCTAACGGCCGTTCCCTATATGCAAACTAAGATCAAAGATAGATAGCTATCCTCGAACTGTTGTCACCAGCTATCGACCATAATAAACAGTTTCTATATTACAGATAGGTGTTGCTTATCTCCAGTTAGCAGAAGATAGGCCACATTATCCAAGCCCTCCCTTACGTTTCGAATTACGCAGTTGTACAAAACCCTCTCAATTACGTCGCGTCAACGTTTTCACGATATTTGTGGTCATTATGATACACCAAGGATAATATTTATATAATACGTTTAAAATAATATTTATTTCTATTGCTATGTACCTAATTATATATATGTCCTATTTTGGGTAAAATAATTATGTGAAGCATGCAGCAGACTTTACGTAAAATGGAACGTTTTTGAGCTCTGACAGACAGCTGATTGATTGACATCATACCTACGTCAATTGATTGAAAATTAATACTTTTTAACGTAAAAAGAATTTATAAATTTTAAAATTCAAAACGACCGATTGAAAAGAAATAAAAAGTTATAGTTCCAGTTTATTTTCGCAAACGTTTCAGAATGCTATCAGTCAGATTGCTTAGAAAAAACAATGTGTCCAGCTGGTAAACAATGTATTCAAGGATTTTATTTCCATAAAATAAGTACAGTGAGTGAGTGAGTATCAATTGTACTTTCACAAACAAGTCGTTTACGGTCACAGATTAGTAAGAGTATGTCTAAAGTTTACGGTTTTTATAGGATATTGACCAAAGCCGGGTCCAGATTGCGTCTTTGTAGTTTATATTTTAAAAATCTTGTTTGAATTATAATTGTACTAGTATTTTAAAGGTAACTAAGTTATTAAGTATTGAATTACGTTAGTAAAATATAACAATTACCTTCTGAATGTATCAAAATGAATGTAGGTGAGGTGCATGAACTCTGCAATCACAAAACATAACCTAAAAATGCCTAATCTGCCATTGAATTCCTTGTAAACCTGATTATTTATCAAAAATATTTTTGTGTGTATTCTTTCAAATATTTAGGTATATATTTTATCTAAACATTTTGTAAAGACGCATGCTGCCGCAAAGTGTGCAGAAATTCTATAGAGTTTTGGTCAATATCCTTTGCTTAAATACCAGTTGTTTTCATGTTATACTGATTTGTTTTATTTACTTCTTTCAGCCACAGCAAAAAGTCCACCTTCCCTTGACAAAGGAATAGATGATGATGCTGGTGGAATTATTTCAGGCTCATCGAATGCTATGCAAAGCATCGGGTACCTTCCCAGTCACTCAGCTGTTCCCAGAGAAAAAGTTGACTGCTTGAACTTGGATTCAATATTGTTCGCCACCCGAAACTTATATGTTTTTCATAAATTGTATGAGGTAGCACCTTACATTCTAAAACTACGAACACGTCAGTGACCTACATAGCAGAATCCAGCACCGTCGGAACTCACACTGGCAGCCCACCTATTAATGTATCTGTTAATATTTTAAATAAACTAATTTACTACCAATAAATCAGATATTATCCGTCCTTTATGTTCTCATTTCCCTTCACTGCAGCAGACACCTTTATCCGTCCCTATGATCAGTTTGGGCAGTCTGTCAGACTGGTAGCGGGTCCCACCACCTACCTACCATCTTAACGCTGCTGCCCTGGATGACCTGAACGCAGCTCTCCTACCACATCATCCTTATTATATCTGAGTATCTTTTGTTAGGCGGGGTTATGGCTAGGGTCAGTTTCTTAGGGTAAAGGAACATCTTCGCCACTAGGGAGAAAGTTTCTATCTTAACCTTGTGAGCAGCAGGACTTTTACATAAATAAATCAATGAAACATTAAAAACTAGTAATTTGCCAGGGTGTACAAGAGCGTTATCCTCCAAAATCCTAGGATTGAATTCTGGGGTTACTAGAGATAGTCAAACTGACTGACAGTCAGATGAAAAACATTATAGGAACGCAATAAATGTCAATTTCATACAAATGCCTATCCCTAGTAAGCTATCCGTCCTCCCATCGATAAGATGCATCCAGAGATAGTTTACCCTACTGCCAGTAGGTTTATAGAAACAAAAAATCTAAAGGTAGATAACCATTTCTAACTCTAGTAGGGCAAAACCACAGTTAGAATGGATATAGGGAACGGCCGTAAAACATTTTACCTTATCACGAATCCCTTTCTCTCACAAAGGCAATGCTGGCTAGTGCGATAGAGACAACTAGATTCGAAAATATTGTGACCGTGTTACAGTATACGGGCGCTAGTGAACCAGAGGACAAGAAATAACGGTTAGGCCGCGTGTTCTCACGATGGCGCTTGCGACGCCTGACAAAATCATTTATGTTGCAACAGCCAAAGACCGGTCGGTGATGCTGACCTCTATCAGTTTTCGATTAGTAGAGAAAGAACACAAATCATATTTTGTCCGAGCAGTTTTAAAATAAAATGTTGCGTAGTATGCGATTAATAAATTAATAATCTGATTGTTAAATCGAAGATTTGAGTTTTTATTACTGTTAAAAAATACGTGATAAATGTTTTAATTAGGTAAAATTATTATGCGGAGGATAAAAAAACACTGCGGATCAATTTGTCAGCGCGCTGTAGGTAGCCCTAATGACCAGTTTGTCAGCGAACATGTTACATAAGAGACAGGTAGTACCTATTAGTCATATTTCCCGTGCAAACAAGTATTTTATTAGTATTTTTTGCGAACATCAGACTTTAACTCGGCAGGACATGGATCGATGATTGCCACGGTAATTAAATTTCAATACCACATCAAAACTAATCTCTAATAAAATACACGAGTTAAGGATTATTGTTAAGCTATTTTCGGAAATAATTAAATGATTTTCATTCAGTTACAGTTACGCTGATCGTTCAAAAGCCTATTCAACGTCTCAAATAGACGTCAATAAAAATAGTTGTACATAAAGCACTCAATTTAGAGTTGAACCATTCCGTAATTTAACCCGTAATTGCTGTGAAGATTCACGTCGAACTGATTAATATCCGATTTGATGCGTGTCAGCGGTCGGCGACAAGCGCCGATGGTATCTGCGACCAGAGAGGCAGAGATGGTATCGCCAGATCGCTCGACCCACGACAGCCGCTATCGTTCGATCACAGTACTTAGCCGCGACTAAAATACGTACTGTCTAAATTAAGATACATCAAGAAATACGACTGAATGCAGCGTATTCTTTAATTAAGATGCCCGTATTCGAAAGCAAGAGCTTTATGTTAATCAGCCATGCGGTTAAAATATACCTCGGCGTTGTTGATGGCGGCCGTATGTTAACTGGCTATCTATAAGATAATAACTAATGCGCACTTTTATCACTGTTTACGAAGTCGCTTTGACTGTAAGGTCTCGGACATGATCAGAAGGCGGGTGTTAAACAGATTGGATCGACCGAGACGGAAGTCGAGATAGAAATTTCAGATATGTCCACAGAAATTAAAGCCTTAATGACGAGATGATTGCTTTTAATATTTTATGAAACTATTTGATGATATCTACGGTATGGGTTTTACATTATTTTAAAAAAAAAACTATGTTCTACAAACACGGTTTAGATCCAATTAAGACGAAGATACGAAATCTTATCACCAACTTTCCTGGTATTAGGTAAAACTATTTCTTTTACTTTTTTCATACTGTATTCTCAGAGGAAAGTTTTTTTGCCTTGTAATTTCACCTAAACCATTGCACAAAGTAATCACTGACATTTTACAAAATGCTAATCAGCTATCGCTTATCGCAACGCAACGTTTGTTTCACGAAGATCACCCTTTGTGCAAAGCCTTATCTCTACAATAGTTTGTTGAGATAACATTGAGCTTGGTTTTTACTTAGAATCACAAATGAAAACATTGAAACACGTTGACTCATGAGCTTATGTCAAGTCTTCAAGTTTTCGAGGGCAACCAAATGCGGAAAATAATTAAACCCGTAAAAGCTTTCTTAAAACTTTATTGCAACGTCTAATTTAAATGTCTTATTTAATTTTAATGTTCCGATTCTAAAGATTGCAACTAGAATACGAGGTTATTTAGACTATGACTTCGTTATTGCCTTTGCTGTGAATTGAACTTACATGTGCTCACGCTATGCAGGATATTATTTTGGTCAGTGACATCCAACTCAGGGATGATGATATGAGTTATACTTATTCTAAAAAAATATTTCATTTTAAATATGTGCAAGTTTAAAGTAAAACCTCTTTACAACATTTTAAAAACGACAAAACGAATGGGGAAAAAACTCGCACCCCTGCGCGTAGCTATAGCGCGTATCTACGAAATACTACGCCGTTACTAGTAGAGTATGCTACGAAGAGGCTACCTGGTGGTGGAGTTTGACTCGATCGCAATATCGTAGTAATAAATTGATTATGTGGGTTTTTCCATTTAAAAAAAAATTATATATTTTGGCATTAGTATCGTTTGTACAGCCACCCCTGAGATGCTCGTCGCTGACCAAAACAATACTCTGCATATTTCTGTGAACCTAAGCAAGTTCTTTTCTCGCTGTTTCTTTTTTAAGTCATATTAAAACATCAAATAAGGAGATATGCCAGATTTACCATTGTCATATGTTTAACTAAGCCTTGGCGTGTTTGTACACTCGGCATCGGTTCATTCATAGGTATGGACACCAGCACGTATAGGTAAACACTGCGTTATCTTATGTATTTGTAATAAGGGTTAGTTTTCAACAACAAATGTATAACCAGATGTGCTAGCGACCGTACAAGCAAACAAATGGCCCCACCCGGGCCGCACTCACGCGCATCATTCACAAAGACCACACTTAATGAACCGTGACACGTCTAAAGAATAACAACACTCCTTAATACAACATCTTAAAGATCAATTTCAATCACTATCCCCACATGCATGGTACCTTCTTACTTTGTCGAAAAGGATAGTAATACATCACGAATTGTCATGGTACGACTTCTTTTATTACAGGATGAATTGCCGTGATATATTTGACCCATCTGACCTTACTGTGTAGTTAGCAGTTAGTTCGCAGATTATGCCATTAAGGTTGTTGATTCACACTTGCCCGCGTTGGGGAAGAGCAGGAACACTGGACGGCTTCGATAGTCGATGTATGTAAATTCCCCTTCATGGCTTATCAAAGTACTGTTTTGAAAACCGCGCCATGAAATAAAATTAACATCGAAGTCTTGCTTGTCCACCTTAAGAATTTTAATTTCATGTTTTATCTCAGTCAGCCAAAAGAAAAAAAACTCAAGGTAAACAAAAATGAAAAGAAAAAAAAGACGAATATTTGTTGCCTCAGACAAACGTGGACGCAATTTAAATAGTTTATGTAAAAGTGTGCAAACAAAGGTGTTGGAACAAGTCTCGTTCGTTGGGCTATTGACATTATCGAAAGCAACCACACGAGGACAGATCGGACATCGTTAACAACTTGTAATATTTCGAAAAACAAATACTCCTTCGCAAGATTTTCTCCGACAAATATTAACACAACAAAACCATCTAACAACCCTCTTATCACAAAATTTGCTTATCAGTAACGTCATAAATAATTTAAATCTCCGACTTGATAATACTATCTATACCTGAACTTAAAAGTACTATTTAATAATTCTAATTAACGGAATTCTTACATAAAATTAACATTGGTATCTCTAAAAGTCGGCGTGATTTTTTGTCAGGATGTTATGCTAGGACGCAATTATTTATATTCGATTTATTGCGGACATTAGCGAGATATTACGAGATCTTTTATCAGTCTGTTTATCGGTAGTTAATTACGACCACTGGATAAATTGGAGCTACCTCTTCGAGAGTCCCGGTCGAAATAACGATTACAATTAAATATTTCTCACACGGCACCGCGCTACCATATCTTGTCAGCGAATACGCGAAATATGATATCCATTAATTGATTCAATTTCACGGGGACCTGTCCGTGGTGTGTTTTATGGTCAATCGTATGTTGAGACATGGGGTAAATGGTCGGTTTTGGGTAAGGCGAGAGAGGACGGGGTTCAGGGTAGACTGGTGGAGCGGCAGGGCTGCCGCGCGCGGGGCGTCCCGCTCGGCGATGATCGCGCGATATGAGAAGTCGCGCCGCGTCGCCGCGACATCGCCAAGGCTTCCGTTCCCGCGAGCGACGCCGTGGGAACCGCTTTATTTTCGTATTTAAATTCGACCCTCATTAAACTGGTTTGGCTCAAAATTCGCTGCCTCCTTTCGACGCCTTTTACTCAACTTTTTATGGTTCCGTTCGACATTTTACTGTTTGTGCTTTTTTTGAAGTCTAGACTGCGCCGCACAATGATGCTCGCGCTGCTAAGAATAGGAGCGCGGTTCTTTTCAATCTTGAGAAGTTCTGTCTTGATGATAATTTGGGATTGATTTGTTTTGCGGTCTTTCTTTGGGAGTGCAAATTTCTTACCCATCCCACGGATTATAGTTAATGCGTATCATTATAATTACTGAGCGACCAATTTATCACCTTTTACTTTTCGATTTAGATCCACCGGTCCTGCAATAAATTAAAATTTCCATATTATTAATGGGTTTTTTCGGAGCTGCGAAGGCTTTAAAGCAACACCAACTGTGAGCACTAATTAAATATGCCGTAGAGACAATGTTCCGGGCTAATGTTAATTTAATTTGGGCGATATAAATTAATGGACATGGAAGGAACCCGTTATCGTCCAGCCAGTGGCCGAGAGCCAAACTTATTGGTGAACCATTATATTTAATTAATACACTACGATTTATGTAGATACGGACGCGTGTAATTTTTCTCATAATATCATCAAGCTAGGTATTTTTAAGTACCAAATTATTCACGTTTGAGTTATGGTTATAGTTTCTCGGGTAATTGTAATTAAGTTAAACTTCACAAATAGATATTAGTCGCTGGCGCTCGGCCGTGATAGATTTTATGTGTGTTTTCCAGTTTATATCTCACGCAATACCCTTTTGTTTTTTAATTACGACCAGTACTAGGCCGGTTTTCCATAACACTCGTATCGATAAGTCATTCTTTTTATTAAGGCCCAGATACTACAAACTAACAAAACTTTCTTTTGCATTAATTTACATACGAATAGAAACACCTGTTGAGCGTCATAAAACATAATCACTAATTAAAAGGTAACTTTTAACTGACACGGACAATGTTTTAATACAACGACCGGTAAGGTTATTTACTATCAATGATTTCTACATATAAAAGAGTTAAACGCGTTGAATCCCACAGTTTAACATTACATGCACTTGTGTATCATATAAAACAAATTTATAAACTTTTATACATATCTTACATAAACAACAACCGTTAGGTAAATAATAAAAGGGTAACCACTTCACTGAAATAGTACTTATTTCCCCACGGTGTTACCTTACACCGGATGGCGAGTCACCCTGGAGCACTATCGAGATGCTCAAAATAACACAACACTCTAATTTGAACCTTAAAATCAATCTACGAAGTGTAACAATATTTCAAAAACTTCACTGCGTTGACATTCGAATCCTTAGCTTTAAATATGAAGCTGGTCGTCTTCGATTTTGAGCCTTAGTTATGTAAAAATATGGACTGTTATCGAGATAAAGTACAGATTTTCGGATACCGGAAGGACGTAACAATGTAATAGAGCCTACCTGTTGATAATATTCATTGTGGATAGCCAACAATGGGTTAGCTAAAAGCATTCCTTCGATGAGTAACACGGTGTTACTAATGCTTACCATTCATTACTTTTGGCTCTGTGCACGTTTTGGAGAGACAAAATTGATAACTAGGTATATTTTGTACAAAATAAATTATTTTTATTTTTAATGCAATAACCTTTTAAAAAAAAAGGCTCGTTGAACTTAATTAAAATAAACCGAATCAACGTCTTTGTCTATTAATAAATGTTTTAAGCAGGTATTTTCAAATTAAAACGACTATAAAAAAGAAATTGGCCATAAATGTCCCATGGAAATAAAACAACCGATACATGTTTGTAATCAGTGAGGAATACACACGGCCATCACCGAAATGCGCTTGAAATATATTATCGACAAAGCCGACTAGCGACGTGGCCTAAAGCTCTAAAAAGCTCGCCGCTCCCTTGTCAAACAAAACACTTAAATGCATTTAAATAACGATATTTTTGAATAAGCGGCCACTCAATTTTGTATTTATATACGCCATTTTTCATGCACCACAACGACCTGCGCATACGCAAATGCAAGCCATTAATAAATTACAAAAACACACATGGACATTTACATGTTTACATCACACGTGAGCTGTGATTGTGTGTGTGTTGACAGTGGTTCTATTTCTATGTGTGTGTGCGTGAGTGACGCGGGAGGTTGGGAGAGGGGTGGTGGGGGGTGAGGTACATCCCGCGTAGCACCTGGCGCGGAGGTTACGTACTCCGACGGGATCCCATCGATGTGGCAAGCAAGATGCACTGTTCTTAATGTTCTGATTTGCCTTTTATTTATGTTAGTCGTTACGAACGCAGAGCCGATGAGGTTTTCGAAACTTAATGCACCATTATAGCGTTGTTTTGAGGTTTTATAACGAGCAGCTCGTTAATTGTGACAAAGCGGTGTGTTTGCTCATTAGGGACAATGTTGATAGGTGTAGTGTCTCTCTAAATTATTTCTGTAATTCAATTGGATATAGGCATCTGCTACCTAGAGGTAGAAGTGCTTCATTGCACTTTAGTCGACATCACTATTGCACAGTTAACTTTGAGTATTTTGAGTAAGCTCTATTAAATCACGTCCAATATTAATAAGTAAGAGCAATTAACAATTAGTTACGTATTAGTTCACCTTTTCTCTCATTTATTTGCAATCTCCGAGCAGTATGGTGTGACACATTTTACCGATGATGACAATACCACATCCTCTGTTTGTGGCAGCCTCGGCCGCTGCGCCTGCGCCTCTATTTGTTTTAACGAAACTTTTTGAAAGCAACACGGTTGTTGACCAATATTCTTCAAGGGGACAATGGGCCCATTGCACAATACCGTCAATAATTTTAACTTTGACAAATATATTTTAAGACTTTACGTTTTTTTGCAATATTTGCAAATGGAGACATACTTTTTTGTAAATGTCGTAAAAAGTTTCTCTACATTATTTCATTTCGTAGTATTGTTATATCTGCGTCATGCTTAGAGCAAATCTTTTGTGAATCTTGTAAATGCTGATAGAATTTTCTTACACAAATTACACAAATAAGTGCTTCGATACAAGAATATTCCGTCGTTACTACTGACGAAATATTGGATTCAATATAGCTTCGAAAAATCAACCATCAGAGATTAGGAATTGCAAGGAGATCGAAATCTCATCATCAATGCAACTGGCCTAACGCTACCCGCATGTAAAGGACGTCGGCGTGTGCCATCTTAATGCATAGCATCATAGACCGCAACACCTGTGTGATGACATCTTCAAACTAAATTTGATTTAATGAAGCATATTTTTAAATGTGAACACCGTAGTTTGTATAGTGCATGGGGCTTCCCGGAGCGGAGTCGATCGTGCAAGCCGTGCTCGTCTTTGTGGGCTCAACAATAGTTGCGCACGCGTCGACGTCACGCGTCCGACGGCAAACATTGGGTGCGTACAGCCGATGAAAGCGCTTTCAAGCAGTACAGCGGACACAGCTTTGGCAGTTAAGCGCAGTGACTACTGCAATTTGGTAGTAATTTGGCAAATAAATGGAAAATGGAGAAATTACGAATCACAAACTTTTTTGGACACGCTGATTGTTAGCAATCGCAAGCGCTGACAAGTACTAAGTAAGCGCTATATTAGGTTCCATGCACCCGACGGCCGACGCGCCATGCTGGCAACAATACAATATGCCCTACCTGTGAAGGTGTTAGGGTCACGTAACCCTAATGGTATAATTTATACAGAGAGGTTCTTCTACCACTTGTCGAACTTGACCAAATCATAAAGGTTATATCAGAATGAAACGTATAATAAGTAATTAGATTGTCAAAATTGTGATAGGTGAATTAACGCTGGCTACGAGTATTTCGTAGCCGCTACGAATTTTAATGCTGTAGCAATTCGTGACAGTCGCGAAATAATGACTAATTAGATTGAATAGACACGTTTGTTGCCTTCAAAAAATTGCTTACAGAAACATGAGCAATTAAGAATTACTTATAAAGGAAAGCTAATAGCCTGTTGCTCAGCTTGGGCTGTGGATGTGAACCCACTCAGCGCTGGTTTACAGCCACTCACATCTCTCTATAGGTGTTAGGTGAGAGTTTAGTCATGAGGGATTACAGTTTCAGGTTATAGATATAAGTTTCACAAAAAAAAATGCGTGTTGTAGTAGGCACAAATTATATTTACATCTCGTATTATTATTATTTCCTATATCTTCTGAAATCTCGTAGTACGGAAATAAGAGTAATTTGTCTGCTAGGCATGGCAATATAAACAGATGTGTTGTAATGTTATGAAACGAAGTTTTGAAATCTACATTCTACGAATAAGTGATGCTTGATATATATGAGATAACTAAGGGTAAGTTGAACATCTAAAAGTCACGAACGATATTGTGAATGACTAACACAAACGTCAAACATTACTCATTCAGCACGGAATTTTTGGTATTTGATTTTTACTTAAGTGACTAAAACAAGGCATAGGACAAACATAAATTTTCTACGTAATTAAATTCTGGAAACAGTGGCGTAACCGTAACGTCATACTGTGAGCAAAACGTATTACAATTACAAAAATGATTGCTTGATTGTTATATTTAGTAGTATCTACCCAAGTAAAGCAAAGAATCTTATTGAGTCAAGTATTTGAAGCGAACATAAGATTTGTGAGTCATAAAAACTCGCAGGTAAGCTTGTTGCAAAACTTCATAGCCGCAAGGCATGCCGTAAGAAGCCGCAGCAAATCTATGAATGGAGATAGACGGCTATCCTTTGTGCCACAAAAACCGTGGGTCTTCAGTACCTCGCCGGATCCACGGAGCGCAATATTTACTACGCCCCGTCCCTTTCACTTCCTCTACGACAACCTGCCCCCGAGAGAGACTGCGTCGTTTCCTCGCGCCAGACAAGGATGGCGGATTCATTCATAACCGAGCCCGCCATCCGGTCCGCGTTATGCCGATCACTTCATCTCCTTCTAACGCGCAATCTCTCCTCGAGTGCGAGCAGGTGGCACCGGATGCGAGCGTTAGCGGCACTCTAGCTCGGATCGGAAGCTCTTAAAAAACGAGCTCGCTATCCTCGCGTGGAGTGCACAGTTCGCTGTCAATCGCCATCCCCGAAACTGCAAGTGTGTCAGTGCGTGAAGTGTAGGGTTTAACGAGGGGACAGTTGCAATTGTTTTTCGTAAGCTCGCCGGGAGCTGGGAGTGCGAGCTTCGCCCCTCCGCCGGCCATTCAGCGGCGAGTACCTAGTCGCGCGCCGGCCGCTGCGACGCTCGCGCGCATCACACGACGCCGCCCGACATGCCCGCACCTCTAACCCCCGCGTTCACCTGTGTTCAGTGGTGATTCGATCCCTAGTGATTCCTCTAATTGGTGCTTTTCAGTGAGTGACGCCGGGAATGTACCAGAACTCCCGATGGACCGTTCACGATGCCCCAAATTGCATTAAATGGGTAATTGCTGTACATTGGATAATGGATTCCACTCATATACCTATAACATTTTATCCGTCCTTATGACGGCGTGGGTCGCCGATGAATTTTGCACTTGACTCCCTATTCTTTTCATATTTATATTCGACAAGAATTCTTAAGTACAAGCTGCATGACAGTATATATTTCCTAAAATAAGTACTAATGTAACCATATCATTTATCCTTAACGTAGGTAGATGCGAGAAAACATAACATTTGATAACTTTAAGGTAAGATACCTATTTGTCTACAGTTGTCTTAAATACAAAGTACCTAAGACTTACTAATCGGTAAACTTTTACCCTAATCAATAACTATAAAGCTGTCAATCACTGGAAGAGTTATGAAATCTTGTAAAAAAACATTTAAACGCACAATCCCGACCGCGAATTTACTAAAATCAACTTCAAATTCTTTAGGTTTTCATGTGTTACGTTACCAATACTGCTAATTATTTCATGTTCTGATATGTAAAGCGTTCAAGATAAGGTGATAAATTTGCTTAATGATGTACTCCCTAAAATTGCTTATAAATAAGTAATTATAAGCGAAGCAGCTTAAGCCTCCTTTGTAGATGTTCTTCAGGGCTATGTGTTCGTCACTGGGTAGCGTTATCAACCGTCGAGCGTGGGAAGAAAGAAGCGTGTCAAACAATGGTACAGATAAGAGCAACCCATTTCGGTACTAAGTAGTTATTCAGCATGGTGAAACATGGTGAAAACGATGTACCATCTTTGCTTTTATTCCTTTTTTTAAAATTTGTATTGATATATAATTAAAAAAAAACACAATGAAGAAAATCAACCTTAAGCCATCATTAATATTAATAAATGTTTGATTACGATAGATTACTAAAGTTAATAATTAAACGGCATTACCATATCATTAATTTGTAGTTGTAGAGCCGAAGTAGAGCATCGGATACAATAATGAAATAATTTACATATTCACGCGACCAGATCTAGTATTCCTTTTTAACTACAGCTATAAATTACATCAACCTTCTATAAACTTAAAAGGACTTATTTCGGTGTAGTAACAACGGTTCGTGTATCTAAATAAATATTTTTCCTTGCTTTACCAAATGCATAAATTACTTAATTAAATACCGGGGTGTCAGCCGTCTATAAATTTTAGTGTTGAAAATACGTTCCTACGTGAGTCATGTTGCAAAACTAGAAACGATGCCTGCTTAGGTACTTGTACTTTATTTGCATAGTATAATTTGAGTTTAATCCAGTAAAGGTATACATTTTATCCAGGGTCATGTCATAGCTACAGTTCATTTTTTATTATTTGAGGTCTGTAGTAAAACAATATTGTAAATACCAATATTGTACAAATTTGTACCTTGATAGGCAAATGTGAAAAGAAGTACAGGCAGCGACAAAAAATAATGTCACAAATGAAACAGACCTAACAAATATTACTATGGCTGACTGTACTGTAGAGGTGCATAAGCACCCTGCACCATAGCGGATACAGGTGTTGCTCTGACGCCATATTGTAAATCTACGGTTAGACTTTTTTGAACGTTTTATCACTGCTGTTTTTTGGAATTTGCAAATTACAAAAAAATAAGCGAAGCAGCTGTCTATTTTGCAAATCAGAGTTTTTTGCAAACATTATTGACAGAAATGTTATTCATATTACATATTAACAATTTATTTAGATTTAGCTGAGTCATTTTGGAACTACTAGTAGTTTGTCAACTATTTCGTTGGTTGCAACATATTACCACCTAATATGCACACTAGTACAAAAGTAATCATTTCACATAAAAAAATTGGACACCAATCACATACATTGCTCTGATCCGAATACCACAATACCCAGTACCGAGACAATATAGAAAATTTGGATTTCTATATTGACCCGACCGGGAAATGAACCCGGGACCTCGGAGCGGCGACGCCTTGAGACCAGCGTGCTTAGCCACAACACCACGGAGGTCGTCCTATTCCCCACCACTTTATATGCACACTAGTACAAAAGTAAATATTTCTCATTACATAAACAGTAACTATTTTCCTAAACTTATGTTAACTATGTTGGGTTTCCGCGGGCTATTTCGGCGCTTCAGGGAACGCGTTTCCACGGCTCGGTCACGCATGCGCGAGCGTTGCTCAATAACTACACATTTGTATCAATCAAATTTTGCGCAAGTCGAGGCCGATGTTCCTTTGTGGCGTTTCATTGTAAAAGGAGACTTAATGATCTTCATTTTGGTACTGGATTGGATATTATCCTTTGTCTCTGGTTTATTTTACTTGTTTACTATATCAATGCAGCTTAATTGAATAATATGCAAAAAACATATGATTATTAAGATATTCTTATATGCTACATTTTTTTTAATTGAATATTTAGTACCTATCTACATACTAATATACAACAATAATGAATATTTTTGCTTTTGACTCTACAAGTAAGTGTGTAAGTTTGTCTTTACTCAACTGAATGAAAATAAAACCATATAACACGAAATAGGTGTAATTACCATCAATCTCGTTCCAATTTCAAACGTGCTAGAAACAATACAAACTGGCCGCTTCGACCGTTCAGTCGGTGGAGAGGCGGCAAACATCGAATTTTCGCAGTCAGCCAACCGTGCCGCCACTGACTCACAAAGGAGCGTTAAACTGAACGCTTCACATTCAAATAGGGATGTTTCGATACCATCAAAGTATCGATACCTACTCATTTCGATAGTACTCAAGTCTTCTTTCGATACTACATAAACAAATACTCCTAAAGTATCGATACTTACTTATATCGATACTTTACGAAAAACTATTATATATTTTTTATTTTGAGGATGCTCACAATGAACGTTGAAGGACAATATTTAAAAAAAAATGATAAGAAAAATAATCTACTTATTTAAAATGTTTTGCGTCACATGCTAACATAAAACTCTTGAGCATTAAGATTGCCCAAAAACAGTATCTGTTTAAGGTATTTTGGAGACAATCTTTTATCATAAGAGACCACAAATTTCGCAAGGTCGGACTGACAGGACGGTAGCTCAATTGGTAGAGCGTTTGGCCCGGTTAGCCAGAAGTTGCTGGGTCAAGTCCCGCCCGTGCGCAAATTTTTGGTTTCTTATTTCATCTTTATGAATTTCTTTTTCTTCTTGTTCCCATGTGCTAACTCCATATGATGTTTCCCAAAATCGTATGCAGGTGTTGCAGTAGACGGGACATCATGTTCTGACTTACTCAGGGCTACTTAGTTGTCTTAGTTTTTTTTTAAAGATGATATGCTGATTCGATTTGATACCAAGTACTTTTGTTTCGATACCGAGTAGGTATCGCAAGATTGATGCGATGCTATTTTTACTTGGTATCGAATCAAAAGTATCGAATACCTACTCGTATTTACTTGTATCGGAATGTCCCTACATTCAAATTCGAATGCCATGCTCCCCTATGCGTGTCCCGTAAAACAAAAGAGTAACAAAAAAAAAAAAACGCGAGTTTTCGCTAACTCGTTTTCAATTAGCGAAATCATTTATACCATAACAATAATACAAATTGATTGCCACAGTCTAATACAAATTGATTGCCACAGTCTCAATGTTTGTCCTAATTTAGACGAGTGTTGATGCTTTTAGACCAAACTTTTAAAATTAACAAGTTGTTAATAGGTTCTCGTGTCATCGTGTCGCTGTTTGACCCAATTCGGAACGGATATTCTGATGCTAATCGGTTGTAGAGCAGAAGTGTATATTTTTCATTTAGCTCATTTATGAGAACAAATTAGTGCTTTAGATAAAAAAAAACCTTTCACATTCAGTTGGCATCTAATATAACTGTATCGACAATTTTAAAAAAATAAATAAAGTATAGAGAAAATTCGTGCAATACTTTTTAACAACAACATGAAAGAGAACACATAATGCTATCACATTCTTTTACGCTATAATTAAACTGATAATAAGCGACGGCTGTGTGTCCATTAAACTTGAAACTAGTATAGAAAATTCGTCATGGGGTATGGACTATATTTAGTTGATGTAGGACCTTTTCCATATACACAAATATAAAAGCATGCTTATTTTAGAGGTATTTACAACACCTCCTAAAAATATTTATGCTGTTCTCAAACGAAAATGTAACATGGAATAGCCACTACGGCACTGAACTTAACCTTACGCTTATCGAATTAACATACAAAAGTACTGAAAATGCATTAATTTAAATGTCTAATGAATGCGTTATACACATTCTACTAAAATAACAGTTCGCAACGTGTAATTTGAATTTTTATTGAGTCAACGAAACCGTGCGACTTTAAAACACACCGGATTTATGACACATTGTAACCTACATCGCCTAAACTTAAGTGTGATGGCCTGCGTTTTAAACAAACTGTTTAATTTTTATCAGAATTTTATCATGCGTAAAAAAGTAATGAAAATTTATCTAATGTATTGCAATAAAGTTCGCGGTCGCCATTTTCTCGAGCCATCGGCGGGCTATTATCGCGCCCTCGTGTGTAAACAAACATTAAAATTTGAATATGGAACGCGGCTAGTTTTCCTCGGCGAGATTTTTCTCGCGGGAGGAGCGCGTGCGCGGGGCGGCGGCCGTTTGCCAATCGCCGCGCTGCCCGCCCAGCGCCCGCCCTTGTGCACGCCTCTATACGTGATCCCAACACACCCACTCACCAAATGCTTGCTAAAATGCCAAATTATTTTATGACACAATGAACGCATCTCATTTTTCCTCTTTGACAATAAATAGCCAGTCAAGTCACACCAGCAAGAAAATATTTTCATGTGTCACTGACAGAAATCATAGTCCAACGCTTAAATTAAATTGATGACGTTATTTTCAAAGCAAAATTATTATAATACTAAATAAAATAAAATAGAGACATTTCGATTGGAATATATTAGTAAATGCAACATTTTAGTCGACAAACTTGGAGCTGATTAAACACGGATATCACGACATAGTTAGAGCTCTATATCGATTGCATTGCATAATTGCTTAAGTTTTTTTTTTAATCTAATCCATTACCTAAAGCCGGGGTGTGGTGCAATTTCTCGGCATTACATGTCACTCCAAACTTAGCGTACGCCTCCCTAAATATTGGCCACGTATCTGGGTAAAGGCTTGTGTTTTTTATTTATTTCTCCAAACTGGGTGTAGAGTTGGATTTTTTTCATCAGGCCTTTTAAAGCGTTAATTACCATTAAACAGCTTTCCATATTTGTATTTTATGTGCGCCTATTAGCTAACTAAGCTATTATCTGGCTCGATCTGTTTAATCTCTTGACACTTTCGTACAACTTCTAGTCTTGAAACGCAAAAAAACTAGCTGTGGCTCGTGTAGGTGACATGTAAACGTCGTTTAGCTAAATTGCTCTAGTGTGGGCACACTAGAGCAGGACACGATAAAAAATGGATTTTCCAAATTTAAACGTAAGTCGATCAACAAATAAGTTACTCACTCCACTTTATGTCGATCAATCGTTTGTTTGGTTGCAAGCGTACTAAGAGTCGATTTTAACAACGTCAGATAGAGCTTATTCGACCAAATAAGTATAAAACGTACGATTTAGAATGTCATTTTCATTAATGATTGCTTTTAAATAGGTGACATTTTCAAATGAGGCCATTTGTATCATATTTGACGAATATTCAAAAAACAAAAACTAAAACAGCGTTAGATAATCACATAAGTTTTACAGCCATCAACTTATGTAGTAAGTGCTTTACAGCCATCAACTTATGTAGTACATAGATATTTTTTTAATAAATATAAAAGACAAATTGTCTATCTACCTTTACCATACTTAACCACAATGACGGTACGGAGCCTAATAAATAACAATATCATTCATTGCAGTGATTCAGAGCACTCGAGCGTTTTGTCATGGCATCGTTACAATTAAATGGTCGGAGGTCAAATCACTTGCTGGACCGCGCGACAGTCTCGACTGGCAGCTGGTTGAATGTAAAACGTAATATTTTGAAAATGGAACACATGGCATAATTTTTTTAATCTCACGTAACATTTGGAAAATCGTGCCAGTGTTTCGCAGCTATGAAAATTTTCGTCGGAAAACAATAGACTAACGATTTACAAATCCATAATCGTCGTCAAGTAAAAAGCTTTATGACATGTTTTAATTGTTGACTGAAACTGCGAATGTTACCAAGGGAACTGGGTGTTTCCACGCGAAATTATGCGCGTTACCGGCGTTGTATCATAAACACAAACACGCGAAAGCTCCGTTGCTTACGTACGGTGCACAATCTAACGCATTGTTCGCATCAGCACGCCGAATTGTTACTCTTGTTATACAAGCGGTATTGTTCCACATTTGTATCGGCCGCGTCACACGATTCGCAGAAGCAGCCATTGTCGTGATGTTTGTTGATGGGCCCGCCGACGCGCGGGCATCTCGCGAATGTTGCAAACAAAACATGCATTGCGGGAAACATTGTTTTCGGACGCAAAACGAGGTGCCGGCTGATAAACAAATTAGTGATGGCAAAACCACGATCGCAAAGTTGCTAAATAATGTGCACTTTTAAAATATGAAGCACAAAGCACTTCATTGAAAACACACAGGCAACCTTATTTACAAATGCAGACATAATACTTACGATAAACGATTTCTTTGATGTACAATTGTTTCCATATCTTCCTCTAAAACAAAACATCCTCAACGACTCGACCAATCATTCTAAATTATCGCATAAAACAAACATCTTCAGACCAGCATATTTTGAAGAGCTCTCAACGAATATTAAAAGTAAATTGATTAGTCTATGGTCGCAAGTTGTATGCGGGTGTCCGTTTTCGTGTCAGCGGGGTCGGGTCGGGTCGGAGGCTGTCCATAGATTAGACAGAGGACGCCCCAGCGCAATTGAAACGACGCTTTAGTATTTGTCCAGATTCCGCCTTGGGCTTTAATTACTGTCACACCACGTTAATTGCTCTACTGACTTCGGATTGACGCGTCTTAATTCCATTTTAAAGGGTTACTGGTTAGGCGTCAGATTTTTGGTTATTAAAATTTAAGTTATAACGGCTAAAAAATAGTTTAAAAAGAGATTTCATTAAGTTCAATGAATGTTTGCAGAATGCAGACTTCAAAATATTATGTAGATATTTATTACTTATAAGTCACAATTGAAGCTCCAATCAGGGGAAACATAACTATAACATAGTTAAGACGGGCGTATGTCTGTGTATGTATAGAGACAAATTGAAAGCGAGAATCGAGTTAGTTGACCCTGTGACCCGCCAGCCACCACTGTTAACCCATGGACGCACAGATTACGTGATAGATCACTCACAAGTAGACCGTTTAACAGAGTAATTGAGCTATGAAATCGACCATGGAATTGATTAACTATTTGTTCCATTGATATTGGTCATTGAAATCATAATTCAATAAAATCAAACTCGCATTTAAGTTACTATTCTTCAATATTATAGCTTTACCTTATGATACTTTATTCAAATTAATATTTCAAAGCAAAGAAATAACTCTTACTCAAAACACAATGAATGCCATTGGATATTCCGACTCCAATGTATGTAAATGAATTCTTATTTACGTCATACTGCAAAATCGCTTAGGTATTCGTTGACTCTTTGCCCTCGTGTACGCCTGATGTTCCTTGTATTGTAATAACTACATGGAATACAGTAACGATTGTCAAGCTGCTAGAGGCCGTAATTGCCATAAACACCTAGGAACGTCTTTTTTCGGAAAATTCATAGTCATGTCTATAAAGATATATTGTTATAATGTTTAAGAATATGGCTTAAATTATACTTTGTAAATAAATAAAACTAAATATAATAATTGGTATTTTTCAGTTGTATCTATCGAAGTTTCTGTATTAATTATGTACTTGTAGGATGAAGAGCAGAAGTCGATAACTGTTTGAACCTTAGAACCTCGAATCGCAATAAAAATCGTAAAAATAATTGTATTTCAGTTACTGTTCTGGAATATACTGTTGTACATTTGCTGTCGACAGTACCGGCCAGTTAACGCATTGGACTGAATTCAGCTATTGTCCTCCAATATTGGAGAGTCGCTAGGTTTATTCAATAAACTACTTAAGACACAATAGGACCGTATTATACATGACCGAAGTACCTTCCATCGAATCCATGTACCTACTTAGTATATAGTAGGCGTGTAAGCAACTGAAACCAGATGTCCAACGAAATGTGAAGAATATTCTAGAAAAAGAAAACTGAGACCTGCCTTATCTAACTTTAATCGAATAGGTGAAGAATTATAAATACGCAGAATACAGCAAATCGCCCATGTATCGGCTTATCTACCCGTGATCTTGTCAAACATTTCAAATGTGATTTTTATTAGTAGCAATTCGTAGCCCCCATCATCACTAAGTAAGTTAGATTGGGTATAATATCCATATTCATAGTAAGTATACACCATGCATGAATCAATATGTAGCATAGGGAATCATTGTTCCAAAAATGGTTACTTTTTTACTCTGTTATTACAACATTGACTCAACATTGCAGAACATGAAAAAAAAATTAACTTTTATCTTGTAGTGACTAACCATGGCTTATTATTCTCGCACAAAAAATAGATAAGCATTAGTTAAAGTACAAATTCCAAAAGCCACGAATGACCGTGAGAAAATTAAACCAAACAAACATAGAAAAGCTCTCACTGATAAGTATGACTTAACAATGTTGCTACACAGCTTAATAAGTTTTCTATGAATTGCTTCCACTAACTCTGACCCCTCACCCACAAAACGGTTATTAAAAAGTTTACGCACTTAACCCTTTCACCCTCGATTTGATGTACCAATTTCATCAATTTGTGATGGCTTAATAGAATGTTTTATTCATAACGGTAAACACACTTATTGAGAATGTAAACATTATTAGCATTTTTAATGGTTCTACATCTACATGTGGGGCATTTAGTGTCAGTTTTAATTTAAAACTGATAATGGATTCAAATGCGGCCAGTGTGTGGGTAATTAGGTTACACTACACACGGTATGGGAGAGCCAACGTTGCTTCGGTCACGCATAGCACAGCTCTACAGTGCAGTGCAATGCAGCGGTGCAAGCGTTAAGAGATAAGGGCTGCACGCACTCAACAGGTGGCCCGTAACGGCGAATCGTTGTTTTAATTGTAACTTCGATGAATTGATATGTAGACTTCATTGAAATCGGTCTTGAGCGTAATTTTTAAGATTGATGTAGAGATACCTATGTAGGTGGTACTTGAGAGAGCTGCAGTAGTTAATTGCTGGAATAAAATAATTCGTATGAGGCATTCCATACTACGAATATTAGATATCTGTATTGTCAATTTTGCTATGTTTAACTGTTTTATGCACATAGATAATTTAAAGAAGGAAAGAAATAATGAAAACATTTTTAAATGGTACACATCAAATTACACACATACCTAATATAAAAATAAAACACCTGAAGAAGTTAAGCAGTTAAGTTACGATGTGTAACCTAATTGGTCTCCACTCAGCTCTTTGCCGACAAAATTTAACGACAAAAGACTGATTCAAATAAGCTCTTTGTGAGTTTAGGTACATAGTCTCATTATCCTAGACCGATACCAAACTCCGTTCACGAAGAACGCTCGAGCCAAGTGCACTCGGCACTAATGACAAAAGTTAGCAAAATGTGGCGTCACGAGCCAGTAGGCCGTGTGGGAACTGGGGGTGTTTGGGGTAGGAAACGGGGCTGGGGGGTGCGCGGGGCCAGACCGGAAACGCGATCGGGCCGCACCTGTGGGAACATTTGAATATCGCCCGTTGGCAGCCTTGGTTTCGAGTGTAATAGTACCACTTGTTTAGTGATACCCATTTGCATTTTTAACACATTTGTCTTTGATAAATAAGCCTGAAAAAGTTAGAAATACCAAATATAAAGTAGGGTTAATTATATGAAACTTTTTATTTATTCTTCTATTTTGGTGCTTTTATTTCTCACATACATAGGTAAACTAATCGCCCACCTCATCCATAGTGTTTTGCTTCAGGTTGGCAACACTTTCACTGGGTAATTTTACTCGTTTCCCCTATATACGATTGGACCCAATAAATTGTTATCATTGTTACCTCGATTACAGTGAAATATTTCGGTAGGGAGGTATTTGATTTAGTTCAGCATTGTTTGATAAGAACAAAACTGACCACACATTGTCATGAATATTATATTGAGCAAGAACCGCATCGCTGACTTTTATGATGCATTTTACTGCAACCTCAATGAGCACTGCATTTACTTAATGCAAGAAAATTTAAATTACATTCATACCTCTGTATTTGTAGGGAGTCAAATGCAAAATTCTGCGTAAATATCCAAACATCTATTACATCTACGTAGGATCGAATCGATCTAGCTGTGGCAGTAATTGACAACATGAGCATCGAAACAAACAAAGAGTTTTCCTCCAGCCAATCAATTACCATTAAACTTTCAGCTTCATCGATTTGATTTACCGATGACGAACTCGGGGTTAACCCATCAAATCTTTAACCAGCAGGTGCCGCAAACAATCTAACAAACCATGAACAGTGACGCGCAAAAACTGAACGTTTCCACCGTGACGTGACAAAAAAGTTCGCCAAAATGAAAAACAGCGAAGAGTGTTTAGACTGAAGGACTCTTTAAAAATAAATAGAAACAGTGTGATATTTATTGATCTTATTATATTAATTTATTGAAAAGACAACGTGTAAATTGTAAATAGATGTAAAAAGTGATAAAAGACTGAATATTTGGCCCGTGGGCGACTACTGCACAACAGCCTACGGGACTACTAGAGGCGACGGCTGTCATTGCAGGCATGGGAATCAAAGTCATGATGAAAGCTTTCAATAAGCCAAAAGGTTAGTATTAACCAACTATGTATGTTATTTTTTATTTTTGCAGGTTTCGAAATAAATAAACTTACTGTAAGTAAAACCGCATAATGGCCATATCTATGAAACTGCGTCACATACGTAAAGAAATTTTTGTAACGAAATTTTTAGTCCCAAATCAAACTGATTTGCTGCAAGTTTGGAAAAAAAACTGTACTAGTATTTTTTTATGTTTCTTACAAAATGGTACTGGCCATCTTGCGGTCCGCACCGTACCGATTTAACGCCTAATCGCGACTTATATATCGACTCGCTTCGAATTCGAAACATCGTTTGTCAGTAGTTGTGAAAAAGGCGATGTATCATCGTCAGTGACGCAACGCTCTCGGTTTCGCGTGCACTTGTGCCAAATGTGAACGCGCCGTGACCGCAACAAAATATGAAAACGTACATTTTATGAAATTATAGTTAGCGTGGTTTAAACGAACGTCTATACCTTTGTTTCAGCTAGTATAGTTAAGCAATCATTCTTTAAACTTAACTTAATGTTTAAAAAACAAACATGTAATCTACACTTTTATCTTCAATCCTCGCGATATTCTATTTTTCCTAGTGGTATGAACTATGAACAATACGCATTATACACTTGAACGTTACTATAAACAGATGCAAATTACAAGTCCGTCCAACACAGTAACTGTAATCAGTATGTAAATACTAAATCATAAATTGCAGGACGATAGATCCCTAGAAATTAGAAATCGAGATAGGCCCGGTGTTGCATCGGTTTCCTTCAGCGTTGTTTTGAAACGTTGCGTGTGCGCAGGGCGGGCCGTTGTGCAACCCCGTCATTACCGCAATTACGACTTACTCTTCGCGCATGCTCTGATGATCTTGAAAGCGAGACCTTGGCGTGTGTACTCATAACCTGAGAACTGAAAACAATGTTTGTATACAAACTAATTTACAATTCGGTCTATGATACCGCTTATTAAATAACCAAAATATGACGAGGTACTCATCCTAAATGCGTTCTTTACCATTGCTTCCCTTGATTTTTTAGCAGCCAAGTCGTTTCATAATTTCAATTATTTTTATAGCTGAGCCAAGAGCATATTTCACGCTTCTGTTATTTCAGTTAACTGTGTACCTAATAAAACGCATGACCGTTTTATGAAATGTATCATCGACTAACCACTAAAGCATAGAGCATACGTGTTAGCGAGTCACTTCTTTGGTGTCTCGAGTCAGCGGTAGCTGGTTTCTCAAGAGGTACAATAGTGTTATCAATGAGCCAACAAACAACGGATTTACGAGTCGTCACATTCCGTGCCGTAAAAGGTTATAACAATTTACGGGCACAACAAAGAAACGGTGGCATCTAGTACGGGAGCTAATAACGCACGGAGCTGCGCCTGCGCCGCGCGGGGGCGGCCATTCACGCCGCTGATTGGCCCATCCGGTGCGCGCTCAATGAGATGATGCGCGCGCCGCCTCTGTCATTGAGCAAAGGTCTCTCGCCTACAGTCGTGATCAACACAGATCACTGAAAGATAAACCTGTACTATTGTTTTGTTTTTTTTTTCTTCATAATCACTTACAAAACGGCTGTACCTACTCCTCGGTGATTGATTGTAACAAAAACAAATGAAACTGAAAAATGTTCCATTGTATTCGTAATTATTACTTACTTACATACAAGTAATACGTTACATACGTTCTCACATAGAATATCTCACATTAATATTCATCTTACTTTCTGCTTAAAATTAGTTATTTTGTAAGCCCACTTTAAATTATATAAGCAACAAATGTACTTCTTTCTATTTTTCTGTATAAATTTATTATTTTAAAAAAAACTCCGTCGATTCGTGAAAGAGTAGGTATTGACAATACCTACTCTTTCACGAATCGACGAACGTCTAACATACTTACAAGAACATAGATTTATAACTACGACACGAAAAGGGTTTAAGGGCAAATGAAAGCTTACAATGCTTTTCCAGCTGCCCACATAAGGCTTACTTATATTACATGATTATGCAAAGCACTCCATTTGACTCATTTTCCACGTGAATGGACGAGTCCGTTTGAAAATAGCGTTTACCGCATTATGAAGGACCCTCCGCCACGCATGAGTTACGGGGCGAGCAAATAGACAATTTTTGATACTCATAATGTAATTTGTTTTCACACGCTTAAGTTCGACAGTTATAACTGAAATTAAAACGGAATTCCAAAACCAAATTGTACGAACTTGTTTCAATTCAAATCTATCACACACACCAGTAAGAAATTTTAAAGCCCATGGGCATTGTTAAAATACAAAATCTAAATCGAATTAGGATCCATTTGCGACCACTATTTAGGTAGCTTATTCCAAAATTCTATAAAAATAATCGAGCTCACACAAAGCAAGGAAAAGCAGATGGTGTAATACCGCCTTAATACCGCCTCTTCTACAGCAAAACAGCGTTCGGTAACAGTGTTTAGAGTAATTACAAGCTATTAAGAAGAATGATTTGAATGCAAAGCGTGCGCACGCGCCGCTCACGTCACGCGACGTTCCAAGTTCAAACTGCGAACAATGGCGGAGGTAAAAATGGCGCGAGCTTTTGTTCTGGCCTGCTATTGTGCAGCGTCAGGAGTAACGAATCAACTGTCTGGTAAATTAACTCGTGCTAACTATTGTGAAAACTGTTTATGACGACTTACTTCAAGCTGTTTATATATAAAATGTTAAATTAAGGCTAGCTGCATATCATTTATCAAAGAAAAAGCTCCCTGTTCACAAAAACACATCAATATGGAGGGACATAAGTGCGTTTACAAATAACTAGTCTCGGCTGGTTTAGTTTACGAAGCTTGCATCAAAATAATAAATAATATCAATATACATAATATTTAAGTGAAAAAAAACAGTTCATTAAATATTTTTCGCTTTGTTACACGAATTGTCGCTATCGACGCAATCTAAACTGGCGATCGCGAAATTTATTTTACTTCTAAAATATTTTAACTGTTTTTACGACACGTTTGAAATGTGGATCACAATGGGTTCACAATGTGAAATGAAGCTATATGCTTTGCATATCAGTTGGTGAATTGCAAAGCAACAAGTGAACCAACCCCCCAGCCACCTGTTACGATATGAGCCCTTGAGCGTTAACTTAATTGTGTGGAAGAATAACAATAAATGGAACAAGCCTTTTGCATTTACTTGACAGCTTTCTATTAAAAAGGCATTTGCTGTTTGTCGTTTCAAGTATTAGTGAGTAGAAGTCAACAAGTACATAATGGATAGGTTTAGTAAATGAAAGGTAAACATGCGTTCTGTATGTTACTAAAACAGCTACGACTCTACATAGAATTTTAGCCTTAAGGAGGCCTAATACGAATAACGTATCTGCGGATCTGAAGGTTTTTTAATATGCAATCCTTGCTACTACGAAATGCTTCAGATTCGCCAAACGATACCCCATTGTTACAGATTAAATTGTTCGTTATAGGCTCTCAGAGCTTTGGCGCAATCTTACGCGATAAACCCCGGCTATTGTATATATATATATATATATATATATATATATATATATATATATATATTGTATTATCTACACCTTTTCTTACAAAGGAGGAGGTATCTCTACCTCATTGAACACTAACGAATTTGTTGGCGAAAATGTTAGCTCTACCAAAGACAATAATAGTGACCTCCGTAAAGACAAATATAGTGACCACCAGACAAATTGGTGCGTGTCGACTGGAACACATCTATCTGTCTTATGATTCATTTAAATTTCTACAAGTAGATGTCAACGGTTGTTCCCAATCTGATTGGAAATGGGATTCGTGTATCTTCAAATAAATACTTGTATGTATGTTTTGAAGACTCAACCACAAGGCTGTAAGTAAGAAAGACTATTAAATTTATATCAATTTAAGGAATAGTTTAGATTATACATATAGTTTATCGTTGGCTCTTCGACTCTGTCTCTCCATTGAATAAAACCACTATTCAAACAGTTAATCTAATTCGTCGCAGTGCATCCCAGAGACCCTTAAATTTGGTTGCTGTCGCCAAAGCGAAACCGAGACAAACAATATATTGAACGAGCACCTTTTGAATTAGGTAGACACAGACAGACCAATAAAGTCTTTATAATAGTCGTATTACATCTCGTGTCCACTTTGGAGAAATATAGCATAGTATGTGTTAGAACCGTTGCTGTCATTCTTGTCAAGATTGACAGTAGAGCCAATACGAACATCGTGTTACAGAATACGGCCCTAGTCCAAATCTCGAAGGTTGCGGTCCGTCCTCGCGTTTCGGCGCAGCCCGAGCGCATCGCCGGCCTTTTGTGCTGTTATCTACACCATTCACCATTCGGCACAGCACAGCTTACAAACCGCTCGAAACAATGTCTACTGTTAACACTTTTATTGAAACATTCACGCCTCTCTAGTCTAACAAACGCTACAGCCTCAAGACATCGTTAAGGTACACGTATCTGCGTGTCTCTGAGTCTTGCTTTTTATTTCCAAATACCCTGCATACAACGCACAGAAGAAGTTTCCAGTTTGGTCAGTCAGTACCTACTCATTGTAAAAAAAACTGAAATGCTCGCTTCATTGCACAGATAAGTACTGACGCTCTCAAAGTATACGATTCATTCATTAATAGCGTCATTACGAAGCATTACGTTAAGATTTATGTCTCATTTCAGTATCTCAAACTCGTCAATTCCTTTTAACTCAACTAAACTGTAATTTTAAATTGCGTTTGAACAAAAAAGGTAGTCACTTACGTTCTTTGCCTCCCGCTCATATTTTGACCGTTGTATCCTTCGGATGGATTTCAACAGAAAGCTCACAGGATAATTAAACGAAATCACTCCGGATTAATTACTTTAATTACGGAAACGGAAGTCTTGCCAGTTTGCGGCCATAGTTTTTGCTCCATCAGCTCAAGAATTCACATATACCGAAAGCTTAATGTCAACTTTAATACAGATAGCAATTAAATTCCGTTATCCAGTCAAATAAACAAATTACTTCAAAACGCACAAAGTACTGATACAGTGATTTTAAAAAAATCCTGGCTTTATGTGTCTGTTTTCCTCTTGCTATTAAAAAGCTACCGTTTGGGAATATAAGCGGTAGATTTAAAGACAAGGCAGGCATAATAATTTATACTCTTAAGATATTTTAAACATTTCATTACACTGTCATATCAGTGGCTCTAATCTATGAATCGTAATGACAACGAATAAGAATAAGTATTTACCCAGAAAGCTTTCAAAGCTCAAATTATATGTCCTTGAAAAATTACTAGATATCGAGCCGTAGTAACGACCTCCTCCGAAACTAGATGAACCTGAATCGGAGGTGCCAATAAAAATATCACTGCATTAAAGTTGTCGAGTGGACCGTCTGTTCAACACTGATCTACATACATAACTTATTTGACATGAGATACGATCTTACTTCTCTTAAATATGCCACAGTATAAAATACATTGATGTACGATATATCAAGGGATAGTATATCAAGTACCCATTTCTGCTATACAGCCTCAAATCACAACAATTGCAAATCTACAATATTTACTTTCATAAATTAATAAATTTGTTTTGCCAATATATTATTAAAAAGGTGAGTTATTGTGAAAGATTCCAATCAGATTATGGTGTAGGTACGTGTTGTATTGAACAGGGTATAGCTAGCTAGGCATCCTGCAGGTGTGTGGAACGTCACTTCGCTCGCGTTATTTATATCCGATTATCTCACAATGCTTATTCGGATAAAGATCCGCATAATGGTTCAATACGTGCAGAGAAACATCGCAGAAAAATCAGACGCCTGCAGATAAGAGAGCTTAAACCACAAAAAAAAATATAAACGTTATTTAACGCCAAGAACGTAAGTAAAATTGTAAAATGAACGAATGATGAATTATTATGCTAATGTAAATATTATCTCTTATTGTGACGAAATATGGTAACGTTTCATTCAAAGTTATAAGAGGATGCTACTAATTTAAAATTCATTAGGTTTTTGCGTAATACTTAAAAAGTTTGGCGCCACTGGGTACTGTCAACACCTAAGCATTTGAAAGTTACAACAATGACGTGTCGACTTTGGTGACAACATGTTCAAAAACCAAAAAAACTACTCATGTTTGAGTACCAAGGACAATAGACCAAGGGTGACATTCCAAATAGTGCCTAATCATTTTGTTCAAAATACTCATTCTTATATTTTTTGCATTACGAAGCGCAGACGATTTATACTGCTTAAGCGATAATGATTCCGCCACAACAATCACATAGAGAGTCCTTATTTAAAATGCCTATAGCGTAAAAACAATATGTTTATCGATGCGCCGTTCCGATCGCATTACTGTTGCACATATGTGGTTCATATGCAATAATCGTGAGTCAAGTGCAGCTGCGCGAGATATATAGCTCGGGTAAATCACAATGCGCTGGAGTCGGTCTGCAATTAATGTGCGTGTGATCCGCAACTGCCGGCAACGGCCGCGGGGTATGCTGGGCTTGAACTGGCCCGACTGCCACTAAGAACCACTGGCTGTACCCTCTTTAAGGGTGCACTCACATGGGCAGCTTTGTGAGCAGTTACCAGAAAGTCTCACAATAATGTGATTTTTTTAGTCTTCCAGTCTAGATATACAATTTTCCTGACACATATTCTTCATTTTTCTGATTATTCTTCATGAAGTAGTGATGATGAAGGCAAAGAATAATTATAAAGATAAAACAACTATTCTGAATTAACAAAAGCAATCCTGTTTACTTTTGAATTTTAAAGGTGAGTCTCATTTTACTGAATGTGTAAATAAATCTTTGGACATTCTTATGGTCATACTGGCACAATCCTCCCGCTTAGTAACGAGCAGTTGAAGAGATCTTTACCAACTTATCAAACCTAAGGATGGCAAGTCGAGCAGTTAGCTAGGGCAACGGACACATACACATATAAACTTATCTGATCAAATCATTGCCAGAGATATTACTCAGTTGACAATGGCGCGGATCCAAAGATGGTAGTTTCTCTATACGTACGGATAACCCTTTTTATCGATTAAATTAATACACTTTTGCAATTGAAATCACGAGGAAGAATGTGTGATTACAATGCCGTAACTTTGTAAGATCTACTCGAGCTCACCGACCTTTATTTATCATGGCTCCAAGGACTTGAAACTCAATTAGATAGAAACCAAGGTGCATACAAAGTAGCAACTAGTTCAGTATCGCAATCTTAGATGCTATTTGAAAACAGTAATCTAGAAACAGAGTGAAAATTTTAAATTATATCAGAACGAGGCTTAGCTAGAGCGGAGCCGGGCAGCGACCGTGGGAGAGATGCACAAATCTCCGCATCTCGAAACTGGTCGGCAGGTGCGCGCGCGCACTCACACATGCACCTCAACTCACACACTCACAAACCCACTTATGAATGAAGCCTACGTACCACGCACACCCACACTAGCAAACCCTCGATCCAGCTTGCTTGTTTATCTCTGATTTATTTTATTCGAAGCCATCGAGACTCAAAAAGTCCGCTATTAATTTGTTCGTCGGTACTTGGTATAAATAGCGTAGATAAAGTAATTATTTCCGCTGATAATGATCTCGGATGAGTAAGTACAACCGTTTCGGTAATAAGCAACAGAGTTGAAAGCTTTCGAACAACAAATTGTGGTGCTGTCACATCAAAAGAGCGTCCACTCGTTTGGTAGGCATAACTTTAAATAAATTAAGGGGCTTGAATTGATTTCGTGTTCAGGTATTTTCAAGGCATGTGGTTTTTGTCCTCTATATGAAAAAATGATACTTGCACCTGAAGTTAGAGTAATGCAATCAGCTGGTAGCTCATTACTCCGAGTTGCTACGGAGTCGGGGTAACTGGATAAAGCCTACGCACTGCGATAAAGAAAGGTCGCCACTAATAATGAGCAATCCAATGTTCATTAACATTTCACGATACGATTCCGAAAGGTGAAACAATAAGAAAGCTGTACTGAAATAAATGATGACACTGGGTAATGATGATAACTCGGATCGGCGGTAAAAAAATTCATATCCTACGAGTATCATCTCATTTTTTATATGTTTTTTCTAAAGTTACTTTTTATTTTATTTAGACTTGTAACCTCAAGATTTCCCACGTAGTTTTTTATAGGAGCGATGTTCTATTACCAGTAGCTCGTCATCTTCAACCTTTATCAGACCATTGACCATTAAGTTTGAAGTCATCAGATGCGCTAACTATGTACGTTATTCGGCAGTAAGTCTTCAACTCTAACCTTTATCGTGGCCCCAATTCCCGTGTCAATCGAACTACTTCCGTGTAGAAATTCAAATACGAGTTTTACTGTTCTACTGGAATAACCGAGTGATATATTCTCATGTGAAAAAACTACCACACTTAAGCAAGTCGATGTCATAGAAATCGTGACCGTGTGAATGCCATAAAAACGAAATTTTTAAAAACAGAAAATTCAACTGATTTATTTTAACGAATATTTGAGGTCCAGGTCATTGACCTTTCATATAAAAAATCATCACATTGTGCTCTTCCTAGGATCCCTTCGTATGCAATTCTTCTTTTTATCGTGTCGATGGTAAAGCTACTTGCAGCGCCCAATAATTGTCGACGTGGATTGCCTTTACACACATAGCACACATAAGGTCTTCTAGCAAGCACGAATCAGGGCACGCAGGACAAGACAGTAAAGGGGCTATCTTGCTTTTGACCAATAACTAATGTTTGTATTGTGTTGTTGCAGACATCCCGTCGCAGGTGCCGCCGCTGACGCCCGGCACCAACAAGAAGATGGCCGAGGCGCTGAAAGCCACCTTCGCCTCCTGGGAGAAGGAGCAACTGCGCCTCGGCGTGCCAAAAGGTAAGGAATGATTCTATTCTTTATGTTAAAAAAATACCAAATAAGTGTCAGTTGCGTGATCAATAGAAATGCGTTACTCTAGCAAAAAGGAGCTGGTAGTGGTTAAATTTAATGTTGTTGAATATTTACGACTGTGTGTGTGTTTAGAATAGCTGTCATGACATGACTAAACCAAAGTGTTCTTGTTTGAATATTAAAAAATCACAGATACTTGTTTTTTTATACTTGTGCTCTTAAAATTGTACGGACAACAGCACGTCATGGTAAATGACGAAGATAAAGGCTAGTTTGCAATAAAAGTGGGTAACCTGATGTGCTGTCGACTGTACGTCCTAGGGCACGGTCAATATTGTTATTTTACTTCTGTTCAATATTTTTCATAGAAGAAGCGCTGAGTTGTTATTTCGTAATAGAAGTTTAAAGATTAGCAGTTAATAAAAAAAATATTACTACTAGTAACTGCTGTAAAAAATATTTGTGTTGTAAATAATAGTAAGCTTAAACCAGTTTTAAAATTCAATTCAATTTAAAATCTCATAGATATTTTAAAACATTCCCAAATTATAGTCTAGAAAGTTCTAAATGTTATTTTAGTCTGTTAAATACAGATCGCAGTTCTGAGCTCCTAGCAAGTTTGATTCAAATACATATTTCACGGTGAAATTACATACTATTGCACCAAGAGGCACGAACATAATGAGAGAAAATATAAACGCGGCCGTAAACTACAGCTTAACAGCCATTTAAACTTACCTACAGTAATTTCACACAATGACACTTCGCATTTCCACATCTATGATTGAACATTAGAATATATTCCAGATACGTGTATAACTTAACACTCTTGTAAACTCTACTATTCCATTTAAAATCGTTTAAAGGGCTTTACGATCAGGAAGAATATGCAATAAAACCACAAATAATGTTGACTTCAATCAGAAACATCTAAGAGCGTGTGGGGAATGATTCATAATTATTTATAATTTTCTTTCATGAGCTTTCATTTTCACGTCAGGCATTAAAAACTTGCTTTGTAAAATGGGAATTAGAAACGAGTTTTTTGTTATAAAAGACTCGCTCTGCAATCACTTAACCCATTCCCCTGACTTGAAGAAATACTACAAGAATGGTCATAGATCATTTATAAGGATTTATCATAACTTATTAATGATTTATCTGTTCGTAATGCATTAATAGACAAGCTAATAATATTAGACGGACCCATCACTTCTTTCGCAAAATAATAAGATCTTTATTATATTGTGTCTATCAAAAACAAATGACAACAGGATTGAGATGGCATTAATGCTTATCGGTGGTCCAAAATGTGTAACATCCGCTGGGTGATTGAAATAAATTAATTCGTTCAACATGTTCGGTCATCGATCGTCGGTCAGGAGAGTCAGACGAGAATCACTCTGAGATTACATGATTGCTCCAGCGATCGGGATTGTTATTTGACATGCTGGTCATTGTAATGTCGTAATTGACTCAGTTGTAAGGGCATGGAGAATTATTACATAATCTAACTATAATTCAGACATTTTTAAAGGCCTAAAGAATGTGTACGGTGGTGTAGGAGCAGAGTTCCAGAAAATTGAAAACTTTTAGGGATGATAATTATATTTGCACACACAACTCACTGTTTTAGATACAAACACAGACTGTCAACTGTTCCTTGTAAAATCACTTAAAAAACCTAATAGTCAAAAATGGCATACGTCTAAAAGTAAACAAATTAAAACTAAAATAATATCAAAAATATAATATGTATTACAAAAGAAGTAATTAAGGAGGTATGTCGCCAACAGAATGCAAGAGCTTTTATAACGACTATATTGAAATTATGATAGTTATCCAGTATACATATAGCAAAAAAAAAATATCTATGAGATAAGTAGTCAAAGGCCTATCTATGCGATATCAATCATACATAATAGTAGACTTACTACAGAAATGCCAAAAACATACACCGACACTTCATCCAATTTTACCATTTCACCCTTAGCTCGTCAGTAAGTGTTCCATGCACATCTTCAATGTAAAAACAGTGGTCCTCACAAAAGCAAGTGGGCTACGTACGACTACAAGCAAAAACTGTTAGCGGCGGTATCGTCGTGATTAGCATATGCTAATGCCGTGCGTCGCCGCGTCGTCGCGCGTCGCTGCGTGTCGTCCTGCACGCCGTACCCTTTGTTGGTGGCGTGTATTGTAAATATTATACCTTAGATATTTTGCGATATTACCCCTTTGTACCCGCGACGGAATGGAGAACGTGTATGCGTTTAGGGTGAGAGGAAGTTTGTGTGTTTGTGCGCGCAAACGAATGTTCGGGATCCCTAGATCTCCAGAACGACTTGACCGACTCATAAAGATGAAATAAGAAACCAAAAATTTGCGCACGGGCGGGGCTTGAACCAGCAACCTTTTGGCAGACCGGGCCAAACGCTCTTACCAATTGAGCTACCGTGCTGTCAGTCCGACCCGGCGAAATTTGTGGTTTCTTATGAAAACGTCAATTGCGTGACGCTAAGCGCCATGTAGCCGTCTGTTTATTAATTAATTTTTGGTTTCTTATTTCATCTTTATGAATATAAAATATGACACTGTGAGTGTTAAAAACATTCTAAAGGACTTGACCGACAGACATGCAGTTTTCTGCAATAGATTAGTAATTTATTGCATCCATATATTGTGAGACTCCCGTGACTTGTATTGTATATTGATCATTAAACCAGAAAATGATCCCTAAATTATCTGAAATGAATCTTATCTTATATATACCTTATCTATTCAATAACCGATGATGATGACACTTTTTATGCTAAAAGTTTCAGGTTCTAGTTTAGTCGAAGTTTTTCTTAATTTTCGTTTCTTTTAAAATAACTTTAAAGTTTAAAAGGACTTTTAAGTATACAAACGTACTCTGCTCGCCTGGTTTACTCAATCATTACAGCACAGCATTGTTTTTGCTGTTGTACAAATACTTGTAACCCTCAAGAAAACATGTTATTCAATACTTTATTACTTAAATACCGTTCATAGTCCAAGGCTCATATGTTTTCATCTTGTATATTAAACCAAAGGAAACTTTGACGCTTACCTAATAGAATATACTTACCTTTTAGTATTCAATACACTGATGATTTTATGCATAGCTACATGTAACTTGTACGGATGACCTCTGTTTATGGGTTAATATTTAAGTTCTTAAAAAACGACACCATGTATTCTAAAAATAAACTTTTAAAAAAAGTAAAAACTGACTTCAAAACCAAAATGCACTGAAAAGTCTTAAATAAACTCTTCACCATTGAAAGGAAAGGAATCCGTTTCAGGCAAACAATTTCTTTTTGGAGTCGGTGCTGTGATAGTTGATGCTTGATGGTCAAAGTGATGGCACCGACTCCAAAAAGAAATTGTTTGCCTGAAACGGATTCCTTTCCTTTCAATGGTGAAGAGTTTATTTAAGACTTTTCAGTGCATTTTGGTTTTGAAGTCGGTTTTTACTTTTTTTTAAGGTTTATTTATTTTATTTATTTTTATTTAAAAACTTCATGCACACAACATAAAATTGTAGGTACATATGGCGGACTTAATGCCAAAAGCATTCTCTACCAGTCAACCATAGGTCAGGACAGAGAAAAATATATATACAGGCGGTGCAAGTAAAGTTATAGAGGCAATAAAAGATAAGAGAATAGCGATAGAGATAACTATAATACGATGATAAACATACATACTGCCGATTACTTATATACGATTATATAAAAATAATGAAATAATATATTTCTTATATAAACATACACATCATTTAAATATACATAATATGGTACACATAGATAAATTAATGTCAATGAGACGGGTCAGTGAGTTCGTCTCTATATAGTGTTCGCAATGCCTTTTTAAAGGTAAATTTCGAGGTTGATGTTTGGACACTTTTTGGAAGCCCATTCCAAAGTCGAATGGCTGTGAGAGTAAAGGAATTGGACATAAAGCCAGAAGTGTGACGGGGAGTGAATAGTTGAAGAGAGCTACTAGAGCGAAGGGACCGGTCATGAGAAGAGTGGAGGTATGAGAATTTATCTTTAAGATAGGACGGAGAGTTAGAATCGAAGAGAACGGAGTATAGCATGCAAAGTGTCCGAATGTGCCTACGCTGCCGAATGGGAAGCCAGCCTAACTGGTTGCGAAACTGGGATATATGGTCAAATTTACGTAGACTTATTTTATTTCTTTATTTTTAGTGATTACATAAGGGGGGGGGGGGGGGGGAGTTGCACCTTATGATTCTATTTTTTACGAAGCTACAAATTACCTATCATAAGTTTCGTCATTATAATTACGGAACTCCTAGGCGTTAAGGAGTTGCACCATCAGCTCAGCCCCATAAAATGTTGACTATCAGACATAACAACACGTCAACATTAAGATTCTAGTAAAGAAACACTATACGTGCCTTTAAAATTTGAGGGTTTCTCTCGAATACACCAAGATCCCATCATCAAATCCCAAAATGGAAAAAATGGGACCAACTAGAAGGTATACCCTCTAAGTAGGTGAAATTTTTTTTCGTATTGGTCGACAAACGACTGAGATATGAGGTAACATACATACAAAAAAAAATAATGATAAAAAAAAACATACAGTCGAATTGATAACCTCCTCCTTTTTTGAAGTCGGTTAAAAACTAAAGACGCAAGAGGGAAAATGTCTTTCCTATTGTAATTAAAAGGCCGTGCAAACATTTGTAGCTATCGGGGTCATTGGATAACATACATCATAAAATATAAACTTTGATAGTAGTAACTTAATGGGTATATGTAACGCCAAAAAACTGAATTATTCTGTAATAAGTACAAATTTTCACAGATATCTGACGTAAGCTCTAACCAAATCAACTAAAGGACACTTTTGTTTGTAGTTAGCAATTTAAAATAGTGACGAAAAAGTTCATTAGATGCCGCTAGGTGTGAGGGGCACAGGTGACGGGTCGTCGGCCGCGGACGGAAGTGCGTGCGTCTGCGCCGCGTCTATTCGCGCTTCCGCTGCGCCCGCGCAACTCTCGTGTGCACCCGAACTGCGTTGATGACATATCATTGGAAATTCGGTTTAGATAGAGTTCAAATCTTTTCATAAAAAGACTAAAAGCCATATAATTTAATGCAGCTTGAATTTTCTTTTGAGGTCAATAACTAGTGTTCACGGCCCGGGGTTAATACCTATCAAGATCCACAAGTTTCTTCGGTGTTGACAGAAAGACACGTTAAAATTCTCAACCTCGGTTTGAATGTTAACTCTTTGTTTGACGACGCAAGTAGACCTAAAGTTAATGATGGTACAAATTCTCGACTTTGTTTGTACTTTTTTTTTTTTGCTGGAATTTCGTATTCCCTTAACGGCCTCGCACAGCAGCCACATAACCATTATCGATACAAACGAAACATCAATTAGCGATTTATGTTGTCAAAACGAGCCTTTTCGTTTTAATTGTTCGGCGTAATAAACAAAGCAATAAAGGGTAATCGATGAAACCGGTCAAACACACTCAATTCACTCATTTAAATGCAGGCGCGCAGCTGATTAACGCTTTGATCATGTGAAATTGGTGTCTTCATAAGTTAGCTTGATGAAACGATCTCTACAGTTCGCAGAAAATTGATCTTCGTTTGTTTTCTTTTCGGATCACATACCTTGCATACACGATCTTCATTTGTTTCTTTTTTTAACAGAGATACGTTACAGTTTGTGTGAAATGAAAAGTCTACGGTCAAGTACGATCAAACCTTCAACTATTCTTGCAAATTAAGGTGTTTTTTTTACCTATTAGGCGATCGTAAGCCTGATTCCGCCTTATTGATAACTGACTCACACGCTAAATAAATGTTACACTCGTGGAATTAAAAAATAAATGAGCTCATACACTGATAAGGTAACCCGCTTTCAGCAGTACATATGAAAAGAAAAACCAACGACCTCTAATTAAAGTTAAGGAAAAAGACCAACTGATAAAAACGACGTCACGATTGCATAAACTAAATACAAAAGTGATAACACCACTGCACTTTGCGACAGTAATATACGGAAGAAACACTGCAGGCAGCGTTAAAAACGATTCAAACACTTTTCTTGACAGCCGCATTTAATATATAAATGTATTTAGAGATAACGCTGTAATTGGCATGAGAAGAGCTTTTGTACAGTCGGTGGCTGGTAATGAGAAAACATAAAAACAAACAATTTACATCGAGGCAATCTACGAGTGTGTACACACGTGAACAGTGGCTGCGGTTATCTGTCGCTGGGATCTCGATGAACATAAAATGACGGTAGACAATGATGTCTGGTGCGGGCTCGCGTTCGGAGACGAGCCGCTTTATCTTCCGATCGGCTGTTAATAAAATCGGTCCATTACCATACGGACTCGGCTCTGCTTTGTTTAACAGTGTTATATGGGCCCGATCGGGGGGTGGGAGCAATGCCAATCAATGACCAACTCGACAAGATTCTTTTAAATCCGACATCATTGTTGAGTACGAAGTACATGTGAATAAATTACTTCAAATACGAGTTTGTCCCTGCGTGTGAGCAACTTGAGATTTGGTAGTCAGCTCTCACCACCTGAACACATCAATCAACCAGTAGCCTACCGCATAGCTAGTTCTTAAAGTTTCCGTTATTAAAAGTGCAACATGATAATATTACTGTTGAATATAATAATTATCTTTGAGTGCATAATTCTACCACGTAATATTAATGTACAATCCAAAGCCACCGCATAATTATTCCGTAATATCTCTAATCATTCAAAGAGAAATTAAAATGTCTCTACCATCAACTCCGCGGAGATGCGTGACGAGTCAGTATTAATAACAAAACACAGTAGGTGAGGAACGGTCCCAGAGCATCGTCTGGTTAATAATAGGTACCAGTAGCAGCACAATTAATCAATAAAAAATATATTAAAATACGTGGCACGGCAGTAACTTAGGAGCGAACCTCGTTTCACTGCTACCGTTAAGGCGTAACTTCTCCTATGTCCAATCCGATTAGACACGATACCTCGCTAATCCGAATGTTAAGATAATTGCTTCATGATAATAAGTTGAGTAACCGCGAGTGTTCTACTCGCTACCACCAAAGCCGATAATAACACGAATTAAGTTAGTACACTTATCCATTTACGGTACATTTCAAGCAATACGAATGAAGTCTTATAATCGCAATCGCGAGCACTATTCGTAATGCGTATTTGATATATATTACGGTCCGATACCGAGTTTTTAATTGTAATAGACACATTAACATTGGATTTCCTTGGACATAGGTACATAGAAGAGAATTGATTTTGTTATCGATGAGCCTTACGAAGTAACCATTTGCCTCAGAATGGGTTATTTCTTTCTTTTAATTGAGTTGTTTGTGTACTTTTTCATAAAACATGACAGCTCACGCAAAAGTGGACATGGCGTCAAGGCCCATATTACGGCATAAACATAAAACGGCGTGTCCCGAAGGCGGCCACCGACTAAAAGCTGTAATTAAACTAATTACTTATTATTAGCCAGCTCTCGCCCCGCGTCGACTCTCGGGAAAAAGTTAAATTCCAGTGCCTAGACGCAATTTGTAGCGTTGCGGCGCATAACTTCGTTTGTATCGATTTGCTTTTTCACTCGCTCTCTCGGCAATCGATGCGATGCGTCTCAAACATTTAAATTGGACGAGCCTTAGATTTTCCCCCGATACCTTCGTAATGACCTTATTCAGCAGATGCTGCGCTGGATGTTCTAGTTTTTCATTAATTATTGCCTTTTGCAAGAAATGTTGTGAATGTACTAATTGCATTTTAATAATCAAACGCGCAATTATTTTTATTAATATTGATGCATATATGGCTGCTTAACTTCTTCATGAACTGGTTTCTACCCTTATTACCTACTTGCAAATAGTCATTATAATATCATAGTGTAATTTATAAGTTAATAAAACTTTATAATATTTTTGCAATTCAAGATAGTATATCTCCAAGCTGTCACAGGGTGTTGAGTGTCTCGAAAACTCATACATTATGTACAATTGAATTGGGTGACCATTAAGTATGATCTAATTCAGGAGCCTTCTAAAGGGCTATCGCACCGCCCGCGAAACCTGCGTGACGCAACTTGCGTCATTAGGTATGAATGAAACGTAAATAGGTCTATAAACATAGTAAATAAATGACAGTCAATCTTGCAACAAATTTTAGGGATTATATTCCCAAATTGTACAGGGCTAGCGCATCGGCGCAGGCGCAAGGTCGGCGCGCTTCCCTTGTGAGGCAAGTTCCGCTGTTGGGCAACGTTTCGCTGCCCGCCGCTCTTGCATCGCGTCCGGCCACAATTGTGCATTTATGACGCGGTACAACACTAATTGCCAGTTGTACTCGCACAATTTCATGGGTTTCAGGCTTGTGACTGGATAGAAGCGGATAAACGCTTTAGGGCTGGAAGTGCGGCAAACTATTAATTGCTTATTGCGACGTTCTTACTTGAGTTGATTCTACATTTGTTGATATCGAATCAAACAGAAACGAATAGTGACTTTTAGGTAAATAACATACAACCGAACAATTAACCAACTGCAATGTTTAGATATAGGTAATGATGTGCCGCTACCGGCAACTTTACGGTGTTATAGGTGGGAATATTGAAGCAACATTGTTTTTTCGCTACGGAATTTGACAATGTTAGGAAAGATTAGTATAAGTAGTAATGTAATGTATAGTACTGTTAATATAACTGGCCAAATATGAAACCTCAATCTGTCAGAGAAGCTATAAAAGCTCATTAGGGTAGTTCATTACAGGGAAGTATTACAGAGTGTAGTAATGTAGAAAAAAAGTGACAAGAAGAAACTCTTCTTATGGTATACTTTTAATTAAATTGTTACAACACAGGATGACTAAACTATCTGCTTCCATTTTCGTACCAACATTACAACAACCTTCTCCTCACACTCCTTCTCGTCACGTACACATTACACATAAAAACACCTTTTAAATTCCACATTTAAAGTAAAATCAAAAGTTCATCTCCGTTCTTGTTGCATTCCGTTCCACGTGTGTCATTCTCTTGCGTTCCTTTTCACGTCCACATCCCACAGGTGTGTACGTAGGTAGTTAGCCGTATCAAAATAGGTATAGAGCTATTTGCCTTAACAATATTTTCATTATTATTCTTCTTCCCAGACCCGAGACAATGGAGCGAGGCAGCCGTAGCAGCCTGGCTGCGATGGGCAGCGCGCGAGTTTTCGTTAGAGGGCGTCGCGCTGCAGCAGTTTGCGCGCGCGCAAGGGAAAGATATCTGCGCGATGGGCCGCGAGGAGTTCGTGGCGAGAGCGCCTGCTTTTATGGGCGATATTCTATGGGAGCACCTGGAGATACTGCAGAAAGGTAAACAACTAAGCTTACTTAAGTCTTGCTGCAGCAGTTTGCGCGCGCGCAGGGAAAAGACATCTGCGCGATGGGTTGCGAGGAATTCGTGGCGAGAGCGCCTGCTTTTATGGGCGATATTCTGTGAAGGCACCTGGAGATACTGCAGAAAGGTACAACAGTTACTAAGCATAAGCTATAGTTGTAAATCTACTTACCAAAATCCCCTAGAACGATCAATAATAATTAACAATGAATCTAATGTTGTGTTCCTGTTTCACTATCGACAAATCGTTTGACAACCCGTCTGGTGTAGTTGTCAAGAAATCGCCTACTACGCAGCGGGTTGCGGGTTCGATCCCCGCACAATACAAACATTTGTGTGCATGAGCATGTCTGTTTGTATTGGTCTGGATGTTTTCTATGTATATCATGTATATATTTACAAACAAAAAAAAGTATTTATGTATTATATACGTTGTCTGGTACCCATAACACAAGCTTTGAGTAGCTTACTTTGGGACTAGATGGCGATGTGTGGGATAACCAAAGGATATTTATTTATTATTTATTTATTTAAATAGCACTTATTTACGAATAACTCAAATATAGAACGTCATTTTGTATGAAGTATCTAGCACAAACCAGGTTGAGATTTAATAGTCACAGTTGTGTACTAGAACAGATATTAGTGCATCTTCTAAATACTTTTACGAAGACCCAGCTAGTATCTAGAGCTGGGCAAATATACCTACATTAGTACTAGTGGACCCCGCGAACTTTGTTTCACCCCCATTCTCATCTCGCCCCGGCCCTATCCCGCCCAGTCCCGTAATTTTAAATTTTAAGCGGTCACAAAATTTCATGAGAATCGGTCAAGCCGTTTCGGAGGAGTACGGGAACGAACATTGTGACACGAGAATTTTATATATATATATATATAATAATTATCCTAACAGCCCAAATCTCATACTAACCTAAAATTACCAACCACTTTTTTAATCTTTATGCTTTGTCCTCACAGATGTAGAAAAAGAGCGTTCGTTGCTCGCGAACGTGCCGCCGAACATGTACGAGAGCAACGTGTGTCTGCCCGAGCTGCCCGACTACATACCGCCGCCTGCGCACCACTACAACAACAACAACAATACTGGTGAGTGCTAGTACTTAGAATTTTTCAGCTACCCGTTTCAGGAGCTACTGGAATAAAACTTGTATTTGATACAAATAGACCTAGTAACACGGTAGAATTATGTCACGAGCGGTCGTATTCTGCAGGCGTCTTTGAGAATTTTTCCTATAGGACATACATAGTAAGAGTTTTCAGCCATACTTTTCAAGGTAGCAAAAGCAAAAGTATAACTAAAACGAATTGTGTATCGCGTAGTAGTACATGATAGCTTGGACATCGATGTGTCCACTCAGGTAATGCAAATGGTCGCCTACTGATTTAATTCTCTGCTCCCAAGCAGTCGACTAGAATGCCCTAACTAGGCATTTAGTCCACCAATTGTTCAATTTACAGTGCAATGAAGATTAAACAAATAAACAACGATGGGCGATCGCCATGTATTTTGCCTACCATATTCAGGCTTAAATTCATTCTTATCAGACTTTTAAAACACTGAAAGAAAAAATGTACGAACTTTTTTACATTTGTTTGCTAAGAGATCGTTAAACGTAGAGGTGTATTCATCACACTTTCGGCGGAAGTATTTGAATTTTCATCATTTTACACAAAGAACATCTTCAGTATCTGTTAAAAAGGTTACATTAAGCCTGTTCTTATGGCTGCTGTATAATATAACAAGCCTTTGCTGACGTCGGCGAAGTTTTTTGGTAAACACTCGTATTTGTTGAGATTTAGTAAGCAACAACAACGGAACATTTAATTTACCTACTAAAATTTGTAAAGAAAAACAATCGCTTATGTAAAATACCCAACTTGCTTATAATCATTTTTATGTTACGCCTTCATATCGTTTTTATCAGCTGCTGTAAGCAATTTCTAAACAATATTTTAACCTAAACCATTACAAAACCATACTATATATGTTATAGTTTCAACCACAATCCTGCATCAGCCGATATGCAAATGAGGTATCATCTCTATCAATTTCCCGCTATCTCGACTATTTTCCTATTTTTTTGTAAGTTTCACACCGATCCAAGCTTTAGTGTAGTATCGGTATCCACTTATAAAGATAAGTGGAATCGGTGCCTTATCGTGGAGCGGTAAAATCAGCCTCATTAACTACTATCTACGATAACCCGACAATTATGAGTACGAGCCAGTTGCCCCTACTCGCTTGTTTCACTAATAAGCTACGTCGTAAAATGCACATCTAGTTTTATCTGTACGGTTTTAGCATACAATGGTGAGACATTCTTGAAGATAAACTAATACTTAATTAATAAGCGTTAAAGGAAAGGACTGCCATAAGTAAAGACTATTACATAGTTAGTTTTTATGGTAGGTAGTCTGGTTATAGCTTTGTGTCTTCTTGAGTGAATAGGGATGTCTATCTCTATATTTTCAAATTCGTAGGTAGTGTTTTCTCACCAATTTTCAAACACTAATAGGTTAGAATAAATTAATGATGATGACATGGATTTATGTCAAGACAATCAAACACATCACACACAATTACCAGGAACTCGTCTATGGTGGAACTTGAAACGATAGCTAAAGATCATATTAATCAAATTTTACAATCGGGGGTTCGCTGCGCAATCTCTGGTAAAAGCTCATTTCCATTCGATATAAAACGGTGCTTTTATTGCGTTGTAAATCATCACAGCTGGATGTTTTGACTGGCCGTGGCCGGGCTGGCTACTGAAAATAAATAATAAATTACTGAAGGAGACAAGGAGTCCTCTTTGGCGTCGTTAACACGGGTGGTCGTGAGCCCCAAACATTTATACAAGCAATTTACACCTCGGCGTGTTTGCGTATATCAACTCTCCGTCCGATTTATAGTTGGCGGTGATCGTATAAATTAAGCGCATCTGACGCTCGTAACTTGTTCATCAGAACCAGCTTTCACTGCAATCGTGTTGCATTACCCTAATTATGAAAAGAGCACTGTGAGATTTACATGGAGGCATTGTTGTATTAATTATAAGGACTCTATAATTGGTTATTAGACAAGACTTCGATAAGAGACAGGTTTACCTCGGCATGAATCATGGTACGGTCAAATCATTTGATTTTATATCTTATAACTTGTTTGACTTAGTTTTATACATCACATAAATTTAAGTTCCCATCTCGCCTTGAACACATTCTTTTGATTTCTATGTTTTCATAGCCTTTCATACACCGCCCCTCTGTTCTTTTTAACACCTATACAGTTCAAGCAGCTAAATCTCTTTTACAACCCGTTCAAATCGAACAAAGACCATTATCAGTGGTAACCGCGGCGTTTGTTGAGCGTAAAAATAGTATCAGAAACATGTTGGTGTAGTTTCTGCTCACACACCCCACACGCTTTCCACTCGGCTGGGCGGTGGCGCAACGCTGTGGCGACCTTGGCGCAGTTTTTCCGCTCTCTTTCAGACGGAGGCCTCGCGGACATCTTCTTTTGGCATAATTAGGCACCATCAATTTTTAAAGATCTATATGTACTCATAAATAGATAACACTGTGACTGTAATGTGTAAAACTGGAGATTACTTATTTTAAACTGTTAAAGCGTTTTCATTAAGGACTCAAAAGGTTTGCCATACAAGAAAAATATATTTTAGGCTATACAAAGTGTGTAAATGGCTTGTAATGAGGGTCAGCTATCATATTCTGTTTTTTTTTTGGTTTGGTGTTTTTTTTTAACTTTGCGAACCTAGGTCAATATATAAAAAAACGAAAATATTTGATTGAATGTATTATAACAAATGGCATATATTTAACATAAGCACAGTCTAAAGAAGTTTTCGTTTTTTCTGTTTTTTTACAGCTATATAAAGTTGCAGGTCAAATTTGAGAAAATTATGTTTCGCAACTTTACAAGTTTTTTTAAAATCCAGTCCAGATGGCTTGTGTATGTATTATGTTATTAATACCGCAAAATAATGCATAATAATATACAAATAAAATGCAGAAAAACTATTATAGTTTTTTTTAAATATGATTCGATACCGGGCCAAAAAATAAGACACAAATTGATACTTAAGATCCTCATTATAAGCCATTTTCATTTAAACCTGATATGCCAAACACCGTGTATAACATTTTTTAAAATAACTTCCATTTTTAAACGGTGACATAAAAATTTAAAAAGCAGGAAATTAATCTTCCCAATACATTTAAAGTAGTTTTCTGTGAATGTTAGTAAAATAAAACTTTATAGCGCTTTGATTGTACAATAAAACATGTTAATCGTTGAATATTTAGCCAAACATTAAACCTACTATTAATGTTTCATCCAAAACATATTTAAATAACCGGATCTAAATTAGAACAGACTTATATAGGAACCGATGCCAATAACTACTGAAACAAGTTGAATATTCGTCAATATGTGAAGCAACTTGTCTCTATTTTAAAGTCGCTATAAAATAGATAGAAGATAAATACTTATTTGTTACTTTGTTACCTGTTGCGAGACTCACGCTGTTTCATAAAATTAATAAAGAAATGTCAAGGTTAAAAAAAACGTGTTTTCGTTGTTTTTTATTATTCGAAAACTTCGGAGTATTTCCTGTGATTGTCTTCGACGTTTCATAACGTTCAAAGTTTGTTGATGTAGTAAGTCGACAAACAAAACTTCAGTATGAGTTAAACACGAAAAGAACTGTAAAAGTGCGACTGAAGGTCAATCTGAGAGTACATTGATCAATCCTCCCCTACCATGCATTCCCTCACCTCCAAACGTGAGCGCCCGACCTCACTGGCCAGTCATAGGGCAAGCAGCTCATGTGCACATCATTTCTATTGTTATTAAATCTTTTTTCGTAATTCTTATTTCAAATTTTTCCTATTTATTTCGATTCGCAACACAGGCATAAAATAATAATATTTACAAAAAAGTAAAAATAACGTAACGTTATAAAAAGTTTGTTGTTGACTTCAGCGGGCGGTGTGGCGAGTGTGTAGTGACTTCAGTGTATGTGACCCAATATGTCGGACCTGGATTCGGGATAAGCTATGTTCTTGCACCCGAGCTCCCGCGGGAGGGACTCTGTTGAGCTGGACCCGTTGATAGTATGGCGTGGTGAGTGTGCAGTATATAACGTATTCATTTGATTGTAAAATTAAATAAACCCAGTACCTTTGTTTATTGCTGAAACTCTCAAAGCTCTTACGTAGCGTAATATAGAAATAAGCTACAGTTCCAGGCTACAATGTTTTAAAAAAGTAGAATATTTTTAGGATTCTATGAATAAACATGGATTCTCAATACATTTCAATAAAAGACAATCAATAATTTTATCATAAACAGTTTATTTTGCACAAGTTTACCTGTCGAATACATGTAAATAACAGATATACAAAAATACAACTCATATAAGGCCAATTTTTCAATGGTTAAATTCAAAATAACAGTAATATATTTCAAAGTGACAGATTTAAAAAAAAATACAGTTACGTATGATTGCTAACAATAAGGTGATGTTTTAAAATTAACTTTATTGAAATTTGTTTCAAGAATATTTCTTAACTGTCTATTGAAAATTCAGCTCTTAAGAAATAGCAATCTGCTACTTGTCTTCTGCAATTCCACGGTGTAAATGCATAATTACATACGCTTACTGGCTGCCACAGGCGTGTGTCATTACTCAACCCGTAATCAGTCGAAAGGTGTAACAGTGTGGCATATCGTTCAGAGGAGCGAAACTCCGTCCTCGCGGCAACTCGAGCGTTACGAACTAATGCAAGTGGGCCGACGTATATGAAGGTTAACGCACAAAAACGTATATATTCAATATTTTGCAAGTGCACTCGTATTAATAAGGCGTACGCGTGTGGTGCAACGCGTCCGCTGTCGCAAGCACATCCCCGCTTGCGCACTCTAATCGCCGGACGTACGGCTCGGAACAAACGTTGCGAAATCGGAGAAACATGTGTTCTGAAAATTTCATGGTCACTCGTAGCCACACCGTGGATGGTACATCGCACTCCGGGATTCTTAGCAAGGGCTGGGGGCGTGCGATCCAATTCTAGCCGTTCAATTTCGAGGCAACTCAATTCCGACTCAGTGTTAACGAATATTATCAATATAATAATATAATAGTACAAATTTTTATATTTGTGTTGTTTTATTATAATAATATTAACCATATCATGCGAAATCGCAATACGAATTGCTAATTTGACAGTAAAGCTGAGCCGCTTACTATCAAACGCTATCAAAACTGCATCGCAATACGCGCCCTGGTCAACCTATTGATAAGAAAGAAGAAGAAAAGTACTGATTCTTTCACTTTGCACACATGAAAACTACCTACTTCAATAATTTCATTTTTGTTTTTATAGTGTTTTGTCACTATACAAACTTAATAATATAAATTGCACGTGTAAAAAGCAACTTTGGCTCTGTGCTTGTTGCTCTCTCTCGTCTGTCACAGAGCCAAAGTTGCCTTTTACAAGTGCACTATATATATCCTACTTCAATTTTTCAATTTCGAAATATATGTTGTATTCTATTATAGGATAAAATAACCTGGTATACTCGTACTATACTAAGCGATCACATCTCTTATTAAAACGCAGCCCCATAACCGATGTTTGGAACCGATTGGAATGTACCTAATATTTGACGTTTGTCATAGTTTCAATTCGATGGAGCAACTGAACTGTTTTGAGTGATCAAAAAAACATTGACTTGTATACATCAGGCATCACAATTGGCTATGTAGTACTTAGTAATATCAGTAGAGAACTATAAATGAAGGCAATCTGAATACGTTTAACTTCACCGTAGCTTTTTACACAGGATTGCCCTCCCTTACACCTGAACTGTCATCAGCATAATGTCCCGCCGTGTCGGACATGGCTTCCTCATCAAGCTGGTGAATGTAATTTAGTGCATTAAGCTGTTAGAGCTGACATTTGCGATTTGTAATTACGATCATTATACAGGGTTGCCAAAACATTGACGTCTAATTTTTTTTTTTGGAAAGATTACATCCATGGCTATCCAAATATCCTTCCTATCTATGATAGCCGAATTTTCGTAGATTTCGAGATATTAATTATTTTCGCATATTTTAAAAATTACCTTGTCTGCCTACCTCAGAAGAGAAACATCTATGGGACACAATTAGGTACTTGTTGACTTAGCTTTGTTAATATAATATTTATGTCGATAAATGAAATTTATAACTAAGTACGTACCGAATTCATTTTATCAAATTCTATCAGACAGTTTCATATTTATGTAATTAATAAATATTTTTTTTCTTGTCTAAAGCACTCAACATTATTTAAAAACATCTGTTGGGTTTAAGAAACGAATGAATAAGAATGAGAATCGATCTAACGTCAAATCCATTACTATAACACTGAATAGAAGTCCGTTAAACCCTTTTTTCATTAAAAAAAAGTATTAATAGGCGCTAGCAAACTGATCAAATTAAGTTTATCTGTCAATTCGTCTGCAGTGTCGACAAGAAAAATATTGAGCTTTCTATGATATCAATAAAAAGATACGTGTCGAAGTGAGCGGCCACATCCGGTCCATTGTGCAGTGCTTCCGGCGCAACCCGATACACGCTCCTGCGCACGTGCGCGACCTTTTCAAATTTCGAACGAAAAAACAAAGTGGATATTAGAATACACTCTACCAACATAAAAATAATAGCTCTTAAGAAGGACCATAGAAAATTGATCTTGAAAATGTATACCCGAAATTACTGTTAGTAAAATTTATAAATATGTTGAATCTAAACATTATCTTTGGTAGGTGGTACGTGTTTAGATATAAACAATTTATTAATAATGATTTAATACGATAGTAAAGACTTGTTAGTCTAATGTTATAAAAATACTCGATTTAAAGTATTTCAAACTATGTATTTTATAGCTTTCTTAGTTGTTTTGTGACATGCATCGCAATTTGCATTTATTTGGAACGTCCATTCTACATTAAGCAACTAAATGAGACCATTAGGCAAATATTTATTAGTGCAGCCATCAATTTCCGTTGAATATATAGCGGTACATTATATTGGAGTCTAATAATGCGTAAGAAATTCGTCCATTGAAGACGAACAAAAAGTACACATGTGCTTTAGACAAGTGACGGCAGGTAAGTAAAGAATGAGCCAGGGGGTTGTCCCGAAAAGAGCAAGGGCGCTTTGATATGCGCATTTGTAGGGTGCTCGCAACCCGCCGAGGGGCCCTCGTCCTTCAATAAGCCCTTAATAAGGGCCCTCGCGGGGCTTCGCACAATAAAACCTTTTACTTACCCATTTTCAGGTGTCCTTGATTCGAATCGTAAATCGGATTTGTTTATCAACCTCATTGTCCCGAACAAAGGACAAGGGTCAGCCGTATCGAAGGCGTTTTAATATTCAAAGGAGATGCCTATCGCGACTTTTATGCTGTTTTTAATTTCGATCGTCAGACGGATTGATAAACTTGACGACACAATAAAAGTTAATGCGACGGTAGTATAGCGAGCTCACTGAAGGCATGCCAGATACCGCGTAATTGGTTATCAAACATTTTACAACGACCCCTGAAATTACGAAACCATGTTCTGTTTACGACGTTCCTAATGTTCGACCAGTAATTTTCACAACTTAATTAATTTCAAGGAAGACACGAGAAAACTTTGTGTTTATTTCACTTTGCATTATTTAATACTTATTTTGGTAACTGGAGCTCTATTTTTGAATCACTCGCGTCAAAATTCCGAGTGAATATCGTTTCTTAAATCAATTAAAAGTCAACTAAAATGTGTATAATTTCGTTCTTTAAATTATGATCGTGTAGATTTCAACAGATTTTTATTCGTTGAACAAATTTAACTCAAAGAAAACACACGCCATATTAACGCGAGTGATTCAAAAATAGAGACCCTTGGCAGCGTTCGTGGAACACAACTGTACTGCTGATAAGCACTTATCAGCCAACTTTAAACGGATCGTGTATTTTTCCATTGCTCAACTCAATGCTGAAAGCCTTTGAAACATAAACAATAATTAAAAAAATACAACACAACTTTTATATAAAATCATGTCAATCAAAAGTCTGAGGAGGTTTTAGAGTGGGTACTTTTATGAAAAAGGCATGCATCCTTTCTTAGGAACCACTTAACGAAGAAAGCTTATTATCGATTCTTTCTAATTTTAAACACTTTATTAAATATTCAGACATACTTATTGAGCGTTCCAATGGGTTTACGCTGGCAGTTTAATTCATGAGAGTTGAGAGAAGTTCTTTATAAATCGGTTACTTTGAAATCCTAATAAAATGGTTGACTCCTTTTTTTGCACAAACCTTTTCATAATGGCAAGTACACGTAATTCGATCAGAATCCTTTTTTGGGATGCAGGTGTTAAGCGATACTATTTTAGGCTCGTATCGGCTTTGTCTAATAGTTGTACGACTGTGGGAAATGCGTATTTTCGCGAGAGTGCTAGTCTCACAAGAATGCTCGATAAGTGTCGGGTTGCGACGCAGGCGCCGACAAAGCCCGCCGGCGGCACCTTTGAAGTGCCGAATTCAATTAATTGCCTTATTTGCGGCTCTCTACGCTCATTGTAGGAATCCCAGCAAAAACAAATATTTGCCGAGTGTTCATTATCCGTTATTAGGTAGAGTTTTAATTGTCCGCCCTTTAATCTCGAGATTGCGCCCGCCATGTGAATCTGGCTCGATGCTGCAACTCTATTAGATGTGATCCGGTTTTCTCCTAGTCACCCCTTTTCACACAGTTAATGAAGTTTTGCCCGGTACGACTGAGATTTTCGCGGTAATTGTTTCCACTCTACTGGCTTTATTTCGAATGCCATTGGTGTCATTGCTGTTTGTCTGTTGAATGTAAGTACTATGTTGAACCATTTCTTACTAGAAGAAATAGTGTAGGCACTATTAACGTTAAGGTTATTTATTACCTATAGGCACATATACACACATCAAAAAAAGTTTGTGATCACTTTATATTAAAAAAAATCTTATTAATATTTTTCTTTATTGAAACTGTATCAAACAATTTATTTGTCGTATGTTTTCTTAAAAAACAATATTATAATAGCAATGATATCATTAACCGTTACCAAAAAAAGACTTAGATTTTTCAAAGTGCTCGCATTTTTTTCTGTACCAACATACGACAAGCATTTTGAGTTTGCTCCCTCTCCTCCCGTCGCAGCGTGATGTTTTTTGTTATACCTTAAAATTTCCGCGATAAATTAACTATTCAACGATTTTTTTTAATTAGTCTTGTAGATCCTGGGATTAACGTGTTTAAACAAATTCTGCTCAGCTTTATAATATTAGTATAGATAAGGTAAACTTATGTGATAATGTCGACAAACGATTGAGCTAGTTCAAATTTTTTAACATTATTGAATTACACATTATAGATGCATGAGATCAAAAAATATATATTTCGAAATACTCTACAGATTCCCTGTCCCCAAAACATCACCGCGTCCACAAGCTCAGTAGCCAGTGGCTGAATCCTTCGATAAGCTATCAAAGCGTGGGCGGCGGACGGCGTGGGCGCGTCCTTCGCACACTGCCCCTGCCCGCCCGCCCTCGCGGTCACTGCGCACGATACGCATTCGCTTTTCAAATCATTTTTTTTTATTGATGGCCAGTCTGCTGGGTGAAAAACCATTGACAATTTGAATTTAACAAGGTAAAGTTTTTTTTTTTATAGAGACAAGTCATACATAGTCATGGTTTAAACTCGTTCTAGAAAATAGGTATAGTGATTTGTACAATAATTTTGATTCGAAAACCTAGACCACATGCAATACCACCGCCCGATACCAAAATGATTTTAATTATAGAAATGTATTTACTTACTTATCAATATTATTATATTTTGATGTTTATTTCGTGGTTAGCTCAGCGGTATTAAATTATTATTGCAATGATTTTACTTAAAATGTTGAATATGTATGTATAATATTAATAAAAACATTTACTTATGCCACATCATCTATTGCCAATGATACCAAAGTTGTATGGGACTTCTAACGATTGTAGATAAAGAAAATTGTATAGGTACAATGCTTTGTTTTATGTAACGCCTATCGGCCATATACTTACATATAAAATATTATCTCCTTGCGGCGCTGTCAGGTTTGAAACGGGTCATCTCGTACTTATCGTCACACAGATTGACATGTTTGTTTACATTGTAAGTACATTGCGTTAAGGCACAAAACACTAAAGCGGGCTTTTGTTTGCCAGGCATCGTCATTATCTTATCTTTTGCGTACTGCGAATATTTAATTTTAAATATACATTCATATTTAAAAACTGTTCGCAGAATTGATAACGCTTAAATTGTTTGAAACGCTATTAGATATATCTAGGTAATTTGCTTTAATATTTACAAGGAATAAGCCAGAACAGCGGAACAAGTAAAAGCAAACGAAGACGTCAAAATCATGTGTTCCCAGAAATCGTTCCAATTTTAAACAAATCTCGCTCGCACCATCTCATCACATGACGGAGGACGGGGAAATAAATAATTGGCAGCGGAAGTGACGTCCCGAGCGCGCTCCAATTTACCACGACCCACTACACGCCGAGCGCCACACTTATGAAAAAACAACGAATTTATTCTTCAGCGGGCAGAAAACTAATAACAGTGAACTAATGTCAACTCGCAACATAATACCGAATCCTTAAATCGCAGGAAATAAAAATTACACATTATCCCCTGGCTAATAGAACATTCAAATTCAAATCACTGTTTATAATCGACAGGACCGGATGTTTCACCATTTAATTAGTGCAAAGGTTAGGTGTGCAACAAAAACTGCTTTTTCGTCAATCTATACCCGGTATAATTACAGTGCCTCTGGTTATTTACGTCGTCGCTTTGACAGTTCTGGATGAAGTACTCCCGAGTCGTTGTACAGATTTATGGTCTGTTTTCAGTGTTTTTATCTAAAAAAGATTGTTTATCTGGCACTTCCGTCGCCTGCCGCGGCCGATACGCCGCTAACGCTTTATTGTTTACACTTAATGTAATTCAAAGCAGGGAATTCCTCGGTAAATTGTATTTTTAAACGAACAGAGCGAGTGAGTCGGGTTTACTTCGTGAATATCGATCGCTTCGGCTTTATTTCAAGATTGCGTTTTTGCGATCGATATTACGAGGATGCCATATGTAATGAGGGTTTCAGTCGGCGACTGCTTTAGGTGCGGCCTAGTATTTAAATGTTAAGATTCGTTGATTCTCAGTATTGTTCACTGGTTTTCTTTTCCATGGCACACCTACCCACATTAAACAAATTCACTTATATCGTCATTAAATGAAGTTATTATATTGCAGAAATTTTGCTTTTAGTATAAATAGATCTGCATGTATTTCGCAATGCTAGAAGACGATATCTTTTCCAATAACCTATAAATTGGATTGCCACCGTCATTACAGTTGCGATTAGACGTCAATAGGATGGGAGATTGTCGCACAGACAATATCCCGCGTGTTTGTTTCCCGCGCAATCGTTCGAATATGGAAAACTCATTTCCCATTTCCCGGCGCGCGCTAATCGCGTTCCGCGGAGAGCGCACTGTTCCACTGGGTTGCGACTGCTTTGTAATTATGTGCCTTTTAATTTATGAGTAGATCTATATATTTTTGTAAACATACGGTTATTTTTAATTAATTATTTATTAAAATAATCAGAAACATGCAAGATCAACTTTTTCCATGTCCATTTTATTGGACATCAAATCACATACATTGCTCTCATCCCAAAGTAAGTAGCCAATGCACATGTGTTTTGGAAATCAGACACAACTGTGGTACCACAATACCCAGACTCGAGGCAATATAGACAATTACAATTTCTACATTGACCCGACCGGGAGTCGAACCCGAAACCTCGGAGCGGCGTCGCCTTGAAACCCAGCATGCATAAAAAAGTCATTAAAGTCATTTATTTATGCAAATAGGCCCTCTGGGGGCACTTTTACACGTCCCAATATAAACCCTACCACAGCTTCGGGACAATTGTGGGCTAGTGCTGAGAAGAAGCTGCGCAACAAACTCAGTCACTATTGTCAATGCCTCTTTTCAAAAGGTTTACAATGTTTGTAGTGATCATGCAAGTCCATACATTATTATCATTTAAATAATCATCTACTTTATAATACCCTTTCGTCATAAGGGTTTCTTTAATAACAGTTTTAAATTTATTAACCGGTAAGTTAATAATGTGTTCTGGTAGTTTATTGAAAAATTTTATACCTTTCCCCATGAAAGAGTTACCAACCTTTCGAAGCCTAAATTGTGGAATAGCAAGCTTATCCTTATTTCTAGTATTATATTTGTGTATGTCACTATTTTTCGTGAATAAATGAAAATTTTTCCGTACATACATTAAATTTTCGTAAATATACTGAGAGGCTAGAGTTAATATTCTAATTTTTTTAAACACCTCTCGTAAGGAATCTTGAGGTTTAAGATTATAAATAGCTCGCACGGCTCTTTTTTGTAACACAAAAATTGTCTCTACATCAGCAGCCGCGCCCCACAGTAAAATGCCGTAGGACATCAAGCTATGGAAATAACTAAAATAAACTAACCTAGCTGTTTCTACATCAGTCAAACGTCTTATCTTCCTTACAGCAAAAGCAGCTGAGCTTAGTCTCCCTGACAAGGCCTCTATATGAGGACCCCATTGTAGTTTGGAGTCTAAAGTGATTCCCAAGAATGTTGTGGAATCAATAGTATCAAGCGGTTTGTCTTTTATCTTAACCTGAGTTGATGCCTGTCGGACATTAGGCATTGTAAACTTTACACATTTAGTTTTACTTCCATTCAGAAGAAGATTGTTAACAGTAAACCAATGTAATACTTGCGAAAGAGTATTATTTACATCGTCAAAATTTCCTTCACCTCTTGGAATTTTAAATATAAGTGAAGTATCATCTGCAAACAAAACTATATCACAAAGATTCCCCACAAAATGCGGGAGGTCATTTATATATATTAAAAATAAAAGAGGTCCTAATATAGATCCTTGGGGCACACCCATTGTTAGAGGTGCTCCAGAAGACTTAGTTCCGTTTATACATACTTTTTGCATTCTACCTGAAAGATATGAATTAATTAAATTTAACGAGTTCAATGATGCCCCATAGTGACATATTTTTTTAAGTAATGTTTCATGATCCACACAATCAAACGCTTTCGATAGATCACAGAAAATCCCTAAAGCATCATGCCTATTATCATAAGCATCAAATATATGTGTTAAAAGAGCAACTCCTGCATCCGTGGTGCTTCTTCCTTTAGTAAAACCGAATTGTTTGTTATGTAATAACTTGTTCGATGAAAAGTGTGCTAAAATTTGATTGAATATAATCTTTTCATATATTTTACTCAAGACTGGCAGAATCGATATTGGCCGGAAGTTTGAGGGGTCACTTTTGTCACCCGCTTTGAAAAGCGGTATTATTTTACTAATCTTCATTAAACAAGGAAACTGGCCGTCATCAATACACTTGTTAAAAATTAATGCTAGTTGAGGGGCTATTATGTTAATAATTGACTTAATAATATGCACAGATAGTCCCCAAAGATCCTCCGTTTTTTTCATATTTAACTCTCGAAATGTTTTTATTATTACTTCAGGTCCTACATGCCTAAAGTGCAGTTGAGAATTACATTCACTGACATTAAGTTTTAGAATAGATTCGGCTATTACTGAAGAAGAAGCAAGTTCTTTCGTTGTTGTTGGTGCAACATGTGAAAAAAACGATTCAAAAGCAGTTGCAACCTCTAAATTTGAATTTATTGTTTTATCATTGATTTTTAATGCAAATTTACCATCTCTCAATTTATTTTTACAAGTTTCTTTATTTATGATGCTCCATGTAGCTTTTGCTTTATTTTTGGAGCTAGAGACTATTCTACGAAGGTAATGGGATTTTGCTGTAGCACAAACTTTTTTAAATATTTTTGAATAATTTCTAACGTATTCAATAAAGTTTTGGTCTTGAGAGTTTTCTCGTAGACTATATAATTCATATAATTTAATCCTACTTTTATGAATTCCCGGCGTGGCCCAATTATTAAATTGACATTGGACCTTATTTGATTTAGTCTTTTTTATGGGAAATATTTCATTAAATTCGTTTTTAATTAAGTTAAAAAGGTCTTCATATTGTTTATCTACACTATCACTAGTATTTTGTTTCACTGAATATAGCCACTACACCACGAAGGTCGTAATTTTTTGGTGACACAAGTAGAATAATCTTCTAAATTTACATTATTAATTAATTATTAGATAAAATTATTGACGTATCATATCATTGACATGCCCAGTGGGCTCGGTCTGTGACCCGTCACATAACCGCATAATCAAATAATTCCGAATGCATAAGCATAGAACATAACTTGACGCAGCGCCCACAAAAAATCGGCGTCATCTTCCGACGCGTCGAAATCGCTTCCTCCGGTAGACAATGGCCCTCTATATCCGGTAGCACACGTGCTCAGGTACCTATTATCCCGAGGTACCTCGTCCCGGGTCACAAAACTCACAAAGAACCCACCCCGCTGTAATTTGACCCGGTTTCGGCGCGACCCGCCCCTCAGATCGGGCTCGTGCCCTCCCACCGTATCCAAGACTAGAAAACGATATTCGAAGGCATCTGTACCAATAAAAGATAAGGGCCATTGTCAACATCCTGCTTCCAGAAATTGCCAAATCGTTCGATAGTCATTTGTCATAGAATATGTCACTCGTCTTTGTTAAATCCAACTTAAAAAATACGTTTCTCATCATCCTTGCAATCTTAAATCGCAGATTACGATTTCAGAAACATTAATATTATATTCAGATTTTTTATTAGATAGACCACAAAGGCATTTGGTGGGTGGCCTCTTTTTGCAATTGAAAAATAGTGTTGTTCCTGAATAATCGAAAATTTCAATTTCATTCAATTGTTGTTTATAATCGATAATTAAATATTCAAATAAAAACTGTTTATAAAAATCATGAATCCTACACAAATTATCATTATTTCTAATAATTAATTTATTGAAAGAATTAAAAAGTTTAAACAGGATAATTCATACAAGATTTTCGCTATTTCAAGAGAAAACTAGCTTTTTTACTCTATACAAGAACTGTTTTATGTATTAATAACTTTATGTAACGTTTTACATGTATAATTAATTATAATTAGTAAAATCACAATTATGAAAATTCATTTCACAAGTTCAATTAATCGCGTACAATTGAAATGTCACAACACTATTAGTTGCAACATTAAAAAATAAAAATTTCGATTGAAACTGTCATTCTGGTCTATCAAATTAAAAATCAGAGTATAATTAACTACACACCATCGTGTGCTATTTATGTAGGAAAAGTAAACGCATCGCCTACTTATCGTCAGTCTTTTGTTTAATTCAAGATGGAGACGTCATTATATACATTTTAACAGCGCTCATGGGCTATTCTAAATTTAAATTCAAGTTGTTTCCAAGTCTCGTCGCGGTCACTATCAAACAATGGGAATCAACGTCAAGGTCGCGCATGCGTCAGTATTATTATTGTAATTACCATGTACGTTGTAACGCGGGTCTGTAGCGTGCGGAATTGTTCCCAAGATAAAAATCTAATGGAAGTATACTAACCTCATTAAACTTTACCTCTTTGGAATGAAAGTGCTGAGACATAACAACCTCAGTTAGCAAATTATGCGAATGAATATACCGGTAGCAGGGCCTACTACATGGTCAATTAAATCTCTTCGACGAAGTCAGGACAATTTGGATCGAACTTCACTTAAGGTAAGTTCGTTTGATCATCCAAATATCAGATACAACCATTTCAATTTTAGTTTTTGTTACCACAAGGCTCTGAATCGGGTGACGAATATTTCAATTTGAAGTAAAAACTAAAATCCAAGGTTTTGATTCATTAAAACTCGATAAGCATTACACAGTCTGACATTGCTATTACCTAGTTCATCATACTTAGCAATTTAATCCCAAGTAATGATTAGTTTTTTATTGCACAATTGAAAACAATACCCAAATGCGGTAAGCATTTGAAACTTGCATGTAATTTTATCATGAAAGCGCCACAAAGATTCGAATTTCTAATATTTTATACTAAGATTATAAATTATAATTAAAACAGCAGTTAATAATTTATTTATTGGTATTAACTATACGTTTAGAACATGGGTGAGCAAACAAGCACAAGGTGAGCTGCTTATTTTACAATATTCTTGGAACATTAAGTTGGTACTATACCGGTCTTTCCTTGATTGTTAAGGGTCAATAATTCATAATTTGAAGAAATCACTAATTTTCATTACGAAAATCTTGTGTAAATCCCGTGTGTATCAAAGCCAGATTCATTGCAAATTGTTCTTATTATAATAGCGTTATCAAATTATAACCTGATGACTGGAAACTGAATATTGTAAAAATAAAAATCATCATCAAATTAATGCTGAACGTTCTAAGAATGTCGCAACGCTGTGGCGCCGTCACCCGGCCCAGTGGCTAAGTAGGAAGCGCGATAAATTACAAAGAGTATTGTTGCCGCTAAAAGAAAAACCATGTATCGCCAGCTCAACCGTGTAATTCGTTCGACTCTTTTTTTACGTACCGAAAACTTGTATTTTTATCCCTAAATTCACACTCCACGATCATATACTTCTTCTACATTAGTAAACATTTGTTCCTCGAACTTTATTTTCCTTAAGTGATAAGTAACGGGAAAATGAAGTGGAGAAAAAAAAATTACGTATTTTGCCTACAGCGCATTGTTTTGATGTAATCGTACTTAATTAGGAAACGTATTCGTAACCAGATTTATTTACCTTCAGATAATTTAAAAAAGACAGGTAAGGGTTCAAATTTTACAGTAAATCCTCAAAAAAATTCGTTTAAGACAATGTAGAGCTATGTTTTTATAGTAAAAATAAAATAAGTGTCACATGTTTTTTTTAAACTACAATATTAAGCAGTAGGCCAATCGTTCGACGTCCGTGCTAATTTTCATGATATCCATCGGGGGGGTTAGCAAAAAATCAACGGTCGTGCAACAGTTGGCCGTGCAGCAGGTGGCGCGACAGGTCGCGTAGCAGCTCGGCTCCGTTCGGAACCGTTCGGCAAACTTCGGCGCGTATTTTCCACGGCCGCCCTCTCGGTCCGCCCGAAAGCTCAGTCTGCTGTTAGGCGCGTACCGACTTGGTGCTACGATTGCGCTAACGTTAAGCTCCGTAATCTACGCTCACATTATTGCGTCGCGAATATTTCTCCGTTCCGTTCGATTGCGCACATTACAAATTCGAACTTATTTTTATTTAATTATTTTGATTCAGAAAAAATAAATTTGTTGTATTTTATATATTTTTCGAATCAGCTGTATTGTGCAATGAGGTGTTAAGTGCGGGTGCTGTGGTGCGGGCCCGGCGGTCGGTCCGCCATGCTGCTGGTCGAGGCGCCGCGCGAAGCCGCCGTGCCTCCGTGCGCGGCGCCCTTGGACCTCCCGATGTCCACTATTACAAAGCTAAACTTCACGGACTACAGTGCTAAAGTGAAGTACTCAGAAGCGCCGGCGGAACAAAGGGACTCTAGGCTCAACTATGAGCAAGCGCTCGCGAGTGTAGCGCGTTTGAATTTCGAACAATCAGTGTCGAGTACGGGCAAACTGCACTATGACCAGAATCGGCTCGCGTTCGATCCTTCCATGGACAACATGTGCGACACATCCTACATTTTACCTACAGGTAAACAATACTCAAATATTACAGTACTCAAATAATTACTATTTTTTATAAGATTTTTATATTTTCACAGCTGACTTTATTTGTGTACTTTTCAAATTAAACTTTCATATCTTCTTTCTTGTTTAGTATGCTGATTTAATAATACATCTATAGTGTTTATTGCTTAAGTATTATTTTATTTATACGTAATTAAAAAAATACATAATTAATTAAGTAGGTTAAATATTAACTATTGAAATTAAATATGACAGTGCAGTAATCTGAAAAAAGTAAACGTATTTATTACAAAAAATATTTTATGTTAAGTATTTAATTACTTTTATTATTATTTGGCAAACGTTATGTTGTATACAAAAATAAATGCACAAACATAAAACTATTTACTAATATAAAAAAAGAAAAACTACCGTCGCTAAAAAGCTTTGACAATCGCATATCTCAACTTAAAAGAACATCCGCAGATACCTGCTGTCGTTCGAACGCTGCGTGAATAAAAAAGCACTTGTAATAAATAAGCTCTGGTTCATTCAGAACTCTCGAGCTTCGGCCGGAAGCACTTTCGCCCGCCATGTTGGATCCGGCGCGGGCGCACCTCGCCACTTCCGCCGTGACGCGCACGTACAGCTTTGCAGTATTGTCACACACTACATTTGCATGTTAGATTACGTGGAAACCATTCAGATTCATATGTCCATTCATGTTATGTTCTGCAAAAATGAGACGTCTAATTTGAGGGAGTTATAACCAAGATTTCAGTCAAATAAAATTCATGACTTGTTTATTGATCTCAAACGCATGTTGAAAAGTAAAACTTGTTTTTCTGGCAAAAGCGTTAATTTGACAGTAATTCAAATTCCAAAATAATCTGGAAAATCATTAAGTTAGACTAAAATGTTGGTTACAGAGTTTAGGATATAAAATAGTTTATTATTTACTTTGATCTACTCGTAATGAAGTGGCAGTGGGCCTTTTTTTAAACTTAAATTACTGTCAAAAGTGACTAATTAGCGCAACCACAGTTACATGTAAAAATTGCTTATCCAAAATCATAAAACAAATCACGTATCGTCGACATGAATATTCATTGAATCGAGTCAGATATAATCGATGTTGACTCGTATCTGCTGGTCGATGGTGGAGTTGGCGAATGAAATGGTGACCATGGTCTGTAGTCTATAGGTAACGGTGCGGTTCGCTGACCCCCGATAATCGCTTCCTTCCTTTTGTGGCGCCGCAAATCTCGGTGCTAACGTGATCGCAATCACAACTAAAACTAAAGTTATAAAATAAAAACTATTTAGCCATCATCAGTATGAGACAAGCGAAGCTCCTAACTATTTATACTATTATTTTAGGAGTCATTGTTTGAAGATCGTAAAATAAAAATATGTATAACAAAACGCGAACTCCGTTTCATTATTATGACGAAGTTTTTTCCTGCTGTGTGATAAAAGCATATCTGGAACATACTTCCTTGAAGTTATTTTTAGAACATGTACGTTCGTGTATTTAATTTAAGTAAGTTTGTGTTTTCTATATAAATGCAAATTATTATTAAAAATGAAGATATGTTAATGTTATGCTGAAAGTACAATAATATTATAATTCATAAAGCTGTATGAATTGCTAATTCAATATCCTGTCATTGAAATGTTCAAGATTGATTTATCTGGAGTGTTGATAAAACAGGTATAGACATGAAATAAATCATACTTTCTATAAATTGAATGTAGCTTTGAATTTTCTTTAATGGTTAAAATAAATAAGAACTCGTATTAGAAGTATTATACCTATCTCACGACTTCCATTTGTACTCCCTTTTTAAAGTTCATTGTTTTATTTCCCAAGTTTAGAAAAAAAACATTCGATAGAGCAGTATTAGGTTTGAAAGGATTTATATTATTAAAGCCAAATACAGAATCAAGCTAAAAATGGCAAGCGAATAACAAATGAACATATTTTCCTCTCGTTAACCTTTATTAATTAGCCGATCGATTAGTATGCAGCCGCTAAGGTGTAAACTAGCGTGTTAGACGCACCTGTCTAACGCAGATGCGAGCATGCGACCTGCGCCCGCGCCGGACTTATGGACAGGTCACAAATGTCATTTAAACAAAATATGTATTAATGCCCAGCTGATAATTTAAATGTAGCAATAAATAACTAACATACAATATAACCTAATAAGTGCCCATTTCATAACTAACATTTTTATGACATGAAATTTAAAAAAAAAAACAATCATCCAATCAATATTGAACACACAAACAGAAAAAAAATACAATTGCACAATGCGTTATTAGTAACTATGAAACCAGATATCCATGAATATAATTTCCATCAATGAACAAAATTCCTATTGTCTCGGTTGTCTGTGGTACGTCACTATTGTCTATGGCGTCACGTCGCGCCGTTCATTCATAAATCCATATCCTGACTTCCGGCCGAGCCCAGCGTCTGGGCACCGTTCAAACTCTTTAATGAACCCGTTCCGAGAATTACACGAATCCACCTTAATCGACACTTATTACGAAGACCTAGGAACATTCAACTAGTCAAGTAGTTTAACCTTGATACCCTCCGTAATATTAGTTCATCTTGCAAATGACATGTTGGAAGGAAACTGTAATTTTGTCGTCAGAACTAGTAGGCAGAGTTTCTCAGCTAACTACGCTGACTTTTGATTTTTTTAAATTTCATTAATGAAATCATTGATGACGTGCCTTGATTAATAAAGTCGTTGAAAATGCAGAATCTTATTTTTGTTAGTGCCTAGCTATCTGGTTGCCTCCATCAAGTAGCTACTTCCCAACTTTTTTTAATAGCCCTCAAAGTAATTTCCAATAAAAAAATATATTTCTTCAAGCACAGTTCAAAGGCCGTAGACGGTACATGTGAGCCGGTGACAAAAGTTGTACAACAGTGACGTCAGAGACACGGATCGCCATTGATGCGCCCGCTTCCGCCGCGTAACGCCGGCACATCCTGTCTCGTTTTATGTCTCACTGCTTTTCCCGCCGTCTTTGCTCAGGTCGAGTCAAAGATCGGGTTGAAATAAAACATGTGTTGCGCATTAATGACCAAGCTGACGCATCAGAATTTCTTTTTGGGCTTTATAAAGGCCGCAGAATGCTATAAATCTAATCCAAGTAAATGAATGAAGTTAGGAACCTTTTTTCACGGAGTATATTTTCCAAGTAAATGCAACATGACTCTTTCTATAGGAAGCCATAGGCGTTAGGTCAAATTACTTTTGTAAGCGACATATTTAAAGGTTAATAAAGTTATTAAAATTATAAATTAATGGTAATCCCGCAGGTTAAGCTTTACCGCAATCGGATACTATAAGTCGAGGAAATCGCCTTTTAAACGGTTTATAAAGGTAATAATTTACCACAGGACTCGCCCGTCGTGTGCGTCAGGTGGTTGGAAAAAAAACCGGTACATGTAACATTATAGAGTAATAGAATCCCATAGTACATGTTCAATCCCCCATTAACATTTCAATAAGCAGAACTTTCAAGTGTTTTATTGATTATGATTTAGCTACGTTAGCCAAGTGCAGTGAGTTGTTACTAACACACATAGATAAGCTATGAGAAGCAAAAACTGATTAGCAAATACGACGAAAAGATTGTGACGTTTTTCTTGAAATTTGAATTTTGAATAATGAATCTGTAGTATGAGTTGATGTCTGTGTCGTCAATTCATGGGCCCAGCAGTGGGATGTTACAGGCTAACTTTACTATACGACTGCGCGTCTTATCGTCAAGCGTATGGTATAATTGGTTTTGTTTTTTTATTATACATTTAGCTCTAATTAGAATCAAGGTACAATCTTAAACTATTTTATCGTCAATTGTTTTATCGTAGATTGGAAATTAGTATACGGTGCAACTACACACAATCTTTTTTTTTTCTTTGACCATTTGAATCAAAGCTAGCTTCATTCTCTAGCCGATCGTATTTTGTTTTATCATTCATAGCCCGCACAAAGCTTGACTCTCCAGCCTTGCGATCTTCAATTGATTTATCAATGCGTCTAAAAAGCAGTGCATTTATCAGTTGCAAATTTCTAAATCACTCGACAGCTTAGGTTAATGATGACGTCGTGAAATCGTCAATTGTTTTATTCCCTTTTTCTTTATAAAAAGCAGTGCATCATTTTGGTATGAATTTCTAATCACCCGCCAGGAGTATGACGTGCGGGTCTCAACCGCGCCCTCGCGGCGCGTTTTTGTAACGAGCGCGCGTGCGCAGGTGGCGGCGCACCTGCTGCCTAACTCCGGCTGCTAGATTTACTATTTGTTGTCGTTATTATCGTGTGCACTGTTGTCGAGCCTAGGTTAGGTTGGCTGAGTGGCGTGTGAAACTAGCTTTGTTTCAAGTTACGTCATAGGTGTGGTATATTTTTCTTTTCATTCTGAGGCCTTAAAAAATTACATAATCCTGAAAAGCATTGAAAATAATAGGTACCTATAGGAAATGCTTTGGTTATTATTACCCAGATAGAATAGAATATAATTATTATTTATTTGACACACACGCCTAAAAATAAATTACATAATCATAAAAAATGAAATAAAAAGAAATAAAAAAAAAAAGTAAAGTTATAAAAAACAAAACAAAGCGCCCAAGTGTGCCAAAAAGGTAGTTATAAAAAACAAAACAAAGCGCCCAAGTGTGCCAAAAAGGTCTCCGCTCAGTATATATCGTGACAGCAGATTGTAAGCATGCCACGACACTGATTTCCAGCGGGAACCCCTGCTAGATGCTTAATGCTATCTTATGGTAATGAACGAACGTATAAGCTTTAGAGAAAATATCAGATTATGGTGTTTTGGATACGATCCGTCTCTTTATCCTCAAGCTTATCCAAACCCCAAGCTTAAACTTTTGGCTTTTGGTCAGCGACCAGGTTTGTGCACCGTAGGTTAAAAGGTACGTGTAAGAAAAATATGTTGTTTTATTGTAGTTTTGGTAAATCAGTAGGTACCATTAATAGTTAATCTACAAGCTAAAGCATTTCTGCTGCCAAACTTTGCACTGTCTAGTCATTAACAGATCTATGTTAGTCTAGACAAAGTATTAACAATGCTCCTGCGATTAGTCGAGTTACAAGCTTTTATTGCCTGCGCCTTAATCGTTTACGCCTCGACCCACCAACCGAGCACTTACGTAATCACTCCTTCGATAAAATTACATTTTATTGGTGGACTAGCCATTCGTCGCGACTTCGTTTGCGGCAATGTTAGAATAAAATCATGAAAGCGCTTTTACTGGGTGGGCTCGCTCCATTCTCTACTCTATCAAAGCCAACTCAGGTCTAATCTAAAGTCCATAGCAAACCCATTCGAATTAAAAAGAAAACCTTTTCGCCCCCTATGAGATAATAACTAAAATGGGTAAATATGTCCTAACACTGTTAAAATTTATTGGAATCAGTACAGTAATTTAGCCTAAAAAGGTGCATACATACCAGTAAGTTGTTACTACTACGTTTATAGAAGATATGAAAAGTAAAAATGTGTCGCAATTACGACGACAAGATTGTGACGTTTCCTTTCTCAAATGAAATTTTAATTTCGAATTATGAATCTGTAAATATTAGTATATGTTGTGCCGTCAATTCATAGATTACAAATTTCTTAATTTGTTCGTGGTGTCAGTTCCATACGCTAGTAATAGTAGTGCAATGATACACAATAAAGTATTTAGGTGTACCTAGGTTTCTAAAGTGGCATTCTCTAAGCAGATATTTTAATAGTCGTCGTTTACAATGTTAAATCTGAATAACATCTGCCGCGACAGTTTGATTATAAATTAACGCTAACATAATATTCGACCGGATATTATCATAGGCTAGAATTATTTTTGTAACTAAAAACTTTGAGCTCGATAATTTCTAAATAACACGTAGGAGTTTGCTACCTATAAATAAAAGCAGTACGTGCAAGTAATTATTTGACGTGGTGTAGAAAAATTTATTAGTAATAAATATCGATGTTTGGTTGGTATTGTTTATAGGTATAAAGTAAATGTTTGTTGGCATTTTCTTGGGAAAATAAAGAAAAAATATTACACAGGTCAACAGTTATTATTAGTTAAGCTACTTGATTATTGAAAACTCAATGATAAATGAATGACACTACTTTGAAAACTTACATAACTGAGTGCAAAGTGACAATTATAGGAGCACAACTCGTCGAAAGATGTTCCAATTTTGAATTTGATTTAAATGTTATTGGTGACAAGCATTTCCTCTTAAATTCACGATGCTATTTTTCACCAGTTTCCCGTTCTCTATGTCACTTTCTTGTCTCTCAGTGGACAAATTATTACTTGTCAAGAAATTGTTTTTTTTTTTTTCACGAAATAAAAGAACATTTTCAAATCGTGTCTCTCAATCTTTCGAAGAATTTTTAGAATTTTATGCTTAATGATAAGACTGACCATCCCAAGATATCAGACAATAAAAAAATAGTTTAATTGATTTAAGTCATTCTATTATTTTTATGCCAATTAATGCGGCCATATTATTTACATCAACAAAACGCTGCGGTCGTGAGACGACATCGGCTGTCACCCAGCGCTCACCTGCGCGGCAGCGCCCGACATTGCTTCTAATTTTAAAATTCATATTTCGACTTCCGTTCCGAAATGGGAATTGGCGCGATCTGATTCAAACTTTCAAGATTCGTGATGATCATTCGTTTTTTTTTTGGTTCAAGCAGACGACGATTACAAGTATCATTAATATCTGCCAGTAATTAAATTGATCTTGATGTTAACAGGTACAAAAGTTTTAATTAATGAAAAGTAACTTATACTGCTGTATGAATAGATAGTGTTTTATGTTACGTCTAATACGACTTCTGTGGTATAGGGCTAAGCACGCTGGGTTTCAAGGCGTCGCCGCTCCGAGATCCTGGGTTCATTTCCCGGTCGGGTTAATGTAGAAATCATAATTTTCTATATTGTCTCGGGTCTGGATGTTGTAGTACCAGAGTTGTATCTGATTTCCACATTCCACACGATTTCCACAAGTGCCTTTGCTACTTACTTTGTGATTAGAGCAATGTTTGTGATCGATGTCCAAACTATATAATTTATTTCTTTATAATAAATAGTGCACCATAATATCAATAAAATTATTGTTGACTACGGGTTTACTATTGAGTTATTTTTCCATGGCCCCTTTTATTTATTTTTATGCAAAAACGATAAGAAACGCATCCAGTTTGTCATCAGCGACGCCATATGGCAGGCTTAGCGCGTGCTCGTCCAAAAAAAGAACGTTGTCGCGACAAACGTTTTCGCGGGTCTCGAGTTTCGGCGGACATGTTGAAAAGTAAAAAAAAGTAAAAAGTCAGCCGCAGCTGCCGCGAGGTCTAAGGTTACTGTCGCATGTGGTCGCATGTGCCGCTGCACGAATTCTTGCACGTTATTAAAAATGATAAAGCGTTCCCGAGAAATGATTAATTCTGTATTGTTCGTTGTGGGCTAATGGTTCGAATGTGCGATGGCGATAAAAGCATATTTTTTATGTCATTGCATTAGATAACTAAATCTTTAAACGCCAAAATGTCTTATAATAAAATAAAAAAAAACTTATGATAAATAATGTTACTTCGATAACTCCTTCAAAAATCAGTTTTTCTTTGCTAGTCAAATATTGTAAACAATCATGACATTCCTTTTAAACGAAATGAAATTAAAACTCAGTATCAGCATAGGAAATTAATCTTTAAACACTGAGATCTTTTTAAATCAAAAATTATATTAGTTTTATTCCCTGATATTATTTTAAAAGGTATGAAAAGATTGTTTACAATATTGGACTAGCTAAGAAAAACGGACTTTACTATAGTTTTTGTTCTCAGCTTAGGATATCTTTGCTGATATCTACTACAAGTAATTAATGACTCGTTACGTTAGCTCTTAGCTACATTGTATATTTCTAGCTCTCGTAGTCTCGTAGTATATATACTCTATACTAATATTATAAAGCTGAAGAGTTTGTTTGTTTGTTTGAACGCGCTAATCTTAGGAACTTCTGGACCGAATTGAAAAAAAAATGTTGTGTTGGATAGCTTATTTATGTGGGGAGACTTTGGGCTATTATAGCACATCACGCTGCAACGGGAGGGCAGGGAGAAAACTCAAAACGCGCAGCCGAAGTCGCGGGCGACCGCATTGTCTTACTTAAGCGAATATGGTAAATGCTTATTGAATAATTCATCCGTGATGAATATTTTCGCGATAAAGCAAAGATATGGCCTCTTAATGACTGCTGGAGGTATCACTATTAACATTTGTGCAAATGATTTCAGGGCGATTGTGCAAAGCGTTCACGTTTCAATGCAATGACAGTTGTATATTAATTGATAATATTAATTTCAAGGGCTTGTTTTTCACTGCTTGTTTAGCCATAAATTAAAAATGACCATTCTGTGTTGTAACTTGTTTTCAAATATAAGTATTAGTGCATAGAGATGCTTAATTTAATGTTACAATAGATAAGCATTTTTACTTTTATAATAAGAAAGTAGTTTGTGAAATTCATACCACATGAACTAAAAGAAAAGTATCTGCCTTAAAAATAAGAAGGTTGGATGTTTTACCTACCAAAACTTACATTTTTTTTCAGTAGGTCAGTACAGAAATCATAATTTCTTAAACGTCAAATATTTTATTTTTAATCAAAGAGCATCCAGTAACAGCTGGGATCCAAATCTTGTTTTCCTCAACCTTTGTTTTGCATTTAAACATACGAATTAACTCGCCACAGACGTTAGAATCCGTCTTTAAGGGGAGAAATCATACTCGCAATCTCACAAAAACTTTTTCCAGAATAAAAAAATAATATAATAATAACCCTATCAAAAGATCATCCAGTAACAGCTGAATACCAATTATTTCAAATCCGAAAGCTCGTTTTCCTTAACCAAAATCGTAAATATGTACGAGTCTTACAATGCAAGGCTCCACAGAATCCATCTCCAAGTCCTCACTAAACACAAAGACCTCAGAAACCGTCTCAACAAAACCCTCACATCTTTTCATCCGTCTCTCCGTTCAGCGCCAATGGACTCGGTGCTCGGCGACCTTTCGACCCGCGGGCGGGGCGTGGCTTCGCCTCATTGGCCGCCCCGCCCCGCCCGCCCCACGCCCCGTCACAGATGAAACACGGCCACAGATTACGTAGCGTTTAGCGTTTCATCTTGGCGCGATATGCCGGTGTGAATGAGATGATTGAGGTTATAATATTGTGAACGAGAATGATTATTTTGATTTGGACCTGCACTATCACTGACGTCATGATTTGTTCTTGTTTCATTCATATGACTTTCAAATGGACCACATCTTGTCTACGACTCAGATGCAGTACTTAAGATTTTAAATCTAGTTTATTCAAAGATATATTAAACGTATTTAGTTAAAAATAAACTTAAAAAATATATCTGTCTATGCCACGTCTGGTAGAGTCTGGACACAAGAGCTAAATCATTTATATAAAAAATAACAATGACACTGAAAATATAACAGTTAATACAAATAACACGATTCCATCATCAACATGATACAAGATAAAATACGAGTAATAATTCAATTTACTGAATGTGACCATTAACTTAAGACATCAAAAGAACTTAAGACCATCAAACCAACTCATTTATTTTAATCAAACAATTATGTCACCCTTATCAAAATAACAAAACGGAAGCAATTCCTTCTCATCTAATTTACGTTGGAAGTGGTCTATCCTCTGTTTGAAACAAAGAACGCGTTTATTTTGAGTTCAACTTCAATCTTACAATACGCGGAGTGAGTCTGTCCCGGGCAAGGTCACAAGGTCACCTCCCGGGAGTATCTTTTTTTCTTTTTTGTCTTTCCACACGATTTATTACTCTTGTTTTTAGAAAAGTGTGGAATTGTAATTAGCCAGTTTCACTTCATTAAAATATTTCTATTTGTTTTAACGACGGCCGCGTGATTTGTTCGCGCTTTGTTGTTTATTTTCTGTTGTTTTACCCTCTTTTGTCACGCGCGGACGACATACTTAAAATGTCTTTATTAATTGGTTATTTTTGTGTAATTTAAATAGTTTTCATACCACATTAGATTTTTAAACAATGGATGTTACTAAGCTCAAATAAAAAAATGTGTTATACTTATATTCAGTTATCACTCAGCAATAGGTCAACCGATTTTAAGCAAGATCTAATGGACTAATTTTGCTTTTTATCATTACTTTACTTTACTTTATTTATACAACATTTACAACATTTGCTATGCATATGACACAAATTCAAGATTTTGACTCCATATACTTAAATCTTGATTAGAATAACCACAAAACATAACGTTTTATTTATTATTACACAAGTTAATGTTTGATTCTAACTAGTGCATCATTTTGATAAATACACAGATCACACTCCTTAGTTTACTATTTGTTACCTACCATATCATTTTAAATTTGAACAAATAGAATAATGTTTGCATAGGTTTATTCCATTTTGGCCAACGAACGCATTCGAACGCGCGTGACGTGTCACGGCGAACGGTCAGCCAGACAATAGCTGGCGATTACTGACCCCGCTCACACACACACACAACTAACTACACACTAACACAACACATATAGATTTATGCTTACACTGAGTCTGAGTTGAAATGATTTTGAAGACAATTTAATAATTCGTAGCAGCGTCTGGCACGTTGATGTCTTAACTAAGATAAGATTTGTTGTAATTGTTACTACGAAATGCTACGAGAAAGTCGTAGCACTGTGTTTCTATTAGATCGGGCAATTATTTTCTTTCTCTTTAGGAATAGAAATGTCGTTGTAATCATTGTTTAATAAATTACACTACAGTCCTAGTTCTGGGATGGAAAATAAAGAGTGTAAATTTGATAATGTGATTTAAAGTAGACATTTACCGTCTGCACCAGACTCAGACAATCGCCGCTTCTTAGACCTAGACGAGCATAAATTAGTGCTGTATTGTGGGTAGCTTTGAATCTTAAAATTATGTAAGTCCAAACAAATATAAACATGAGTTTAAAAGTAAGCGTGTTTTTCCAATACGTTCATTTTTCTAAAACCTAAAACTTTTTACCTCATACATACACAATTAACACGTTCATTTCAGACTTATTAATAAGATCTGTGATAACACGGTCATTTTGTACAATTTACTATGTAAGATCTGTATATAAACTTTTATGGAATGCTTCGAAAACTGCTGCGCAGCCAAAATCGGTTGATTTTGGCCCTAATTTTTTTTTAAATATGGAAATCTGTCGCAAAATGAACAAACCCGTAAATCAGATTCGAAATTCGAACAGCACGCAACATTGTCGATCCATGTGTGCGTGCGTCGCGGTGCGCAGAACAAAGGGCGAGCCGTGAACCGCGACCGTCGCGCTTCGGCGCCTGCGCAGCGCGCGGTCCTCCCGATTTGATTTTCAGACGAATTTTCCACTGACACTCGTGATGTGTATGTTGAAAATAGAATTTGTGTGAAAGGTTTAATTAAATGAATCATAATCAAATCTCATAATCATCAGTTATTAGTGTATTATGTAGTTCATTTTTATATGGCTTCGTGTACCCTTATTTATCATAAGATAAAGTGTTTGTTGCGGGATATTCTAATTTGACATAGGTAGGTAGGCAAGTATTAGGTGTTCTAACAATTAGGATAGTGTTTGTCGCGGGTTATCCAACTGTTTAACTTGATAATTATCTTTCGTCAAATATGTACTTCCTATCCAATGATGCCTGAGTGGCGTCCAAACAAAAGAACGATTGACTCAAATTGAATAAGACCGAACATTTGATAACTTTACTAGCGGACCCAGCGAACTTTGTTTCGCCCCCAGCCCCGTCCCAACGCAGTCCCGTCCCGCCGAGTCCCGTAATTTTAAAAGTTAAGCATTCCCAGCGAATTTTGTTTCACCCTTAAATTACTAAAATGGCTATAAAAAAATTGGGGTTGGTGATAAAACAGTAAAAATTTAGGGTTTTATGTATTTTAAATGTCACATTATAAAACAATAAAAACAAAAAATTCGTCAAAAAATTAAAAAATACATGTTTAAGGGTGAATAACCCTTATCACTTAGGGGTATGAAAAATAGATAGTAGCCGATTCTCAGACCTAGGGAATACGCATATGAAATTTGGTAAGAATCGGTAAGGCCGTTTCGGAGGAGTACGGGAACGAACAAATGACACGAGAATTTTATATATTAGATATGAAACCTGTATGCAGAGTGTAATAAAGAGTATCTATCGGCGACACTGATGTTTAATTGACTCACATTGGAGTTAATACGAGTAGCACACTTGCTCTCCTGCTGCTTGTCAAGTTCAGTAGCCAAAGTCCTAATTTCAACTCTGTTCTTTTCCAGGCGGGTACACAACAGGGGGTCCCCGCGAGACGTCAGCGTACGGCTACACGGAGGCGTCGACGGCGGGTGCGCCCGCGCCGGCGGCCTCCTCCCCGCTCGAGGAATACTACCAGCCGGAGTACCCCGCGCCCGCGCCCGCCCCCGCGCCCTCCTACCTCGAGGAATACTACCACCACCCGCACGCGCACACGCAGCCGCTGCTGCCGCACGAGCCCAAGTACCAGCCACACGCGTACTCCAAGCCTTACCCCAGAGGTGAGTGAACGATCATTTTAACACGTTGGTGGACTCCTACAACTCTGAAAAATAAAATATAAATAATAAATATCCTTTGGACATTCCCACACATCGCCATCTAGTCCCAAAGTAAGCTACTCGAAGCTTGTGTTATGGGTGCCAGACAACGGATATAATACTTAAATACTTTTTGAAAAAGCACGCTTGTAGCGACATCTATGATCAACCGCTGTCACTACATATCCTCGCAACACGCTGACTCGGCTCGACGCGACTAGATGGCGCTTTAGTCGAAGTATGGAGACTGGACCGCGACATTAAAGATTTAGAGCGGATTAACTACATATGAATAAACCAAGACGGTGAACATCGGACCTTGCTCCCCGGCCATAACACCCGGTCGGTAGGAAGCGCTTCCCTTTGCTTCCTAACCCTGTTGCGCCAAACGCTGGCAAGAGAAATATTACCTCCTAGTTAATATGCCATATTCAGTATGATTACATACAACAATACATGAATGACATTACCACTGATCACTCCATATGGCTTAGTTTAGAAATACTGCAGAGAAGGTACGGTCTTTTGTGCCTAATACAATGAAAATTGCTTGCACATACAACACACAAAACATGTATTGTCACTTTAAACAAAAGATGACGCGAGCTCCAAGAGATTTTGGCCGCGAGAAACAGCGAACGTGCTACTGGTATATGCATTTAGTACAGCTTTCTTCGTAATCACTTGAATACTAATAACGTCTCGGCTGCCCGAAAGAAATGTTCGGCATCTAAAAATAACAGCAATTAAGTGCAGACTGCGGCGATACCAATTAGCGGCTACCACGAGCAACGTGACTAAACAGACAGATGAAAGATCCAACTGTTGACGAGTTTGTCCCGAAACCCGATCCATCATTAATTTAGCACAGAGCGGTCCTTTCATTGTTGTTCGTCGCCAAGCTGCGGACTGTTACATTCATTTTCAACAATATGCTTTGACATATCTTACAAGACTGGTATATACGTAATATTTACTTTGAGCCGATAACGTTTGGTCGGTAGCTGGCAGTTCTAGGTCGTTTTATTATTGGAGATCTGTCAATCGAATCATTATTGGCAGATCTGTAACGACATAAGATTTGAAGACTAAAATCACCAAGGACTCAAGGTGCTTAAGTGTAGGTAAGTTTTATAAACTTCACCTCTGCATTATCGAGGTCAAGCTTCTTGATTGCACATTGATGGTTAAACAGTGTGTATCTAAAAAGAAATATCTTGCAATAACCAAATCTCTCTTTGCAGGAGCGGGCGGCAGGTATGGCGGCGAAGGCTACGCCGAGAGCTACGCGCCGGAGTACGGCGGCGCCTGCGCAGAATGGGCGGAGTGGCCGAGCGAGCAGCACGCGCTCATCCCGCAGGACAAACTCGCCTACCCAGCCTCCGGGCCCTGCTTCACCGGTGCGTACCCACACTGACTGTACAACACATAATTAAAGGGCTACGCGCCGGAGTACGGCGACGCCTGCGCAGAGTAGACGGAGTGCGTAGCATCGTCATCGAGATTTATAATGAACGACTGGATAAACTACATATTCTAAGACCTGACAATGTGGTTAAAAGAATAACTTCAGCAAGGGATATACTCGAGTGGATCAATCTCGTTATTAATAATTTATAACGATCTGATCTGATTGGTTGACGACTTCTGTGGTCGAGTGGCTAGCACGCTGGTTTCAAGCGTCGCCATCTCGTGAGGTACCGGGTTCGATTCCCCGTCGGGTCAATGTAGAAAATGATCTTTTCTGTATTGTCTCGGGTCTGGGTGTTGTGTTGTGGTACCACCGTTGTGTCTGATTTACATAACACAAGTACATTGGCTACTTAGGGATCAGAGCAATGTATGCGATTGGTATCCAATATTTATTATTTTATTATAAACTACCTTCTTTTTATACGTTTCACACTACACGACTTAAAGTTGACCATCTGAAACTCATCCTGAGTATAAAGTGTGTTGTATATCGTAAAGCAACTGTAGATTACTGGCGCAGGTTCAGGCCCCATCCAGCTGTGGCAGTTTCTGCTGGAGCTGCTGACCGACAAGAGCTGCCAGGGGTTCATCTCGTGGACAGGGGACGGGTGGGAGTTCAAACTCACCGACCCCGATGAGGTGTGTGCCGTTTGCTTACTTTTACTATGAACGTCGTTTTATCAAAGCACCCATTTAGCGAAACTGTTCGTTGCGCAGTTATTAGAAGCTGTAGTCCTGTTACTTTATGGTGTAAAATAATAGTATATACGTAAATACGTAATACGTAAGATAAATATCCTATATATTGTTTTTTAACGTATTCTTTGTTTGAATTCGAAACATTAACTGCCATAACGCATATCTATGGTATAAACTAAACAGAAGTCAAGATATGCATAATGAATCAACCTATTCATCAGATAATTATGATGATACATATTTATTCCAGCATGCCCATTCCTAATGTTATCTACTAGTGGTCCCCACCTATCCATTAGCTAAATATAAAAGATTTAACCCACCGACAGTTTTAGCACACAGGGCATCACTAACTAATACTAAGTTTTTTATTCTAATAATAGTTTCATAGAGATGATTGAATATTTTGTACAAAAAAATATGTAAACTCCAGGTGGCGCGGCGCTGGGGCATCCGCAAAAACAAGCCGAAGATGAACTATGAGAAACTATCGCGTGGGCTACGCTACTACTACGACAAGAACATCATCCACAAGACTGCCGGCAAGCGCTACGTCTACCGCTTCGTCTGCGACCTGCAGAGCTTGCTTGGGTAAGAACTACTCGTAGTAAAAAAGTTTAGTTAGCCTAAAAACATCTAACACAAAACATTAGAAAGAGTTTTAAGAGACCGCTAAATTGTACTACGAGCGAATAAATAAGATGCTAGCCTGTGTAATGAAGTAAGCAATAAAGTATTTTTATTATTATTATGTTGTGTCTTTTCCATTCTTGGGACCATGAGGTCCCGGACCTTTGGAAGGCGTACATGGGGCTGAAGCCAACCTTTAGACAACATTAATCTAAAAGCTGTGTGACACTATTAGTCACTGCTGCAAAGGGCTCGCCAAAAGTAAAATGAGGTCGTATGAACCATACTCCACGTGGGCTCAGTGCGGATTGGTGGAGAGGTTTTGCAAGGCTTAGGCGACCAACCTTGCAGTCAGATTTTATCGGTATATACGGTCGGTTGTGATATGCGTCCGTGTGTCGCCCGTAGTGGAAAAATAATTGGAATATTACCTAATTGAGTTGAGCTAATCAAAATTTCATTTATGAAATAGTATAGTTTTGACAATTAATAAAAGTGGTGTCATCAACTAACCTGTGCAGTGAGATTATTTTTTCTGCATTTTTAGAGTACAAATCTTACAATAGCACGCTTTCAAAATATTGCTAATCAGGCCTAACGAGTATTTAAATCCGGTCACAGTATTTATTTCCTCCTATAATAATTTATAAATTGATTTCTGTACAACATTCATTAAATTAATAAATCTTATCGTACGTATAGGCACGAGATTTCTGTTTAAGCTACCTAACTGACTTACGTTAGCCTGCTAATAGGTTTGTCACCTAAGTAGAAATAAACAAAGAATGTTTGATTGAAAATGAAAATTACCGGCTTTTTTTTCTAAAATTATGATAATTGTTTATATCATTTTAAATTAAATGTAATTTCGAATGAGAATAAAGGTCTTTAAACGTAACTGAAGTGCAATGAATTAACCTATTTTATAAATTAAAGTCAATAAACTAAAACATTATTTACATGAGCAAACATCTTAGCTTTAGTTCCAACCTTGTGGTTTATAAAAGCTATGTTTAACGATTTTAAAAATCTGAGAAACAGTCTACGGTAGACTTTAAGAGTAGTGTCACGACTCACGAGTGAATAAGAAGATATCTCTGTCTTTAGTACCTACTTCAGATCAAGATTTAATTTTATCTATTTTTTGTTTCTAGAATATCACCAGAGCAGCTGCATGCGATGTACGAACCCAAAATGGAGAAGAAAGACGACGACTGAGCCGGGCGCGCGGCGGCCACCCATCCTCACTCGCAACACATACGATGTACTTCGATCAGTTTTAATCTCTCTCATACATCCAACACTTCTCATAAATAGGTCACGTCGAACTCTCGACAAGCTATTTAAGTTTCCTTGGAAATTGATTTACAAAAACTATTTTATCAAATCAAGTTGTCGACCGCTTTCGATCACACCCTGTATCGTGTATCTGATGATAAAGACCGGACTTTATTATAAACGTTATCAAAGATGGTACATAGCTAAACCAGAATTATTATAATTAAGAATCACGATAATTATATGCCATACACGAATCGTTTAGATTTATCTAAAGTAAACTGAATCTTCGTATCCTTGTACCATAATCTGGCAGTTAGTTGCGTTTGAAAATATTGTGTCAACTACAACAGGTTTTGTAGCTTCGATTGTATGAAAACTTTCAACTGTTAATGTCGGATTTGATCTCATACACAACCACCAGTGGATTTTATAAATACTTATTAACTACTAACCCATTCTCAAGGTTCCATTTCATGAAGGGACTGCCACGCGAGCGATGAAACGTAACAACATCTGTTTGGCAAGCGCCAAAAGTGTTGCTTATCCGGTGGTCACTACTAGAACGCCTAATTATTGGTATGCGATAGTGCTCGCGTGCTAGCCGTTTCACAACACAATTATTATTATACTAAGTACCAATCAGAATAACCAACGGTGCCTTAAATTTGCTGTTATTGTTTGGTTTCGCAGAAAACAATTCATTTATCATTGTTCTAATGTAGTAAGCGCCAGTATTAAAAGGCACTACATATATTAAATGATATTACATGTAACGAAACGTAGTCAAGTGCCGCAATGGTACGACAATTTTGGTATCTACCCTCTGAAATTAAAAGTCAACTGTCAAAACTAAAAACTAGTGCTAAATAAAATAGAAAATTTCGGCTATAATTTTAACGAAAACTGTAAATATAAGTTAATTTTGTTACTTTATAAAGAATAATTAGGTATTATATTATAATAGGTAATAAGTGTTGTATGTTTGATTCGCAAATTGTTGCAATATGCGCGTTAAATTAATGCATAGATAGAATGATGACAGAAAAAGAACGATTTCTAAATATTTAATACCCAAAGTCCAAAGATTGTTTAATCTAAAAATTCCCACCAATTGGTAAATATAATGTTAAATTACCAAAGGGGACCTCTCATCTGTCTTTATTCCAAATTTACATTTTCCTCGTATATTTGCATTGACTTCAACACGGCATCGTCGATGCCATCTTACAGATTAAAGTTCAACTTCAATTAAGCAAATAAAAATGTTAAGCAACACCGGGTGACGACACTTGTCGCTGATCTCGTGGTAAGGGATTGTATGTCTTACTAGTTATGAAATTAATTAGTTGTATTATTTTCAATTTTTGTAGATCCTAGCATACACCGAAGATATTTCGATAAGTTTTATTTTGTAAAGGTATCTTTCCTCCATCAATATCATACTCTTTTTATTATCATTTCAAGTGCAATTCGGTCGGTGGTTAGTTTTTTTTTTGTATTTTTCGTACAAGGTGCTGTATTCTTAACATTTTTGTGAATTCAAAATTTACTTATGAAAATAACAATGTCTTCCCCGTCTTATCAATTAGGTATTAAATAAATGTATTACTTACTCCATGAATGCGTAAGTTTGTAAGAATGGTTGAGTCGCAGTTACAATACCTGTCTTTCAGTCCTAATGTTGATAATATCTGCCACGTTGAACGTTCAATGCCATTTTAAAGTGAGACCTGTAGTAATTACGGCCAAATTTTTGAATGTATAAGTGTCGTTGTATGTATTGATGGAAGATATAAATTTAAATATATATATTTACGAAACGACTTATTGTTTTCTTTACACCAACAAAAAAACCCTGAATTTGTGATACAAACTTATTATTCAGAAGATGGACAGGAGTACAGCCAACAGACTACTTTATTGACCCCTTTTTTACTCTAAGAACACAAATGTAAAACATTTAAAGAAGAAATAATAATAAATTCTGATTCAACTTTATGCATTCCCAAGCGGTTGACTGGTAGATATGGCCCTAAGGCATTCAGATGAACGGGAGGCGCTGGACCGTTTCTCTATTGGGTCCTTGGGTCGTATCCGTACCGGTGGAGTTCACTGTTGCTGTATTACTGCAGAGCTGCAGAGTGTGGACTGTATTTCGATGAAGCTTCGGCGAGGCTCCTCCGAAGGAAAGAAAACTCCAGAATTTCGATGATAAATGCAGCGGTATACTGTTATGTAAAGTCGATGATAGCTGAAGTCGAAGTGTGTTTGTACTGAGAACGGATACTGTATTTATTATGTGTAACGGGATAACGATATCACACCCGGACGCTGTGTGGGGCGAGTTCTATTGTTTTGCCCTATCCATGGGCATAATACGGTAAAAAGATCCGGTATTGCCTGGTCATCCTAACCGTGAGTAGTGTACCTATTTAATTCTTTATATTAAATCAAAACTGGATAAACTTTTACAAAATAACTATAAAATGGCTATCCATTGACACTATACATACATACACAAAACACTGAATCTATAAAACTATAACAAAACACAGAAGCTATATGACTATTTGCTAACACGGATTTTTTACATATAACAAACGATTAACTATATTTCCTAACTAGGTACTGACCTATTGGCTATTTAAACTATAAGCTGAAACATAACACTTGCAACTACATATCGTAAATTATGCTGCCTTAAGTATACGATAAACTGTAACTATTTACAAAGTTTGCTATCAAACTGTGTACGATTTATCTGTAACTATACGACTAACGCATATTTTACTATTAGAACTATGATAATATCATACACAACATGAAAGAGCGATATACTGTATGAGCATGCCTTTATTTACATTGTATACGAAATAACAACATGGCATTTATGTGACTAAACTATACGCGGCATTCGCAATTTCTTTCTGTGTATCAAAATAACTGCAGCTGTGCTCAATGGCACTCGATTTCAGATCCTTTCAAGATCCTTTTTAACAGTAACTTTTAACTATCTATTTACAATACTATTCCCACGGCCGCTGCCTGCAATAAATGCTCAATGCTTTTGTAGCCAAAAGGCGATCCCGCTGCTTTCTATAAGAAACAATCCAAACTGTCTTTAACTATTACACAATTAGTTTACTGTTTTAGGGCCGGTCCTTACATTTTTAAACTAAGGCCTGTCGCCTGACCCCCCGATGAGGAAGTGGTTGGGGGTCAAGGCCTCATCGTCTACGGAATCCGCCGACATGTGTGCATAATAGTGGTCGGTTGTTGACTGTATACTCCACCTCGCAGAGTAGCGTAGCGAGAGTCTCTTGGTGGAGGTGGTGCTCCTGAAGTACTGTGCCCAGCGCCGTCTTCACGAGGCGAATGAGACGCTCCCATGCGCCTCCCATGAAGGAAGCGGCTGACGTGATGTAGCGCCACCTCACAAAGTGGTTGGCCGCTTCCTCTTGACTAGCTTCAAGACGTAGTACTATTATATTTTCTGTGCTTCAAGGGTGGCCCTCTGTGGTTCGGCGTCATCGCCGCGAAGGTTGGTCGCGTTGTCGGACCATATTTCTGTCGGATGACCTCGACACGCTATCATGCGGCGCAACTCAAGGATGGCGGAGTCAGTTAACAGCGATGAGGCTATCTCTAGATGCACGGCCCGCGTAGTCAGGCACGCGAACAGTGCTACGTCAACGTTTCTGGGTGTTACGCGCTCAAACCACAGTACGCAGCGTTGTAAAGCGCTGCCAGCCCTGCCTACTCTGCCGTACCACAGCCTTAGTGCCTCCTACCGGTGACCCGCCAATAATAATAGTACAAGACGACTGGCAAACCATATCCAAGTGGTGTACGCCACGCTACGCTACGACCTCAAGTCACCTGGATGCAGGTGTGGAGGATTCGTATGAGGACGTAAGTAGAGCCATACATTCTTCTTAAACATATTTCACTGTTGTTATGGGGGACTTCAATGTAAAACTTGGCAGCGAGGCGAGGATGAGTTGAAAATGGGACCTTTTGGATACGGTCAAAATAACGTCAAGAGACAAAGGCTGGCCGAGTTTCTGGAGAAGGAGGGACTCTTTGCGATGAGCTCTTTCTTTCATAAGCCGCCTAAAAGGAAGTAGACCTGGTTGAGTTCCGATGGCTTCACGAGAAATTAGATAGAGTTCGTTATGACCAAGAGACGATAATACAATTATGTCTCGATGATCAACAGTGTGAAGACCCTTCAATGATGTCTCCGTGATCAACATATTAACATAGAATAACATAGAAGCGCACTCCGAATGGTTTAAGTCATATTGAATATTAATGTCAATCTGGAGTGGTTCCGTCCGATGGAGTCCACACTCTGACTAATTCGTGCCCATATCCAAATTTCCGAGGGCTTCCAACTCGAATTATGAAACCGCTTCAGTGGTCGAAATAAGCAACGGGTTTGTGGAAACGGTGGGGTCAAAGTTTTTAGGCCTGGCCGTAAAAACCTCAAAAACTCTCGGTCCACACTTTCGACCTGGGCTATGGCAGACGTCAATCGTTACCTCTGCTGACATCCTTTAGGGTTAAAAATACAGGCTGCGTGATAGACAAATATGGAAGTCCCTGCGACACGACATTCTACCGTTCGTACCCCGCGTGCCCTTATGAAAAATAAGTTCCATGATCATGTCCTGACATAAAGACGGTTATGGTTAACTACTGTATTTCTAACGGCGCCTTTTGACTGTGGGATATAATATATTAATACATACTCGGATATATTTTTTATCCCGAGATACATCTTTCACCCGTTGACACTGTGGGATATATGTATATTTTCTTAGTTTTGTATGGGATCGTTTTCTACCGTGGGGGGTGGAGGGGCGTGCTGGGGGCGAAAAATATATATCTCTCGAATCGCTTCAAAACATTTTATATCACGGGATATAAAATATTGTGTTTCTTAGTGAGATAGTTTCCATTGCATTTCCGGTACAATGGCTCAGGAATTCAGGATGAGCGATAACGAATAGGTACATTTATATATCTTTTTAAGTGAATAGGCAGCTTAAAGCTGGCTGTATAAAAATGAACGACCCAGGCAAGCGTAAGCTAGTACAAAAGTAAACTGTCACATTGTCATCTGTCAAAATTTTGATTGTGCTTATTTTTAGAGGTTATAAATTGTTTTATACAAAAGTATAAGATTATTCTCTGAGAATGAAGCTTTCCCAGGTTTTGTATCGACAGCATATTGGATTTATGTTCAAAAAACACTGGATAGTACAAGGAAAACGCGTACCCATCGATACTGGTATTGAAGACTACCTGAAAGCGAAAGGGATCCCTGTAGAAGATGCCTTAGAATTTGTTAAAGAGAAACCAGAACCCCTTGAAAAGTATGTCAATAAAAATATTTATACATATCAATAGTTGGCGTTCATGCTGACATTATTACTTTGGTTGTTTCAGATTGAATATTGTTGGGCAGTATGAGCAGCCCTTACCCTTGGACGGAAACCATCCAAATTACAAAGAAAAACCTTGCTACACACTGAAAAATACGAGTGTTCTTCTAGAGGGAATATCACAAGCTCAGGTTTTGACAAAAACCATTATTGCTGAAGACAAATTACCCCCAAAGATTGAGGAGCTCGCCCAAATTGAGGCTCCAAAAGCCATCCATGAAAATGTTAAAAAGGCAATACTTTCTGCCAACGTCTTTGATTGTGAACAGAAAAAGTTGCCTAAAATCAAAGACCCACAGAGGCCAGCATACAATTTTCCTAGAATATTGGGAATCACAGATAGAAGACGGAAGTAAGTTTTTTTTATAAGTTCTTATTTTAAGTTGGTATCATATTTAGCTATACACGTAATTTCTTATACTTATTTATTACAGCCAAATACTTACAAACCGTCTTCTCCAACTTATTGAGAAGAGTAGTGACACAGAAGTCACTCAAACAAAATATGTAGTAAATGATGTTGAAACACACACAACATTTGATAAAGAAGAAGATCTAATACAATTCCAAGATGTGTGTAATATATTGGTGACAAGTAATAAGCCTGTGAAGCATGAAACAGAGAATGACATACCATTTGTTGAAATACCAGACTTGCATCCAGTGAAACACACTGTCACCTTGCCTTTGGAACACTTTTATAGTGAATCAAGTAAATACCGTAAGTTTTGCTTTCATATTTATTTGGAACAAAAGACTGTGCTAGAAACAGGTCAGGCAAAAAAATATTATTTGTATTAAATACTATGACTTCTTTCCCACAAGACCATTGTGTCACCAACCAACATCTTCACGTGTCAACCTCAGCAAAATTCACTCTCACTTTTGTTGCATATTATGAACAACTGTGCATTAACAATTTTTGGCTTTTTTCTAGCTATCAAGCCTAACGTAAGTTTGAGACACCCACACACAACCTGGCTACATTTCAATAGGACTGAAATTGGCAACATCTATGAGACACCTGTGACATCCAACCAAATCCTTGGCAGGTCTCTCACTCATGCATTTACAGTTGCCTCAGCTTACGCTAAACAGTTACATGGGGTAGGTATTACACAGATTTTTCTAATTTATTTTATTCTTTGCCTACTACTACTAATTGTTCAACTTACCTTTCAGGAAAGTGTCAAAGATTTGCCTGAACCTATATACATTAACTGTATACAAACTGATGGACAAAACTATCATTTTGGTGTACTGGAACTGAACACCTTAAATGTTGATGGAAAAGAGGGAACCAAAAATGTCTGGTACTGCAAGAATGATTTGAAATTGTATGGCTCAAGTCGTTACTTCGGTGGTATGCCTGTGCTAGAAAACTACAATCCAAAAGTGTATGGTTACATTAATGCATTTTATAATTGCTAGGCTAAATGTGTTTCAATAGAATAGATTAAAATAATTTAGATAATGTCACAGTATTTTATTTGACCACTTTAAAATGGTTCTAAAAAGATATAACTTAAAAAATAGAAAAACAAAATTTAAGTAAACATCTAATCAATATTTAATCCTGTTTCATAAAAGAATATCTTTCTCCACTGTAATAATAATCTCCGTGAACTTCAAAAGAATAGTGTGGAATAAGAAAGTAAGTCCTCATGTTATGTATTCATGTATATATCGCATCATATTTACAAGAACATAAATACATATATTTTGAATAGAATACACAATGCTTACACATATGGAAACACTTTGTACATTAAATAATAGTAGTTAGGAGAGTGGAACAAAAAAACTTTTTAACAAGCTCATTTATCCAGTGTGAATTTCTGAAGTCGACGTCTCCTCAGCTCCTCCGCATCGGCATCAGTCTTGTCTCTGTAACAATACATTTTTACTTATTACAACTTTCTGTGATAAACTAAGTACACAAAATCTTCTACAAGATGATCGTATTGTTTAGTAAATTCGCTCACTCCCTCAACCCTTTTCTAGGACAAGCAAATTGTTCATTGGTTTTTGACAGAATGGCAAGGAAATAAAAATAATATAAATTGGTTAGAACATATATTACTAAATTTACTAATTTTTTTATGTATACTAACTTTATGTGGAAACACACGTAAATCTGATAAATAGTCAGCTCCTTGCTAAAACGACATGTCATTTCTAATAACTGTGTCTTTTATGGAACAGTAGGAACATGTGGATTAAAAGTGAAGGCTTTCTGTTTTGGTTGACATATTATTGACAAGGTGTCAATAATCCATGGTCACATTTGACGTCAGCAGCGATGGCGTCTTCATCAACCTTTTGTCATCCTCAGCTCGACTCAGTCGAGGTCTCTGGTGCCTAAATACTCTCAAACGATAAGGATCACTTCAAACACATGCAAGTGATGATGGTACTTTAGAGGTTTGGAGCTACGCGTAAAACCTCTACGTCTCGTTTCTTCGACTCTTCGTATTTCAAATGTTTTTTTTTTTCTTTTCCCAGAATATCCGCGATCAGTCACCAGACTATAATCGGATCTTTTGTAAGTTTTCGTCGGGAGCAGTGGGAGAGACCAGCGTCTCAACATCCACCTCATAGAATGTGGCTTCTTTTGAGCCTTTTTGTGAGATTGCCTGTATTTAGTAATTTAGCGGCTAGTGGATGGGGGTGTGAGGTCAGGCGGTTTAAAAGTGTTGATCCTTGTATCTAGTTATCTCCATTGCGATTGTGGGCGTGTTGGTGTAGTCATGGATTTCTTCGTTTTTGGCGAACATGGGCGCGTTCACGATTGATCTTAGGATGTTGTTTTGTGCTCTTTGAAGGCACTTGATGTTGCTCCTTGATGCAACACCCCACAATTGGATGCCATATGTCCAGATAGGTTTCAGCACTGAGTTATACACCAAGAGTGTGTTGTCAACTGATAGAACAGAGTTTCTTCCAATGAGCCAATAAAGATTTTTGAACTTTGCGTTGATCTGGTCTCTTTTCTGTTTTATGTGGTTTTTCCACGTCTGATCAGATAGAATCCAAGATATTTTGTACATTCCGAGTGAGGTAGAACATCGCCACCGAGCTCCTCGGGCGGACAATCTCCTTTACGCAGAGTAAACGTTATATGCATCGATTTTTGAGCACTAGCTTTGATGCGCCATCTTTTGAGCCATTCACTGGTTTTGTTTAACAGACGTTGTAGTTTGGCACTCGCCTTAGCCGGGTCAGCATCACTTGCAAGGTAGGCAACGTCATCTGCGTAAGTAGCCGCCACGACATCATCAGAGGTGGGCAGGTCGGAGGTGTAGATATTATACAAGACAGGGCCCAGCACCGACCCCTGAGGCACTCCAGCACGAATGCAGTGCAATTTTGATCTGGCATCGCCTACCTTAACAAAGAAAGTTCTGTTGGAAAGATATGATGCTATGATTGGGACAAATGAGTGGGGCAAACTCTTTTTCATCTTGTACAGTAGCCCCTTGTGCCAGACGCGATCGAAAGCTTGTTGCACATCTAAGAAAGCCGCAGAACAGTATTTTCTTTGCTCAAAGCACTGTCTAGCCGTCTGGTACACTCGGTGCACTTGTTCAATTGTTGAATGACTCTTCCGAAAGCCGAACTGGTGCGTGGGGATAACATTGCATGAGTCTATTGAGGACTGCAGTCTACTAAGAAATATTTTCTCCCATAGCTTAGATAGCACAGGAATCAAACTAATTGGGCGATATGATGATGTTTCGTGGAGGGGTTTGCCTGGTTTTGGTATGAGTATTATCTGTGATACTTTCCATAATTCTGGAAAATGTGATGTTCGCATGATAGCATTAAACAAGCAAGCCAGATATGTTATGCATTTCTTGGGTAATTATTTAAGTATCTTTGGAGATATCAGATCAAAGCCAGGCGCCTTCTTCGAATCCAGTGATCTGATGACTCGTGCTATTTCTTTTGATTGGAGGGCACAGCTGGAAATCCTGGCTGAGGACTGCGTCCACATCGGATTCGTCTACCAGGGAGTCATTAGGTTGGAACACCAGAGACAGATGGTAAACAAAGGCGTCTGCCTTTTCCGGATCTGTTCGGGACCATGTTGTTCCCGTCCTGATTGGGGGGCTGGGTTGTTGAGGTTGGTTCATATTTTTAGTGACTCTCCAGAGTGAGAACTCACCTTTAGCAGTGTATTTTAAATGTAGAAAAACTTTATTTACGAGTAATTTTTGATAGACGATTGTCATATTCCTCCAATTGTTATATTCCTTCGATTGTTAGTCAGTTATTATACGTCAACAAATAAAATACTGTGAATAATATTGGAAGTGCAATATATTAATAACTAAATGAATTAAAATAGAAGATTGAATACCGCAAAGTTAAGTGTTTTTATTGTATATAACATATCACAGATCGTGACACATAAATTCACATTTATATCTCCGAGATCACAGCGACGCTACGCTTTCTCACAGTACCCACCTAAGGTTGTCGGCATCGGCAGGCGGCCTCTCGAGCGGCTCGTCCTTGACGCGGCTGGTGGAGGCGACGGGCGAGGGCTGGTAGCTCGACGTCGTCGGCACTACGTCCGGCTCGCTCTTCACTTTTGCTTTCGTATCTGGCTCTTCGGTTGTCCGACTGCAAATATCAAAATGCTATTTAGACGAGTGTTACGAGAGCGGAAACTTATATTAGGGAAGATTGAAGACAAAGTACAGTTTTATTTTGAATACCAAGCGCCTTCGTAAACCGCTATTTAAATCACTGGTACATGGTGATGTTAGTCTCAATCGCATCGCCAACATGTTTGTACAGTACGTTTCTTTTTTGCTAGTCGAAACAAATCTTATGTTAGTAAAACCGCTTATTAAAGACCTGAGTAACTCTTTACTGAAACGACTTACTGAGTCGTTACTTTAAGATGTTCCACTGTTTCGAAACCAAAACGCCGTATCTGCGTCATTTGCAACATGACACGACATTCACATTTGAAAAAATGAGCCAAACAGAGAGAGAGGTTGTTTAATGAAGTAGTGTGAGGCGGCCGCATCAGTTAATAGCCGCATAAAACGTATCTTTTGAACTGAATGCATACCCGATCTCATCGACGCGCGTAGCGAGTGATACGCATGACGCAGACGAGACAGTGATAGAGAAAAGTTGTTCCAAAAGTCGCTGTTCCAAATGATGCAGATACGTTTTATGGAGTCGCATCCTTTTAGTGTTACAGATACAAATGATCCATTCTCAATGAAGACAAACTTTTGCCAGCTCTACTAAATAATGCTTAATAAATAACATACAAAAACAATTGTAATTTTTAAAAAATCTGATTCGAATGCCGAATTAGAATAAAAAAAATACTTAAATAATATGTCCTAGCATATGTTAGTCCTATAAAATGTATTTAAATGTGTGAAAGTCGAAAAATATTTAAAGCTAAATTGAACTGGTGTCTTAGGAATCAAGAACAGATTAAAATGGATATTTTAGCTACACATCATAATGATAGAACGTTTTCGAAATTTTGGAAAGCTGTAGCTAAACAGAATGCCAGGCCGGGCATGCCCGTGGGCGTTGGCGGGGTGATTGAGCCACAAGCTATTGCCAACCTCTTTAAGAACCATTTCCGGGTCGAGTCGAGGATTGAACCTGCGCCTTGCACGGATGCTGATACTTCTTTTGACAGTGAGTGTTCTCCACCAGTAATCATCACAACTAAAGAGGTAGCCACGGTGATCGCGCACATGTCAAGGGGAAAGTCCCCTGGACATGACGGGCTAAGTGTGGAACACTTCAAAAATGCTGGGGTTCACTTGCCTCGTGTTCTGGCACTGCTGTAAAATCTCTGCTTGCGACACTCGTACTTGCCCCCTGATTTCATGAAAACGATTGTTGTACCTATTATCAAGAACAAATCGGGAGACGCGTCAGATACTACACCGACAGAAGCACCCCCGTATACACATGCTTCTTGGATCTGTCAAAAGCCTTCGACTTGGTGTCCTACCCGTTGCTGTGGAATAAGATGAAGGGCATTATTCTTACGCCGGAGGTCAAAGAGATTTTCAGGCACTGGTACGGCAACCAGGTTAATTACGTGCGATGGGCGGATGGGCACTCGGACGGGTACAGGTTGGAATGCGGCGTGAGACAGGGGGGTTGACGTCTCCGAAGCTTTTCAACTTGTACATCGACCAGCTGATCCGCGGGCTCAGCAGCATGCACGCGGGATGTTCAATAGATGGTGTAAACATCAACAACATCAGCTACGCCGATGATATGGTGCTGCTGCTGGCCCCTTCGATTGCTCTCTCAGGAAGCTGGTGCAAACGTGTGAGGTCTATGCTGAATCTCACGGGTTGAGATAAAACACAAAAAAGAGAGTTCCTGGTCATCGCCGCTGGCAGCAGCTCTCCACAAGTCGTTCCGCCTGTCACATTGTCTGGAGCTGTCTTGACGAGAGTCAAACAGCTCAAATACCTTGGGCACATTGTAACAGAAGACCTGAAGGATGATCTTGACATAGAGCGGGAACGCAGGGCGTTGGCGGTCAGAAGCAATATGCTGGCCCGTAGGTTTGTTCGTTGTACGAAATAAGTAAAAATTACCCTGTTCAAGGCGTACTGTCAATCATTTTATACGAGCTGCCTATGGGTCAGATATACGCGGAAGGCCTACAGCGCCCTGCGGGTCCAATACAACAATGCTTTCCGGATGTTGTTGGGGTTGCCAAGCTTCTGCAGCGCGTCGGGTATGTTCGCCGAGGCACGCACTGATGGATTTTACGCGATCATTCGCAAGAAAATGGCCTCGCTGATGAGCAGAGTGTGCGGCAGTTCCAATGCCATTCTGAGGGTGGTGGGGGGTAGGCCCGAGTGTCCTATCGCTGATCATTGGGCGGCCCTTTTGATCGGAGCAAAGAATTAAACAAAAAAATATAATTTTATTGGGTTGACATTGTTTTTTATTATTAATTGACATACTTGTGTATTTTAATTATTATTTGAAATTATTATTATTATCTATTTATTTTAATACTACTTACGTAATCGTAAGAAGTACTAACAATTTATATGGAATTTTATTCTGAAATAAAATATTTGAATTGAATTAAAAAAAATAAGCGCAGAAAACGATATATAAGCCATTTTCATTTGGCACACGATGTACCAGACACCCTGTATAATTGATTGCTATTTTTAACGTTGTCAATTTTGACGGAAAATGCAAAGAAAATGAAGTTTGACAAAAGCCAGGAACTACAATCACTTGAGTAGGCACTTACTTTTGTTTCACATTTTTACCTTCTATTCTCAGACGTACTTTGCGATATTTGCGCTTTGACACTTGTTGTTTTAGCTTAGGATTGTTCCAAAGGTGTTTTACTAAATTATTTCCATACATTTTGTGTCAAAATCGAAATCGTCAGAATAGCATTTTCTGAGTTGTCAAACTACAACAGTCATGTTTTAACACTATCTGTCTGACACATTCTTCCTCGCACTCGCTTGGCGATTATTTATTCAGACTATGCAACATTGTTGGATGTATTACTTTAAAATCAATTATACTCTGATTTTTAATCAGATAGACTAAAATGACATTTGGTAGGATGCCAATTTTTAGTAATTTAAAAAAGTGTTGGTCCTTAAACATCGACAAATTCAATTGTTATTCGAACGATGCTTTGAATTTAATATAAATTTGTGCTGTGCAGAAGTTTACTATAATGAAATAAAACAGCTGAGCTGCACATGGTGTGCGAATTTTATTATAATCGGTTAAGTGGTTTAGGAGTCCATTGAGGACAAACATTGTGACACGAGATTTATATATATTAGATTGTCAGTAAAGGATTTAAATTTATTACTCATTAAAAAGCTTCATTTATGTCTTTGTTTGTTTATACAGAGTTGTATTCAACATTTCACAATTCAATTAAAAAATAGTATCTCAAATTCAATGAATCGTTCACAATTGAATTGATACAACACTATTATAGCATAGTGCTTGTGCAACAATAAAAAAGAAAAAGTGCGATTGAAGCTGTCAGGTCTATCTCATTAAACACCAGAGTATATTGAATAGATTTACGTCAATAAACATGATTATGACTACTTTTAAAATCACGATTAATCGAATCATCATCAAATGTAATCTTATTGAAATTAATCACCCTAATTAATTAATTGATTTAAAAATAATTGATAAATGCTAACAGTGCTACTGACCCCATCTCAAGTGTCTGCGTGGCGACGGATGCGTTGTTCGGCGCGACGGAGCCCACCACGGAGGAGTACTGCTGCATCAGCAGCACCGACGCGTCCAGCATCGATTGGATCTCGCGGAGAAGCTGTCACGAACATATGATTTTTATTTATATGAAAACTAAAAAAGTTTATTAAGTATTAACAAAGAGAATTTTACAGATATTAAGACCAATAATAGCGCGCAGAAGCTGTAACGAGCATCTTATTTTTATTTATATTATGAAAACCAAAAACGTTTACTTAAGTATTAAAAAAGAGAAAATTACAGATATTAAGACCAATGATAGGGTTTTTCATGAGTTATAGAAACAAATGTTGTTGGATGAAGAAAAATAATGTTTGATTCCTATAATAATTAACTCTACCTAAAAGGCAAAGGTGAACACAGCATTAGGTAATCGCTATGTAAATGGTTTAGGCTCGAACAATTTGCTTACTCTATTTTCAGAACTAAGAATTATATATTAATATTTAACTGTCATTTTTATTCCAGTATCAAATTAATTCAAGTTATCTCATACTCTTGAATGACAAAGTCAAGGAATAAAAATTGCACTTTTGATCACACTATTAGTGCCTAAAATTACCTTCTTTGCAAATTCGGCAGGGGAGTATTTTCATGAGGTAGGTAGTTTGATGAAACAATACCTACTTATAATATAATTAACATATGTGAAGGTTGTGTTTAACAAGTGACATTTGCAAAATCATTGCCATGAGTTTGATCATGGCACAGTGCGAAACTTACTAACAAAGACATAGTATTTTTCGAAACTTTTCAATTCAGTTAATTACAGGGAAAGTTTTCAACAGTGAATAAGGCTCAAAATAACTTAGCCTGGATAAGGGCTTATAGCGGATAATATGAAGATATCTCTATCTCCTCTCCCGTAGCTGCGTGATGTTTTATAGTCTTAAAACCATCTCCGATAAATAAGCCAACGCTCAAATCGGTCCAGTAGTTCCTAAGGTTAGCGCGTTTAAACAAACAATGAACTCTTCAGCGTTATAATATAAATATACTAGGTGTCCCAAAAAGAGCGTGCCAAACTGAAACTGGAGATAGCTTAGCCATAGACCTTTCAAATAAAAACAACATGTATCTATTAAAAGTCTCATAGTTTGGGAGATAATGTCACTTTTTCGTATTTTTCTTGTATGAAGAAAACAAGAAAGTGGCATTATCTCCCAAACAATTACACTTCCATTAGATTCATGTCATTTTATTTAAAAGGTCTTTTGCTAAGCTATCTCCAATGTCAGTCTGGTGTGCCAATTAAAAGGCAAAAAGTGCTATGATAAAAAAATGAGTATATCTGAAAGGTCAAAAGTCAAAGTCAAAAATAATTTATTCAATTTAGGACACAAAATGCCACTTATGAACGTCTAAAATTAGTGTAATATCAATCAATTATGGCCCGTATGGGGCTAGAACATGCATCCTAGCTAATAGCTAGTAGGGCCCAAAAGATAACTAACTATTACTAGCTACTAGGTCCATGACCAAGCTAACTCCAGTATCAGGGTTGCGATTGTGTAAAGCAATCGTATTCATTTGACAGACCAAAACGTGCGGTATGATCTGTCAAATGGCAAAGAACAAAGCGTTTGACAGATCATACCGTACGTTTTGAGCTGTCAAATGAATACGATTGCCACCTCAGTTTGGCACACTCTTTTTGGGACAGCCTGTAGACATAGCCATCGTTACCTGTAGCCTGGCTTCGATGGCCCTGCGCTCGTTGCCCTCCATGCGTTGCAGCTCGGCCAGCGAGAGGCTGCCGAGCGACGCGGGCCGCGGCGGCGGGGGAGGGGGCATTCCCCATGCCATCATCGCTGTTATAATATCATTGTTTTTAAGATTATCATTGACATTTATCATAAACTTTTTTTATATTAAAAAATAAAACAGTTATCGAATTAATACAGGTTTTTTTTCACGCTGACGCGCGAACGAAGTTGTTATTCAATACTGTCGTAGATCCAGTAGGCACGACTGAACAATTAAATTTCCAGATAGGAGCTAGTATTTGTGGTCTTTTTTTTTCAAATAATAATCTCACTAAACTTTAAAAAATTGTTTATGAGGGTACAATCAGTCAGGCCGCACATTGAATGGAACTCAGAATCTTTAACTCTAGTAATTAAGTTTGAAACTATAAGTAAGTGAGCTTAGTTGGCAGTGGCAACACTTTAGCACACAGGTTCAAATGGTGTACTACTGATATTAAACTGACGCTCTTTAAAGCATATTGCCAGAGTTTCTGCACCTGTGGATTGTGGTCCAACTTCACGCTGAGATCGTATGGTGGCATGCGTGTTCAATATAATAACACCTTCAGGGTCTTGCTGCGGCTTCCGCGTTACTGCAGCGCATCTAATATGTTTGCAGTCCTGCTGTAGATGACTTTTAGTTTTATGCAATCATCCGCAAGAAGACGCTGTCCATAGTGCGCAGAGTGATGGAGAGCAGTAACGAGATCCTGAAGATGATAGCAAGTACGATGGATGCGCATTATTTAGGAGACCTTCCGAGCGTCAGGTCTTTTTTAAGCAGTTTTGACTGAATTTTGTCTGCATTAAACCCTCAATCCAAGCTCTCCCAGAACGCAAGCCTGCCCAAGTTACCACAGCCTTCCAGCAGTGGGGTAGGTAGGCAACCCAGAACGCAAGGCTGCCTCATAATCTGCGATGGTTCTCGGTCATCGTGACTGAAGCTTATACCAACAAGCATGAAGCAACCCTTACGTGGCGGCATCTGCGGGAAGGGCGGGGGCACGGCGGCGGCGGGATTAGGTCCGGGCGTGGCTCCAGGCGCGGCGGGCGCGGGAGCGGGCTCTGAAGCGGGAGCGGGCGCGCGCAACACGTTCAGACGACAGGTTGGGCACGTCTGCTGACGCTGGAACCACAGCCGGAGGCACGCCGCGTGGAATATGTGGTTGCAGGGTAGCTTTTTCGCGCCTGAAACAGATGGATACTATAAATAAATTTCGAATTGTAAATCGCGTTTGAAAATTTACACTCGCTTAGTTTAAAAGTTAGATGGAGGGGACGCCCATTTTACCACTTTGGAAGCGTCTATCTCCCAAACGTTAGACTTTTAGGAAAATGGTTTTAGAAACCTCGATGTCATTTTAGAAGACCTATCCATATTTGCGTGTGCAAAGGTTTGACAATTTTTTCGTAAGTTTTATTTTCATGTATTTTTATTTTTTGTATGAGAAACGTAAAGCAGTTAACAGGATACGTCTTCCAACTAAGTTTCAACTGTTAAATACTAATAGTTTCAGAATAAAGTGGCTGTGACATACGGACGGACAGACGGACAGACTTGACGAACTATAAGGGTTCCGTTTTTTGCCATTCGGCTAAGGAACCCTTAAAAGAAGCAATTATTTCCATGCCTATAAAAGTGTATACAATACCGCAGTGTTTACCTTGACGTACTGTTACCTATCCGTACAATGCCTATTGCAATGTAACCCAAGGTTAAAAATGCCATAGTTCTGTTGAGCTCACATATTTTCAAAAAATCGTCTCTCTCTCCTTGGACGTTCACATCAACACAAATAGTCCTGCGTGATCATTGTGTGAACACACAAAAAGTTTTGAATAGATCGCAGGATCACACTGGATCAAATCGCTTGTGATAGGTCATCGTGGAAAACCGTGAGGGAGGCCTAAATTCTGCAGTTGACGTCCTTTGGCTAATATTTGTGATGTGATGATGATGACAAAAACTTTTTTCATGGTAGAAACAAATCGATGAATGAAGATTGCATTTGATGAGATTGTTAAACATTCGAGACATTTTGTCCTTCAAGACTTTTACTTGACTGAGATTGACAAGTGGTGAGAGGTCAAAGTTACTTTGCTAAGTAAAGTATTGTTTTCATTTATTACAATATATTCATTACAGCCGTGTGCACAATGGCAGATATTGTTAGAGTTTTCGTCATGATTGTAAAAAAAACAATATCCGCTAAAAATATGAGTAAATTGTTTTATACTCATAAATTTGAAATAAGATACCAAAAATTAAGCACGGGCGGGACTCGAACCAGCAACTCTCTGGCTAACGGGGCCAAACGCTCTTCCAATTAAGCTATTGTGCTGTCGGTCCGACCGTGCGAAATTTCTGGTCTCTTATGGATGGATACGTCATTACGCGTGACGTCAGCACTATCTAGCAGTTATTCATTACACAATGAATTCAACTTGGAAATTGATAATGCTTCGCTATCCAATGGTTTAGATAGAATATTTATAACACTCAGTGTTATATTTTATATTCATAAAGACGAAATAAGAAACAAAAAATTCCATACGGTCGGACCGACAGCACGGTAGCTCAATTGGAAGACCGTTTGGCCCGGTTAGCCAGAAAGTTGCTGGTTCGAGTCCCGCCCGGGCGCAATTTTTGGTTTCCTAATTCATCTTTATGAAAATAAAATATGACACTTTGGCATAACCTTCATAGTAAAAAATGTGTTGCTCAGAATGACACTACTCCAAATGTAGGTAATGTGTTTTCAAAATGAAAAGAAATTCGGTTTTTTAAATATTACTTACTTGGTTACGTGAAACACTATTCAACACTGGTAAACAAAATTAATACCACCAACAAATCCAACAGCTAAGCTTATAAATGATTTTCACATTTATAAAGTATTAATTATGTTATTAATAATTAAATCATTTATAAAAATAGCCAACTAACGAGTATGATAAGGTGAACTGTAATTAGTGGTAAAGGTATGTATATAAATGTTTCCATTTATGTTTGTTCACCAACCGAATAAAGCCACGTATAGGTACTCGTATGTGTGACGATCGCTAAATTTACAAACGCTTGTGTACCGTCAATACCACGCATACCTACGTAAACACACACATGAGTATAACAAACAAACTCAGGGTTAACTGTTTCTTTGAATAAATATATAAAAAAATGAGATCTAAGATTTGTTTATTAGCACGTTTCGAATGATAAATAGATGCTGCTATTCTTATGTCTAATTACTCGTGTGAGGAAATATAATATTTTAATATCAAAGAGTAGAGGAGTAATGATTACATTTAGCCGGTTTTTATAATGAATTGGCTCTTGACTCGAACTAAATCAATGGCGCGAGCTCACCGAGATGCGCCATTTTACTCAGACTTAAAAGCCAGCGCAACTTTTGCTATTCCAATCGAAATCAAAAAAACTGTGTCGCACGCAAAGGACTTTTTATGACCGCCTGATTTAGTTTTGTCCGCGGCGGTTGTAAGTCTCTCGTCTGCGCAGGCACTATTAATATCGATAAGAAGTGCTTACCGGAATGCATCTCCTCTCGGCAGATGATGCATTCGTTGTCGGCAGCAGCGAGCTCCGCGGCGGTAGCGTCTGGGTACAGGGTGTTCATATTTCGAATCGCACGCCGCGACAGCACCACGTCGTTGTACGCCTTCTTGAAGCTTCTGTTGTGTTGTATGAAACATTATGCATATTAGTTACATGTATTAAGTTTATTTTGAGTCCGTTTATCTTTGCTAGTCGAATATTTAAACATTTTTCAGGAATGTTACATAAAAGAGATGTCCATAACACTGTTACACTGTGAACCTTATTAATAAACACACCCCTTTATAACAAAAAAGTAAATCCATACTAGATTTAGCCATGACTAAAATAACCAAAAGTATACCCCCAAATGTTGTCAGTATGACTATAATTCAAAGTGGTTGGTTAATACTTATCTAATACAATATACTACTACTTACTGGTAAAAAGTTTTTAGAACAAGGGGGTATGTGTCACATCACACTACATTTATTTAACCCAGGACAAGACATAAAATTTATCATTGCTGATTAGACAGAACACCTCTGTCATCCATTATATTATATTTAATTGCTTACTTATTTGAATTGTGCTGAATGAGGTTACTGACAAAAAATCATGTGTAAAGCTAAATTTAAAAAAAACACAAAAACTCACCTCATTGTTTCATACATGGGTCTGAAAGCGAATAGTGGCAGTGTGTAGATGCGGACCATGACAGCCACAAAGCCAATGTACAGCAGCACTTTGAGGAAGTTGATGGCCAGCTCAGTGTACAGCAGGACTGCTGCTTTGCTCTCCCATGGTGTCTCCCATCGCGAGTCGATGGTATGCAGCACATACTATGAATATTAATTAATCATCAATTTATATAATTAGCATTTGTTATTATGAACAAACTAAGGACAAATAAATCTTTCATCAACTTCATTTATTTACTCAGATTTCTGATAGAGAAAATTTTAGACTTACAGTTGGTAATCAAAACATATTATGTAAAGTATATGAGTTTTCTGAACTTGTGACAGCTTTCACTGCACTGATTTTGTATCATGATCTACACATCTTATATATTTATTTTAAAAAAAGGTAATTTTCCTTACACAACATGCACTGAAGCCATTAATACTTCAATGGTTGTACAATATGATCAAAAGTAGTTATTTATTTTTCAAAGCTTACCTTAATCAAAATATTGGCAATCATGATAAGCAATATGCTGTACTCGAATCCAAACACAAGTTGTACAGAGGGCCCCTTGGAGGCCGTAAACAGGTATGCATGATGGATAAAAAATAAGTCTGTGTGGGCCAGCAGCATCAGCAGACTCAGAATTCTTACATGGAATAGAAAGCCAATTACTGGGCTCCTCTCCATCTAATTAAAGAAGGAAACACTATTAATTTACTGTTATGATACAACTATGATTGGTATGAAAGAGCACTAGATTTCTAAGTTTCTTTAAGCAGCTCTAAAATAAAGCTCTCAATGTATGAAGCATGATATTATTAAAAGTGCTAAATGTATAGAAATACCTTGCGAAACTATACACTTAATTTCCAAAAAAGCTCTAGATCTGGTGTAGAAAGCAATAAGTTGGCAGAACTGTCCTTAATTTTACATGACATTCAAGTGGACTGAAAAATGAAAGGTATTTAAAAGAACCTAGTATACTTACATAGTCAACTCGGTCTTCAGCAAGCCAATGGAATGCTTTCAGAAACAGCAACAGAGTAAATAGTGCAATAAACTTTGGATTGAAGTCATCTCTAAACACTGTGAACGCCAAACATGTTTCAGTTATGGCATACCATGACCTCTCTATTAAATGCTGGAAAGAGACATTTTTCATTATTATTAATAATAAAAAACGAGTATGGAACATCATATTTGCATTTTTCATCCTTTTTTTCAAACATAATTTATTAAGAAATTGTGAAACAGGGGTAGTGGGGAATTAATGAGAACATACTTAATAATTTCACAACAATACTTTAATTATTTTATCTGTTAATTAGTATTTAACACTTATGACTGCTTCTGTCTATTTCAATTCTATTATGGTTATTGATCCCTCAAGCGTATGTAAACATGACACAATACATATTCTATTGTTATGTGGTAGCCTGCAACCGCTTGGGTGTTGAAGCGTTAATCCCTCAAGCGTATGTGAACGAGACACAATGCAAATTCTATTGTTATGCGGTTGCCTGCAACCGCTCGGGTGTTGAAGCATTAATCCCTCAAGCGTATGTAAACGAGACACAATGCAAATTCTATTGTTATGAGGTTGCCTGCAACCGCTCGGGTGTTGAAGCATTAATAAGAATTATTTGTTTGTCACTAATAAAAACAGACCCTTAGTTGAATATTCAGCTATCTTCAATGTAATTCAACTATTGCATTACCTATACAATTATGCAAAGTTTTGAACTTACCTCAAATTCGGCAGGACGCAACTGTCCAAAGAATATTTTTCTCAATAGCTTTCCAACCAGTAAAACAAGTATAAAGGCTTGCAAATACATTACCTGAAAAACAATCAAGCAATTAAATTGTGTAGTGTTTGGTTTTATTGCATCAGTAATTGGAATAGTATACACGAAAGATACATTCTAGTGCTCTAGATAAATCTACAGCCGGTTACAGTACACACACACAAATCAGACAAATGCAAGCTGACATGACAAGGAGGTAAGCAGGTATGAAATTGTATGGCAGACTTAAAAAACTTGATCTACTTACTGCCATGCTGGGGTTAGAATTCGTTAAATATACTATAGAAGGATAAAACTGTTTCTTCTGATAATAGGCATTGCCAATAACCACAGTCGTTAGTGCAAGACTGATAACTGTTGCTAAAATTGCCTTCATTTTGGATTATTATGTACAACCAAGCACTGAAATTTTACTCTAATAAATAATGATAAATCCTAAGCACTCCGAAATCTTGAAATTGTTAACAAATACATCTTCAAAACATCTTTTCGTATCAATCGTAATGAATAAAAACTAATTTTGACGTGTTCAATGTTCATTTGTGTCACAATAAGTTTTGTCTGTGGTATTTTTAATTTTTAAATCTTAACCTCGGGCCATTGGTTATCTGCCGGCCGCGCAAGCTTAGGTATTAAGGTATTAGCCTATGACTCTGAGGATCTTCCTTTTGTGGGTTTGTTGTAATTGAGAAGGTACATAAGTCATAATCTAGTGATTTTCGGGAAACGATAACGGGAAGGATGAGGTCAGTTATTGTCATTATGTAATGGAATTGTCATGTTCATCTGTGCTTTTGAAGAAAACGATGCAGTATAAGTGGGAAATAAAGTGAAGCAAGCTATCGCCCTGTCTTACTTGAAACGCTGTTCCCGCACTTAGCTTCCTTGTTGAGCATTGAAATGCCAACCACCTTGCATTTTAATGTGTTATTTTTATGCATGTGTTTAATAGGTTAATTTAGTGTTACTTTTAATTAATTAAGATGTGTTAAAAAATGAACATTCACTTAAGACTTGTCTGTATGGCGAAAGCCAATGACGTTAAACTTCTATTTAAAAAAATCTTCCTTTCGTCTCCCTCTCTCTCTCTCTCTCTCTCACACACTCTCAAGTCTCAAAGCCTTCGCCACAGAAAATATAATAGCCTTCGCTCTACCAAGACCGATATAGAGTCGCAGATCGCTTTTTGTTGATTGGCTAATAGCTTATATTGATTCCGATTTTATTCATCATTTCCAAGCAACCAATAGCGATTGAAAATTTTCAACCATTCGACCAATGAGTGAGTTAAATACTTACTATATTACTTGTCGTTTTTCTTGATACCTACATTTGTTGTTTGCCGATTTTTATCCATAAAATTATTATCCCTTTGGAATAGAACGACAAAAGCGAGATGTCACTAGCAGCAAACTGTGTGATAAAAAGAGATGGGTAGCAGAACCGTTTTTAGCAGCTGTCAGTCAGTTCGGAAGCCTTAAGTGGGCTACACACGACCCTAAAATCAGACCCGATATCGGGACAATGGTAGTTGGAATGATTTACAAATAATAAAATTATACTTCCGATTTGCCAATACACGAGGCGATTTACGGTACGATCTAGGGTCCTCCCCACCACTTCCCCGATATCGGGTCTGATTTTAGGGTCGTGTATAGAGCCCATTATAGAAGCTCGCTGAAAATTTCTCTCATTTGAGTTTTTGAAAATTTATGTGAAATTGTGTAATATTTTGAAGAAATATTTATGTTGAAACATGGTGACTTGATCGGTGATTGATTGTTGTTCATTACAGCGGAATAGCCCAACAAATAATCATTCAATAGGTAAATTAGTCCAAATCGAAGCCTCTTAATAAACGACTTATATTGACTAATGCGCTTCAAATTTAAAGTACGCAGTTTGATTATTATATTCTACAAACGTTAATTTACGAAAAAATAAAGACAGAATAACACAGGGAATGTATATCGACGAATATTTTGTATAATGAAATAACATTTAGTTTTACACTAGAGCTGCATGTTCAATATTTTGTTTCGTTTGACAGCTTTTACTTGTCCTTCTATTCCGATAGGAATATTAATTTTATGATTTTATCATAAACTAAACTAAAACTAAGGAATTCAGTGGTGTAGGGATGGGCAAATAGATTAAACATATCGATATATATCGTAACTTTTTTTTCAAGTGTATCGATAACGATATATATTTTCAAAAAATATAGATTTGCAATATATCGATTTTTTGCTTAAGTGGAGGTTAAGCACTTAAAAATAATTTACTAAAAAAGTAAAATACATATTTGATATAATTATTCTTTTATTTTTGTTAGTGACCGATTAGATGACAGTGACAGATGACTAGGATCAGTCAGTCTGTGTTCGCTGTTATCATAGTTTGCTTTTCTGGTTGGCTCTACACTGCACATACCACAAACGTTCATAGACTAAAGATATTTTTGGAAATTCCATCAAAATGGAGGCGAAAAATAATATTTTTTGATATCCGAAAATAAATATCAAAAGTCGATTTATGAAAAAAAAAGTACCGCCGATATATATCGATAGTTTTTGAATAAATATCGATATATCGATTTTTTTGCCCAAGCCTACAGTGGTGTGTTTGTTGAAACTATCGCTCCATCCAATAGATTTTGTTAGTTTCTCTAGTATTGTTGTTTGTGTGCATGTGTCATTATGATGATTCCAACACAAAATCACAATAAATGACCAGAAAAAAACAATTACTAAAATGAAGAAACCAAATCCAACTTTCTCTTCGCGTTTCCCGCGCTAAACTCGACAGTTTGCTTCGGCCACGGTAATATTATGTCTATATTATATCTATTTTATCTATGTAGACCATAAAATTATTATCCCTTTGGAATAGAAAGACAAAAGCGAGATGTCACTAGCAGCAAACTGTGTGATAAAAAGAGATGGGTAGCAGAACCATTTTTGTCAGATGTCAAACAGTTGACCGCCCTGCAGAAGCTCGCTGAAAATTACGTGCATTTGATTTTTTATATTTAAAAGTGAAAATGTGTATATTTTGGAGAAATAATGCGTCTGAAACATGGTGACTTGATCGGTGATTGATTTTTATGCATAACAGCGGCATAACCCCAACAAATAATCATTTAACAGGTAGATTAGTCCAAATCGAAGCCTCTTAATATACGACTTATATTTACCAATGCGCTTCAAATTTAAAGTACGCAGTCAGATTATTCTATTCTACAAACGTTAATATATCGACGAATATTTTGTATAATGAAATAACATTTAGTTTTACACAAGAGCTGCACGTTCAATATTTTGTGTCGACTGTTTATCATGCAGTAAAGTACTATATTTAACTTAGGAACATTGTTATAAATCACCTGATGAAAAGGTTATCTCATTAAAGCTACAAATGTTACTTTCTTATGTTAGTTACTGACATCTTAAATCGGTTTCGTTTGACAGCTTTTACTTGTCCTTCTATTCCGATAGGAATATTAATATGATGTAGACATAATAGTTAGGGAGGTGAGGTGGCTAAATGGCGTAATTCAACGGCGCCGTCGAGACCTATCAAAATCGAAAGATAAAATAATTTCGAAAAGAAAAGCTCGTATGGTAAAAACCATTTTAGCGGTGGGTTTGGCGTGTACGGTTTTTCAAAAATGTAAAAAAAAACAGTTACTTGGGCATTCTCGAGCGCGTCAGATATTCATACTACGTATGCCCCAAGTGCCTCTGATAACAACGGTATACTAATCTGCCGGTTTGCGAAGTGGGGGTAGGCATATAAAGTAGTCAAAAATGCAAAAAAAAAAAAAATACTCGAGCGCGTCAGATTTTTGGAAGGGGTGTTAAGTAGGCCCCAAGGAAGCTCCCTTAAAAAAAACTGACGATTTTGGCGTGACCATAAGTTATGATGAATTTTTGAAAATGCAAAAAAAAATAGTTATTTTGAAATACTCGAGCGCGTCAGATTTTCATAGGGGAGGTTCATCTCGGTATCCTGAAAGCATATTTTCTTAATCTGACAAAAATGTTGGTGGGTTCTCTTAATCTGACCGGAAAGGTTTTTTGGTTTCTTGTTTTTTCCTTTCTTCTTTCTTTTTAATTATTCTTCACTACGTTTTGCTGACGGTACGTCCAAAAAACAATTTGAGGATCAACAGGCTATTGAATAATATACATACATGAAACTGTACATTTTAATAATACTTTTGTATACAGATACGCGTAACCTTTTCCAAGTCGACGACAATTGTCGAGAAGCTTTAGAAAAAAAAAAAATTTTTGAGATTAAAGTAACATAATTTAATCATCGTTATTTCATATCATTTTTTTAACACCCTCAGTTTTCAAGATATACTCAACAAACCGGGAGTTTGAGTTTTTATGAAGCTTCAAGTCAAAAAGTTTTAACTTTAGACAAAAATGTAAAGAGACCTTTTTTGTGTAAAATAAAATTACCTTTTTGTTTATTTAAACTATTTTTTTTGTAAAATGTATCGTTCGCGACTTATATGCCGCAACCCGTTTTTCGGAAGACGAAATGGCTCCTCCACACTCCTGGTCATGCGGAAACCGGCAGATTTTGTATTTTTAGTACGTTTTAGATCATATTCTTCAAAATAAAAATAAAAAAAATCGCGCTCGAGAATGCCGGATTAACGTTTTTTTTTACAAGTTCGCGACCCTATAACTCGGCGGCGTCAAGGACTTATCGTCAGATTAGTTAAATTTAGTCTTAAAACACTAAAATCAATCCCCAATATCTTAATCTGACGCGCTCGAGTATTACAGACTATCGATTTTTTTTTACTAATCTGATCGTCTATCCTAGGCGCGCGTCACTACATATAGAGCTAAATACTTTACAAGGTTGTTCTATTAGGTCCAAGGTATCTCTCATATCTTAAACTGCCACGCTCGAGTATTACCGAAAATTCCCCTATTCGCCTCCCTAACTATAATATTACCGTGCTTCGGCAGTACCTACACAAAGTAAGACAACACACGCAGACAGTGTTGCCAACTATAATTTTACGAACCCACTAAAAGTGGCCGCATGTTCCACCAGAAAACCACTAAACCTAGCGGTCTCGCAAACCACCAGAAAACCACCAATGAGCCGTTTTCTTTATCACTTTATAGCTCATTAGTTGGCGTTGGGATAGTTTTAGGATATTTTTTGCACGTTGCCGGAAAACCATGAACAAAGAAAAAAACGTGCGTAAGTACATATTATTTTAAAATGCGTTATTGAACTTAACAATAAGGTCCTTTATTTACTTAAGCAACATTAATTATTTTTGTTTTGTTTATATTTAAGTTGGTAAAATCCAATTACCCTCTGCTATGCCACTACTTGCAATGTGTAACCAGTCCTTTAATTCTGGATCACGTAACTTTTGGGTATACTGTGGTTTAGGCATAATTAATTGAACATGATCATTGAACTTAAAACCTCGCTGAATATAATACTTTTACTCGAAATGTAGGTAACTATACGGACAACAGCACAGCACGTAATGGTAATAAAATCAAAGACAAACCAGAAAAATACAGTAACCCTATGAAGCAAATCAAACTTGACCCAGTACCCATATAAACAAAGTCCATAATCATAATCGTTTAAGAAATTGGCCAACTAATCAAGGGAATTCCCTAAAACCACCACCTTAGTTTTGTTGTGTTGCCTTCACAACAAAAATATGTACCTATCCTATTTTAATCATCTATTTATAACTGAGTATTTTTGTTAATTGTACTAGTGAGTGCTTAGTGGTTGTTGTGGTGCCTTACCACTAATTGAAGCAATCAAAGACTCTAGAAAATCCACTAGCCACTAAATCCAATATTTATTCGCTAAAAGGATAGTCTAAACCACCAGAACTAGTGGAAAATCCACTGAGTTGGCAACACTGCACGCAGACAACAAACGACCCATACCTACTCTCACTGATCTGTGCAAACGACATCTGTCCACAGATTAGTAAGAGTATGTCTACATCTGTCAAAGATCAAGAAAATGGTGTTGGTATTGGCTTTCTTGGTTCGCGACAAAATAAAACATAAATGAGTGGATTCGCTTTATTAAACTTATTATGTGCTAACTACACTGGTTAGGTTTGGTGCTACAACATCTCTGTGTATTTATAGTATTCATCAGGTAAGTAAGATTTGACGCAAGCACTTTCATTTACCGCGCAATCTACTTTCGTTGTATACATAAATGAAGCTAAAAAGACGGCGAAGGATTTGATAGAATTATGTAGGTTCTTGTCAAAGTTAATTAACTTTACACAAACCGACCGAATTTATTGCTGTATGTACCGTACATTTTGAAATTTTCAATTTCTATTGTGGCCTTAGATATGAATAGTGCAATTACGAAAAATGAGGGCTACGTGCTCAGCAACATAACGTTCATATCAATGATTATATCCTGCGCTAAGCCTAACAATGTTTGTTTTAATTTTTAACTACATCACTGGTAATGTGAGATATGTTTAATTAGAACTTATTTTTCAGGTTGAATCATAGGGTGTAAACCCAAGACATCAAGATTTCGTTCCAAAAGATGGTAAGTACCTAGTAGATGGCCGTCCCAAACATGTATAGTGTTTCAATGATGAGTGATGCAATATTTATTCTTCAGCAGGGTGATGACCCTCCCTTCCTGCCCGTTGGCACTGATGTCAGTGCCAAATACAAGGGTGCCTTTTGTGAGGCCAAGGTGAAGAAGGTGGTTAGGAACATCAAATGCAAGGTAAAATTTCACTAAGTTTTGCACAATTGCCTAATGTATACCAATATTAAAAATCATAAGTTTGTTTATTTTTAAGTTTTATCAACTGTACTCTGAGTGCAAATTCCTCTTAGTCTGTCAACTTTACATGGTTGCAACATTAGAGTTCTTCCATAGAAGATCCAAACAACTGGCTTGTTCATTTCACAAATCACTCACATTCGATCACCCTCAAGCCTGAACTGTTTTTGCACATAAATGCAGTGACTATATGGGATCCTATCTATACTCCAAAATATATAAAACATAATGTCAATCTAAATCACTATAAATTCAAAGTATCAGTTTACAAATGGTTAAAATGTGAGTGCTATGATGAATATGAATGCCTTTTGAAGGAACTGAAATAGCACTAATATATGCACATTCATAAAGACTCAAGCACACACACACACTCAATCAATAAGTAACCGAGTCTAATGAGCAGTTTATCTTGTACAATGAAATGTCTAGATTCTAGGGCATAACATTAAATGTTTCACACACCTTTTTTTTAGGTTACACTAAAAGCAGGAGGTGGAAGTTTGACGGTGAATGATGATGTGATCAAAGGCACCCTAAGGGTAGGAAGTACAGTAGAAGTGAAGCAAGACCCTAAAAAAGATGCCATGGAAGCTGTCATCACTAAAATACAAGATTGTAGCCAGTATACTGTAGGTAAGGGATAGTTTGAAATTGAGAATGCTTTATTTATTTAATGGAATAAAACACTTTATTACCTTACAAACCCCTTCATAGAAAATGAATATTTGGTATTTTTTTCAGAACTCAACTTTTTATTTTAACTCATATTCTGAATAAAAATTACCCTCACTATGCCTTTCTGTGTGTCAGCATGCAAAAAATGTGAACTCTTAAATATTATACAACAAAATATTGTGCTGATTTTAAAGTTTTCAAATATGAGGAATTCTATTTGTATAATTTATGTATCATATATTTAGTAACATTATGTTGGCGTCAATTTTGTTTTGGCCTTCCGTGTACCTCACTTGGTTGGTAGGGCCCACTGAAAACCAGTGTTAGGTACTCTAGAGGGCCTGGCTCATGCCGAGTGAGGTCCTATTGGCTCGGACATCACCAACAAGAACTCTGCGTGTGCACTGCTTGGCTGGATACGTGTACCTGACTTGTGTATTTTTGTGGAATGTATTTTTTTTTTCTTTTTTCTTTGGTAAGATATTTCTAAATGTATGCCTGTTTTTCCTTTTTTTTCTGTAAAGTTGAGTAAGCATTTGTCTGTTTGTGTGTGTGTGTGTGTGTGTGTTTGTGATGTCCATGATCAATAAAAGCTTTTCTTTCTTTCTATTTTTCTGTTAAAATATCAGCTTTTTATTACTTGAATTCTCTGTTCTTGTCTTAGTTTTCGACGACGGCGACATAACAACGCTGCGACGGTCAGCCTTGTGCCTCAAGAGTGGGCGGCATTTCAACGAGAGTGAGACTCTAGATCAGCTGCCTCTTACGCATCCAGAGCATTTCTCCACGCCTGTCATAGCTGGCCGACGGGGACGGAGGGGGAGGGCACAGTGAGTTATATTTATAACCAGCGGTCGCGGTTTCTTATCCCGCAATGGTCAAATGTTTTTGTGATGAGTACTAACATTTAAACCTGAGTCATGGTATGTTATATCTATTTAAGTATTTATGGAAGACCCCTCATATCCATTGTCTGGTACTATATGAATAAATGCTTAGAATGTTTTTTATGTTATCAGTAACACACAAACTCATCTGATCTATTTTCGAAAAGTGTTTATTTGAATCTTACAAAAAGATATAGCCCTACAGGTATTTTCCTACTGCAACTTATGCTATGTCGACCATGACAGTGCTGTGATGAACATAAATTCCCACTGAACTGATCAGTAAGCTTATGTACGGACAACAGCACATCAAGGTAAACGGGCTAATTTGCAACAAAATTGGGTAACCTGATGTGCTCTCGACTGTACATCTAAGAATGAATTATGCTACTACTAGCTTTTAGCTGCGACTTCGTCCGCATTAGGTAGTTTTTTTTTTGGATAGTAGTATGAAAAAAACTGACCTGTATTTTTTACGTATGTTTGAATTGTGCCTAGATAGGATGAGGCCATACTAACTGTGATTGTCAGGGAAAAAAGGAAAGCGTTGTTTTCCCGTAATACCAATTTTATTCAAAAAGAATTCTTGGTAATTTAGCAGTGAAAGCGATTAGTTTTCCCGGAAAGATTTTTATTCCAGGGTAACGCGTTGTTGTTTGTCCAGTAGTCAAAAGTAATTCATGTCCTTTCTTAAGTCTCAAACTATCTCCTTACCAAATTTCATTTAAATCTGTTCAGTAGTTTAGGCGTAAAAGCGATCGGCCCACCTGAATTTTCCCATGGGAATAAGTCATTTTCCCGCGGTGAAAAGTAGCCTATGTCCTTTCTCGGGTATTAAAATATCTCCTTACAAAATTTCATTCAAATAGGTTCAGTAGTTTAGGCGTGATTGAATAACAGACAGACAGACAGAGATACTTTCGCATTTATAATATAAGTATGGATTCGTAGGTCGGACGAGAGCGAAGGCGATACCCCGACCCGTCGCGTAAAGGCGGACAGTGCAGAACGCGAGCCTCACGTTGGGCGCGTGGTGCTGGTAGAAGCGGCGGGCGGGGCGGAGCGCCGCAGACCTCACCAGCCCGCCTTCCCCGCGCTCGTCGTGGCGCCCACCGCGCAGATCAAAGTCAAGGAGGACTATTTGGTGCGCTCCTTCAAGGATGGCAGATAGTGAGTATTGTTTATACTGTCTTACTAAAGGTAGAAAGCCATGCGGCCTGCACAGGTGTTCGATACTATGGTCGCATGCGACTGGCTCGCTTCATGCACTGCCATCCAGCAGCTTACACAGGCCGCTTTACTCGGAAACAGCGGTCGGGGCGTAGACCTCACCAGCTCGCCTTCTCCGTGCTCGTCGTGGCGCCCACCGCGCAGATCAAAGTCAATGAGGACTATTTGGTGCGCTCCTTCAAGGATGGCAGATAGTGAGTATTGTTTATACTATCTTACTTAAGGGGCTCCCCGAATTTTTAACGCGCACACTAGCGCCACTTTAGTAGAAAAATCATAACTCGTTAAATAAAAGACCAATCGAAAATCTGATTGTTGCGATTGTAGCTTTGGTTTAGATACAATATAAAAGATTTAAACTTACATGGTCAATAACACTAGAATTTATTGTAACGGGATTGCTACCATGTACCTTATTATTTCACAGTGCCGAAATATCGGAAACTCAAAAATAATAAGGTACATGGTAGCAATCCCGTTACAATAAATTCTAACAATATTAAAGTTCAATAAAACAGAGTTATCTGCAGTTACAGTCAGAAAAATTGCCAATAATGGCCATATTTAGCAGTTTTTCTAACTCTAACTACAGTAAACTACTTTTAAAACAATTTAAACGTACTAAATAAACTATAGAACCTGTACTACAATCGTGTCTACCAGATTTTTGATTGTTTTTGTATTTGAGGAGTAATAATTATTTTAAATAGAGTGGCGCTAGTGTACGCGTCGAAAATTCGGGGAGCCTCTTAAGGTAGAATGCAATGCAAACTGCAAAAGCGGTTCGATGCTATGGTCGCATGCGACTGGCTTGCTCCATACACTGCCACGCGGCTTTGCATGCATCCAGCAGCTTACACATGCCGCTTTACTCGGAAACAGCGGTCGGGGCGTAGACCTCACCAGCCCGCCTTCCCCGCGCTCGTCGTGGCGCCCACCGCGCAGATCAAAGTCAAAGAGAACTATTTAGTGCGCTCCTTCAAGGATAGCAGATAGTGAGTAATAGTAATAGTCCCCCTACCCGATTTCGACTATACGGTGGCCAGTCACAACGACTAACCGACTGCGCGGGACATATTATAGTGCACAAAAGTGTGCGCGAAAACAGGTGCACTCTCTATTCCTTTCACTCTCAAAGCCCGATGGGACAGCAATCTGACACGACCGAAGAGAGATCAGGCGCAGGACCAACTTACGTGCTTTACGTGCTTTTCCGAGGCACGGGGGTGAAACACCGCCAATTTCCAAACTCCGGGCTACCATAAGAATTTCTTAACAATAAAACTCAGGTAAATATTTTTGGCCCGACCCGGGGATCCAACCCGGGACCTCTGGCCCAGCCGTCGCTTTAAAGTGCGACCTTCTCACCGCTGCACCACCGAGGCAGTTATAGTGAGTATTGTTTATACTGTCTTACTAAAGGTAGAAAGCAATGCGGCCTGCAAAGGCGGTTCGATGCTATGGTCGCATGCGACTGGCTCGCTCCATACACTGCCATGCGGCTACGCATGCATCATCATCATCATGCAGGAAACAGTGGTCGGGGCGTAGACCACACCAGCCCGCCTTCCCCGCGCTCTTCATGGCGCCCACCGCGCAGATCAGGTCAAGGAGGACAATTTAGTGCGCTCCTTCAAGGATGGCAAATAGTGAGTATAGTAATAGTCCCCCTAGCCGATTTCGACTACGGTGGCCAGTCACAACGACTAACCGACTGCGCGCGACATATTATAGTGCACAAGTGTGTGCGCAAACACAGGTGCACTCTCTATTCCTTTCACACTCATAGCCCGATGGGACAGCAATCTGACACGACCGGAGAGAGATCAGGCGCGGGACCTACGGCATTCACTGCCACGCGGCTTAGCATGCATCCAGCAGCTTACTCAGGCCACTTTACACGTAAACAGCGGTCGGGGTATAGCCCACACCAGCCTGCCTTGTTATGGCGCAGCTTAAAAAAATAAAGTCCGCTTAGTACGGTCGTTCAATTATGGCGATGGTGGGTATTGTTTATAGTTGACACTGTCTAACCCATAGAAGTATGTACTATCCCCTATCGGAAGAGAAGAACAAATAAAAGCTGTCAAACGAAACCGATTTAGGATGACATTTATGTGTGTAAAATTGTTTATGTATGCGTGTCAGTGACGTTTACCATACCGACTTTTACATTTATATCGATATCGATAAATCTCATTAGTATCAGTTATAGTAGGTATCAATATAAAACACCGGCTAAGTAAGAGTCGGACTCACGCACAAACGGTTTCGTATTCGTAGGGTCCGCTAATTTCTTAATAAATAAAAACAATATATGTATATTTTTTAAGATTTACATAGGCTATAATTCATAACGATATTTTTGAAATCCAAAATATTTCTCGGGTTACCTACCCGCGCGGGAACCGTGGAATCAGTAGGAAAATTAAAAGATACATAAATTACACATGTATTTTTTACTATTCTATAAATATCTTAACTACATAATAACGGTTGCAATTAGTCCTACACTATTATAATAGTCAAAATCTATAATTACTGTCATATATGCACCAAACATTAAAATACTCAGATGTTTCGTCAATCAGCGAAGTAACTATAAATGAGATGACATTCCGCCCAGGTGACTAATACCAAATCGTCATGGGATAAACATATTAGTGATCAACAGTCGACACGAAATATTGATAACTTGATGCATCCCTAGTGTAAAACGAAAATAATTTCTTTACACAGAATAATCGTAAATACGTATTAAATGTTATTTGATCTTTGCTTTGTACGTAAATTAACGTTTATAATCATACTCACTACTTAAAAATTGAAGCACAGTGGCAAATATAAATCGTAAATTAGGACGACTCGATTTGGAATATTTTCCCTGTAAAATGAAAATTGGTTCGGATTATTTCACTGTGTTGAATAACAATCAATCACCGAACAAGGCACCATGTTTCAGAAGCATTATTTCTCCAAAATATACACAATTTCACTTGTAAATATAAAAAATCAAATGCACGTAATTTTCAGCAAGCTTCTGCGGGGCGGTCAACTGTTTGACATCTGCCAAATATGGTTCTGCTACATCGCATCTCACATCTCTTTTTAACACATAGCTTTCTGCTAGTGACATCTCGCTTTTGTCGTTCTATTCCAAAGGGATAATAATTTTATGGTCTAACTAATGGTAGACTTCGTAGCAATGCTTCCTGCAAAAGTAACTCTGCTTGCAGAGCCTTGGAGCCGCAAGAACTATGTAGAAGTTTATGAAACCTCTTCAAAGGATGCGTCTTATAACTGCATATGGCTCGCTCCATATACTCTCATAGTTCCATCGTAACCGTGTGGCTTCAAGGCGTCGCAAGCATAAATCCGCTTACGCAGGACGCATATCTCGGAAGTCTACCTTAAGACAGCGAGGCGTAGCGCTTATTGGGAGCGGCGTTTGGGTCTGAGCGTAAATAAATAAATATTGTTTAAGGCTCGTTTCAGAGCGTCGCCGTCGAGATGTTATTCGAGTCAGGCTTGTGGAAGCTATCATATGCTATTTCGGGCTGACTTATGATCTAGCTAAAGTATTCTAGAGCTATCTCAGACAAACCACGTGCATTTCGACTGATTGACGACGCGTTTGGTGTATTGGTTAGCGCTCCTGACTATTACGCCGCCGTCGCGGGTTCAAATCCCCCAAGGGGCAAATGTTGGTGAGAAGAGCACGAATATTTGTACCTGAGTCACGGATGTTTATTATGTATTTAAGTATTTATGGCAGACGACCCAGTCTTAATCGTTGTCTGGTATTCGTAACAAGGATGAAAATTCCTCACTTCGAAACCACGACAATTGTGTGTTGTCTGGCGCATATTTATTTATTAATTCTAAACGACATGCAGCTTTGCTAAGCGCTATATCAAGATTGATACAACACTATCAAATGAGTACACACTAACACATAACTCCTTCGTCCACAGCTACACAGTGCCCAAAAAAGAAGCTCGCGAGTTCCGCAAAGGCAGCGCTCCGCTGGAGTGGGCGGGCGTGGAAGCAGCGCTGCAGTACCTGAACAACGGCGTTCTACCGCCACACTGGGACCGCGACTCGCTTTTCAACGAGTCTAAGAACACCTCTGATGACGTAAGAAAAAAAAAGTGATTTTATACACAGGTTACTTACTCCCCGGCTCCATCGGCTGTCTGTCCAACTAACATAGCCGTCGTATTTATATTTGTTTTTAGCGTTTTATCATTAAACTTAATATATAATATGCACTTGTGAAAAACAACTGTATCAAACATGGTATCGAACCCTGTGGCTTACACTATTTGGGCGCATGCCTATACCACTCGACCACCGATACATAATCAAGCCTGTTGAATTTTGCAAGTGCTTTATTTAACGCGTAGTCTGCGTCACCTAATCAATGTTGGTATATTGCTCTCTCAACATACATATCTGTTAAATTATTACCGGATAGCGCGTAAGAAGTCGATTCCTTGTCTGACACAGTTGGTTTTTACAAGTGCCTATATAGCTGTCGTAGTTGTAAAATATCTATAAGTATATATAATATTTGTACTCGCAAAGCTCAAGCCACACTCGTACCATGAAGAGAGCTCGCGTTCCATTAGGGTTTGAAATAGTTTCAATATGTTATTTGCATAAAAGCTCGCGTTGCGGTTGTTGCGCTAGTTGTTGCCCATAGCAGTTAGTAACAAAAATCTTATAGCTAGTGTTAATAGTACTATGATTAAATATACAATATTTTAGTTCCAAAATTTATTAATTAAATTATATTATTATTATTACATATCCATCACTTAAATATTTAATATGAATACTTAAATAAACCGATATGCGATATTGGTGAAATACTTAAGCTTGATACTCATAAATAGAGCCCGCATTCAAACAACTATGTTACGTGTTGTTCTGGGCTTCTATTTATTCCATTTAATTCAAAACATTTAGCTACAATCAATCAACCCTCTGTTATAAAATTTTATTTTATGTTACCTTACGTACAGAGTTCAGATGACGAGCCGCGCGAAGAAAAGGACCACTTCGTAGCTCAACTATATAAGTTCATGGACGACCGCGGCACGCCGCTCAACAGAAACCCAACTATCGCCAACAGAGACATTGATCTTTACAGATTGTTCAGGGTGAGTTAAACGATAAAACAGGTTAGAAGCTTGCTGCTGAATTATCTACAAATCTCTCTATCTTCCTCTCACATAAACATAGTCAGCCCTGTCTACACATGAACCCGTTTTACTGTTTCGTTTTTGATCTATGGCGTTGTACGAGTGATTAAACACATGCCACAGTATTCTGTCACAGTAATTAATACTTATAGTATCCGCAAAAATAGATATCTTAAATAAAGAGACCATCTGTCATACCACACGGCCCGCGTTAATTAACAGTAAAATTGTATGCATGTAGTTAAATTTAGTTTTTTCATTTCACAGGTTGTTCAAAAGCTCGGCGGATACAACAGAGTGACGAATCAAAACCAATGGAAGACAATAGCAGACAAAATGGGTTTCCATCCAGTCACGACGAGCATTACTAATCTTTGCAAGCAAGCCTATAAGAAGTAAGTTATGTTTGTTTTAATGATTTTAGCGTATAAATATATTAATTCATTGTTTTGTAGTTCTCTGTGTCAGTGTTCTGCTTTTGATAGTTGGTGTTTTCTCATCGACTATCACTTCGACAACCATTCTGTGGCATCACCAAACAACGCGCCACTTCGTTTCTACCCACCCTCTATAAACAAGAGGCTATTAAGTCGCTATTGAGTCTACACCATGACAAAAACACTGAAAAGCACACATTCGAGGTTACAACAATAAATTAACTAAAGAACTGTTAAAGCTCGAAAGATATACAGCTTGTGACCAGAATACTAACCGGCCACTGCAAACTGAATTGGCGATGGACTGATTTCTAATATGAACATGACTGAAGACGCTATCTTCTGATTCTGTAATATAAAAGAAGAAACGGCCATCCATAGCCTCTGCTCATGCGGTCCGCTTATGAGCAAAAGCAGTATCCATATCTGAGGATGATGAGATAGCAGATATCACCCTCCAACGAATCTGGCAATATATGAACGCAACGGAACTGGGCAGTGAACTTTAAACATGAGAACTACCACAATAGTTCATACCTGGTCATGTTGGTAACAAAAGGGGCCCAACAACCAATAATAATAATAATCACTTGGACGCATTTAGGGTGCGGTCCACCTGTAGCTCGTGACGACCACTTTGCCGGTCCACTTGAGTACCGCGGTCGTTGTGGTCGCGGTGAAAACGTCATGGCTAACGATTATGTGAGCTCGTCCGTCGCGATCAGAGGCCGTAGTGCGAGTCGGAGCGAGATCAAACGCATCGAGCGCTTAAACGTGATTTTATATGGGATTGTTTTAGTGTAAACGTTAGCTACTAGACGGCACTGCTTCAATCCTATATAAATTCACGCTAACGCGCTCGATTCGTTTGATCAAGTAGGGCTCGCTCCGACTCTCACTACGGCTACAGGTGGACTTAAAGTCGCTTCAAGAGTATTTTTTTAACACACTTGCTCAAAACGGCGTTTTTATTCCACCGATTTTTAGCTCATAATCCTAGATATAAAACACGCGTGGTTTTTAGTATATTATTTCTAGTGATGCAACGATTATCACTTAGCGATTACGATGGCGATTACGATTATTGGACCTATTAATCGACGATTACGATTTCGATTATGATTATTTGGATTTATAAATAAAAAAATTACTTCCCATGAATCAACATACCATTTATTATCATACGAAATAATTTCAATGATATATCAATAATTAAAATTATTTTAAATTTTCGTTTCGTTCGTTCGGTACTTACATTTCGACTTTTGAGTGGATTCTCCTAACTTTTCAAAGAGCTGCCAAATATCACTAGTTTGCTTTCGCGTCGATCATATTTTTGTCGTCTCTTGCAGTACTTAGGTACTTTTATTAAATTAAACTACACTTAACTAGCTTTGCCAAGAGAAAACCAACGTTAAATAATTTAAATACACCTCAGAAGATACAATTACTCTCATTGCAATAACTCACTAAACAATGACCGCACATAATGACAGGATTGCGCATGGAGCGGGAAATCCCCGAAACTAAATGTCAGGCAGGCCAGCAAAATTTGGTAACGTTAGGATACACGCACGTATGAAGAAAAGACGCATTTACGAAGTATTTTAACTAAATATTTTTTAATGAAAGTTAATAATTAAATTTCATAAATAATCGCTTAATAATCGATAGATTGGACGATTACGATTAATCGTAAAATAGCAATAATCGTCGATTACGATTAATCGTAATCGTAGCTTACTAGCTAGCTAGGCGGCTAGGCGTAGTATTTCGTAGAAAAGCGCTAGCTACGCGCTAGAGTGCGAGTTTTCCCATTAGTTTTGTAATTTTTTTAAATGTTGTGAAGAGGTTTTCTTGTATAAAACTTGCTCAGAATTTAAAGCATTTTTTTTTTGAATAAGCATAACTCATATTATCATCCCTGAGTTGAATGTCACTGACCAAAACAACATCCTGTATAATGGTCAACTTAGCACACTTGTATCATAATGTTTCTATACTATGTATTTCTTTCCACAGATTCCTGCACAGCTTCGAGGACTTCTACCGCAAGCTGGGCGTGACGCTCGTGGCGCACCCGCGCGGCGCGCGCACGCCGCCCGCCGGCCGCTCGCTCATCCGCGACCGCGACAAGCAGCCGCCCGCGCCCGCGACCGCCACCGCCACCGCCACGCCCGCCGCTCCCGCGCAGGTACCGCTCATGTCTATCTTCTTCTTCAATTTAAGAGCCGCGCTCTTGTCGTTGCAGTTATCGCCATTCTTTTCTACTGTCTGCTTTCCTCTACTTCCTGATATGACATGCCTGACTCATATCTATACTAATACTAGCGGACCCAGAGAACTTTGTTTCGCCCCTGGCCTCGTCCCGCCCAGCTACGTTATTTAAAATTTTAAGCGGTCTCAGAGTTTAACTTAGGGGTATAAAAAATAGATGTTGGCCGATCCTCAGACCTACTCAATATGCTCACAAAATTTCATGAGAATCGCTCAAGCCGTTTCGGAGGAGTACAGGAACGAACATTGTGACACGAGAATTTTATATATAAAATTATATTATTTATTATTCAAAACTTCATGCATAAAACATAAAATTGTACATATGCCGGACATAATGGCAAAAGAATTCTCTACCAGTCAACTTTAGGTCAGAACAAAGAAAAATATATATGCAGGTGGTGCAAGTAAAATTATAGAGGCAAGAAAAGAGAATAGTGCATACATACTGCCTATTACTCTCTATAATATAAAACGATTATATTAAAATAAATAAATATGTATTTATGATATAAACATACACATCATTTAAATATACATAATATAGTAAACATAGATAGATTAATGTCAATGAGACAGGTCAGTGAATTCGTCTCTGTAAAGTGTTTGCAATGCCTTCTTGAAGGTAAATTAATAATATTATATTGCAGAAGAGTTTCTATGTTTGTTTGTTCGAACGCGATAATCTCAGAAACTGTTTGAAAATGTATTATTATAATTATTTACTGGATGCATGCCGCTAGTGATCGGTGTGTGGCGTGTGTGTGTGTCGCTGTGGAAAGCCGTGGGGGAGGCCTATGTTCAGCCTTGGACGTCCTTTGGCTGATAATGATGATGTGAATATTGTATAATCAATTTATTGTATTCTTCGATATTTAATTATTACTAAAATATGCATGCATTCAACATGCATAAAATTGCTAGCGAAAACCTACTGTAACAATCGTCATCAAACATTTTTTTCAACACACTTGCTCAAAATGAAGTTTTTATTCCACCGATTTTTGGCACATAATCATAGATATTAAACACACGTGCTTTTTCTGTATATTATAGCACTAGTGCCTTTTGTTTATTAACCCGACCAATTTACATTTGTACCCTAGTATCAAGTAGTAAGTAAGAAGATGAAGCGATATAATTTAGTCGGGTTATAACTTACACAACAAACAGTATTTATGCGAAAAATAACAGTATGTACATATTTATTTCAATAAATGGTAAATCCAGCTTTATTACTAAAAATAACTCAAATTCATTCAAAATTTTCTGTAATTTGTGTTATAAATAACGAATTATTACATTTTTAATCTTGGCTGTTGGCCGATCTAGTTCGCGCCTTAACCTTGCGCGCGCATCAGCTTCGCGGCAAGAAAAAAACAACGCGCCATTTTTCGTAAATAGCTGGCGGCTGTGGTATGACGAAGTTTTGGATTAATGGCAAGTGTGTTGAAAAACGTCGTATGAAACACGTGTGCCTGTGACTATTATATACGCGGCTTTCTTATGGCGCACTCGCTTTCGCTCGTGCGCACACAATATCGCCTTGTGTATAATGGTCAACTTAGCACACTTGTATCATAATGTACTATTTTGGTCACTGTGGACGCTGTCTTCGATTCGGATTCCCCCACCACCTACTTCGCATACGGCAAATAGGCTTAATAGTACATTATGATACAAGTGTGCTAAGTTAACCATTATATACAAGGCGATATTGTGTGCGCACGAGCGGAAGCGAGTGCGCCATAAGAAAGCCGCGTATATTATGGTCACGGGCACACGTGTTTCATACGAAGTTTTTCAACACACTTGCGAAGAATAAATACTCTAATTTTCCCGAAAAATGGCGCGTTGGTTTTATTTCTTGCCGCGATATAGATGCGCGCGCAAGGCTAAGGCGCGAACTAGATCGGCCAACAGCCAAGGTTAAAAATATAATAATCCGTGTTCAAAACACAAATTACAGAAAATTTTAAATGTGTTTGAGTTATTTATAGTATATCGAATAAAGCTGGATATATTTGGATACTGTTATTTATCGCATAAATACTGTTTGTTAAAATAAAAGTTATAACCCGACTAAATTATATCGCTTCTTCTTCTTACTTTCTACTTGGTACTAGGATACAAATGTAAATTGGTCGGGTTAATAAACTAAAGGCACTAGTGCAATAATATACTGAAAAAGCACGCTTGTTTAATATCTAGGATTATGAGCCAAAAATCGGTGAAATAAAAACGTCGTTTTGAGCAAGTGTGAAAAACACTTTATGAAAACGCCATATCGTTATCTCAACATAGTCAACAATACTATTTGAAACCCATTTTATTTATTTCCAGTCGCGCGGAAAAGACAAAGACTCGGACAAGAGTGAAACAGAGAAGAGTGATAAGAGTGAGAAGGAAGATAAAATAGAGAGGATAGACAAAGAGAAGCCGATCAAGGAGAAGCCTCGCGCGAGCGATGGCGAGGACAGCGCCGACAACCAGCCGCTTATTACCACGACGCCGAAGTGAGTATCAATAGTATAAGGTCACATCGTTTCGAGTGAAAATATTTATGCAGCGTCTCTTATGACGTCATAGAAACATGACACTGACATTATTTTTGAGAAAATCGAATTATTTTTTTACATAAAAGTTTTTTTTAACAGGCACCATGTCAACTCTCAAACACCTACATAATCGCCTCCATTTTTCTTTTTTTAACTCTCTGTTTCTTTTTCTTTTATCTCAACATTTCATCTATACTAATATTATAAAGCTGAAGAGTTTGTTTGTTTGTTTGTTTGTTTGTTTGAACGCGCTAATCTAAAAAACTACTGGCCCGATTTGAATTTTTTTTTTTACGTTGGATAGTCCATTTATCGAGGAAGGCTTTAGGCTATATAACATAAAGATACAACTCATAAGACCACAGTAGAAATGAAAAATGTTGCGAAAACGGGAGAAAGATATTCCTTTTGAGAGCTTCCGCTGCATACGCTGCGGAAACCGCTTAAGTTACACAAAAATCATGTATGACAGGATTGTTTAGCATTAAGAGTTCTATAATAAAGTCCGTGACAGCATATGTCTATCTTTTATGGTTAACTTACTACAACCTTTTTTATGTTAATATGTTTGTAAAAAAATAATGCATTATTTTTAGAGGTGTATTATACACACAGGTATTTATTCTTATCAAAATGAATACATTCATCATCACGAGCATTTTATTTAGAACAAAGTTGCCCTTTATATCATTTGATTTCAATAAATATCTTAGGAGCTATCACAGTTTTAACATAACTCCGCACCAAAATAATGTTCGCAGCTTAAGTACAACGTGCGCTTGCGCTAATAATATAAGTATTATAAAGCTGAAGAGTTTGTTTGTTTGAACGCGCTTATCTCAGGAACTGCTGGACCGATTTGAAAAAATATTTCTGTGTTGGATAGCTTATTTATCGAGAAAGGCTTTAGGATATAAAACATGACGCTGCGACGGGAGGGGAGGGAGCAAACTCAAAACGCGCGGACGAAGTCGCGGGGGACCGCTAGTTCTTTATAAATAGTGTATAAAAAATTCATAAATCCAATTGTTTTTTGGTGAATAGGCCCTTTAAAAATTTTGACTTAAAATGAGACGAAATGAGCTTATATTTTGTACATTAAAGATATTACAAGTGCTTCACCATTGAGATGCATCTTATAACTTGCCAGAAATAATAGGCTTACTTTTGAAATGGCCAGCTATTTTGACGAGCTAATACATAATGAGTTAAATCAGTAAGACCAGCTTAAGCTACAAAACCTGGGGTGGGCCTGTAAAATGAGAAATAAACTAATATTTTATACCATGATCTGATAAATCTTAATATTGGTATTAGATTGCCAATTACAACTAGCCATAAAGTTATATCTTTTCTTACAGAGTCGAAAAGGAAAAAGAGAAGGAAAAAGAAAAAGAGAAGGAAATCCCAAAAGAAAAAGAAAAAGAAAAAGAGAAAGAACGCGAGAAAGAAAAGGAAAAAGAGAAAGAAAAAGAAAAAGAGAAAGAAAAAGAAAAAGAAAAGGAAAAAGAGAAAGACAAAGAAAAAGAAAAGGATAAAGACAAAGACAAAGAAAAAGAAAAAGACAAAGGATCGACCACAAGCGAGGAAAAGGCTCCCGTGGCCAAGCCGCGGTCTCAGTCCAAGACTCGTAGTATGCTGTCTATCAAATCGGACTCGCACGATAAGAGGACGCCTAAAAGAAGGCCCCTGTCTTCCAAAAGTAAGTAGCATTTCGACTTTTCGCCAACCCACTCTATACATGCCATAATATGTGACGCACTCGAATCCACTTGTTGTTATGTTTATGTTGTGTTATACTATGTATGTACACATCAAAGAAAGTTCAAATCACTGGCATAAGCTGATTTAATTGTTTTAATGTATCTGTAAACGCTTCAACACCCGAGCGGTCGCATGAGACTGTATAACAATAGAATTTCTATTGTGTCTCGTTCACATACGCTTGAGGGATTTAAGAAAACATATTTGTTGTATTTTTTCTTAAAATACAAAAACATTGTAATAATATTTAATTATTATAACAATAATATATTATGATATTGTTTAATTTTTATTTATTTTTCAGTGTTCGCAAACTTTTTTTGATGTGTCCATATGAGATTTCACCTCGCATACACTCTGCCAGTAATTTCATACCCATTATTTACTTTTGTAAAGTGCAGTAAAGAGTTATATATTATTATTACTTTAAAACAGGCTCATATTATATTTCATGCCTCGTACATTAATCTGATCCCAAAGTAAATAGCTCAAGGCACTTGTCCGCACAATACATCATTTATCATCATCATGTTGATCACTCTATCAGTAATTGCATAGTATTTTGTACTGGCCCAGGTGACAGCGCCGGCACGAGCGTGTCGCGAGCGTCTCGAAGGCCTCACGTCTCCACTGACAGTGATAGCTCGGGACGGGCTTCCAGGTAAGCATTTACAGACACACATCGTCAAAATAGCTTTAACAGCCTGTTTCACGATGTCTTCATACGTTCCGGTTGGCCTTATCTGTCCAACACTAGTCTTCTTCAAATCTTCACTTCACGAAATGACGTTTAATTTTTGAATTATTCGTTGGTAGGTTCTTATTTGTCGATGGTAAAACAGACCCAATCTACTAAATATATGTAAGTACCTAATTTACACAACACACCTTTGTCGAACTCTATTTAACGAGCTCTCTAACTAAATTAATACATGTTTTGTTCATGAATACATATCTGCCCGACTGATACACAGCATCTGGTAGAAGTTGACCATTCCAGAGGAGTTTTTGATCTATGACGCGTCCATCTTATAAGAAATGTAACACACCCACTTACCGTTGTTAATGAACCTACTCAGTGATATACTCTATTTAAACAACACCATCCAGATGTGGGCCAACAAAGATGAAGATGCAGAGCCGTCGCAGCCAAAGCGCCAACTCGGCCAGCAGCGGCAACACCATCGCCTCCAACAGCAGCAAGCGCCCGCGCAAGAGGAAGAACACTGAGTGAGTACCTTTTATGCGATATTTTAAAAAAAAAGCCATTTTTCTATCTCATCTAAGTAACAGTTGGTGACATAAAACATGTACAACGTGTAATGATTTTTAATTCAATTGACCTAATTCTGAAAGAAAGACTATAATAAATAAATAAAATTAGGTTTGTGGTGTTTTAGTTTTAATGGCACTTCTGATCATTTCTTGCTCTGCGGACGACGCTCTGTCCAGAGAGGATTCGGTAGGTATTCCCGGGCCGCTGCGCCGCGCTGACATTATTATTATTACTATCTACGTTCACAAAGAAGTAACCATTGCTTGTTTGGCGGGTTTGCGTACGGAATGGCTTATCTTATTAATAAATAGATAGGGCAACATTTTATTGAAGATTTTTTGAAAAATGTGACTCATATTAAGTTAAATTGTGATCGTTATTCTAATCAACATATTTTCTGATTTTGCGCATTTAGCTTACACGTTGTATTACTAAATTACAACTTGATTCGAAAAAGACACCCGGAGTGGCGAAGCGCATACCACGACCCCAGTTTTATTGTGTTGAACGAATAGTAGTTACCTTGTGCAGTTTTAATGCGTTTTAATGCGTAACTTTGTAATACCGTACGCCTAGTATATTAAGCTACGAATAGATATTGTATGCGGTAGTAAAAACTGTGTTTTGGCATTGACAAATTTTACAGCCGTTTTTTCTATCTTTTTCTGTTTTTCATGCTATCTTTTAATTTTATTAGTAATGTAATTATTTTTTACTTGTAACAGACCATCGTCAAGTGAACCAACGCGAGCTGGCGGGGCCAATGTCAAAGCTCAAGTAGGAGACAAGCTAAAAGTTTACTATGGACCGACGCAGTCAGAATCAAAGGTGAGATTAGTATTTTGTTATCTTTGTTTGTTCTGTATGATTGCAACAATATGACTGCCAAATAAAACGCGCGTGTGTGTGTGTTCCATTCCATTGTTTACAGTCTAGACAATGATGGTATATTTAACAAAATACTGGCTTTAACCAAAGTAATCAACGCTAAACCTTTTGTCATAGCCTATGTGCAGTAAAATTCTTAATTTTCGCTTCGAATACTTTGCTTTTTTGCCAAATGCGAGTGTAATAACATCATTGTGTTTATTTATTTCCGTTGAACTGACAAATAAACGTAAGGCTTGTCGGCAGGTGACGTACGAAGCCAAGGTGATAGAGATATCGCCGGAGGGCATGCTGCGCGTGCACTACACCGGCTGGAACACGCGCTACGACGAGTGGATCAAGCCGCAGCGCATCGCGCTCAACGTCACGCAGCATGAGGCGCGGAACAAGAAGGTAAGAACGAAGATGAAATAAGAAACCAGAAATTGCGCACGGGCGGGACTAGAACCAACAACTTTTTGCCTAACCGCGAAACGCTCGTCCAATTGAGCGACCGTGCGAAATTTCTGGTCTCTAAAGCTGGGTATCCATTTGAGGCAGCCTTTGGCCGAGCGGCTGTCTCGAGCCGAGGCAGATCTAGTGGAGACCGTGCCGCGAGTCGAGGCTTGCCGCGCAGCGAACCAAATCGTGTCGGTAAATGGCCATGGTCAAACACGCCTCAGAGTGAGGCGTGCGTTCAATGGAGACGGACGTGTGTCGTGATGGTGGTTAATGAGAAAATGAGACAATCGTGGCTCGGGTTGAGGCTTGCCGCTCGATACGATATTATGTAAGCTCAAGTGGAGACGCATGTACTTTCCACAGCCCGCGGCACACTCAAGTTGAGGCAGCTCGGCCCAAGGCTGCCTCGAATGGATACACAGCTTTATAAATAGGTATTTACGTAGGTACGTTACGCGTGACGTCTGCGCTATCTACCCCAACTGTTTTATATCAGCAGTGGGCCAATGACAATCACACGCGTAATGACGTAGATATTCATAAGAGACCAGAAATTTCGCCCGGTCGGACCGACGGTACGGTAGCTCATTTGAACGAGCGTTTGGCCCGGTTAGCCAGAAACTTGCTGGTATTGTGTCCCGCCGTGCGCATTTTTGGTTTCTTATTTTATTTTTGTGATTATATATGAGACTGAGTGTTAAAAACATAGCTAAAGACAAAGTTAGCCCGTAAACTTCCCACTGCTGGGCAAAGGAAGGCCATACCTTAAGTATGAGGTGGTATGAGCCATACTTACTTAGTGGAGAAGTGTTTGAAAGACAAACGACCAAACTTGCTGTCCGATGCTATTAAGCCGCCCATAAGTCCTTTGACTAGGCTTATCGAAGAATATCAACCGATATTAGCCAAGACCTGAATTTAACCAGAAGTGATTAACGTACTTTCCGGTGCACGGAGATAAGCGATTAGACAAGTAAATAGATATTTAACATTTACTTTAAGATATTAAGAAATTTTCAAATAATAATAGTACATGCATCTTTCTTTTCTAGAATCCTAATAGCACGAGACGCGTTCGAGTGAAGAGGACGGAAGGTATAGTAGTTTTATTTTATATTGAATAAAATTTTAATTTAATGCGGTAAATGATGTAAATTGTAGTCCTTAACAAAATTATTTCAGAATCTTCAGCTCGCTCGGACACAGACAGTGACTCTGATAGCGATACTAGCGTCAAGCGACCACCTAAGAAGTCGGATGACAAGGGCAATTCAAAGAGTAAGTTACTCATTAGAGACCTATGTACTTGTGACTTATTCGATTATTAACAATGCTCCGTTATTTACAGCTCCATCTCGTTCCAAAGATGCAAAATCAAGTGACAGCAGCAGTTCGAGCAAACCGCGCAAGAGGCCCGTCCGGACGGTTTCAACACCCACGTCAGTATCCCCTGCGAAAAAACCGCGTCCAACTCAGAGCGGCCACCAAGGGCGCGACTACGATCTCAACGAAATCAGATCTGAACTTAAAGGGTTACATACCGTCAAACAGGAGCCCGAAGAACCGAAACCAGAACCCTCAGACAAAGACCCTCTCGCCCCCGAGCAAAAACCCGGCCCCTCCACGGAAACCTCTCAGCCAGATAAACAACCCGAAGATGTTTATGAATTCAAAGAGCCTGAACCGTTTGAACTAGAACTGCATGACGAAAAAAAGAAACGCACGCATCGCATATTCGACGATATTTCCCCCAGCAAGTATACGTCGACATTATCTAAATCTCTGAGCGAGGAGATATCCGAGGATCCATTGAGGCCAAGACCGTCGTCGCTGAGATCGCCTTCCTTGTCACCGTTCAGAGACTTTGGCGCCACTCGCGACGCGCCGGGACGTCAGAGCCCCGAGGATGACTCCAAAGACGGCCTCTTCTCTCTCGATGACGACTCTTTCCCCGGCGACGGCAGCTCTGGACCCATTTTCGAAGGATTCACTCCGGCCAAAAACCAGGAGACCTATTCTAAGAAGAGTAAAGTATCGAAACTGAGAGAGCTGATAGACGACTCGCCCGACAGTCCCGCGGACGATGAACAATCCTCGGAAGATGAATCCGAAGATACACCGATGAAAGAGGACGATGACGACGACAGAGAACCGAGTCCGATCGCTCCTGAAATGGAACCACCCAAGACTCCGGAGCCAGAAGTGCAACAAGAGGTCAAAGAACCGGAGGCTGAACCGGCAAAGTCAGAAATCGAAGAAGTTGTCCAAGAACCGAAAGAAGAAATAAAATTAGAAAATATTCCTGAACCACCCACAACTCCGCCAATGAAGAAACTAGAACTACCTAGCATGAACATAGTGCCGTTTACAAGTGAAGACCGTATTTCGCCAGTAGAACCTAAAGTTTCTAAAATTAATACAGAAGAATCTAAAAACGAGGACGCGATTAAACTTCTATCAATACCGTTACCACCAACGGAGCCGAAAGAGATTATCATTCCTAAAATAAAAATTGAGAAGAAGCTTGATCCGGAACCTGTTATGGTTTCTTCTAAGCTAGAGCCTCCGTCGAGTCCTCTCATAGACACGGAAGAGGACAAATCCGAGCCGGATAGTCCGGCTCGGATCGACGTGTTACCGGAACCGCCGCCCGGGTTCCTACTGCAATCCGAGGGTCCCAAGATCGCGGAGAAGCTCCTCAAAGCGATCAACAGCGCCAAGCGGCTGTCGATGTCGCCGCCGCCGGTTGAGGACCGCCCGCTCACGCCGAAGGACGTGTTAAAACTGTCGAAGCCTGAGGGGAAATTATCGCCCGTCGCGCCTGAACTTAAGCCCACTATAAATAAGCCACCAGAACCGCTGAAGCCCTCGGCTAGGGTCGATTTGAAGAAGTTCGGTGCGACGGAGCTGACCGATTCTATTTTTGGCGAGCCGTCGAATATGACGGACGCGAAACGCGACCTGGCTGAAATTAAAAAGGTAAATATACAACTTTATATTTTTAGTATTATATAAGTTAAATTAAGTGTTACATCAAAAAGTATAGGTTACGACAAATATATAAAGACAAAAAACTCGCACGCGTGTGTGTGTGTGTGTGTGTGTGCGTGCTTACTTGAATGTGTATATATGTCAGAGAACATATATCTATACGAGGTGTGGTCCAAAAGTGTCCGGCCTAACAAAGAAAACAAGTAGATATATTTACAAAACCTTTTTTATTTTTCTATATAGTCCCCCTCTATTTCAATGCACTTTGCAGATCTCGTAATAAGCATTTCTATCTCCTTAAAAAATACTCTGGAGTTTTGTCTTCAAAACAGGCGAAAATCGCTTGAGCCAGTTTATCATCCGAAGTAAACCGTCTTCCCCTTAAGTCTGCATTAAGTCTTGAGAACAAATAATAGTGATTTGGGACCAGGTCAGGGCTGTAAGGTGGGTGGCGAATTTCCTCGAGGCCACATTTTGCTACAGCAGCTTTGGTAATTGCAGCAGTGTGAACGGGAGCATTATCGTGGAGAAGCCGCACGCCTCTACTGATTTTTCCACGTCGCTTCTGCTTGATCGCCTCTCGTAACTGGGTAGCGTAGTAGCTGCCATTTACCGTAGTATTCCTTTCTTTTATGTCAATCATCATCAGTATTCCGTCACAATCCCAGAATACCGTTACCATTATCTTTTGGGTGGATTGCGTTACCTTGGCCTTTCCAGGCGGCTGTTTACCAAGACGACGCCACTCCATCGATTCCCTTTTGGACAGGGGATCATAATACAAAACCATAGTTTCGTCTCCCGCAACAATCGTTTTAATGTGTAATAAATAAAAGACGGTATCAATTTGGAAGAAGCCGACTCGCAACTGTCTTTATTTTATAACGGATATACATATGTGACATAGACAAAACATAGACTAGAGTTTGTTCCGTTTCACAGATGAATATTACTAACACCCCCACTTCATCACATGAAACATTAATTAAACATTAACAAGTCCTAAACTCTGAATACAATGGTAATGCTTTGGTGCACTAAGAGCCTTAGTTAGTACATCTGCTGGCATTTCATTAGTAGACATGTACTTCAAAACAATTACTTTATCATTAACAGCTTGCCTTATAAAATGATAACGAATGTCAATGTGTTTACTTCGCCTATGTAGAGCATGGTTATTTACTAATCTTTGAGCACTTTGGCTATCATTGTATAAGACAATAGGGTATTCAATCTCAGTATTAGTAACTTCAGATAACAAAACTCTAAGATACATTAATTCTTTACATGCTTCAGCCATTGACATATATTCGGCTTCCATACTAGAAAGCGCTACAGTTCTTTGTTTTCTACTTTCCCAGGACACAGCCCCCCCAGACAAAGTAAAACAATAGCCAGTAAATGATTTTCTATCAGTACCATTTCCCCAGTCAGCATCAGCAAATCCTACTAGTTCAGAAGACCCTTTCACATATTTTAAACAATAACTTTTAGTTTTCTTTAAATATCTTAAAATGCGCTTTACATGGCGCCAATGAGTAATGTTATGACAAGCATTAAATTGACATAAAAAACTAACACTAAATGCTATGTCTGGCCTTGTTAGTACAGCCAAGTACATGAGACTGCCAATCAATTGTTGATATGGTATTTGAGGATCACAAACATTACTATTATTATCTATACATAATTTACTTTCCATAGGTGTATTTACATCTTTGCAATTTAACATATTAAATTTTTCTAACAACTGATCTATGTACTGTTCCTGATCTAAAGTAATAACATTGTTATGTTTATCAATTTTTACTCGCATACCTAAACATTGTTGAACTTGACCTAGATTTTTAATATTAAACTTGGAACTTAAAATGGATATAAAATTATCTGTCTCGGATGGACAATCCGAGTAGACAAAAAAATCATCAACATACAGGGCAATGATAGTCTTTACATTTTCACTAAATTTTGTATACACACAAAGTTCAATATGGCTTTTATTAAAACCTAACTCAGTTAAACATTGATCAATTTTTTCATACCAAGATCTTGATGATTGTTTCAAACCATATATTGCTTTGTTAAGTTTTAGAGCTTTACAATTATTTACATCTTTTAAATAAGTTTCAGGTAGAGCCATATAAATTTCTTCCTTTAGATTACCATTTAAAAATGCAGTTTTTACATCGAGGTGAGTAACATTTAAATTTAATTGAACAGCAAGTGAAAATAACATTCTTAGAGTACTGTGACGAGTGAGAAAGTTTCATCATAGTCCTGATCATGAGTACCTGGTTTTTGGGTGAAGCCCTTAGCTACCAGACGAGCACGATAACGCACACTGTTGTCACTGTCTAGCTTTCTTTTGAAAACCCATTTACACTGCACTAATGTTTTATTTGGAGGCACTTCACTCACCGGCACCCACGCATGGTTTTCTTCAAAAGCTTTCAGTTCTTCTTCCATCGCAGCGATCCACTTATCTTTATCAGGGCTTTGCAGAGCCTGATCAGCACTGACTGGATCATCGCTACTTCTGAGATTCAATGGATTACAAACGCTAGTGAAACCGTAACGTTCTGGTGGTTGCCTTCTCCTCTTAGGCAATTCTGGGGTTGTGGACTCCGACTCCTCTACATTCTGCAACACAGAGTTAAAATCAGCTAGAGCATCTTGTGTTGACTCCGAGCAAGTGGGTATATTGACATAATCAAGTTCTTCACTTTCTTCACTCTCATCTTGTTGCGAGTCGGCTTCCTCCAAACCAACACCGTCCCCCATCCATTTCACATTAAATGGTTGCGTTTTGGAGACTTCCCCCACTGAAACTGCTATTTCATTATTATTATTCTTAGAATATTGCTTTAAGTTCTCTTGTATTATGACATCCCTACTGATGGTCACACATCTTTTAACTGGGTCATAGATTCGATATCCTTTTACATTCTCAGCAAAACCAACTAGAATATGTTGTGTGGACTTTCTGTCCCATTTAAGCCGTTTCTCCTTTGGAATATGCATCATAACCTGACTCCCAAATACTCGGATATGACTTAAATCTGGCTTTTTACCAGTCCAAAGCTCAAACGGTGTCATGTTGTTTAATCCTGATGCTAGCGACCTGTTCCTAAGATATACTGCTGTATTTATAGACTCAGCCCAAAACTTCTTATCAAGTCCTGCATCAAACAACATGCATCGAGCTCTTTCTACAACAGTTCTGTTCATTCGTTCACTAATGGCATTCTGTTCTGGGGTATAAGTGTTAGTTTTTTGATGGATTATACCCGCCTCAGACAAATAGTTTTCAAACTCATTACTACAGAATTCTAAGCCATTATCTGTACGCAATGTTTTTATCTTTCTACTCTGTTGTTTTCTACCAATGCCTTAAATTCTTTGAAAAACTTGAACACTTGATTCTTTGCTTTGAGAAAGTAAACAAAAGCCATACGAGTGTAATCATCAACTAAAATCAAAAAATACCTGCATCCACTGATTGAAGCTGTCTCCATGGGTCCACATACATCTGCATGGATCACGTTGAGTACCTCATCGCTTCTTGTACCCACATGTTTAAAGGGTAACCGTGATTGCTTCCCTTGACAGCATACCACACACGTAGTTTTATCAATAACAGCCTTTTCCTTGAAGTCTATACCTGTGACAGCACCTTCCTTCATCTTGTTGAGATCGCTACTGTTCAGGTGGCCCATTCTACGGTGCCACAATTCACTGTCAACTTCATTTGATGATGGCACAAACAAGCACTGGTTTTTCTGTTCGACATTCAACTTGTATACTCCGTCGACTAGGTTAGCTACCCCAACTAATTCTTGTTGTTGGTTAAATATGTGGCAACACTTTTCTTGAAAATCAACTCTGTTTCCATTTTCTATAAGTTTGCTCACAGATATGAGATTCGTAGCTAAGTCAGGAACACAAACAACATCTTTTATTGTTATGAAGTATTTACTCTTTGCAGTAATGGTTATGATTTCTACATCTCCGGAGCACAATACCTTCATTGCATTCTTGTCAGCTGCTATTATCGCCTTAATATGTGGTGTACTGGATGTATTTCTTAAGTAATTTTCATTGGCGGTCATATGCACGCTGGCTCCCGAGTCCAGATACCAATCGTTTTTAGTGAAGTTTCCACTCAAGAACACTGCGGAAAACGCGTTCGAGCTCTTTATCTTGGTATCTGCTTGGGTACACTTATTTTTATAGTGTCCGATCTGCTTACAACGATAACATTTAATAATTTTCTTCTTGTTATTGTTGTTGGCATTTGACATTTCGCCATCTTTGTTTGAGTTGCTTACAGAGTTGTTCGATTTGCTTCGTTCATTCCGATAGTGCTGCTTGTATGACTGTACAAAGCGCTGCCGACCGAAGATTCATCATTTCCGGCTAAATCCAGTAACTTTGATTTGACTATGTCCGCCGTGATGGCGATTCCTGAATGCTCAATCGCCATTATCATAGGGTAATATTTATCAGGCAATCCGGCCAGCATGAGGCATCCAATCCACTCATCGTTGACCTTAAAACCCGTTCCTGATAATTTCTGCCCGGTTTCAATGATTTGCGTCACGTAACTCGTCATCGACTCTGATGTTTCTAGGCGTATAGATATTAAATGTCGTAACAAAGTTATTCGTCTTGAAAAACCGGAATCGTCAAACATCTGTTTCAGCTGTTGCCATAAATCTCTGGTGGTTTCTGCACTTTTGATGTGTACGAATAACGAAGGGTCAATTGTGAGTATCAATTTGGCTTTCGTTATGGCATCATCTGCATCAATTTTGGTTTCATCACTTGTTTTGGAGATGGAATTTTGTTTTCCTTCCAGGACAAGGAGATTTTCGGCAGCAAAGGCCCACTCGCTGTAGTTCTCACGTCCCTTCAGCTTTGGCACATTTGCGATGAACAAGTTCGTAGCCATTTCTGAAGACACGTGTCGAGTCCCGCGGAATACACGCCAAATGTTCGTAATTAACAGTCACTGCACGCACAATAGTCTTTTTGCACTTTTATTTCACAATAGAAATAAAGTCCAGGTATCAGGGCTGGGCCCATAACCTTTTAATGTGTATCTATACTAATATTATAAAGCTGAAGAGTTTGTTTGTTTGTTTGTTTGTTTGAACGCGCTAATCTCAAAAACTACTGGCCCGATTTGAAAAATTTTTTTTACGTTGGATAGTCCATTTATCGAGGAAGGCTTTAGGCTATATAACATAAAGATACGACTCATAAGACCACAGCAGCAATGAAAAATGTTGCGAAAACGGGAGAAAGATATTCCTTTTGAGAGCTTCCGCTGCATACGCTGCGGAAACCGCTTAAGTTACACAAAAATGATGTATGACAGGATTGTTCAGCATTAAGAGTTCTATAATAAAGTCCGCGACAGCATATGTCTATCTTTTATGGTTGACTTACTACAACCTTTTTTATGTTAATAATATTTGTAAAAAATAATGCATCATTTTTAGAGGTGTATTATATACACAGGTATTTATTCTTATCAAAATAAATACATTCATCATCACGAGCATTTCATTTAGAACCAAGTTGCCCTTTATATCATTTGATTTCAATAAATATCTTAGGAGCTATCACAGTTTTAACATAACTCCGCACCAAAATAATGTTCGCAGCTGAAGTACAACGTGCGCTTGCGCTAATATATTATAAAGCTAAAGAGTTTGTTTGTTTGAACGCGCTTATCTCAGGAACTGCTGGACCGATTTGAAAAAATATTTCTGTGTTGGATAGCTTATTTATCGAGAAAGGCTTTAGGATATAAAACATGACGCTGCGACGGGAGGGGAGGGAGCAAACTCAAAACGCGCGGACGAAGTCGCGGGGGACCGCTATTATATTATAAAGCTGAAGAGTTTGTTGGTTTGAACGCGCTTATCTCAGGAACTGCTGAACCGATTTGAAAAAATATTTCTGTGTTAGATAGCTTATTTATTGAGAAAGGCTTTACGATATAAAACATGACGCTGCGACGGGAGGGGAGGAAGCAAACTCAAAACGCGCGGACGAAGTCGCGGGGGACCGCTAGTGTGTAATAAATAAAAGACGGTATCAATTTGGAAGAAGCCGACTCGCAACTGTCTTTATTTTATAAGGGATATACATATGTGACATAGACAAAACATAGACTAGAGTTTGTTCCGTTTCACAGATGAATATTACTAACAAATCGACTCCAAGTAACTTTTTCCGTAACGCCTATACGCGTCTAAAACTTCTTGAGAACACGCTTTTCGCTCTGTTCGCTACGCTCGAAAGAAGTTTGGGTACCCACCTAGCACTAACTTTATTCATGTAAAGATGTTCACGAAGAATCCTAAGTACAGTAGTTTTCGAAAGCCCGGTTCTTGCTGCTATTTCTTTAGTCTTAAGTCTTCGATCACTCAGAACTTCCTCTCCCACTAATTAGACACAATCCGCGGTGAGTACTTCCACAGGCCGGCTGGAGCGAGGTTTGTCGTCAATAGACTCCCGTCCTAAACGAAACTGCTTACTCCATTCTTTAACGGTGGAAAACGACGGAGAAGAACCCCCGTACACGGCATCTAACCTTTTTTTTATCAGTCGGACTGATTCCTTCCTTGGTCAGAAATTTGATCATGTAACGATATTCGAATTTGAACATATCGAAAATTTACCAACTTCTTACCGTTAAAACGCCGTAAAATCAAAACCACAAGCAACAGAAACACCAAAATCATACACGAAAAAGCGGAAAAAATTACAATCGCGAATTTATAAATCGCATATATTTTTTTTATTGTAAACCGCCAAATTTTTCCAGCCAGATACTTTTGGACCACACCTCGTAGGTATATAGAGTGCAACAAAAAGCTTATCGAAGTCGACACATTTTTCGAAGACACCATACCATAAAATGAAGCGTTACTGAGATATTGACGGTAGACGAACTTCAAAATATCTGCATTGCAACTAATAGAAAATAAAAATATGACAAGACATTATTTTTGTAAACTGTAAATTAATAACCTAAAATAAAATTAAAGTTGTAATAAAGTAAACATTTGCATGCTATTGGCAATGGCTAGATAGGCTGAACATCGAAAATAATTGTAAAATCATGATTATGTGTATCTAAATCTAATTTATTTACATAAACATTTCCATTACACATTTATAAATGAAACCACCATATTAATTTTAGAAATGCTTGTGTTAGATTAGTTTGCTCAAAGCCCTTACAACAGTATAGGAGTAGGTATACTAATGAAAATTAAATACACGACAAAATTAAAGTATCTTAAATTAATAAAATATTAAATGTTTTGAAAATAGTGTGTATGTATGTGTGTGTTTGTGTAATGTATGTGAGTATATAATGTGTGTATTGTAAGTGCGTGTATACCTTTGTAAAAACTATACCAGTCATTCAAGCAAATTTTCAGTTTCTTTGCATGTAAGTGATTTCAACCATTTTACTATGCATTATTTGCAATCATATGTTTCCATACTGTATATATTTAAAATTTTATTACCTTTTTTACAAATAAAAATAGACTGACAACTGTATTGACGTCTAGCAAAAGCTGTATTAAACCTTTGAGGTTGAGTCACAGCCAGTCTACATCCACGTTTTAATGTAGCAAGGCCCACCGACAGTCTTTTGTGCAGTTTTAAATATTCCATTCTGTTCTATTCAAATGGATTTGTCTCGCTTAATTGGTCATCAAATTAGTTATTTTAGTCCTTAAGTTTTTTATAGGTGCTGTTGTTGCTTTTCATGCCTAACGTGTTCCTAGCACGTTAATAGCAGGTTCGGTGCAGTGGAAATAGTAGATTGTTATACAAGGGGAGAAAGTGACCCATTTCACTCGAGAAGTTCTTGGCGAATAATTCGAGAGTGAAATGGGTGCTTTCACCTGAGTTATCTTAATATATATAAATCTCGTGTCACAATGTTTGTCCTCAATGGACTCCTAAACCACTTAACCGATTATAATAAAATTCGCACACCATGTGCAGTTCGATCCAACTTGAGAGATAGGATAGTTTAAATCTCAAATTATAGTCGCATTGCACCCGTGCGAAGCCGGGGCGGGTCGCTAGTACATATATATATATTGACTGTGAGGAAAAATAAATAAATTTATTTAGGTATTATCTTGTTTGGCAAGAGATGAAATCTCAAGTTTTTACATCACATATCAGTTTGTTTACTGTCGTTATACATAAAACACAAGATTAGAAAGACAGTAAAGGCACGGAAAACAACAGTGTACTACATAAAACGCGGACGATATCAAATATTTCAAATCATTGTTAAAAATATCGATCGATTTTTTCTCATAGACAATAAAAATAGGAGAAGAACGCAACCTTGCGAAAACAAGGTTACTTGTCACCAAAACTACCACAGATAATGTCAAATTCCAGGTTCAATTTTGCCTCATGAGATAGCGCTATGAATGACAGCTAAAGGTGGAAGTGAGTAAGAAGATTAATGAACAACAAAAAATGGCGGCAAGTCGCCTCCGCCTGCTTAATAATCTATGCAATAATCGACCAAACTAAAAAAAATATCGTCAAAGACAGACAAAATGTGACAATTTAAAATGAAAAAAAAAGTGACACTATGTATGGCGGGCAACCGAAATATATTTGTAGATTTTAAATTGTAAAAAATTAGACCAATTATACATTTTTCAAATCAGCCACCATAATAAACACGCTTTTAATGTTCAGCTAATCTAAAAAATATGAAAAGCTTGTTTATTTTAATAATATAATGTGACTCAATTACCTTTAGCTCCATGTCTGATCGTAGCAATTAAAACTAAATTACTATCCACCCTAGGGATGGAAAAGCTATTTTCCACCCGTCTATCTTCACATCAAAGTTCAATTATCCGAACAGAAGAAATGAAAAAATATTTAAAATGTTAAGAATTTCTTTTTACTTTAAAGGTGAAGCCGAAAGAACTGACGCCGCCGCGTCTGCAGAGTCCCTTAAGCCTCTTGGAGCGTCGCAAGAGCGTCTGCGTGGAGATGCCTCAGGCCAAGACCAGCAAAGTGCTGAGTGACACGATACAGAAGTTGTCGAGCCAGATCAACCAGTCGGCGGCGACGGTGGCCGCTAACATTCCGCTGCCGCCGTTCCCGCCCGGAGACAGGAGCGAGTCGAGCGATTCTGATGATTCGGATAGGAGGTATATATTTGTTTTTTTTTATTAACGCATAAACACCGAAGCGGTCGCATGCGACCGCATAACAATAGAATATCCATTGTGTCTCGTTTACATATGCTTGAGGGATTAAGCTATTGGGACCGTGTGCGACAAAATCGTGACAAACTATTGGCGGACGTTGAAATGACAAATAGCTGGCTGTTATACGATAAAAAATACAACCAAAGTTATTTCAATAAAGTATTGTTTTATCATCATCATCATCATTATCAGCCAAAGGACGTCCTCTGCTGAACATAGGCCTCCCCCACGGATTTCCACAGCGACCGATCACTAGCGGTCTGCATCCAGTTTGATCCCGCGATCTTTATAAGGTCGGATGTCCATCTTGTTGGTGGACGTCCCACGCTGCGTCTCTGGTCGAAGGGTCTCCAATCTAGTGTTTTATCAATTAACACTATTCAATTTCGTTAATCTATAGTGTTTATGTCTACTTATTTATAAAATATAATGAACGGATACGTAATCTATGTACTAAAACTGCTAGAGAAATTGTGACAGGCGTCCGCCGACGTTGTTTTTTTGTCACTACGAGCGCTTTCATCGTTTCGCGTTCCCCTGACATCTACTTTGCCCACAACGAATACAGTAATTTCTTTATCTCGTTACCTTCTCTTCATTCTTTGAAGACTACTGAAGTCTTCAATTCATCATTCATTTCATCAGTCATTTAACTATTCTAAACTATCTATATTTAATCATAGACGTTCGTTTTTTATGCTTACACATCATAAGTATAACATGTAATGTGTTAATAAGAATGTCTTTTAAATAAGTCTGAAAACCGGAGAGGAAACATGATAGGGCACTTGGCACGACATGACGACTTAATAAAGATCATCATAGAGGGAAGAGTTGAAGGGCGGAGTAAAAGAGGAATAGTCAAATCGTACCAAGTAGTCAAGGAAATGGCATGGGATCGAATAAATTGGAAAAAACTCCAAGAGCAAAGCTCTTAAATAAGAAGAAGAAGGGTTGACTACGCTTGTTACTTCCAGGCTTATCATCGACAAGCTGTCAGTAGAAGAGTGGGGCAGCGGCGGCAGCTCGGAAGCGTCCCGGCTCGTGGCGGTCGCGAGCGCGCCGCCCGCCGCGCTCGCGGCAGTCGCGCGCAGCTCGCTACACGCGGGCAAGTCGCCGGGCGAGTGGAGCGCGGGCGAGTCGCTGCTCATGTTGGAGGACGCGTGCAAGAACGAGCGGAAGCACAGTGAGTGACGCCTTGTCTATTTGATTGGCTATTTGATAACTTTTGGAAAAATATTCTTATACAGGATGTTGTTTGGTCAGCGACGAGCGACTCAGAGGTGGTAGTACAAACGATACTGATGCCAAAACATATGTATGTATTTATATTTTTTAATGGAAAAAACAATTTATTATTGCGGACTAGCGAGTGAGTCAAAACTACCCACACCAGGTCGCCTCTTCATAGCTTACTAGCTACGGCGTGGTATTTCGTAGATACACGCGAGCTACGCGGGAGGGTATGAGTTTCCACATTCGTTTTGATTTTTTTAGAATGTTGTGAAGAGGTTTTCCTGTATAAAACTTGCACATAATTACATAATTTAAAGAAAATACTTTTTTTAGAATAAGCATAAGTCATTTATCATCCCTGAGTTGAATGTCACTGACCAAAACAACATTCTGTATGTGCGCAAGATTGATACAACATGTTGTTTTGGCCAGTGACACCCTACTCAGGGATTATGAGATATGCTTATTCTAAAAAATAGTTGTCTTTAATTTATATGCAAGTTCTATTAAAGAATATTTTCCCGACATTCTAAAAATTTCTAAACGAATGTGAAAATTCGCGCCCTCGCGCGTATCTATGAAATACTACACCGTAGCTAGTACGCTACGAAGAGGTGACCTGGTTTTGGTAGTTTTGACTTGCTCGCTAGTACCGCAATAATAAAATGATCTTGTAGTATTTTATCTATTTTTTTTAATATATTTTTTTGCATCAGTATCGTTTGTACAACCACCGCCGAGTCGCTCCTCGCTGGCCAAAACAACGCCCTGCTGTGGCTTAATCTCGAGTAACTATTCATGGATACATAGGGCAAGCGGGCATTGGGCCACTGGACGCGAGCACGAGATGCGAACGAGTTTTTTCATACATTTTGTATAGCATCAGTGCACAAGTGAATGTGTTCGGTCGTTCGCATCGCCTGCACTTACTCAGACACAAAGTTTCTTTAAAGTAGTGGCGGCCACTTAGCCACTAGTAACTGCAGTTGGTTTTTAGTTATTCATTAACACACTAATGGCATGTGGCACTTCTTAATAAGTTGTGGTCATCGTTATCCATGAAGTTTCATTTAACATGAGTTAGCGCTTATTTGTCAATAGTGACACAGGCGTACGGGAATAGGGTACTATTAACATTCGTGTTAAAAAAAAGTAACCAGTAAACACCAACAATTTAGCAAACGGAGGTTTACAATCTAAGTACACTAATTTGGATAGATATGAATTCTGTTGTACAGTGACAACACCGGGAGGCGAAGCCCGACTCACGGGCTTATTGTCAGGTCATGCTCTCTTAACATTTGTCTGTGCTGTTAGTGGTTTCATTCAGTGGGCGTGATTAATAGATGCAAGCAACTATATAAGTTGCATGTAGTACTATTATTCCACTCGCAACGAGTGCGGCACCAACACAGACCGGACCGAAACACCGAGTACATCCAAATTAAGACCAAATACTCACTGAGGGTCGAACGGTCGGAATCTCAGCACAATACGAATTTCAATTCGTTTGTGGTGAGGGATCCGACCGAAGAGCTGTCGACTTTCATGAAAGCAGAATTTTGTCCGAAGGGTGTTTTGTATCGCCGGTTTCGCGGACGGTTACCGGAAACCAAGATGCGTAAAGTAGTGTGCTTCATTTGTTTTATTTTAATATTATTATATGTATTTTAGTATTGTCACAGTCACTCCCGGCTAGTGTGGACAAAGTATGTTCAAAAGGTACTTAGATGAAATGAAAATACAAGAAAATCCGGGTATAGCATTTGGTAACAAAATTTCTTTATTTCTGCTATGATACATATGCCTTATAACTCCTTTATTTACAAAAACAACGCTAAATAGTTTAGAATTTAGTAGAGACTAGGTTAGGTTTTATTGTATGTTATAAGTATAAAAAAATCTAAGACAATTTCCAACTACAAAATCTACTATATAAATAAGTCGGGTTTTCCTTCCTGGCGCTCCAGAACTATAACTCCAGAACGCACGAACCGATTTCCACGGTTTTGCATTCGTTGGAAAGGTCTCGGGCTCCGTGAGGTTTATAGCAAAGAAAAATCAAATATATAAAAAAAAAACTTCTTCTTTTAATCACCAAATGAAATGTTACTTAAAACGAAGCCATCTGGTGGCGAAACGGAGTTCGCCGAGTTTGCTAGTTTCTAATAAAAATAAAGATAAACCACCAATTTATAATCTTTCATTAAACCGATTTGTAATAGTTAATTTCTCAATTTGTTTCCTAAATCATCCCACTTTTCAACAAAGGAAGAAATACAAGTACCCCAACCTTGAATATGAACGGAAGTTCAGGTTTTAATTTGTTGTGGTATCTATTGTATTGGCCTTTTTTGCCTGCAATAAATTATTAAATTATTTAAAAAATCCGAAAATGGTAACTCGTCAGGTGCGAACGTGGTAGTGGCGGGCAGCGGGCGCGTGGCGGGGGCTGGGGCGGGGGCGGGGCCGAGCGCGCCGGGCCCCGCGGAGGAGGACAGCAACATATCGCTGCTGCTCTGCGAGGAGACCATCCCCGGCTCGCCCGCGCCGGACAGCGAGCCGGCGCCGCCGCGGCAGAGGCTGCATATGCCGTTTGCGTGCGCGCCGCCGCATCACTCGCATTCCAAAGGTAACGACATTTATTTTTATTGCATTTCGTCGGATGAACAAAACAGCCCCCTTACTCTGGACACAAAACCCGATCCAATGAATATAGCCATCCCTGTCACACGCGTACACGGCCTGGTATGAGTGACAAGGATGGGTATATTCATTGGAACGGGTTTTGTGTCAAGAGTAAGGCCTCGGGTTACAGCCAAAATACAGTAATAAAAATTAAGTAATATTGAAAACTTTTCTAGATTGCAGCCCTTTAAATAAAAAAATAAAATAAAAAATAAAAATATTTTATTTCAGACCAACAGTGTCCATATGGGTTAGTTACAACAAATACTTAAAAACTATGTTAGTGAGGTAGTACAATTTTTTAATTAATTAAATTAAGGCCAGGCAAGATTTATAGGTACATACATACTTTACAGAATACACAGATAAAGTAGAGTACAATTAATTCTTTAACATTAAAATACGATAAATTCAAATAGCAACTACAATAATTCATGATTCAATTGAATGAATATACAGAAAGCAAAATATAGTGGTATATTACAATTAATCTTTAATACAATTTATTAGGTTTTTCTTAAACTTAGCCTCACTTTCATTGTAAATATAAAAGTTTGCATCCGCGCAACCACCGACGAGCTCATTAAACTACACGAGCTCATTACACATACGGGTTAAGGGATTGAAATACGATGTGTTATTGATGTAAATGTTAGGGGTAAACACTTTTGGCTTGCGTACGCGAAAATGAGTATTAAAATTTAACTGAGACAATAAGCAAGGCGAATCAATTTGTGAGTTGGCAAGTTTATACAGAAACATGAGATCTAATTATTTTCTTTATATTTATTAAATATTATTCGGAAATGGACTGTTGATTTATTGAAGACATATACAGACTACCTACGTGGTGGAATATGTCTCAAACTACCTCATATTTGAGGTAAGGACTTTTCCCAGCAATGGGACGTTACAGGCTAACTTTACTTTTACTTTACTACCTACTGGTATTTTTACAGAAATTAGTATTTATTTACTTTCGTCAAAACACCACTTATAATACAGGGTTATTGGTAATCAACGACTTTATCCTTTTAAGAGGTGATTGAGGAGCTCATTTTGACCCTAGGTATAATGTACTTTCCATAAGTCCATCATTTTGAAGCTTCTTGACCTTCTTTTTGAAAATGCAGATTACTTACTATATAAATTATTTGAAAAATAACTAAAGCTGAATGTTTTATATTGATCCGTTTTTTTAAAGTTTGGTTTTAGGTGTTTTTGTTACTACGTCTTAAATGTACCGGCTTAGACACTTCCATACCATTTCTTATTATAAAATCCCGGTCCGGCTTGTATTATTAAACTGATACTCTTATTAGCGACCTGGCAAACAAACTGGATGTGACTGATTGCATATCTGACAATGCCAATGGACTTCCGTCTATTGCTGATTAAAGACCCTTCCACCAAAGTCGCAGTGCCCCGTCCACCAACAGATGGACAGACGAAATTGTACATATTACGGTCTCACAAAAGGACAATCTCTTTGTTATTCTTTCTTTGAACTATAAATACGAATTCCGCCACTATCACTTCGAACTCTAGCATTATTTTAGTCGCTGATAAACTGACTCAAATAGACTCTCATGAGGTATCCAGCGCTGCAAAAAACAAGACTAATACTCAGCACGACCATTTGTTGAAACACCACTAGCATATCTATAAAAAAAAACAGTAGTATCGCTTATTCTTCATCTGTAAAATCTCTTGTCGAAAGATCCTGTTGCTATAGCCACGTTTCTATCGTAATTATCCTAAAGTACACGCCAAGTCGTCAGACAAGCAATCAGTCACATCCAGTTTGTTCTCCAAGACGCCAAAAAAATAGGAATATTTTGAAAGAAATGGTATGGAAATGTCTACACAAGTTCATGTAACAAAAACACCTTTTTGAGATTTTCTTATTTGAACCTTTTTTATGGAATTTCCTCGTGTTTTTCAGTATAGGGTTAATAATTTTATCTCGCTAAATAGCTGAAAATGCGTAGATGTATTCCGTTTTCTTTTATGCCGTTATGAGTTCCTGTAATCATGTAAATAAAGAAATAAATAATAAATAAGTAAATATGTAATGCAACAATGAAAAAAGAAATCATCTCTCGCCGAACCGCGTAGTATTTCAGCATCATATTATTATTTTATTACTTGTGTGAAAACACCCATTTCACTCTTGAATAATTGGCGCTCTCATTCCGTTCGAGCGCTAAAAACCTCTCGAGTGAAAGAGTCGCATTTTGCCCTTGTATAACAATCTACTATTCTCAAACGCAATTAACTTGCCTCTGTGGTGCAGCGGTAGGAGGGTCGCACTTTAAAGCGACTGCTGCGCCAGAAGTCCCGGGTTCGAACCCCGGGTCGGGCCAAAAATATATACCTGAGTTTTTCTGTTCAGAAATTCTTAGGGTAGCCCGTAGTTTGGAACTTGGTGGTGTTTTACCCCGTGCCTCGGAAAAGCATGTAAAGCCGTTGGTCCCGCGCCTGAACTCTCTCCAGTCGTGTCAGATTGCTGTCCCATCGGGCTATGAGAGTGAAAGAAATAGAGAGTGCATCTGTGTTCGCACACACACACTTGTGCACTATAATATGTCCCGCGCAGTCGGCTAGTCGTTGTGACTGACCACCGTAGTCGAAATCGGCTAGGGGGACTATTATTTCTCAAACGAATCCACAGAAGAGAGGCGGGCCGAGGGCGGACTGGGCGGCGAGGCGGGCGCGGGCGGCGCGGCGGGCGCGGACGCGGTCGCGGGCGCGGACGCGGCGGCGGGCTGGCCGCGGCGCCACGCGCTCGTCGACAACACGCCGCCCACCACGCCCGACAGCAGCCTCGACATGTCGCCGCACAGGTACTGCTTTACTTAGCTATATATACATACTGTCCCAAAAATAGCGTGCCCAACTGACACTGGAGTTGGCTTCGTCATTAGATCTTCAGATATACACTACAATACATTTTTGGCACACCAGACTGACACTGAAGATAGCTTAACAAAATACTTTTTAAATAAAATAACACGAATCTTTTAAAAATAACAGTTTCTTGTTTTCTTTATGCAAGAATAATACAAATAAGTGGTATTATCTCCCAAACTATAAGAAGTTTATTACAGGCATGCTATTTTTATTTGAAAGGTCTATGTTTATGACTAAGCTATAGTCAGTTTCAGATTGGCACGCTCTTTTTGGGACACCAGTATATAAAAGAAAGTCGGCTTAGTTACACTATTTATAACTCAAGAATGGTTGAAACGATTTGGATGAAAATTGCTGAGGAAGTAACTTAGAACCAGAAAAAGGACATAGAATACTTTTTATCTTGTTGGACGGGACCAGGACTGGGGTGAGACGGGACCGGGTTAGAACGGTGGGGAAGTAACTTATAACCAGGAGAAGGGCATAGGATACTTTTATCCCGTTCGACGGGGCCGTGGCGAAACAATGTTCGCTGGGACCGTTAGTATTCTAATAGTTGCATTAACTGGCTCGTGGCATGTTGTTAGGGGGTCACACTTTAAAGCGGCGGCTAGGCTAGAAGTCCCAGGTTCGATTCCCGGGTCGGGCCAAAAATGTACGTGGGATTATCTGTTAGTAATTTTTAGGGTAGCCCAGAGTTTGGAAGTCATTCACTTTACTGACTGTCAAGTTGTCATCATTATGTCTAATTAAACACACTGAACCACATAGGAATCTGATTTCTCTATTTCATGGTTTACAAACCACCAGAACGAAGGTTGTTTCACTATGTTTTTTCCTACCTCTTTTATCAGCGATTTTACCGTTTGTCGAGTTGTACCTTATGGGAATGACCAATTTTTTTATAGAGAACGACGTATGTCGGAGCGCGATAGTCCTTTGGAGCGGAAAGAAGATGAAGACGAAGGGAGGGCCAATGATATGGCGCTCGATATGGATAAACCGCATGGTAAGTTTGCCAAATTCCTTACCTTCGTCGCGGTAATGTTATTTATACAGTATTCCAACTCCATACAAACGGACCAAGCGCGAGCTATGTTTTTGTGCCTCGATCTCGGTATGCGTTCGGTACGCAAACATTCGCGATTGTGCCGCAGTGACAACGGGCAGTGTGTTGTTTATTTATGGTCAATTTTTTAAATGATGATTGCTGATATTTTTTTTGTCATGTGTCATCAAATTTAAACAACACCTCACTTCAAATTGGGGTCATAATTTTGACTAAGGGCGGCTTGCACAACGATCCCTAAATGCAATTAGGGAACCCTTAAGCGTATTTATCTCACTAATCACGATTAGCGTCTTGCATAACGAAAATTAGGCCCCAAAATACATTTAGCGAACTGTCAAAATTAAACGGACAAAACCGGCTATTTAGCGCCGCTAAACTTGTTTAGCGACGCGTTAATAATGCTTAGTTAAATAGTCATAAAAAAGTTGTCGTGCAAGTCATCCACTAAACGTGTTTAAGATAAACGTATTTTGCCACTAATCATGTTTAGCTAAACGCAATTATCTCGTATTTAAGTTTTACGTTGTGCAAGCCGCCCTTAGTGTTCGGTTGAAAAATGCCATTTAACAATCCTAATTATTAACAATCTAAGTATTTTCAATAAAATTTCCTTTAGTTTCTTAGCCAAACCACACCAACAAGGCTGATACTTTATCAAAAAAAACGATTTTCTAAGACAGCGCTATACATGGAGTATTGTGATATTGTTTTTTTTTTACCAACTTAAACAATAATTTAACAGCCTTTCTGTTGTAGTGATTTGTGCTCCGAACTACAAAGCTAAAAGTAGACGCGGGTTCGAATCCCACTCGCACGGCACTGACATTTATATGCATGGATATGTTTCTACCGGCCGTGTGTTATGAATGTATATACGGTGACCGGCACGAATAGAGTACCTACGGCAAGCAAACGACTGCCTGCTCTTCCTCGACTACACAATGAAATATCTATGGTTTATTAATAATTTAAGTTATAAGAATTTAATTGAATAAATGCTACTATTTACATAGCGTTCAATTGTTGCAAGAAAAAAAAACATAAACTCTGAACATTTCTATAGCAGTATTAAAGTCGTACATTAAATTAATAGTTAGCTAAAGGTTTTGATTGTGTTATCTTTGTAAGTTTATTGTAATTTGATTGCTAACATAGTTCTTTTATAGTCTGAAACACAGGTCCAACCTAGTTCAGACAAATACTATAATAAGTCTCTTAGTATAAGTCCTTTTTGTTACCATAAATACTTTTTGTTCATTAATAAATCATTTATTATTATTTATTTATTTATCTGATTCCCATAAATTAATCAAGATGCCTTTCCTGAAAGTAAATAATTTAAACATTACACGATTGCTTGATGGATCCGTTATTCTTATAATATGAAATCGGTAAAAATTTAATCGTTAACCTGTTGTTATTGGTTAATATTATGATAACGAGATGAAAACCCGGCTCCGCTCGGGTGAAATGTGACTCATAATACACATCTGGGTACACAATGTAGGTAAATATTTATGAAGTCATCGGTTATCAAGGAATATATAAAAACTGCAATAGTTTTTACACAAGTATTTTTTATTTTAAATCGTCATTCTAACTAAACCAACATAAATTTACAAAACATGTAACTTTTAATTAAAGTTTATTCTCTGTAAACCGCTTTGTTTTAAGCACTCAGTCTCTTTCTCTAATTTGGCGGGTAGATGAATACCTACTAATTTTAAAAATAAAAAAACATCTAATCAGCGCTGACAGCGGTGCATTAGTGCGCTAGATTCGAATATGTTCTCGAGCCATTAAAGTGCTAAATCGGCTCCGCTTTTTACACAAATAAACACTTCTGTTTTTTTAACTATTCTCTGTAACTACATGATCTAAAATTAAAAAACGTATTTATTTAACTTTATTGCATAACATTTACGGTGGAATTAATGCCGAATGGCATTCTCTACCAGTTATAAATAGCTAAATACAAATTAATATCTAAGCCGGTTGTTAATGAGAATTAAAATATATTCATATAAGGTTTCGATCGAGTCTACAGTACACCTTGACGAAATTATTAATATAAAAAATAGGGTGTCATTTTAAATCTAAGCCGATTGTTAATGAGAATCAAAATATTATAACATAATGAATGTTTGATGGTTTTATATCTTTGCCTGTATATCATCCGCAAAAAAAAACGACGCTAGCGACACCACAGGTTGCTTCACCAAACTTTATAAGGGTCCTAAACGCTCCAACAGCTTTCCAATCTATATCTGTCATATCTATGCACTATACGCCTTGTCAAAATTGTCAATGGCGACTGCGGTTTGTTTGTCAGTGCTATTAGAATTTAACGAAATTCTCCATAATTCGAATTTTGCGGATATATGTTGTCGACTCGAAATCAATATATTTTAATGTTTTGTTATTCATATAAGGTTTCGATCGAGTCTACCGTACCCCTTGACGAAATTATTAATATAGATGTGTGCAAAAATGCAAAAGCTGCCTATTAATACTGATTACTGATACTGATCTATTATGTTATGGAGACACCAAAAAAGACAAACAACGTTTTTAATAATAAAATTACACATATGGTCACGTAACCGTAAATGCCTATCAGAGAACGTGACATCACCTCTGATGTTGGCGCCATTTCAGTTCGAACGTTTACCCATTTAAATTGCATTTTTAAAATCATGATCTAAAAATTTAAACGCAAAATATGTTTTAAATAAAAAGTTTTTGATTAATGTCCTACGAAGGTAAAGTATTAACTAGTTTTTGAAATTTGGTCAACAAGCCTATTGCAATGTACCTAGTACTTTAAAAAATATTATTTATCTATTTCTAATTCTTCATCAAAAATTAGAATGCGTATTTTTCATTCATCAAAACTTTCAATTGTTGGAATAAAGCATTCATTTTTATACATTAAAAAAACATTTAGTACGTTCCAGTTGCGGCGAAAATATTTTTCGGTGTCAAATTTATAGGAAAAATTTGTTATTGAAACATAAATATGGTTTTTAATTGAATTTACCAATAAAAAAAACAACATGCATTTTTCCAACACTTTTTTTATTTAATTTACAAAATATTTTATTTGTTTGTTTAAAAAGTATATTTACGTCTTACATTTTACGATCACAAAACTAAATGGAAACACAAAGTTGACAATTTTAATTTAAATGCTAAAATCAGGCAGCCCTATCGCATGTTAATGTACCGAGCGGCTTCACGCATTTATTTTAAAGGTACATGTCCATGTTATAATTGTTATACTGTATAAAGTCCGTTTTTATTTGTTATTCGAATAATATAATTAATTTTTTTATAACTTTTAAAATAATATCAGTAAAGACATTGAATTTACTATTTGATTTAAAGAGATCTCAGTGCTAAACGATGAATTACGTATGTCGGTGGTAATTTTTGTGTTTACTTGTATTTTATTTAAAAATGCATTATTGCGATAAAAAGGAATGTCAGATTATTTACAATAAATGCTAAACAAAAAGAAAGGGACTTGCCGTGCCTAGTGCCTATAACGTGTTATTTTTGGTGGATAAGATTTTTTTCATATACTCGTTTACTGATAAACATTTCGTGTATTATTAACGATGTGTTTGAAAACACGTAGAGTTCTCTCCCACGTGTATTGTCTGTTTATTCCGCAGGCGTGCGTTCGCGCAAAGCGTCTGAGAGCTCGATGGGCGTGTGCGGGGGCGGGGCGGGCGGGGCGGGGCGGCGCGGGCGCCGGCGCCGCGACACGGACGAGCACGCCGCGCACCACGCGCCGCTCAAGTACAACTTCTACGTCGACCTGGGTGAGACTAGTGTTGCTAAAAAAACGTTTTTTTTCTGGTGTGAAAAAAAACGTTTAAAAAACCTGAAAAAAAACTGTTTTTTTTTTCAAGAGTACGATATCCAAAATTTTTAAGACAAATACATAGGTAATAAAGTTTTCTGTTTATTTTTAACTCTACTATACTTTTCTGGTTGAGTGGTACTAAGATTTCATGAATATATTGGCAAAATGTTTACATAAACGAATGGGAAATCCCCAAATCAATTACACTTGCACACAAAAATAAACATAAACCTAAAGGGGAAAGTTGAACTAAAGATTAATAAACTTTAAGTTAATTTTTTATACAAATTTCATTTATCATTGAACTAAAATGTAAGGCACAAAAAAACAAGTTTAGAAAAAACAGCGATCCTAAGTTTTTTTTTCATGTTTTTTTTTTCAAAAATCTAAAAACAACAATTTTTTTTTTTCATTTTACAACACTAGGTGAGACACAACACAACGACTCTGTGCAGCGGACTGTCTCAATCAATCTAATTATTTAATTGTATGATAAGTTATTTTACAACAGAACTTAGTGTGTAATATTAGGAAAACTATAACTTATAATTACATCTTTGTTTTTATAGTGTTTTGTCACTATACAAACATAATAATATAAATTGCACTTATAAAAAGCATCTTTGGCTGTGTGACAGACGAGGAATCGAACGCCGTGTCTTACGCTACTCAAAGATGCTTTTACGCAAAGATTTTTAGCTACGCAAAGATGTTTTTACAAGTGCAATTTATACAAACTTATAACTTGCCCGTCGGGCTTACAAGAGGAGTACAAACAATATATAGTATAGTAGTATAGTATAATAGTATACACAATCAGAATTACAAATCCAAATAAACTTGACAAACATGATAATAAATTTCATTTTCAAATACAATAAAATGTTTCAGACCCGTCATGGGACTGCACGACGCGTATCAACGTGCTGACGACGCGGCTCGCCGACCTGCGCAAGGCGTACCACTCGGTCAAGGCGGAGCTCGCCGCCATCGACCGCCGGAGGAAGAAGCTCAGGCGGAAGGAGCGAGAGGGTACGTCGAATATACTTCGTGTTACAAGAAATAGATATGTAGATAGATAGATAACTCTTTATTGCACATAGCATACATTGATTTACAAATTCGTTTTAAGGAAATGTACAATTTAGGCGGCCTTTAGGTAAAGAAATTATGAGTTTTATATAAGGGGTATTTTGTGCATAAAAAGAAAAGAAAAAGAAAATGAAGAGCTGAATAAGTGATATAGAAATATATCTGTATAATAAAAATATTGTATAAAAATAAATACAAATATACAAAATACGTATATTTTACGTAACGTATACGTAACGCATGGGGCCAATATTTTATTTATTTACTCGTAAGTAAATAAATAAAATATTGGCCCCATGCGTTACCCCAATGCCAATGTAATGTGATCTACATTTAATGATAAGGTGATAGGATGTTGAGGTGATAGAAAATGTCTTAATAAAGACGAAAGGGTAATGTCACAATGTAAACGATCGATTCCACTGAGTGGCTAATTTGCAATGATTTATTAGGTAATTATAATGAATGTCGATTCATCAAACTGTCGAACATGATACCATTATTTGTACATCCAAAGTAATGCTTATAATTGTTTCATGGAAACAACGGAGGTACCACTACACCCAGACAATATAGAAAATTATGTTCTTATATGGACCCGACCAGGCATCGAACCCGGGACAGTCGTCGGAAATATAACTATATTCGGCGCATTATCATCGGACTTGCAGTTACCGATAAGCGGCGGACGCACAGCAAAATGCATACATTAGGTGGCCCAAAATTCTTAGATGGGACATACACTAAGAGACATACTTTGATGCATATGCAAAACATTATTCCTACGTTACTTCTATGTTTTTAAAAAAAAAAAGAAATTACTACTTCGTTCTCGTGATTAATAAAAGAAGGAAATACTAAAATACAGACTTATTCATGCTAAGTGTCAGTAACCACTAGTTCTTGTACCACAGGTCTTTGAGCTAAACTGCGAACGACATACTAACATGGCGGAACTATTAGTATCTTGTTAACTACGGAACCCTAAAAAAGATCTAGCCTCAAGATGGGTGTTTAGTTTCAGTTTCTGAAATTTAGTACACTTATAAAATACTACTACACGAATGTAAATATCAAGTTTTTATAGCAGTACTGAGCGGAACTTTTTTTGAAAGACTAAACAATCCTAGATTTTATACAAAGAAATACGTCTGGGTTCATATGGATGTTTACATTAACTAGTTTAATATGAAAGAAAAAAATACTTGAGAATAAAATAGTTCCACACCCTTAGGTTTTGTATGCATAGCGAACATTGTAAATTTTATTAAACACGAACAAAATAATTGGTATGTTTGATACCTTGTTTCGTTGGGAAAAAATCACACTTTTCAAAACGTTAACTTTGTCTACCCTCTAACACCGTTGTTGTGAATAAATTAAACATCCCGACATTTTGATACACTAACCATCCATCCATCCAATTGATGAATACATCATGATGAATGATGATGATGATGACAAGTTTTGGGGATTAAGCCTCAAGTTAGTACATTCAATTTATGGTCGCCTAAGTGTGCATTTTGCCGTATGTGCGGGGCGCTGAATATTCGTATTCGTGTCATAACATCTGCGCTGCGCGTTCCTCAGTCGCGCCGCGGCACGTATAACGCCAGATTTTCGCTGTGTATCCATGTCTTTTAGTATTAATTTTATATGCATCTGTCTGATACTGATAAGTTACATTTTTTCTTTATAGCTGTGAAGGCTGCAAAAGCTGCGTGTTCATGATGAAGGCTGTATTAAGCCCACTGAAGCGGATTGCAGGATCTCTGGAGCGATGCGTCGACGTTTATTCGTTTTAGAATAAATGCGCGAACTGAAGTAAATGCGGTTGAGAACTCCTTAGATGGATGATTGATTGTAATGAAACGTGGGTGATCTGATAATTTAAAACCTGTGTAAATATGTACACTGTGAAAGTGTTGAATTATGTGGTTTAGGTTCTGTGCAACCAGTTTTGCGATAGGCAATATCAATTTAGTTTATGAAGGAATAATAGTATGTAAGAATTTTATTGATAGTTTAAATTATTGCCTGAATATAATTTGATGCAGATTTATTTTTGTGTTCATTGAGTTTGTCTTTATTTGGATTGTATTGTAACAAAGATGTAAGCATGTGTTGATAAAATTTTGCTACAATGCAGTAGTAGTATTTTTAATGTTTTTACAATAAAACTTCATTTTATTCATATTTTCTGAGTCTAAAATATTTTGTCTTCAACTTATACGATATGTTTGATTTATACTCTGTTAAGAATTTCTATAAATGTATGATGTCATTGAAATAGTAGTCACCTGGCTAGAATATATTAACATTATGAGAAAAGCATCGACAGTACCTAATCGGGTAAAGGTGTTCGTGAGACACAACACAGGCGCGCCTTTGCCAAGCGCTCTCTTGTAAGACTGAATGATGTACATAAAAACACGGATTATTGTGACAAGTATAATATGTATTTATTTCCCAAAGTATATTGTGTAATGTCTTCGATTTATTACTAAATTTTAATAAAAGTTCTTTATTGCAATATATGCTTTTCATTAACATTACACTAGTATTAAAAAGCTGAAGTTTGTTTGTTCGAACGCGCTAATATCAGGAACTACTGGACCGTTGAAAAAATATTTTTGTGTTGGATAGCTTATTGATAACGGCTTTATTTAGCCTATAAAATATCACGCTGCGACGAGAGGGGAGGGAGAAAACTTAAAACGCGCGGACGCAGTCGCGGTGGACAGCGGTGCGGAAATATTTTGTTTTTAATTTTATGTCACTATTAGACAACCGGTTTTACAATAAGAAAAATAGTCAATAACAATACGTGCTACAGTGATTAACCTCCAAACTTAACGGTTAAGCATTGCAAAGATCAAATTGCCATGACCACATCAGCCACTTTTCTAGGTGACGTTATTAATCTGAGCTCACTTAGTCGAGCCATGTTGATGCTGTCTGTCAGAGGATACATAGATTTGTGTACGCGCTTTATCAGACAAAATTATCTAATCACCAGTTTTGATGGCATACCATGGATATGTTGGCTCCATTTTAAGGTATGGGCTAATTCTATGGTGACACTCAACATGCCTTTCGCGTGTCTCTATTTTACAGAAGAGGTGTCTATCTCTGATCTATTTGTGGTGTCGGACAGATGAAATCATGTAGACGTCTTAAAAAAAAAATAGAATTCTAGCATTGCCGTCCTTGAAATTTTGTTATTCACAAAGAAAAATGCCTACCTGTTCACAAAAGCACAATACGATACAATTGTTTTGTGCCTTACCTATCTAACCTGATACCTATCAACTGCCAATACTCAAATGTTTTGTCATTCAGCGAAGTACCTATAAATGTGATTACAATACGCCCAGATGACTAATACTCACGGGTTAATACGCCCAGATGACTAATACTCCCGTGAGTAAGTAACATTTAGTTTACCGCGTGATCAACAGTCGATACGAAATATTGATAACTTGATGCAGCCCCAGTGTAAAAGGAAAATTATTTCTTTACACAAAATATTTGTAAATATGTATTTTATGTTATTTGATCATTGCTTTTTACGTTAATAAACGTTTCTAGAAATGAGTAATCATACTCGGTACTTCAAAATTAAAGCACATTGGCAAAAATAAATCGTAAATTAGGACGTGTCAATTTGGAATATTTTACCTGTGAAATGAAAATTTGTTACGATTATTTCGCTGTGTTGAACAACAATCTATCACAGAACAAGACACCGTGTTTGAGAAGCATTATTTCTCCAAAATATACACAATTTCACTTGAAATTATAAAAATTCAAATGCAAGTAATTTTCAGCGAGCCTCTCTGGGGCGACCAACTGTTTGACAGCCGCCAAAAATGGTTTTGCTACATCGCATCTCTTTTTATCACACAGCTTTCTGCTACTAACATTACGCTTTTGTCGTTCTATTCCAAAGGGATAATAAATTTATTATCTAGACCATAGAAGTACTATCCCCTATCGGAATAATAATTTTATGATCTAGACAAACGTTTGTTATGCAAATACCGGAAGTATCCACCATGTTGAATGTATTTCGGCTATGATATTAGAATTACTTTAATCTTTAGATGATTTAATTATTATAATTATAATTATTTTATTAATGATATTTTAATTATTTATAGATTAATGGGACACAATAATATTAGATCGTTATGTATGCCGTGTAACAAATGTCCATTTTGGCGCAAAAAGGAAGTTGACTCTGAGGTGGAATTTGGTAAAGAACAAAGCGTTTGACAGAAAATACCGTACGTTTTGAACTATCAAATGAATACGATTGCTTTACACAATCCACCTCTGATTGGATGGTGGAGGTTAGATTTATTTTTAATATTGTAAATTCAGTACGATGAATAAATAATAATTCATGAATTTACATATTTAATTAGCAGATTGTTTATCCCTACAAATAAATATTGAGATTGATTTAGTAAATATTCTTATTGGTCCAATCTCACAACTGGCGTTCCTCAAGGTGGCATTCTCTCTCCACTCCTCTTTTCCGTTTTTATTAATTCTATTACTCGCCATCTTAATTGCTCTTACCATCTGAATGCAGACGATCTGCAACTATATGCTCAAGCAGAGGTGCCTGACATAGGCTCGGCCATATCAGCCCTTAATCGCGACCTCGCCTGTATTGCTGACTGGTCCGAAAAATTTGGGATATCAGTGAATCCGTCCAAGTGTCAAGCCATCATTATTAGCAGCTCAAGGCAGTTGGCCAAGATCGACATGGATTCCACTGCTCCGATCTTATTTAATGAGGCCGTGATACCTTACAGTGAAAATGTCAAGAACCTGGGGCTATACATAGGGACATTCCGATACAAGTAAATACGAGTAGGTATTCGATACTTTTGATTCGATACCAAGTAAAAATAGCATCGCATCAATCTTGCGATACCTACTCGGTATCGAAACAAAAGTACTTGGTATCAAATCGAATCAGCATATCATCTGTCGTGAAGCGACAAATGTGGAGAAGTAGAAGAAGGTAAAAGAAAGAGGTAGAAGAGGGAATAGAATTTATATTACAACAAAAAGAATACAGTACCGAAAAATGAGATGAGGTGATGTCTGTATGAATGTAAGTAAAGTGCAGTGGGCGTGAGTAAGTATCTTCAAATCTTCAATAAGTATTGTCCTGGAGGCAGCAAAGGGCGGCGTCGGAGTGCAGGGCCGACACAGCGGAGGTAGCAGCGACGCCGATGTGCAGCGGTGACAGGCGCTGTGAAGAGCAGTGACGCCGATGTGCAGCGGTGACAGGCGCCGTGAAGAGCAGTGACGCCGATGTGTAGCGGTGACAGGCGCCGTGAAGAGCAGAGACGCCGATGTGCAGTAATGAGGGTAATGGGCACTATATAGAAAATGTTAGGATCAGTTGGAGTGCCAGAAGTACTTGGTCTCGGATCCTCTTCCGAGAAGGAGACAGGTCCCTCCCCTAGAGCGAGGAGGTGTTACTGCAGTCAATGTGCTTGGATACTCCTCCGGTGTCCGGTCTCTCCCCTAGCGTGAGGAGGTGTTTCAGTAGTCACCGGCGGTTCTTCAAGACTGCTTGAGGGAAGATGTAGAGTATTTATTTATTGGAGTATAATAGAACTGTTCGAGCTTAGAACTCGGAATCGAATGAATAGAATGAAAAAAGTTAGAGCTTATATAGGGGGCCGGGGCCGTTCAAATTTAGATCGAGGTAGGTTCAAAAATAGAACATGAATACTGGTGGTTTACAGAAGATAAACCCGAAAAAGTAATAAACTTTGATAGAAGTTGTCAGACTTTGAAAGATATTGTCATAACAACGATGTCAATAAAGATAAAAATACTGTCAAAAAGTAAGCAAATTACGAAAATACAGGAAAACGAATCATCACCCAATGCAAATTAAAGGAAAATTGCAAACAAAGGTAAAACACAACTATTTTTACAGTATTATGTAAAGAAAAGTAGAATAACAGAGCTTTGAAAGTGTGACATTTTTAGATTCACAATAAATATTGTTCAAAAAAGGATTAGAAAACATCAATAATCCAAAAATACAGAGTAATAGTAATAAGAAGAGTAGAAAGGCAGGTAATGCCTATAGTTTAATGTCTACAGTACGACTTTTTAGGGAGAAAATACGAACTGCGTTATGGTAGATAGAATCTATGATTAACTCTTATGTTCGTGTTTACAGCAAACGAACCAGCAAAAGGAAATGAAAGCATGGAAAAACAAAGATAATGTGATGAAAATGTTAATGTGGATCCGATGAATACTAAATATATTAAGGTACTCAATTTATTACACGTTATAGATGTACAACGGTACACATCTTTTAAAAAAACCTAAGACAACTAAGTAGCCCTGAGTAAGTCAGAACATGATGATCCGTCTACTGCAACACCTGCATACGATTTTGGGAAACATCATATGGAGTTAGCACATGGGCACAAGAAGAAAAAGAAATTCATAAAGATGAAATAAGAAACCAAAATTTTTCGCACGGGCGGGACTTTTACCAGCAATTCCTGGCTAACCGGGACAAACGCTCTACCAATTGAGCTGCCGTCCTGTCAGTCCGACCTTGCAAAATTTGTGGTCTCTTATGATAAAAGATTGTCTCCAAAATACCTTAAACAGATACTGTTTTTGGGCAATCTTAATGCTCAAGAGTTTTATGTTTAAAGTAAGCATGTGACGCAAAACATTTTAAATAAGTAGATTATTTTTCTTCTCATTTTTTTTAAAATATTGTCCTTCAACGTTCATTGTGAGCATCCTCAAAATAAAAAATATGTACATAATAGTTTTTCGTAAAGTATCGATATAAGTTAGTATCGATACTTTAGGAGTATTTGTTTAAGTAGTATCGAAAGAAGATTTGAGTACTATCGAAATGAGTAGGTATCGATACTTTGATGGTATCGAAACATCCATAGCTATACATGGACAGCACCCTCTGCTGGTCAAAACACATTTCCGAGGTCAGCAGGAAAGTAACCGCCACTTTACGGGCTCTCTATAAATTTAAAAACTTTCTCCCTTCTCATACAGTCTCTCGTCCTTCCTCTTCTCGACTACGCCGTTGTTTGTTGTACGAACATCAGTGAAGCTTATCTCAATAAACTTGACCGTCTCCTCAACAATGGTATTCGCTTTATCTTCGGTCTCCGTAAGTACGACCACATTTCTGCTTACCGGTTCAAGCTTAAATGGCTTCCCATCCGACATCGCAGAGAAATAAGAATCCTGTGCACTCTCTTCAACATACTTCGTAACCCTCACTCTCCGACCTATTTGGCACAGCGCTTCAACTATCTGGCTTCCACTACTTCGCGCAACCTTCGGTCTTCCCATAATCTCACTCTTTTCAAGACCGGCTTTATGTCGGACTCTTTCACCATCTCTGCGATTCGACTTTGGAATTCTCTCCCCAATGAAATCAGAATGTCCCCCAGCAAATTTACTTTTAAAAAGTCTCTCCGCACCCACTATCTTAACCTTGGCTACCTTCAGAATTAACAGCCATTTTCTTTTATTTGTGTTCTTTGGATGTCGTCATTATCATCACCTTTATCATTTTGTATTTATTAAGTTTATGTATTTTTTGTATGTTTATTATTCTTTTGCTTATGTATCCTATTATATATTTGTGTAATATTAGTATGTATGTTTATGTTTGTGCATTTTACTTCTTTTTCTTACCACTCTTCTCACATATTATTAATATTACGCCACTGATTAAACTCTCTGCATTACCAGGTGGTTGACTGGTAGAGCCAATTGTACAACTTACAGTGCAATAAAGTTTAAATAAATAAATAAATATTGAGATATGGAAACGGATGTCGTGCCCACTGTTTTCTACAGATGTTCAGGGTTTTAATTTGTATAAAAGCGAGCTGCATGCCAGAACATGGCCTCTATTTGTACTTTCTCTTACTTTGTGCCCTATATTTGTGCTATTTTGTTGGAATAAATCTATTAGAGAAGATCCTGAAGATTTATACTACAAGTTTATTATTCAAGCACCCCACACGCGGCCACACAAGACATTATCATCTAGTAGATAGCATTCATCCTGAACTAGTAGAATTCGAGGAGTTCCGGCTTTATGGCGGTCTTCCTAATTTATTAAGATTTTTTTAAAAAAAACATCGCCAGTAATTTTATCGAGTAAAGGCCGAACTGCATACAACAGTGCCGATCAGTAAAGTATCCATTAGTGTCAGTGAAAAATGATATCGGCACGTGTCGGCACTGTTGTGTGCGTAGAGGCCTTAGGTGTACGTGAGACTCATCAGGAGCGCTACTCGAACCCGAATTCTCTTTTATGCCTGAATGATCGAAATAACAGAACACGGTTTACTGTGACAACTATATTTATTTCTCAAAGTATACTATGTAATATCTTAGATTTAATACCAAATTTTAATAAAAGTTATCCATTGCAATACATAGGTACTTTTTCATTTACATGCGGGAATATAAAGTCTGTTTTAAATTTCATATCACTAACGCTCCGGTCGGTCGGAGGTCGGTCATTCGGTTTTACAAAAATGTACTAGTCAATAACAATGAGAGCTGCTAAACTATAACGGATTCGTGAGAATCTCATCGCGTTCCTTAACTAATTCCTATCGGTTACATTAAAGATTAGAGTCCTGTACTTGTGGGTACACAGGGCGCGCGAACGCGTCCATCATAATACGTAGCGGCGACACGGTGCGCGCGCGCATCTATCTCTATCATATGTTCGTTAGTAGTAGTTGGGGTACTGCGGCCAGGGCGCGTGGTGCTGGTACGGGCCGGGCGGCTGCTGGTACCCCCAGGGCGGCTGCTGGTAGGGCTGCGCGTACGACTGGTCGTACGACTGCGCGGTCGCGGCCGGCGTCTGGTAGTACGAGTTGCTGCTCGTTGTTACTGCTGTCGCTGCGCTCTCCTTTTTCTTCGTGTCGCTCGACGCACTGTAAATGCGAGGTGAGATTTATAAATCTTCTCAAGTACCATCAAGGAACCATTCTCTAACATCAAAGAGGTACACGGCGTAAAGGAGCGGACCTAAAATAAAACCTTGGGGAACACCCGAAGGTACAGGAGTGAAATTTGAACAGAACCCGCCAAAGGTAACCGCGTGTGACCGATTTTTATGTATGACCTCATCCATCGCAGTAGGTTGTTGCCATGTATGCCAGGCGCGAGCAGCTTACGCAAAAATATGACGTGATCTACACAATCAAAGGCCTTTTCGAAGTCCGTGTAGATCACATCAACCTGTGACCCGCCATCCATGTTAGTAGCAACGTAATCAATGAAAGCCCCCAAGTAAGTTGCTTTAGAACGTCCCTTTACGAAACCGTGTTGTTGCGAAGGTATAAAGGTTATGATGGAAGGGTATAAATTATTAAATACCACTCTTTCCAATACCTTACTTCGGACATTTAGTATAGAAATTGGGAAATAGCTTTCGATTACTGTTGTAAGACCTTTTTATAAATAGTTACAATGTGCGCTGTTCAATCGTGACCTGCACTTTATTGAGATCTAGGTTTTGAAGTAGTTTAAGAATTTCCTTTTCGTATGTTTGTATATTATTGATAACATTTTGTGAGAAATAATTTATTTGAGAATCCGAAAACGCCCCTAGAGGGGCATTATAATTTTTATTTAAAAAGTCGTTGAATGCTGTACTTATTTTGCAAGGGTCATTTAGAATGTTGTCTCTATAAGACACCTGTTTATGATAACTACATTGCGCTTTCCTTTTTGATTTAACGTATGACCAGAAAAACTTGGGTTCAGATTTTATATTTTGTTGGGCACTTTCAGTGTATTTGTCATAGCAGTCCGCTTGAAGAGCTTTTTGCCTGACTCTTAACTCTGCAAAATCGGTGTTATCATTGGGGTTCCCGTACCTTTTCCAATTCTTATGTGTTTTTTACTTCTCTTTGGTAACATTTATTAGGGATTTGCTGTACCATACAGGGTACGAGTATTTAAATAAGCAATAGACTTCGGGCACATGATTCTGGATAACCATATTTAATATCGAGTAAAATTTATTCAACTCGTCCTCAATATCTTCAACGTTGGTTATGAAAGATCAATCCTGTTTTCCTAGGCACTGGTTAATGACATTGTAGTCGGCTTTTCAAAACTGATATTTAAGATGTGGTTTTGGTCTTTGAACGGCACTAAGATATCTTTGACTGTGGCTAACAACGCGGGATAAGGTGAATCCTCCTTCACAAGTGGGTTAATTGGTTTACTGACTACCAGCGCGAAGTCGGAAAAAAGTAGATCTAGGACATTGCCGCAGTTATTAGGTATCTTATATATACAGGGTTTTGTTTTGGTCAGCGACGAGCGACTCAGGGGTGGCTGTACAAAAGATACTGATGCCAAAAAAAGTTTTTTTTAAATGGAAAAAACCCACAAAATCATTTTCATCATCATCCCTAAGTTGGATGGATGTCACTGACCAAAACAACAGCCTATATATTATATTGTGTCAAGCTCATTTAATTGCACTGAGGTATAAGATCTGAGGCCGAGTTTTGAATTTCGGCAGGTCCCTTTTTTATTACGATTGAAGTGGCAAGATCCCATTTTATACAAGAAAGGTTAAAATATCCTGCAATGGTAAAATGATCAAAGGGTCTTGTGGATGTGCGATATTACCTTGTCTATTAGTGAACTGATTCGTCGGGGTATTTCTGAATTGGGCGGTATATATGCAACGACTATATGTATATCATGGGTGGATCCTAATGATTTTGCAGAAATAGTAATTCATAGATTTCCAAGGTCGCTCCTGTGCTATTCCGGTCTACACTGAGCCTGGAGATCAGGGTTACAAAGTATCATTATTCCATCTCCGGGAAACCACGGTCTGTGCGGAATAATATAAATTTACCGTCACACAATTCGCTTCTCAGAATGCCATCATAGAGCGACGACTCTGTTATCAGTATTATGTCCTGATTCGGCAGCAATACGTTATTATAAAATTCGTTTGTTTTGTCCTCAGCCCTTTGGGAAAGTTCGTTTGTTCTGGTAAAGCATTGGGAGTTTATGTGGACTCTTGTTAGGATTATCCCTTTAAGAATAGACTTATAAGGTGAATCCCTTCCCTCCTCCTGTTATCATTTAATAAAAAGAAATAAAAATTACTTAAGAAAAAGGAAAAACAGACTTCAAAACCAAATTTCCCGTCTCCAATAAACTTTTGATCTTTTTAAGGAAAGGAATACATTTAAGGCGAAAATTTTAATATATGTAATACATAGATAGATAGATACCTTAGAATAACATATATATACATAGTATGTATATGTATGTATATGTACATGACTATATGTATATGACTATGTATATGTATATGTTAGAGTTAGTCTAAGGTATCTATTGTATGGTCCTTTGGTCCCTGCAATAAATGATCAGATTATACATTACCTCTGCGTGGGTGTCGCGTCGTGCTTGTCCTTGCGCGCGCGCTTGCGCATGTGCTTGGCGAGCGCGCGCGCGTGCGCGTGCGCCCGGCGCGCGGCGGCCGCGTCGCCCAGCTCCTCGGCCAGCTCGCGCCGCCGCCACGCCATGCCCGCGCTCACCTCCGTCTCCGCGCCCTCCTGCCGCTCGTACGAGCTCACCAGCTCTGACATAACCAATGTGCATAGTCTTATTAACAGACTCCTCCAAAATATTCCCACAAATTGTCTTTCAAGAACAAACTGCGTAAATTTCTGGCTGCATAATTGCGAATCTTGTAAAGAATATAAGTATGTATATTTTTAAATTATTTATGTTTTTGGTTGTTGTGGATATAATATATATTATACTTATGTTTATTTAGTTTATAATCCTCAATGTTAATAATGGTATGTATATAATATTATTGTATTTATATCTTATTGTTGCGTTTTTATTGTTTTCTAAGTAATATCTTTCTACGTTCTCCTGCACCCTCCAAAATCTTTCTGCATGACCTAAAGGTACGACTGGGAGAGAATGCTTTTAGCATTAAGTTCACCTTATGGTTATTTGTGCAATAAAGTTTAAAATAAAATAAAAATATTCCCCCATTTTGAACGTGATATAAATGAATTTAAGGCTTTGACTGCCACGAAACTACAATAGAAAAATATTGTTTGAGAGTCAGCAGTGACCACCATGGCGCCAATGTGTTAAATACATAAGATGCAGGTTTGAGGAAGACTGAGTTAGCGCCCGATTTGATCGCATCGTATTACGAGTTTGCGTATGAGATTCAGCACATAAATACTAATACATCAAATATTAAATAAATGAAACCAGTAGTTGGAATATATCTCAATCATAATCTCAAATAAAACAAATTTATACTTTTATAAAGTAGTGCTTAAAATTCTCGAACAATAGGTTTGTGTTGGGCGGGCTCGCCATATCAATTTTGAATTGATTAATAAACAATTAAGCTACTTTTCGAGATTTCTATTAAAGACCATTCTCTAGTCATTTATATAAAATTAATTTCAAAATATATTCATCCAAATTGACATGTTGGCGGCGTCAGGAATATCTATCAAATTACAAAATAAATGGGGCGTGCAGGCGGATCCCAGCGCACGTGGAACAGGAACCGCCTTGTTTAATATTTAGACTAGTCTAATCAAACACTAACCTTCTAGCTCCTCGTAAGCGGTGCCAGGCGTGTGCAAGGCCAGGTCTAACCGCTGCATGTGCAGACGATAGTTAAGGGGATCCTTAACAATGGCTTCGTCCAGCACCTTCCTGGCCGCGGGCGGGTCGGAGCGCACGTGGAACAGGAACCGCGCGTATTTGATGGAGAGCGCGGAGGCGACCGCCTTGTTTAATGTTTAGACCAGTCCAATCAAACACTAACCTTCTAGCTCCTCATAAGCGGTTCCAAACGTGTGCAAGGCTAGGTCTAACCGCTGCATATGCAGACGAAAGTAGAGGGGATGTTTGACGATGGCTTCGTCTAGCACCTTCCTGGCCGCGCGTATTTGATCGACAGCTTGGAAGCGACCGCCTTGTATAATGTCGAGACTAGTCTAATCAAACACTAACCTTCTAGCTCCTCATAAGCGGTTTCAAGCGTGTGCAAGGCTAGGTCTAACCGCTGCATATGCAGACGAAAGTAGAGGGGATGTTTGACGATGGCTTCGTCTAGCACCTTCCTGGCCGCGCCTATTTGATCGACAGCTTGCAAGCGACCGCCTTGTCTAATGGCGAGACTAGTCTAACCAAACACTAACCTTCTAGCTCCTCATAAGCGGTGCCAGGCGTGTGCAAGGCCAGGTCTAACCGCTGCATGTGCAGACGATAGTTGAGGGGATCTTTGACGTGCTGGACGAAGTGTCCAGCACCTTCCTGGCCGCGGGCGGGTCCGAGCGCACGTGGAACAGGAACCGCGCGTATTTTATCGACAGCTTGCAAGCGACCGCCTTGTTTAATGTTTAGACCAGTCCAATCTAACACTAACCTTCTAGCTCCTCATAAGCGGTGCCAGGCGTGTGCAAGGCCAGGTCTAACCGCTGCATGTGCAGACGATAGTTGAGCGGGTCCTTGGCGATGGCTTCGTCCAGCACCTTCCTGGCCGCGGGCGGGTCCGCGCGCACGTGGAACAGGAACCGCGCGTATTTGATCAACAGCTTGCAAGTGACCTTGCTTAATGTTTAGACTAGTCCAATCAAACACTAACCTTCTAGCTCCTCATAAGCGGTTCCAAGCGTGTGCAAGTCTAGGTCTAACCGCTGCATATGCAGATGAAAGTAGAGGGGATGTTTGACGATGGCTTCGTCTAGCACCTTCCTGGCCGCGCGTATTTGATCGACAGCTTGCAAGCGACCGCCTTGTTTAATATTTAGACTAGTCTAATCAAACACTAACCTTCTAGCTCCTCATAAGCGGTCCCAGGCATGTGCAAGGCCAGGTCTAACCGCTGCATGTGCAGACGATAGTTGAGCGGGTCCTTGGCGATGGCTTCGTCCAGCACCTTCCTGGCCGCGGGCGGGTCCGCGCGCACGTGGAACAGGAACCGCGCGTATTTGATCAACAGCTTGGAACTTGCTTGATGTTTAGACTCATCTAATCAAACACTAACCTTCTAGCTCCTCATAAGCGGTGCCAGGCGTGTGCAAGGCCAGGTCTAACCGCTGCATGTGCAGACGATAGTTGAGGGGATCTTTGAGGATGGCTTCGTCCAGCACCTTCCTGGCCGCGGGCGGGTCCGAGCGCACGTGGAACAGGAACCGCGCGTATTTGATCGACAGCTTGCAAGTGACCTTGCTTAATGTTTAGACTAGTCCAATCAAACACTAACCTTCTAGCTCCTCATAAGCGGTTCCAAGCGTGTGCAAGTCTAGGTCTAACCGCTGCATATGCAGATGAAAGTAGAGGGGATGTTTGACGATGGCTTCGTCTAGCACCTTCCTGGCCGCGCGTATTTGATCGACAGCTTGCAAGCGACCGCCTTGTTTAATATTTAGACTAGTCTAATCAAACACTAACCTTCTAGCTCCTCGTAAGCGGTGCCAGGCGTGTGCAAGGCCAGGTCTAACCGCTGCATGTGCAGACGATAGTTAAGGGGATCCTTAACAATGGCTTCGTCCAGCACCTTCCTAGCCGCGGGCGGGTCGGAGCGCACGTGGAACAGGAACCGCGCGTATTTGATCGACAGCGCGGAGGCGACCGCCTTGTTCTTAGCAGATGCGATGTAGCCCTCGTATAGTTGGGCGCACTTGTCGAAGTCGCCGCGACGCCGCTCGAGGTTCACTCGTCTGTCAATGAAACGTCATAGTTTATTAAGGTGTTAAAGCAAAACGCACAAATTCAACTAACTATACATTGACCCATCCATTACTTTCAATGCACTTTCATCTCACTTTCTGGTACTAAAAATATTTTTTATGTATTTACATTCCAAATATTTACAGATTGCCCACACTTCCCCATTCTCCATGCGATTGCGGCGGTCTACTAACAGCTCGCTCTCGTTTCAGAGAGAAGCCGGCTAAAAGGCCGGCCAAATCGACTTTATTGATACTGGGTGGTGTGATCGACAACAAAAAGTCTCGATATTAAAATATTTCTTCTGGCTTTATTCGGCTTCTGGATAGTCCTGGGTTTCGATTCTCTCGTCAATTGGACTTTTTCCGTGTAGTAATTACATTCCGAGTTTCACTGTTTAAGCGAAAAAGTCAACGAATATATCAGTACGTAAAAAAAGAAAGAAAGAAATCGAAACGCATTAGAATCGTGACTGATAAAGAAAAAACTGCTTTTTCTTCGAAAAAGTAAATTCATTTGTGAACTTTTTTCGTAGACGAACTGTACGAAAATTCGCCCCCTGTACCTGTCTGCCGGCTAGTACCGACCTGTACTGTATCTGCACGAGGCCGGGGCAGGCCTTCTCGATGCGGTCGAGTATCTCGGCGGCCTTGGCGGCGTTGCCCTGCGCCTCCTCGAAGTGCGCCCAGTGCAGGTGCAGCTCGGGCTCGTACTCGTCACATCGCTACTGGCTAGTGACCTGGCCCCGGCTAGTACCGACCTGTACTGTATCTGCACGAGGCCGGGGCAGGCCTTCTCGATGCGGTCGAGTATCTCGGCGGCCTTGGCGGCGTTGCCCTGCGCCTCCTCGAAGTGCGCCCAGTGCAGGTGCAGCTCGGGCTCGTACTCGTCACATCGCTACTGGCTAGTGACCTGGCCCCGGCTAGTACCGACCTGTACTGTATCTGCACGAGGCCGGGGCAGGCCTTCTCGATGCGGTCGAGTATCTCGGCGGCCTTGGCGGCGTTGCCCTGCGCCTCCTCGAAGTGCGCCCAGTGCAGGTGCAGCTCGGGCTTGTCCAGGTGGTGCACGGTGCACGCGCGCTCCAGCACCTCGCGCTCAACAGACACGAGTTCAGGCTCCGACTCTGCGCGCTCTTCGAGGAACTTGATCAGCTGCCAAAATAAAAACACGTTTTTGTATTATTATTCGAAATGGGTTGCTCTTGACTCTAGCCTACAACTAATTGGGCTTAGAAACAGTCGACGATGGAGCGAGCTAACCCGGAAGAAGCCTGTTCACTCTGTTTTAGGTAGAAATATTTGACATGTTATTGTTCTTTCGAGCGGCTGCCTTGTGACTATATTCAATCTCTAAGCACAAGAGCCGATTGTTCAAACATCAAATAAAAAAATACTGAAATAAATATATAATGCTATACGGTGCGACATGGATCTTTTGACCGACGGTGACAATCCGAACTAACACCTGTACCGTTACCATAAGCTTCTGCCTTCTCTGTGATTTTGCCATGGTTAAGTGAAAAATATTTATTAAACAGCTTTCGAAACTCCTTAAATCAATGGAGATTTGCATTAGCTAGCCTGATTGAATGCTAGCGCCCCTGTCAATGTCATATTGACCACAAGATCCTTGCCGCACTGTATCCACACCAGCCGGCGGCAGACGTCAAAAGATTTCAGATACTATGGAAAACGTCGCTACGGACGCGGCATGAGCAACAAAGTAGTTGAAGTATTGATATCTCAAAAAGCCTTCTTAAAAATCTATCAGTTAAAACAACAAAATAGAACACATACATATACAAGTTACATTCGCATTAAAAGATAGAAAATTGACATACTCGCATCCAGAACTCCTCGTAAAGCGCACAAGCAATAAGGCAGCGTTCGTGTAGCACCAAGGCGCGCTTGAAGGAGCCGTGCGCCTTCTCCCACTCCAGGTACGCCTTCCAGTTCTTCAGCTGACACCGCTCTAGCGGCTTCACGTGGAAGTACGGACGCTTGATCTGAGGAATACATACATACTAAGTTATATCTTAGTGCATATCAGCGCTAACGATGTGCCGCCAAAAAGCGGGGCAACGATAGTGTCAAACGTTGATGGCGATCGACAGCTTTTGATATAAAAGTAGTCTTAACATTTTCCGGTTTATTCCACTTCATTTGTAATATTATTATAAATATGAAGGTTTGCGAAGCTGTGTGGATATTTCACAGTGTTTCCCGAAACCTTAAAATAGGATATCTCGCTTTATTCAATAATTGGAAAGAGTTAAGCATTACAAATGCAAGAGTAGAAATCCCGTGTTTCAATTCTGCGTAGTTGTATATATAATGTAAAAATCCTTGCACATTGCGGGAATGAGAGTATGTGTCGCTTCAGCACATCTTTGTACCTGAGGAGTTGTCCGCCATGCCTCCGCATGCCTTCCTCAAGTTCTGAGTAAAAGACGCGCTTAGCTGTTCTTTCCTTCGTCATACGCGTCACATGCCCGCACCACCGAAGCTGACGTCGAATAAGATACGACTCAATGCCACCTACATTGGCCCTTCGCAGCACTTCAGTACTCCGCACACGGTCAGACCATTGGATATGAAGTAGTTTCCGTAAGCACTTTAGGTGGAATTGGTCTAGCACACGGATGTGACGGCGATGTCTACGTTTTGGCAGAGTATAAGATGTTGTGCAGGACGACTGCCACGTGTCTACGTGCGATAGCTGTCTAGCTATCTTCATTGCCAGCCTAAAGTCGTGCGAGGTAAAGACCTTAGAGTCCAGCTTGCCAAAGGCCGCTGCAGCAGCGCCGATTCTGCTGTTGATCTCTGCATCATGATCACACTTAGATGATATTGTGCTACCTACGAGTAGGTAGCTGAACTTGTCCACCTGCTTCATCTCATCCCCTGCGAGTGTAATATTCAGTGACTCGCGACCATGAATCTCCAAAGACATCACCCGCGGTCTTTTTGACACTGATTTTTAAACCAAATTTATGGCACGACTCTTGGAAATCGGACATTAGCTGTTGCAGGCCTCCTGGCGATTCTGCTACGAAACACAGGTCATCGGCGTACATCAACTCAGTGATCACGGCATGCGACACTTTGTTGCGGGCTTTCAATCTGGCGAGACTAAAAATATTGCCGTCATTGCGGAATCGGATACGGACACCTTCAGAAGTCTTTTGTGAGACCTCCGGGACTACGACTGCAAAATATAACGCGAACAGTGTGGGTGCTAGAACGCACCCCTGTTTTATCCCACAGGTGATGGGGAAAAAATCAGACTGTTTATCGTTAACAGCGACGCAGCACTGCATGTCGCAGGAGCCTTAGAAGTCTCACAAACTTCTCTGTACATCCGATTTTATGAAGAACAAGCCAGAGGGCTTCACGAGACACTCTATCGAAATCCTTTTCAAGTTCAACAAAGCAGAAATATAGAGGACGACCTTGCTCTCTGCTCTTCTCTTGTTATCGTCTCACTGAGAATATAGCCTCACATACTTCCGGCCAGAACGAGGTACGCCTCGTTCTGGCCGAAAGTCGAACTGGGTTTCGGGAAGAAGTCTTTCGGAAAGCGTCATAAGGCGATTCAGCAAGACTCGTGCGACTTTTCCAGGGACTGATAGCAGTGATATTACACGGTATGAATTACAGTCGGACCGATCAACCTTGTTCTTAAATAGCGCCTTGATACGTGATACTTTAAACGTAGATGGAACTTGTTCTTCTTGCCACATACGAACAAAATGTTCCCATATAGCCGAATGCAACTCATCACCGCCGTATTTAAGCAGTTCTCCCGGTATGGAACCAATGCCCACCGCACGCTTACTTTGCTGTTGTTTGATGGCGAGAGCAATCTCTTAACGAGTGAGTGTCTTGCCCAGCTCAGTAGCGACAGCGAGTTGAGGAATCGAACGAATGTGTTCTAGTCTAGTGTCTAGGTCAGCAGCTCGATCCACATTTAGCGGAGTGCTGAAGTGTTCTGCCAATCGTGCAAATACTTCCTCTTTACTCTTAAGTAAACCTACACCAGAGGTTGTGCCAATAAATTTCCGAATATCGTTGTAAAATTCGCCGAGCTGATTCGAGCCCAGATCAGTAATTAGTCGTTCATGAGAATCGTAAAGCGGTTAACAGGATACATCTATTTACTAAGTTTCAGAATAAAGTGGCTATAACATACAGACGGACGGACAGACAAACAGACTTGACGAAACTGTAAGGATTCCGTTTTTTGCCATTCGACTTCGGAACCCTAAAAACGAATATATACTTACGCCTTCCTCAAACGTCCACCGAGCGGCGACCTCCTCGCCGGTCGTCTTGTGCACTTTCCGCCGCGCAGCTATGATGCGCTCCTTGATTGCTTGGGCTTCTTCTTCTGAAGCCTGTCAAATATGATATTTCGATGTTATTGTGTATTATGATTATGTATGAGCTATGAGCCCAAGGATTTGAACTATTGATCATACAATTATTCATATACCTATGAATAATTGTATATTAATTGTATATTAATTGTATATCAATTATTCATATACCTATGAATAATTGTATATTACCATATTGCGAACAGCCGCATGAGGTAGTAATAATATTAATATCAGATACTCAGTTTCAAAATTAAATATTGGGAAGAGTCAAATATTTCTCTTGTAATACAGTTTTTACTGATTTCACTAATAAATATATGCGTAAGTAGCTATATACATACTGTAGCATGGGAACAAAAGAGTGTATTTATTTGTGTTGTAAGACGTAGTCCGTCCGACGGAATATGAGAGCGAAATAACATGGAGTGCCGTAGTGTATTTCACACATATTTGAGCACTTATTTTAAAATGCTCAAGTGTGTGCGCAAAGTTGGGTCGGTCCTGAATAAATGCTTCAATTGAAGTACTTCAGTAATCTAGTTCTTTCACTCACTCGTTCACTACCTTTAAATACGGCTCAGTAATCCATTTCTTCAGTAGTTCAGTGATAGAGAGTAAAGCATAAGGATAATTATATTGTTAAGTTAGTGCAAGAGCAAGACTTCGTGTTTTATTATAATTGAGAGAAGAATAGATCCGCACGCGATACATTAACAATTGAGCTAAATGAATTTGAATTAGTGGGTGATATTTCGATAGTAGACTGAGCTAAATTCAAATTGAACTAGATGAGTGATACATATCTTTGGCATCCACTGAACTATATCACTCATTTCACTTCAGTGAACGATTTTGCTCATGTTTAGTGCATACTATTAATTAGATCTCAACTAAGATGCTGAACTGATCACAGTTTGAGATTCACAGTCTCCGTGGTCGCATATGGCAAGGTAGCCGCTGTATTATGTGATGTACTAGCGAACCCAGCAAACTTTGTTTCGTCCCCCCCCCCCCCCTCATTTTCATCTCGCCCCGGCCCCGGCCCCGCCCCGCCCAGTCCCATACTTTAAAATTTTAAGCGGTCTCAGAGTAACTTATGAAAAATAGATGTTGGCCGATTCTCAGTCCTACTCAATACGTTCAAGAAATTTCATGAGAATCGGTCAAGCCGTTTCGGAGGAGTACGGGAACGAAAATTGTGACACGAGAATTTTATATATAAGACTAGCGGACCCAGCAAACCTTGTTTTGCCCCCAACCCCGTCCCGCCCCAGCCCCATCCCGCCGAGTCCCGTAATTTTAAAAGTTAAGCATTCCCAGCGAATTTTGTTTCACCCTTGAATTACTAAATGGCTATTAAAAAATAAGGGTTGATAGTAGTAGGGTGAAAATTGAGGATTGTATGTATTTTTGTATGTTGTATCATAAAAAAATAGAAATTGAAAATTTTGTCTAAAAAATAAATTAAAAAAAATTAGGGGTGGACTACCCCTAACATTTAGGGGGATGAAAAATAGACGTTGACCGATTCTCATAGATACCGGATAAGCACGAAAAAATTTCATCAAAATCGGTCAAGCCGTTTCGGAGGAGTATGGCAACGAAAACTGTGACACGAGAATTTTATATATTAGATATTACGTGTGTTGGGTACTGACCACGTGGTCGACGGGCTCGTCCTCGCCGGGCGGCAGGTCGAGCTGCGGCTGCGCGCCGGCCGCGTCGCGCACCTCGCCTCGCAGGCGGACCAGCTCCGCCTGCGCGACCACGCCCGTCACCGGCTCCGACATCACGTGCTCTTGGAAACTGCAACCCAACGCAACCGTTTGGAAATGGAACACTTGAGATCATCGTGTGCATTGGCCACGCGGCGCGATTTTGACTATATTACGAACGCGTACGGTCGAAATATGCTTGCGGGCGAAAACGTTTTAATCTTTTTAAAATAAGACAAATTTAATCTCATAAAGATGAAATAAGAAACCAAAAATTTGCGCACGGTTGGCCCGGTCAGCCAAGAGGTTACTGGTTCAAGTCCCGCTCGTGCGCAAGTTTTTGGTTTCTTATTTCATCTTTATGAATATAAAATATGACACTGTAAGTGTTAAAAACATTTTGAACCATTAAATTTGATCTCATTCGTTTTCAAACATCCTAAACTAAGCTTGTACGTGTTCGTTTTTTTTAAATAAAGCTTTGATTGTTAGAAAATTGACGAAATTCTGAAGAGTATTTTAATCCAAAAAATTAATGTTCAGGTTCTTATATTTACTCAAAAATACATTTTTTTAAATGAACACAAACGAGCATAGTTTTTCCAAATATCTCAAACGTGTAAAAAAAAATACAAAATTGGACAACCTTTTTTTCAGTTCGTTCTTCCAACGTAACACAGTACATTATTAATTTGCGTTATTTTGCCGAACTGTTTGTCGGCAGGGCTCTACACAGTAGTATACCATGACCGTGCTAGAAACGTGTCGCGTAAAAAAAACTTGGTACTATGACACTGTTCCCACTAGACTAGTCGTCACCGATCAAAACCGTAGCGTAACATGCACAGACCGTGTCACCACCGGAAAAATACGCTCTCGTTTTCGCTCCATATGAACGGTGAGACAGAATGCTGTAGGTCTGTTCAGTGCACATAGTAGTGGGTATCGTGTTGCTTGTCCAGTCTGAAAAGATCCTAGTACGGCCACAGTATGGTATCCGACTTCGGTGTAGTGGGCTCAGTCCTTTAGGCACTTTGGAAACTGCGCGGCGGCTTGGAAACATCGTCTGCATAGCACCTTACATGAGAAAACATACATAACTTAGCTATAAACTCATTTTTAGTGAGGTTTACATACTTGTCAAAATGCGAGGTGTATCCCAGGGTTGGTGTTGCCAGCAAGCGGTCGTAGATGTTTGTGACGTTGAGAGCCGAACCATTCTCCGCTTCCCACTTGATGTAAGACTCCCAAAGACGATCCGATCGAAACTCCAAGCCGCAAGCATCTGATCAAATATTACAATCATGTTATCATAGAATTACAGTCAACACTCCAACACATACAATTGATTGAAAGAGTTTATTTAAACATACCAATTGCCCTCTCGTATTGCGATCTAATGAAGACGTGGTCCTCGGCTCTAGTAGACTTTATATGGTTCAGGTAGTGTATCCATAAGTCCACAGACAGGGGGATCCCTTTCAACCCTCTTTCCAATACCTGAAATTCACGATACGCTATAAACGAGCTCCGCGGAAGCAGAGCATTGCCGTCGTCGCGACAACACTATGAAGCAAGGGAATATTGAATAGCATATTATTTATGTAATTTTGAATAGAAAAAGCGAGACGTCGAGTATCGAGCGCTCGGGTAGTAGGGTAGGCAGCTCGGGTACGCGACGCCTCGCGATCTATGTATAGTATAAAATGTTTGTCGGGCATATTACACCTGTTCGCACGCGGCGCCGCGTCGCTGCTCCGCCGGCGTCTTGCTCCTAACGCCAATCAATGGCTAAATACGGGGACCGCTGCGCTCCATGCTAACATGGATTAGTTTACATAATATTTCTTAATTATGTCCACTTTATGCACGTACTTAAATATTATACATGGTACAAATATTACAATAAATCATGCGTGTACAAAGAATCATAAATAAATGCATTTTATCAAATATACAGCACAAACAATGAACCACTAAAAACGATTCTATGCGATGGTAATACAACTCTCCGGTGCCAACGGACGGCTTTGCCTTACGAACATCGTGGACCTCGACGCACTGTTGGGAAAAAAAATAATTGCAAAATACCAGTTATGACTAAAACAATTAAAAATCCAAGTGTTAAGTAGGCACATAGATATAAATCATCAGTCAGGTGTATTATTAAGCTTTACCAACTCACCAAGTGACTTAAATAATAATAATATTGTTTGTGATTAGAAGCATGGACTCACCTCGAGGCACTTCTTTTTACTTCCTTTACGTTTTTCGTAATCGGCGTACTTTCTCCAGTAGCCGTAGCAGTAGGGGTAGTGGGAGAGGAACGCGTCGTACGCCTCGCGCGCCGCCTCCACGTCACTCTGAAGCAATGCACACTGCATGTTGAGCTCAACACACAACTATATACATATCAACCTAAACCACAATGGTTCGATAGTCAGTTGGCCCTTGCCAATCTACAGGGTGATTCAGTTCTCATTGCTTCATAAAGCAATAAGATTAGCAAAAATGTTCATCATGTTTTAATTATTATTTCTTACATTTTAAAACAGGGTGTTGTACTTAGAAAAGTATGACTATTTACCTCTTGATCAACATATTGCAGTAGATATGTCCAGCCAGTGAAATCGGTGGGGTCATCGTTGACAACCTTCCAATACTTGTCAAGTTCTGGCAGGGTTTTTTTCTTAGGTTTCTCATCAATGGATGATCGTTTTTCAGCTGGAATAGGTTTGCTTTCACCATTCTAGAAAAAAGTATATTTAATTATTATCATATTGATTAAGTTACGCAACACATATGTTTATTGGTTTAGATGCATTCATAAAGATTTGTTTTGTTTGGTTTGGTTACCCAAGAAGTTGCTGGTTCGAGTTCCGCCCGTGCGCAAATTTTTGGTTTCTTTATTCATCTTTATAGTATCTTTATTTTTAATTTAGCATATTGGGACCGTGCCCCCTACGACGGCGCCTCAAACTATTAGATAAGTGGCTGGCTGTCATTTCGAAAGGTAATTAAACCAAAATTTTAATATAATATTGATTCATCTATTTATTGTTTTCATTATTTTAATCTATAAAGGTAGTCTCGATTTACACTTATTAATAAAATATGTATAATGCACGGATACATAAAAGTTTGTACTAAAATTGCTAGAAAAATGCTAACATCTACCAACATTGTTTTATTTGGTCAATGCCAGCACTGTCATTCGTGTTCGCCCACCACCTAGTACTGCGCGCACAGCGAATGCAAAATATCACATATTGATAGCTTTACCTTAGCAATGGCTTGTTTCTTACTGGACGATTCACTTTCTGAAGTGGGTGAACCTGGGTCATATCCATCTCTTTCCTCATCTGGCTTTCGCTTGCGTGATTCTTTCACGTCTTTTTTAGATGCTGGGAGTTCATCTTCAGAGACCACCTTTGGGACAAATAAGTACAGATCAAAATAGGTAGTGTGTCTTTCGTTTTAAACTCTGAACTTTGTTTCCTCCACCCAAACCATGTTCTATTCCGGTGGCAAAGAAACCAATTAACCAACATAGTAAAAAAACATGAAAATACAAAAATCTGTTGTAAAAACCATCTTAAATACAGGGTGGAGTTTTGGTCAGTCAAGAGCGACTCAGGGGTGGTAGTAATACAAATGATACTGATGCCAAAAAATATTTTTATTTTATTTGAAATGGAAAAAAAACAAAATCAAATTAATAATACGATACAGCGATCGAGTCAACACTACCAACACCAGGTAGCCTCTTCGTAGCTTACTAGCTACGGCGTAGTATTTCGCAGATAAGCGCTAGCTACGCGCGGGTTTGCGAGTTTCCCAATTCGTTTCGTCATTTTTTTGAATGTTGTGAAGAGGTATTCTTTCATAAAACTTGCATTTTTTATTTTTTAGAATGAGTAATTTCTCATTTTATCATACCTGAGTTGAATGTCACTGACCAAAACAACAACCTGTATAATAGTTCATACATTAAAAGGAAAAGTTAATATGTATATTGCACAAACCTCAGTATCTGCTGGTAAATCAGCAGGTTTTGGGCCAGGAAGCTCATCGTCAGATACATTCTCGGCATCTTTTACACTTGGTTTCTGTACGACTGGCAATTCATCTTCCGAAACCACTTCTGTCTCTTCTGCACCACCCACCTATTTAATTTCAGATAAAATTTAACATATCAGTATTGTTACATAACATCCTTGAAAATCTAAACAAATGAATACTAAAAAAATAAATCAATTTCCAGGACATTGCTTTAACATACCTCCGATTTAATTTCTAATTTGACTTTTGCTGCAATATTTTCTGCTTCTTGCACCTTTTGATCCAGATTGTCATCAGCATGTTCTTGAATTTCCTACATAGCAAAATGAAATAAATGTTATAAGTTTTCATAGCAGTGTTACATTGGTGACTGAAATCAAAATGTAATAAATACACACACCAAAAGTCTTAGCTACCTATTTAACAAAAAAAAAACAATTCAACTGTGTGTGTGTAAAGAATACATTAAACAATGTTATGAAGGTAAATACTGACAATAAAAAACCTGTTCTTATAATACTTTTAAAATAATATTAGACCTGTTCTTATAATACTATTAAAATAATATTAGAAAAAAAACAGCTTTTTCCATTCCCCTTAATTTGTTAGTATGTATTTCATTTGCTGCTATACTATTTATTATACCTTTTTGATTTCTGACAGTGTGCTTTGCAGGTCAGATTGAGGCTTCTCATCCTGATGTGATTCTGACTTCACCAATGCGGTATGAGCTGAGACCTGTTAAGTGATGTGTTATGTAAACACAGATACTGTAGATGCCTCCTAATATATTTCAATGCTTTAAATATCTTAGTACCTTAATATCCATCTCATGTTTTAGTAACAAAAACACAATTTAGTTAGAGTGTAAAAAGTAACTTTTTTTTTTCAAATGACTCAGACGGAATCCTCAAAAAAACTTATATTATTGGCCTGTTTCACAATTTCCTAATAAGTTTTATTCAGCGGCCTCTGTCCTAAACATCATATGAAATTACATAAAATTTTGAACTATTTATTGGTTGATCCCTCAAGCATATGTAAACAAGACACAATAGTATTCCATTGATATGCAGTTGCCTGCAAATGCTTGGTTGTTGAGGCGATAATTGCTTATTAGTTGATGGTGAAACAGGACCTAAGGAATTTGGTACACAGGTTGTGATCCGGGGTCCGTCCATACAAAAATGCCCGCATGCGGTCATTCTTATTTGACCGGACCACAGACCTGGTAACCAGGGTGCCAAATCCTTAAATTTTGGTTTCATAATTCTTGTTAACACTATATGTAAGTGTTATTTAGATTTTAGTTAATAATTTTGGGATGTACAATGTCAAGAGCATTAGTAGTATTAAAACAGTAACAAGCAAATCATAATTGAGAAGAAACTCAATGGCTGTTTACAAGTCACTTCTTGCTTTCTTAATTAATACCTTTTCTAGTTTGTTATGGCCCGATACTTTTGATTTAATGACTGTTGGAAATTTGTCCTAAAACAGCAAAAATGTTATTATTTCTTATTTTATTTTAATTGCTGCATTATTAAACTTCTAAAATACCATGGAATACTGAATACTCACTTTCTTCAGTTCATTGTCATCAGTTTTGTTGCTGATCGCACTTTCTTGAGTGGTTTCAACATTTTCAGGCTTAAAATCCCCAGTAGCACTTTCGTCATCCATCACAAGAGGTGTTTGTTCCACTGTCTCCTGGGTTACATCATTGGATATTTCACTGACACTTTCCTGCTCAAAATCAGTATCCATCTTGTTCTTCTCACTTTCTGTAACATCACCATCAGTATCAAATGCTGTCGCTTTAAACTGCGAATCGACAGGCAGCGAGTCACCGTCGGAGAGCACGTTACTCAAAGAATCGCTCGGAAAAGTGACCGCATTGTCCCCGACATCGAAAGAATCAGCGTTAAAGCTGTCAGTGTTGTTATCCAAGTAGTCCCCCACGCTACCGGCAGACAACTCGACCGCATTGAGGAAACCTTGGTTAGACGCCGACGACTCGTCCACGGGAACGGCATCCACGCTATTGAACTCTCCTTCAGTTAGTAAGTGTGAAAGACCATTTGAATTTTCATTTATCAGCGGCCCTTCGTCGGTATCCATTTGTCCATCTTCTGATAAACACTTCTGCAATGTGGAAACATCAGCAATCAAATAACAAACAACACGTACGTATATTAATAGCATAACCTCACTTGTTTAAATCTACCTGTAAATCTGAACTAACTTCATCGTCCATTGTATTATATTTTCTTTTATCTTCGAATTGCAGCAAAACTTTTGTGGCTGTTAATTTTTTTCAGTTAGACAGTAAAAGTCGACGCCAACCAAACAAATTATTTGATGCGCGAGTGAGTGATCAGTGATCCTATCTATTTTTCAGTAGGTACCACAGACTAGTAAGAGTATGCTATTTTTTTTTACAAAACGAACCAGAGACTAGTTTTTTTCTTTTTTCTCCTTGAATGCGTACCACTTGATGACCACGCATACCAATTACCAACGTCCTTGAGCGCTTATATCCTGCGAGCGCGTGAGGCATTGCGGTTGCAGTCGTTATCATTGAGTATTTTTTTTGTCCAAGATGATTTTGCTGTCTGAGATTATTTGTTTTTCAAATTGTCAACCATTTGAATAAAGGTGTCTTATACTACTATAACTTATATATTATTAAAGGTGGGACAAGCTTTTTTCTATCCTCTATGGTCCGCAGCAGCTGCCCGCTAATGCACCAGCGGAATTTTTTTATAGTATCTGACGGTTAACTCTTAGTTAAGGTGGTGTGGATACACTACTCAATCTCAAAAACTACCCGTTTGATCTCGTCCAAATCCGTTAAACTTTTGTGCAAAATATAATGGTGTATCTATTGCGAGCAAACCGTAACGTAAGCAAAACGTATAATTCTACCGTTTACATATCGCTTCGTCAGTTATTAAATGCTCGCGCTTTTGCAAAATGCCGAAGGCAAAATGTATAATGTCTATTCATTGTATGTGTAAAATGCCACAACATTTCATCTGCAACTGAAACGCAATATTCATGACGCCGAGAGAATTGTATAATTTTGTTCCTTTTCGTACCACAACGGGTGTGTAGCTATTAAGCATAGAAGAAAAATGGCGCCAAGTCATTCATAAGAATAAATGTGATTGCAAAACAGTAGAAATACTACGTGTGTGCTTGTTGTTACGCGTGTTTATAGGGATCTAGAAAACGATTTTAATAGTACAACAATTTTACGATATTCAAACGGGAACGATGAGAAATCCCTTGAACAATGACAAAACATATGAGGTTACCCATTTTAGAACGTGAAGTAGTCCATGGAATGTTGAACCCGGAGGACACCCGCAGAGTAAAATTTGAACCGCATTCATAAAAAAAAAACACTAAGAGGACTAATATAACACTGATAGGAGAAACAAACTCATATGAAGTCGGTGCATGATGCGCGTACGTGGACTGCTGCTATCCATTCAGGTTAGAGATGGGCGACGGGAAAATACCCATAGTGAAAATACCGGGAAAACCCATTTTGGGTAATTATAGGGTGTTTACCTAAGTAAATTCCCAAATCATGGGTAAAAACGGTTATTGTCTATATGGGTTGATGACAGACCGAAATTCGGTATAGTTAGTTAGCTTAGAACATGTTCACTTTAATTTAACTTTAACAAACAAAAATACCAATTACATAACGATTGTTTGTCAAAATAAAGGCCCAAGCGCGTAACAGCAGTAATAGTCTTCAGTCTAAAATATATCACAATTAAATCACAAACCCTTAAATGTCCACATGAGGAACAGATGATAATAGTTATTTATTTATTATAAGGAACACCAACAGATTACAATCAAAACATGCATTTAATATAATACAATATTAACTCTTAAGACTAGACGATAGTCCATTCGACGAGTTACGGTCGATTCGACGTGGGTCGATCAGTAAGGAATATCTATTGTGTCTCATTCACATACGCTTGAAGGGTTAACATGCATCTTTTTCTAATTTTATTTTTATTTACTTTTAAACGTAGTCGTTATTCAGGAGTATTAACGATTCTCAACATTTCTTCCTTCAAATATTATTTTTGAAACTCTACAAAATAGGTTTTTGTGTCCGCAATGACTTCTTTATTTGATGTGTTCTTCGCAGCAAGGTTGTCATATCGAGGAATAAAAAAACAATCATACCCTTTTGGTCCCTAAAAATTTCAGTCCGGCGAGTGCGGTGTTTGTAAAAACACTGCACTCGCCCGACTGCACCGCAGAGGTTTTATCAATCGCGGCAGCAGCAGACACCTTTCTGACATGGCTCCCCATCCCCTCCCCATCTACTGATTCGACAACCCCAAATGTTCTTTTATTTCAACCCATGTTTTTCCGTCCAAAAATAAATTACATTCGTTTTGCTCTTATTCAATTTTATTAATGTACACCAGACGCGAGAGATAAAAACATCTCTAAAAATTAGCCGCAAATAAAACAACCTCAAAATTAAGCACAATGTCATTAATGGTGGTTATGTCAAATTTAATACCTAACGCCACCTATCGTCAAAATGGGTACTAATTGATCAACCTAGTGTTATCACTGACGTCTTTGTGTATCACAACTTATTTGTTTACGTGACCGGCTACAACAACATTTATTGTGTTGAAAACTGTTTTTTTAAAGACTCATCACATAAAGTTCAAAAATTCTCAGTTCAATATTTTGTATTTCACAAGTAGAATCTATTCAATTCAGTTTCGTTTTAAGTTCGACCTTAATACAATTGCATAACGTGTTTGATTTGGTTGTAGACTGAAAAATATTGAGTTAGTGGCAAAACTTATATTTACCCTTAATTTTGGTATTTACCGGGTATTTTCCCTCGTTTTTACCCATTTTGGGTAAATACCGGGAAAATACCGGGTAAAATCCCATCACTAATTCAGGTTGACATCATGCACTGACCACAAATAAGTTTGTTTCTCCTATTAGTGTTATTTAAGTCTTTTTAGGGTTCCGTAGTCGAATGGCAAAAAACGGAACCCTTATAGTTTCGTCAGGTCTGTCTGTCTGTCTGTCTAGCTGTCTGTCTGTCTGTCTGTCTGTCTGTCCCAAAGACCTAGATTATAGTTCTGTGGTCTGTCCGTCCGTATGTCACAGCCATTTTATTCTGTAACTATAAGCATTACACTGTTTAAATTTGGTAGGAAGATGTATCCTGTTAACCGCTTACCGATTCTCATACAAAACATAAAAAATAATGTCATTTAAGGGGGGGCTCCCATACATTAAACTAAAACCAAAAAAAAAAAAAATTTTGTCAAACCTATGCGTGTGGGGTGTCTATGGATAGGTCTTTTAAAATGATATTGAGGTTTCTAAAACCATTTTCTTTTAAAGTCTAACGTTTCATAGCTATCCGCTTCCAAAGTGGTAAAATGGGCGTCCCTCCCATCTAACTTCTAAACCAAGAGAGTATAAATTTTAAAATATATATATAATATAGATCCTAACAAATACTTTCAACGAAGATTGGTTTGGACGAGATTGAACGAGTAGTTTTTGTGATATAGCATGTTTTCAACAACCGCAAACATAACTTTGTACTTCATACAAACACTATGAAAAACAAAGTTATATTTGCAGTCAACAAAATATTGTGGTATTTTACTAAGTAGAAGTAAGTGGAGTCCGACTCGCATGTGGCCGGTTTTTTTAGTTTTTGGTTTTATAGGCGGTACCATTTTTATGAAAAAAAAATTCGTCGTTTTTAGTTATTATTTGAGTTACAACGTCCTTGATTGAACCAAAATAGTTACTAAAACTTTTTCTTACTGTAACAAATACTTAAATGAAAATCGCATCAGAATCGATTTAGCCAAACGCAGGACAAACACACATACATACAACTTGAAGTGAAAACCTATTTTTTTATCAGTAAAAAAAAAGAAAATGAATGAATGAATATTAGTGATTTCGACTATCTTATTCTTATTCTAAGCTAGCAGTTCTCCGGCATTGCCCGCGTACTCGTAAATTTCGGATTTCCCGTAAAATGTTTCAACGCAAAACATATATTGTAATTTTATTGTAAACAAGAGGCCAGCAACCATAGTAGTTAGCGTAAGCGCGCGTTGTACATACTAAAGCTGCGAGCATTATTTTGGTTATGTTTAGTTAAAACTTGTGATAGCTTCTAAAATATTTACGAAATCAAATGATGTACAGAGATACTTTGTTCAAAAAAAAATTATTATAGCCTATGTACTATTTTGATGTATGAGCTATAGTATTGTGTGCAACACGAGTTTTTTAGCTATTAGGATACATTAAGGTTGCGTGTTTATACATTGGAAGTTACGGAACCTGTGTAAAGCTAATGTCATATTGATTGACATTGTCAATGTTGTCAAAGTCAATATAACATAACCTTAAATTTCATTGCTATAATACAATTTAGTTTAGTTGAAAAATAATATTTTTCTCACTGTAAAATGTTGGCACTTAAATCTTTTATGTCCAAAACAATCACATCGGGACGAGATTTACTGAAGCAACAAACAAGGGTAAGAAAGAAACACTTCTTCACTGATGAATAACCCAATTATAAATATTTGATGGTCCAAGAAGAAGAAGCGATCTTCTTTCGATGGCCAGCTCTACACTCGACAGTGGTTATTAATTGATTTTTATTTCAGAATACCTTTGTTTTAAAACGACGATGGCCTCCACCACTTCACAAGCAAGGTGGAAAGCTGCCTAAGATGAGAGCGAGACACTTCATATATGATTTGGTTCAAGATACAAATGTAGTCAAGAAACCAGATTTAACAATTATCTTGAAAGACTTTGTTGATGGTAAGAATGAAATAAATGAAGTTTCCCCATTTGTAGAAATGGCATTAGAAAAATTGATTGCAGGTAGCAATTTTATGAAATATTCAAAGTTCAAAATATTTGGAAACATTGTACATTGTACACTGTATGGCAGTTCAGTGGCAGTGGCAGTTTCCTGCAACATTGTCCTCATATATTTCAGAAAATGTTTCTGTTATGCAACAGACTTTATTGCAACAATTCCCTTGCTGATCTGTTTTTTGCTAAGAAACTTCTTTTACCCATGTTTTTGGGCACTGAAAAGTTACTACAATAAAATTATGGAATACATTAAGAGAACTAATTCAAAAATTCAAAATTCAAAATTACTTTATTTTGTACATAGGCTATTGCTAGCACTTATACACGTCCCAACATTGGCCCTACCACAGCTTCGGGACAATTGTGGGCTAGTGCTGAGAAGAAGCTGCGCAACAAACTCAGTCACTATTGTCAATGCCTCTTTTAAAAATATTACAATTAAATGTTCTTACAAGCTAGACCATACATTGTTATCGTTCATATAATCATTTATTCTGTAATATCCTTTAGTCATTAAACATTGTTTAACAATAGATTTGAATTTATGTAAAGGTAATTCAATTATATTTTGAGGCAATTTATTAAAGAAAGTAATACATCTTCCAATAAACAAGTGATTAACCTTCTGAAGTCTGAAGTTTGGAACGGCAAGTTTATTCTTGTTTCTAGTATTGAAATCATGTAAATCACTTTTTTTAGGAAATAAGTGCAAGTTTTTACGAACATAAATCAAATTTTCATAAATAAACTGTGAATATACTGTAAGTATCTTGACTTCTTTAAACAAATCCCTTAAAGAGTCGTCAGATTTGAGATTGTAAATAGCCCGTACAGCTCGCTTTTGCAGTATGAATATTGTTTCAATATCTGCAGCCGAGCCCCATAACAAGATACCATAAGACATGATACTATGAAAATAGCTAAAATAAACTAACCTTGCCGTTTCAACGTCAGTCAAAAGCCTTATCTTTCTTACTGCATAGGCAGCCGAACTAAGTTTCCCTGACAAGGTCTCGATATGTGGACCCCATTGAAGATTATGATCTACGGTTATTCCCAAAAACGTTGAGCTTTGTATAGTATCTAGTGGCTCATCTTTAACCATGATCTGCGTTGGGACTTGTCTGACATTAGGCATTGTAAATTTTATGCATTTGGTTTTGCCCGCATTAAGTACTAAATTATTAACGGTAAACCAATGAAGCACCTGTGAAAGAGCACCCTTACATCGTCAAAAGATTCTTTGGCCCTTGGAGTCTTAAAAATTAAGGAAGTATCATCTGCAAACAGTACTATTTCACATACATCATCGACAAAGTATGGAAGGTCATTTATATATATCAGAAACAACAACGGTCCCAATATCGATCCTTGGGGCACTCCCATTTTTAGAGGTGCTCCAGGAGACTCAGTTCCATTAATATAAACCTTTTGAGTTCTATCACTAACATAAGATTTCAATAAACCTAGCGCATCGATCGAAACGCCGTAATGTTGAAGTTTTTTCAATAAGGTCTCATGGTCTACACAATCAAATGCTTTAGAGAGGTCACAAAATACTCCTATAGCATCACACCTACCGTCGTATGCATCAAATACATGTTTCAAGAGAGCAACTCCAGCATCAGCAGTACTTCTACCTTTTGTAAAACCAAACTGTTTATTATGTAATAATTTATTAGTTGTGAAATGAAATAGAAGTTGATTAAAAATTATCTTTTCAAAAATTTTGCTAAGCACGGCAAAATTGATATTGGTCGAAAGTTGGAGGGGTCGCATTTTTCTCCTGATTTAAAAAGTGGAACGATTTTACTAAATTTCATTAAATTTGGAAACTTGCCTTCATCGACACATTTATTAAATATGATCGCTAAACGCGGAGCTATAAATTCAATAATGGTTTTAATTATATAAACAGATAATCCCCATAAGTCCTCAGTCTTTTTCAAATTAAGTTCATTGAATGTTTTTTATAATAACCTCAGAGGATACATGCCTAAAGTTCAGTAAAGAATGACATTCATCAATATTAGATCTAAGAATAGATTGGGCTTGTTCTGGAGATGATGCAAGATCTTTGGTTGTTAATGTTGCAATATTAGTAAAGAAATTTTCAAAGACATTTGCAACCTCTAAATTAGAATTAACTATCTTACTTCCAACTTTTAAGGAAAACGAATGATCTTTTGTTTTGTTTTTGCACGTTTCCTTGTTTATAATGTTCCAGGTAGCTTTCGCCTTATTCTTGGAACCGGTAACTATCCTTCGAATATGGTTAGACTTAGCCTGTGCACATACTTTTTAAAAGATTTTTGAGTAGTTCTTCACATATTCTATGATGTGTGGGTCCTGGGTCTGTTCTTTAATATTATATAGTTCGTATAATTTATTCCTACTTTTATAAATACCAACTGTAGCCCATTCATTAAATTTAAACTTGACCTGATTTGACTTTACTGTTTTTTTTGTAAATATTTGATTATATTCGTTCTTTATCAAAGTGAATAAATCTTCATAAAGTTTATCAGCGTTGTTACTATTACTGGGAATTAAAGATTGAATACCTTCGCAAATCTTACTTTTAAATCTATCTATTCTATTATCAGTGATTGGCCTATAAACAATATCCACAGCATTTGAGATGGAAGAACTGTGTTCAAACGCGACTTTTTGTCCTCTGTGGTCGGACCTTAAACAATGTAAAATTGATTTATCAATTACTTTAATATTACAGAAAATGTTATCTAAGCACGTAGCTGTTGTAGGAGTCACTCTCGTAGGTTCATTAAAAACGTTCACTAAGTTAAAAGACTTAAAGAGACCAAGAAAACTCATTGACTGTTGCGTTTTTTTAAGTATATCTACATTATAATCACCGCATATTATCAAAGATTTACTTTGTTTAGAAACTTTCGATAAGGCTATTTCCATTGTAGCTTCAAAAAGGCCGTAATCTGCATTGGGAGGACTGTATACGCTTATTTTAATATATTGGTCTAACTCAACACATGCAAGTTCAATAGTTCGTTCAATAGTAAGTGATACAATATCTTTACGCTCTTTATAGTCTAATTGATTTTTCAAAAGAATGAGTGACCCTCCTCTAGTAGTTGTCTCTCTAGTGAACGAACTACCAACTTTATAATCATCTATGCTTAACATTAGTTCATGCCTAAGAAACCAATGTTCCGTTACACACATAATTTGAACATCAAAATCTTGTAAAAATAGAGATACTTCTAGTTCTTTGCCGGCCAGGCCTTGTATATTCTGATGCACAATATTGAATGTAGGCCTGGCTTTTGTCTGACCTCTTAGTTTAAATCCTTAGAGGTTGTCAATTGATTAATATCAAAATTAGTAATACTACTAATATTATTAGAACATGTCATGTTATTGTTAATAAAACATTTAATGTTAAAGGCTAACAAAGTAGCTATTTGTTTTTTATATTTATAAGGCAGGTGTAAAGAGCCGCCTGTCAAACTAAATCTGTTGTCAATAAATTTATTTGTGTCAAAAAACACAAATTTGTCATTATGACGCACAATTAAGTTAAATAATAAAGTATTCAGTAAATGAATACTGTTATTTTCTGATGCCGTATAATTACTACTAATGGTTTACAGTTTGTCCTTCCTTTTTTTGGTGGTGACTTTGTGTGAAACCAACTAAAATCTATGGACCACAATAATTAAAAACTATGCAGAATGTCAGCCATGAACTATGAACAAAGTCAAATATGTTTATTACTTCATATGTAAACTTAGTTGTAAAGACAGATGTAACACTAAGGCCAAACAGCACCATCAAGATGCGCAAATTTAAAATTACACTATATTTTTTTTGTGTTTAGAATGCAGTGATGATACCCGCTAATGTAACCATGCCCAATGACCAAACAGGCCACCCAACCAAAATTCAAGTTCATAGTGACCAGTGAAGGCAAACAAAACGATTGTGTCTTTTATTCATGACGAATGTACATATTTTTTTTAATGAATACCCATTTGTAAGAATAAAAGTATGAGTTGATAATGCATACAGAGGAAGAAAAGTAATTCACAATGTTTTTAAACAAAATAAATTTCTATATAGACACAACCGGGAATCGAACCTGGGACCTCAGAGTGGTAACTCCTTGAAGCCCAGTGTGCTTAGCCACTACACCACGGAGGTTGTCTTTAGTGTCTAAGCATGCTGGGTTTCAAGATACTTTAAATAGTGTGATTTAAATGTGACTGGACTCCAGACTCCACAAGTGTATAGTGCTCAAAACAGCAACAGCATGTGGTGTTTTCGACACAACACTTTATAATATTCTGAGTGTAGTTAGTGTCTCGGAACTCACTGTAGGAAATACTTTTATTATTAAAACAAACGAAGATTCCTCTGATAGTGATGTGAGTACACCTTTACTCACTGCATTCTTAAAGCGTACGAACTATAGGTTACTAGTTCACTAAAAATACTGGCTTTGGCTTCCGCTTGCCAGACCATACTAACCTCGTTTTACAGCAACCTGCCGTCCAAGAGCGCTGTTTTATGGCATTGGTCGACGGCACGACTCGACGGCGTGGCTGTCAAACTAGTCTAAAATTCGATTGGCCTTTACACCCTGTTTATGGCTAAACTTGACGCTTTAAGAGATTTAATCACATAACCGTTAATTTTTAAAGGTTTTTTTGATGATCGGATTTCTGGCATTACTACACCATTAAAAGTGAGGCAATAGTTCCATAACATTTTTCCATCTAAATTCGATGCAAACAAACACAAAAATATTAATATAGCAAGCTAAATAAATAAATATTTGACAACATCACATACATTGCTCCGATCCCAAGCTAAGTAGCTAAAGCTTGTGTTATGGAAATCGGAAACAACGGTGGTACATCAACACCCAGACCCGAGACAATATAGAAAATATCGTTTTCTACATTGAACCGACCGGGAATCGAACCCGGAACCTCTCGAGATGGCGATGCTTGAAACCAGCGTGCTAGCCACTCGACCACGGAGGTCGTCAAAATAAAACTGTTTTAAAATCAGCTACATCTTTGATATTTTACGTATTTATTTTAGGAGTTGGCAAAGCTGGGGATATGGTGACTCTGAGGCCAGCAGTAGCATATCGAAAGTATCTTGTGCCTGGGTTAGCGGTTTACGCCAGCCCTGAAAATATTGAAAAATTCAAAAATGAAGTGAACAAACCGAAGGAAGAGCAACATTACAGTTCACCCTATGTTCACAGAGTAAGTAAAACTTAATTTAAATATTGTATGAGCGGTCCTCAGCGACTGCGCAGAGCTGCGTCCGCTCGTTTTGACTTTGTTCCTTCCCCTCCCATCGCAGCGTGATGTTTTAAGCAGGGCTTTGAATACCGTCATAAGTCAAGTATCGTTACCTACGCTAGACGAAGATAACGGTAATAGCAAAGGTATGCTTGGTAACAATACCTTGGACGACCTTTTACCGTTAAATTGACCTAACTTTATCGACAATTTTATTGGTAAGTGATAATGTTACCATGGTCTGGGCTGGGCTTGATAACGATACCAAATTTTCAAATTGCAATTATAAATAAAATAGCAATTTATTAGAATGTATTAGAATACTATAAGTATTCTATTATTCTATTATATTAGAATACTTATGGTATTAGAATACTATAAGTATTCGAATACTATAAGTATTCTAATACAAGTTTTCTTTTTTCAGACCATTGGATGCTTATCACGACTCGTTCTTGAAATCACAATGAATAAACTGGTGCCATGGACTCTAGAACCCTGGCACGTTAAGGCATCGTTCCGAAAAGCTGGATTTGTAGTTCCGGAACATGCAATCGAAATGCCTCCAGTTACAATCAAAGGACCAGACCTATCCTTACAGGACAAGGAGTTTTATGTAACTGTTACGGTAAGAACAGTTTACGGTAAGAACAGTAACATACTTATTATAATCATAACATGCAAAATGTCACACTGAAAACTTAATCTCATCACTCCTGTTCAAAAAATTTAATTTTCATGTGTAGATAGAAGGGTGGAAAAAGAGCTTTTCCATCCCTAGGGTGGAAAGTAATTTAGTTTTAATTTCTACGATCAGACATGGAGTCAAAAAATAATTGAGTCACAAAAAGATTTTTCCATATTTTTTTGCTTAGCTAAACATAAAAAAACATGTTTATTAGATCGTTAAATCGTTAATATAAAAAATATACAACTGGTCTAATTTTTAACACATAATCAACAATTTAAATCTTCGGGTTCCCGCCATACAAAGTCTTTGCTTTTATTTTATTTTCCATAATCACTTTACTTTCTTTATGACTGTCAAATTCAGTTATTTGATATAGTTCGCGTTTTATTTACTCTGTTTTCGTCCGTGCTGTTACTAGTCCTTTTAATCGTGTGTTGTATATATAACGACAATAAATAACCTGAGACAATAAATAACCTGACATGATGTGCAAAATCTAGAGATGTCAACTATCACCGAACCACATAATACCCCATCATCACATCTACAATCACACAGCTAAATTAAATTTCTTTCCTCACACTCGAAATAAATAAAAAAATGTTTAACTCGGGTGAAAGTACCCATTTCACTTTCGAACAACTGGCGCTCGAACGGAGTGAGGGAAAATCTCGAGTGAAATGTGTTCTCCCCTTTTAAACAAACTATTTTTTTAAAGCTGACAAAAAAATAGTCAATTCACCAATTGCGGATTATGTGCATGAACATGTAGCTAGTCTTATCGCATGACCCATTTGTTGTTTTTATTTTTACAGATCAACAAAACAGAAAAAGTGAATGTCCGGTGCCGAATTCATCATTGGGCAACAGGCTTAGACAGGTTGCCTTGGGTAGAGTCTCACTGGAAAATACCTAGAGAACCCCTTATCCCAGAACAGGCAGCTGTTTTGGAAAAAATGCCTTTACGTGAATAAAGAGTTATGGGTGCAAACTTATTATAATAGTGTAGAAATTCTAATGCATTTCAATGCTTTGTAAAATAAAACAGCCTGATGAGACAACAAATCTTTTATTAATTTAAACACTAAAATCTCATCAATGTCAACAAGCGTATGTATGGAAATGTGAGTATGATATTATTTTGTATGAACAATTAAACATAGTTGGTTTGTCAATTCCAACAACAAAATTAACTGGAGTTCACTTTACGCAACCCACGCAAACTTTCAACCATCAAATATTTACTGCGCGGTAACTTGATTATCGCTACTATTTTCTGCCATTCTGTTTCCTGACTTTTCGACATTACCGATTTCAGTATTTTCATCTTGTTTTTCACCGTATCCAAGCTCATTGTCCAGTTGTTGTTCGACGTATTGTGGAGTAAGTTCATCTTGGTTTTCATACTGTACTGTCTCCGACCCGTGCTGTGCTTGATCTGTAGTTTCGTAATGTTGCATTTGCTCCGTATATTCTGGTTGCTCCGAGCTTTGTTGCACATACACTTGCTCATAGCCTTGCTGAGGATAAGCCTCTTGTTCGTACGTCCCCCCATATTGTTGCTCGTAGTTCTGATCGTAACGTTGTGTGTCTTCGTTCTCGGCTACCTCCTGATAAGCTTCCTCGGTTTTTGCTCCTTCGTAATAAGCATATTCAGTTTGTTCATAATTTTCGGTTGGAGCTGTGTATCCTGTGTTATAGTTGTCTTGTAGATTTTCCTCAGTATAGTCGTAATTTTGGTTAACCTGCTCATTGTAAAACTCTTGACTCTGTCCAACGTCCAACTGATTTGAAGGATCGGTAGAATGTTCAGTATCAACAATAGGATCGTAGTGGTATGTGAGGTCTTCTTGGCCTACCATGATTTGAGATTTGGGATTTATATTAATACCGTCCTCAAGCGGCACGTCTTCATGAGGAGTAAAATCGTGGACATCGATGGTTTCAATTGGATATTCGGTTCTTGCATTAGGGGATATGCCATTATTCATAACATTCACTACATCACTGGCATTCATATCGTGTACAAGAGTAACTTCCTCTTTATCTAAATACACCTCTTGTTTGTTTTCATCTTCTTGATTGCCATCATTTACAGGTACTTGAGGTTGTTTTGAATCAGATTTTGTTAAAACTTGTTCTTGTTCAATATAATTTTCGGATGAACTATTATTTGGGTACGGTTCTTTAGGAGTGTCTACCTTCACTTTGATAGCGTTGTTTAATTCTGCGTTTATTTTACCTTCTGTTAGATTTTCTTCGAGATATGAGGACTCATGATTTTGATCTAATCGTGCATCTTCTTGATGTACATTAATTTCATCATAAACATCCTCTACGTCATGACTTTCGTATATTTTTGAACTTGCAATTGCAGTGTTTTCTAAGTTATCAGAAATGTCTGCGTTTTTCCCGACATCTTTGTAATTTTCTAATAATTCGTTATAGGCAACTTGTGGATTCTCGGTTATCTTGTTATCGTAGTATATTTGTTCAATTTCGTCATTGTTGTTCGGATAACTTTGTGAACCATAAGATAATTTATTTTCGGAAAGTATATGGTCGGGAATTTCTTTCCTGTATTGTAGTACATCTTCGTCTTTTGTTGGAGTTTCATAAGTATTATTTAGTTGATCTTCATGACGGGCCTGGAATATTTCATGACTGGGACTGTTGGGTTCTTTTTCATCTCGCTTTAACTGCTCTAAAATTTGGTATTTACTTTTCCAATCCGTATTGTCATCTATTTTGGGCCTTCCGTCTTTGATGACGTAATCGTCATCGGTCGATTTGAGCTTGGGAATTAAAATATATTTTTTGCTTATTTCTTGTAATATTGTTTCATCAACATGTTTTCTCGGACTCTCCAGCTGAATAAAATGGTGGTCATCAACAGTCTGACTTATAGATTTTTCTACAAATTGCCTAGGTACATTGAGTAATGCAGCTGGCCTAGGCTCCGTCAGTACATTAGCCTGTAAAATTAATTTTTTGACATATTAAAATACGTACTTAGTGAATATAAATGTAAATGTGTGTAAGTTAAAAAATACAATAATAATACTCACTTTCTGCCGTACGGGGACCACAGCATTGCAATACCGCATTTTATCCAACTTTTCCAATATGTACTCATTTCTTTCTTTTCTTTTTTTGTCCTCTTCTAAAAAGGCGTCATATTTTTTTCTCAAGGAGTTAATACGATCCGATTTAACTCTGCAAAACGTAAACGTAAATTACTTAGTAAGTTAGCTAAATAAAGTATTTATCAGATTTTGGGATTTGAATTAGGCTCACTTTTTATCAGATTTCCCCATGTGTTTACTGAAAAATCCCAACGTTGCACCCTTCTGAAACTTGCGTCAGATGTTCGTGTGGTACCGACGTAAACAAAGCAATGCCGTACCGACCTTCGCGGAGGTTTCGCTGCCTGCCGCTGCCTTATCTACCTACACCTACTTTACATGCTACATAGTGCGACTCGTACACACTTGGTTACTTATTTTATGGAAGTGTACCGTGTACCTACCTACCTAAATAGCTCATCTGAATGTTTCGGCGACATATCATTTTGTCAAGTTAGTAAGATAACAGTCATTAAAATATGAATATCAACATCATCATTTCCGCCGGCCTATTTATCCTTTTCGATTTGCGCAAGAGAGCTCTGTACATCACTGTTTACAACGTAAAACATCATTATTATTATTCAGAATATACATGTCCATCCGACTTTGAGAGCCATTCCATTTAGGGTACTTACTGCATAGAAAACACTGGTATGCGATACATAAAAATAATCATATACTTTTTTAAGAGACAGCAGTTACCTACTTTCTGAATAAAGAGTTTTAAGTTTAACATTTAACTTAAGTAATTTGATATAAAATGTGGACATACTTTCTATGAAGTTTTTGTAAGAAATCTCTAACTTAAGTTTTAAATAAATACAAATGTTTAATACTATGATATGCAGGCCACGGTACTTTTCAAGCGAAGTAAGTGGTCAACCGTCAAAGCTTTTCCAGCATCCACTTTGCAGTTTAAATCTGGGAAGACACTCTCCATTTGTCAGAATTAATGAGGACTATAATAGCATCAACGGTTCCTTACCGGACTTGGGCGTGTTTTTCGATCAACTCAACGGATTCAGGAACAAGATTCGAATTGTCGCTTTCAGAGACTTTCAGAGACAACAATAAAATATAAATGAAAACTCACTAAAACTCGAGAACGGCTGAACGGATTTATCTTATCTTAATCTTGAAATGTTCGTGGAGGTCTAGGGAAGTTTTTTAAAAGGCGAGAAAAAAACGAAAAACGCGCGGACGAAGTCGCGGGGGACCACTAGTAAGTAAATAAAAGCTAGACGAGTAGCTAAATTAAACTGTGCGCCAAATGTGTAAGTTGCCTGGCGGTACCAGATACCGACACACGGGCAGGTAACGTCAGCTCGATAAAATACCAGCGTCAGACACGTGACCTTCGACCTTGCTTATTGAGCTGGGTCACGACAAAGGTTTTCTATAGTTTAATGCCAATGCAATTTCAAAATAAGCAGACTATAACTTTAATAAAAGGGGGCAACAAACGGGTTGTTGCCCTGTTTGTTTTCGTATATCATTGTTTCTAACATTAAATATCAATTACAAGCTGGAATGTTCAGCAACCAGCAGTTACTTAGTAGGTACTTATATACGCCTATAAATTCTGCAATTTACAGCCTGCGGGTGTCATAAGATTTCATAGTTAATATCAGGGTCGAGGTCCCCAGCTGCTGTATTTGCTACTCACAACCTCGCAAAAGGTAGCTGCTTAAGTTTACACCCCATATTTTTAGGGTTCCGTAGCCGAATGGCAAAAAACGGAACCCTTACAGTTTCGTCAAGTCTGTCTGTCTGTCTGTCTGTTTGTCCGTCCGTATGTCACACCCATTTTATTCTGTAACTATACGCATCACACTTGAAATTTGGTAGGTTGATGTATCCTGTTAACCGCTTTACGATTCTTATATAAAAAATAAAAAATAATGACATCTAAGGGGGGACTCCCATACATGAAACTGAAACCAAAAATGGATAGGTAGGTCTTTAAAAATGACATACGGTCCGGTGTATGACGGTTCTTAAAACCATTTTCTTTTAAAGTCTAACGTTTAATAGCTAGACTCTTCCAAAGTTGTAAAATGAGCTTCTCCCCGACCCCCCCCCCCATCTTACTTTTAAACTAAGCGAGTGTAAATGTTGAAAAAAATATATACTTGTCAAAACAAAATAAGCGCCACGAGATATTTTTCATTTTGGGGTAAATTATTAAACATTTACATATTGAAAGTAGCAAAATATTGAATATACAAACTCTTTGATACCCAAACTTTTAATATTGTAGTATTCATCTAATGCTGGCTGCAATTTTAAATAAAATTTGAATTAAAATTCTTTTTGAAAATTTTGATTCCATTTTCTTTGACGTTTTGCGTTCCTTAGCTTCTTGGTTTATTAGAAATTATCAGAGTTCATTGATATCTCGAGTCAGAAACATTTTTTGCAATATGCCACAAGCACGCAGGCGTCATATGGACTCGCTGACAGCAACCAGAGCCGTTACAATGATTGAAGAAGGTCATTCGCAGCAATCTGTGGGTTTGCAAATGGGATTTTCTCGAAGAGCTATTCAAAATCTATGGAATCGTTTCCAAGAGACCGGCAGTGTTAGAAGAAGACCTGGTTCGGGCAGAGTTCGCATTACAACAGCTCAATATGATCGTTACATTCGATTAAGTGCGCGCCGAGATCGCACAACGACGGCCCGCAAGCTGCAAAATCGTTTACGGCTCACAACGGGTACTCGTGTCAGTGACCAAACTATTCAGTTCCATTAAACAGAAATCATCGTGCAAAACGTTTAAGATTTTCCCGTCAACAGACATAAACCAATGGGGCATGGTGCTCTTTACAGACGAATGCAAAGTTAATTTTTTTAACGACAATCGGCATATTAGAGTAACAAAGTTATATTTGCTGTCAACAAAATATTGTGGTATTTAACTAAGTGAAAGTAAGTGGATTCCCTAATTCAGTTACAGTTGGCACGGAACCCTCAGTGCGCGAGTCCGATTCGCACTTGGCCGGTTTTTTTTAACTTCTCATAGTATTGTACATTTTTAGAATGGCCTGAAAATACGTTTATTGCATTAAGTGCGCCTTTTTTAACAAACTTTCTGGGCCAATTTTTAGGGTTCCGTAGCTGAATGGCAAAAAACGAAACCTTTATCACAACCACTTTATTCTGAAACTATTAGTATAACACTGTTGATATGAAAAACAAAGTTACCTATATTGGTGTCAACAAAATATTTTGGTATTTTGACTAAGTGGAAGTAAGTGGATCGGCCGAATCGACGATCGGAACCGATTCGGACGAATCGACCGCGTCGAAGAAAGAATGAGATAGCGCTATGAGTGACATCTAAAGGTGGGTGTGAGTAAGAAGATTTTATCTGGCGATTCGACCGATTCGGGCGAATCGACCGAATCGGACGAATCGACCGCGTCGAAGAAGTCATGAGATAGCGCTATGAGCGACATCTAAGGTGAGAGTGAGTAAGTAAGTAAGAGTTGGGCAGGTAAAAAAATAAAATGGTAAGTACCTAATGAAAAATACGGTAATTTATGGTAAAAAATGGTAAAATACTCGTAATTTACCAAAAAGCGGTAAAATACTCAGTTGCTATATTTATTTATTTTATAATTTGTGCATGATTAAAGCTTTAATCCAAACGGTTGTTGGCGGTGTTGATGGTAGAAAACACTTTAAAAATTGATTATTTTGTACGTTACTTGGGTCACTTGGGACACCATATAAAACAGAAAACAAATATTCGTGCGCATTGCGTAAACTATTATATGACATTTAACATTCGCGCTCGCTTCTCGTCTGGTTATTGACGAAACGTTCGGGGAAATATTCGTGCACGAGAGCTGACGCGAGCTTGCTGTTCACATTGATGTTCACACATCATCATCATCATTATCAGCCAAAGGACGTCCACTGCTGAACATATGCCACCCCCACGGCTTTCCACAGCAACCAGTTGTGAGCGGTCTGCATTCAGTTTGATCCTGCGATCTTTACAAGGTCGTCTGTCCATCTTGTCGGTGGACATCCCACGCTGCGCTTTTGGTCGAAGGGTTTCCAATCTAGAACTTTTCTACCCCAGCGGCTATCAGTTCCCTGCTATGTGCCCTGCCCAAGTGCCCACTGCCACTAAAGCTTACTGATTCGTAGGGATATGTCCGTTACCTTAGTTCTTCTACGTATCTCCACTCCATCGCTCGTTGTGTGATTTTAAGCTTCTTTATGAGGCCCATAGTTAGAGACCACGTAACGGATCCGTATGTCTTCACTGGTGACATACACTGGTTGAAAACTTTCGTCTTCAGACACTGAGGTAATTGAGACGAAAGGACGCTCTTACGCAGTTTCCCGAACGCTGGCCAGCCGAGTTGGATTCGTCGATTGACCTCTTTCTCAAAGTTGGACCTATCTAATTGGATCTTTCATCTAAGGTAGATGTACTCGTCGACAACTTCGAGAGTTGAGTTTCCAACGGATACTGGAGTAGGTATAACACGGGAACTTGACGTAATTTTGTTTTTTCCATGTTTATTTTAAAGACACACCTGTTAGGATACTTGGTCGAGCATAGTGCCAAGATCATTCAGCGTCTTTGCCACGACGACTATATCATCGGCAAACCGGAGGCGTGTTATGTATTCGCTATTGACGCAGATGCCGAATCCTTCTCATCCCAGGAGCTTGAAGGCGTCTTCCAATGCCGCTGTAAACAGTTTCGGAGATATAACGTCTCCCTGTCTTACACTTCTCCGCAATGGTATCGCCCTCGTATTTTGTTCCTGTACTCAGACCGACCATGGTGGCGTTGTTATACAGACACTTTAACACCTATAGTCTATGTGACACCGCTGAAGAGACCTAAGCACCGCCCAAGTTTTGATCGAATCAAAAACCTTCTCATAGTCCACAAACGCTAAGTATAGAGGCATATTATACTCGTACTTCTTGGACTTCTGTATAATTTGCCTTAAAGGATGTGGTCTATGATACTGTAGCCTTTTCAGAATTCGGCTTGTTCGGGAGGCTGGCAGTCATCAAACCTACGTGCGAGACGCTTCGTGATTCACACATGCGCGAGATTAATCATAGCCTCTGTTGACAGATACATGAAGATGCCGAAGGTTGAATTAGTTGTGGCTTGCGCTCTGCAACTCGTTAGTTTGTTTAAATACTTGAATATCTTGTGTAAGAAAGTGAAAAGGAACCGGCGACTCAGACGATGGTGTGGTGAATGATAAGCTAAGCTTTTAGGTCAGTATGATAAGGGGGCATGTTTTCAAAAATTTTACCCTTTTTCGTGATTTTCAGTTATTAAATGAACAACCCATATCACGAAAACTACTGGTTTTGATGGAACTTACACTGTAGATACCCTAAGTAGCAATATATCTGATTGAACAAAAAATAATCATCTCGCTATGACTTCTCGTTTTCAAGAAATCCGTGGTGAAAAAAACATCAAAACACACATACACTTACGAAATTTTGAACACGTGTTTGGAACTTTGGAAGCCTTAATAGATTATCCCACTCGAACAATATAAAATTCTAACAATGTCACATACCCTATAGGTCGAATTGATAACCTCCTTTTTTATATATTTAAATAAACATTAATATGTTTATATTACAAACACAATATCCCTCATAAATTACGAAGCACAAAACAAAAATAAACCTAATAAATATATTTTTGTGTGATGTGAATCCAGCCCAAAAGTTCATGTTCGTATTGGCATGTAGAGAAGTATCATCTTGCTAAGACAGTAAAATTGAGTGAAATGTTATTCATGGTGATTTGGTGAAGGATTTAAGTATATTTATACATTAAGTTTTGTTTATTAAAATCATTTGAATATTTTCCCATCATCGGTATTTTTACCGAGTAAATTACATGTTTTTGGTAATTTACTCGACATTGAGTAAATTACTGGTCACAAACCCAACGCTACCGGCGAGTCGTCCGAGTCGAACACATTAGCCGCGCCGAATCTGATGACGTCATCCGAATTCGTCTAGGATATCTGGGGTTCTTCCAGATTCGGACGATTCGACGCGGATTAGTGTGCGAGTTTTCATTAGATTTCATAGAATTCTAAAATTCGTTTCGTTCGGCGCGTTCGGCTCGGGTAAATGTGCGTTCACCTTTAGTGTGCGAGTCCGACTAGCACTTGGCCGGTTTTTTAATGAATAAATTCTCTCTAAATGTAGGTAACAGTTTAGATCACAATAGGTAACTAGTACCCATTTATTTATTTTAACTTACGCAATTAAGCTTTAATAATAATACTTAATACATATTTTTATTGAAAAATTATTACGTTACTTGTCCGTTTATTATTAATACATTAATAACCGTATAACACCTATTTACAGTCATAAGAATGTGTTTTAAGTAGTTGACAATTAGAACCCGCTAGAGTTTGGCCATCAAAAGCTGAACCTAGCAAAACGCGGCAAATTTAAAATATGAAAACTAGGCAACACCGTCTATAATAGGAAGAAACATATTTGATACTTTTTTAAAATTCACAAAAAGTAGATTTCAACTGTGGCTTTCCTCATATGAAATACGAAGTTATAACACGTTTCATATACAGGGTGTCCAAAAAATGAAGGATAATCCTGTAACAGGGGACAGGTCACATTAAGGCCTATTATACGGCAAAAAAAAATTCAGGTAAAAGTCTCACCATTTTCAAGCTATGAATATTTTTAATTTTATTTCGGAATTTTTGTACTCGTTTAATATAATTTATGCCATTTTTACAAATGATGACTTTTTTGAGTCCTGTTTTTTTTGTAACCCTCACAAATGCTTGAGTCATCTAAAGCAATGTCCCTTTTAGTTTGGAAATGGTACGAAAACTAAAAAAAAATACATGTTTTGCAAATAATTTTAAAAAAAATATTCAATAGCTGACTTTCATAGCCTGTGGTGTAAAAAAAATGTACCAAGCGGATCGTGCCAATTACTTTAAAAAGTTGCTAGTTTACTGACAATTTGAGAAAGGTATTATTGTTTAGCAATTACTTTTAAATTAATTTTTTATTGTAATTCTAATGAACAAACGTCGTTATTTCGGACTCTTAAAAAAAGTTACATCGAAACGAAGTAACTATGCAAGTCTTTTGTCGTTGTGTGAGTCATGTACGGGCCAGGTAGGAACCTTATTTGCGATTTCATTGTTCATAATTATGAACAATGAAATCGCAAAAAGGGTTTCTACCTGGCCCGAGGTTGACCTTAAAATAGCTACCTGATTGGTAGAGCGCGGCGCTATCGCACTGGAAATGGAAGGGATCCGAATCTCAAATAAACAAAAAAATGTTTTAGTGTCCTGCTTGACTCTGCTCAGTTGTGACGCGCACGTGATTTTTTTGGGTTTTGATTAGTTTCTTTTACGTTTTGTGCTTTGAAATTGGACTTGTTGTGCTTTGTGATTTGGACTTTGATACTGGTGATCTCGACGACTTGGCTTTTCAACGGACATCTAACCTTCGAGGTTATTTTGGGCCACTATGCCTAGACACGTGTACACGGCTAGCGAGTATGCTGATATGCATTTAATTTATGGAGAATGCCGTTGCATCGCTACCGCAGCTGCTCAACTCTATCGTGAGAGGTAAGATAGTTTTTACTTAGCCTTCTCTATCAAGTCATATTAATCAGAGCAGTCTTACAAATCTTATTTGGACGTTAATTAAAAACTTTTTCTTTTTCAAACTACGTCTTGTTACGGGTTTTTATGCAAAAAACATCTTTAAACGGTAAATTTCCTTTTCCGACGATACAACGCACGTTGCACAAACATTAGTGTTATTTCTTTTTGTTGTAGGTATCCTAATCGACATTCTCCAGGCTACCGAGTGTTTATAAACGTCCATCGCACGTACTCGGAAGGACGGACTCCAGGAAGAGGAGGCAGCCAAGGAAGACCAAGAATGGATATCGATGATGAAGTGTTAGGTGAAGTGGAAGCAGACCCCTCTACTTCCGTAAGGAAAATACAACGCGCTACAGGAATTCCAAAAAGCACCGTACATAAAGTGTTAAAAAGATACGAATTGCACCCATATCACGTGCAGCGGGTGCAAACTTTATTACCTGCCGACCACCCGCGAAGAGTTCAGTTCTGTAGGACAATGCTTACTAAAATTAATGAAGACCCTACATTTTTGAGTAAGATTTTGTGGAGCGACGAGTCTTCGTGCCGAAAAGACGGATATTTAAATATGCACAATGTACATAGCTGGCAGATGGAAAATCCCCATGCCATAAGAGAAGACCACTCTCAGACACAATTTAAAATTAACTTGTGGACCGGAATAATAAATGGACAAGTGATTGGCCCGTACGAGCTGCCACCAAGCTTAACAGGAGAAATTTATTTAGACTTTTTACAAAACCAATTGGAAAGTCTCATGTTAGACGTGCCGCTTGCAACAAGGCATCGCATGTGGTTGCAAAATGATGGCTGCCCAGCCCATTACGCTCGAGTGGTTCGAGATTATCTCAACGAAAGGTACCCAAGAAGGTGGATCGGGCGCCTCGGCCCTATTGCATGGCCAGCAAGATCGCCGGACTTGAATCCTTTGGATTTTTTTTATTGGGGCTGCTTAAAAGATTTGGTGTACTCTAAAGAAATGACATCTATTACACAGCTGAGAACAAAAATTCGAGAAGCGGCGGAACACATTTCACGCGAGGGTTATGCTCGCCGTATAAATCGGTCTTGCATTAAAAGATTTAGGGCATGCATAAGGGCAAATGGCGGCCACTTTGAACATTTACTGTGATTTTAAGTGATTTTCTAAATTGTATTGGTTAAATTAAAAATTATTTTATAGTTATTCTGTATTTTTATTTGCATTTACACTATTACAAAACCAATTTTCAAAGAATTGTTTAAAATGCAGAAATACTTTTTAAGAACTTTAAATTTTAATAAAAAAATAATTAATAAAGGAACGTGAAAGAATTATAACATTTTAAAATTGTCACTAAACAAGCAACTTTTTAAACCAATTGGCACAATCTGCTTGGTACATTTTTTTTACACCACAGGCTATGAAAGTCAGCTATTGAATAATTTTTTTTAAAGTATTTGCAAAACATGTTTTTTTTTTTAGTTTTCGTACCATTTCCAAACTAAAAGGGACATTGCTTTAGATGACTCAAGCATTTGTGAGGGTTACAAAAAAAACAGGACTCAAAAAAGTCATCATTTGTAAAAATGGCATGAATTATAATAAACGAGTACAAAATTTCCAAAATAAAATTAAAAATATTCATAGCTTGAAAATGGTGAGACTTTTACCTGAATTTTTTTTTGCCGTATAATAGGCCTTAATGTGACCTGTCCCCTGTTACAGGATTATCCTTCATTTTTTGGACACCCTGTATGTACTATGGCTGCTACACACAATGTCGGTGGTACGGCTGGTGGCCATGTCACCGGCACCGCTAGGCTCGCATTTTACTATCAATAAGTAAGGATATTCATTGCGATTATACATCTGACATGCTGAACTAGGTATTTAAACCAACAGAAGTTAATAGTATTTGGGATGTCGGGATGAGAATTTCAAAAACAAAGTTTACTAATATACATAGTTATTTATTATTCACTATAATCAAAGTCTGATTCCAGATACTCCACACCCATCGATTCTTCTGAATCTGAACTGCTAGATTCGTCACCTGAATCGGTTACATTTATAATGAAACTTTCCATTTCTGCCACTATTCCATCTTTTTGTTTACAATTCTCTTCAATATGAATGACATGATTAACCATCTTATTCCATTTCTCAGAAGTAATGCTATCGAAGCATTGTTTTATTAAATTTTCCATTTCTGATAAGGATCTTGAAATATTTTTACTTGCCACTTTTCTCTTTCCTGTGCTCCAAATAAGCTCAATGGGATTGAGGTCACAATGATACGGCGGAAGTCGCAACACCTCATGGCCATGTTCTTCAAGGATCTGATCAGCTTCATAAATAGGATCAGGTTTATGTTTATCAACCAAGCACAGCAGTTCCTCTCTTGACTGAGTTTCTTCAAATGAAATATCATAACAACGGAGCCAATTTTGTATTTGTGTTTGGTGCCTTATTCACTTGTATGGTATGATAACTTGCATTATCCATGACAATAATGCTGGGTTCCGTCAAATTGGGAATTAATTTTTCACGTAACCATTTGTTAAAATTTGAGGCATTCATGTCATGATGATAGTCAGCTTTAGTTGATTTTGTACTAAAGACTAATAATGCATTTGGTATAAATCCACTTTCTGATCCTGCATGAACAATAATAAACCTTTTCCCCGAAGAAATATTATCAATAGCGCCCTGAGTTGAAGGTCCCTGCCATGACTTTTTTGGTTTGTAATTCTGATGAATATAAGTCTCATCTAAGTAGACAATTTTCTTCCCCTGTTGTCGTTTTAAAGCAATAGTTCTTAAGAATCTATGTCGCCACGCTGCGATATCATAGCGTTCCACAAGTACAGAACGCTGATTTTTATTTAGCTTGAATACAAATCCGTTGGTTAATAATATTTGACGTAATGTTTCTCTACAGCCTGTAAATGCAATACTCTCTTTTAAATCCGTCAAAAGGCTTCTTAATGTAGGCACTTGCTTCTTGACAACATAATATTCATTTATTTTGTTCCTTATAGCTTGAATATCAAAACTGTCCAGGTTAGACACTGTCTTTTTATGAGGGCGTTTCTTACCTGGGGTGCTGAACACCCCTTTGTTTTCTTTACTTTCATTATTAATCCTTTTCAATGTTGAAATACTAATATCTGAAAAAGAAACAGCAATATTTTTTAAACCTATTTATAATTTTAAACTAATCACTCCTGTGTATTTTTGTTGCATATAAATCTATGTGAACTTATACGTAATCTGAAAAAAAAAACATTGTTTATATAAGCCTTTTATTTAAACGATGTTTTTTTTCTCAGTCTGTAAAATACATCTTGTATTTAAAACAAGTCTAGAATTTGTTTACAAATAGTGTATGTTGGTGTAAAAATCTAAGCAAAGGAAAAAATTTACACGAACCTATTACCAAAAATATGTATTTCTGACATTTTATATCAATAATTTTGAGCTTGGTAGGAACTTACCAGTCATTGAAGAGATTTTCTCAAAATATTTATTCTGTGAGAGATACTCTTCTTGATGAAATTCCTTTATTTTTTTGAGATTTGCCAAAGCAGCACTGGCTCCTTCAACACTCGAATTCTTTTCTGTAAAATTGGTAAAATTGGAATGTACTAATTATATTTATATAATATAAATACCTATATATTATTATGACGTGAAAGTCTTGATAAATATGAAAGTATCTAAGTGAATAAGTTTTACTAACCTACGAACTCTATCGCAACATGTAAACAATCTTCTTTTTGCTTGATTATAGCCATTTGCTCATCTTGTTTTTCTTTATATTTACTTATCATAGTAAATAGAATCTGCCGCACTGCACTCTTTATAGTTTTACCCATATTTTGAAAGAAAAACCAAGGAATGCACAAAATAAACTTAACACAGTGACAACCAACTACGCAGATACGCCATGATGGCGGCCATGAACACTTTTTTTTTCACAGTGGTAGTGTTGCCGCTATAAAAATCACCGGGTTCAGCTTTTATTAGCCAGACTCTAGATTACGAAATTTATACACTGTGCCGTGTGGATGCTGTGTGTGGATGACAAAAAATCGGCCCAACTTCAGTAAGCAAGTCTGGTTTTATAAACGTTTGGTCATTGTCTGTAAATCTTAAATACCTATGTTCGAATGGTAGAGAATGCTTTTGGCATTATGTCCCTCTTAAATATTTACCGTTTATTTGTGCGTGACGTTTAAATAAAAATAAAAATAACTTACAGAGGAACGGCAGGATTACCAGGGATGCTAAAACGTATTGTAGTAACTTTCCACGCCGTGGGAAGCATACTTTAAGTATACCAACTTTCTCGCTGAGAGAAAGAAGGTAATAATTAATGACACGCCTTTATGTAAGCAAACTGTAGGTTTGCTGGAGCTGCTGATTCAATTGCAGATTTGGTCTTTAAGCAAAAAATAGGCATTTCAATTTTCAGTTTTTGATATTTGTGACACTCTACTGACACAAAGATAATGTCATAGGCACTCCATGTCAAAGATTTATTAAGGCGCATCTGGCCTTCATCAGGGATCATTTACAGAATGGTAACAGGGTGTGGTATATAGGCGATGAAATAAGGTGTAGGTCCGTAGTCGTTAGCGAGTTTAATATCAATCACCAAACTTTTTATCCCTTAGGTTACAATTTACATCGGGCTAATAACACAAATAGTCTTTACTGAAATAATTGACACACTTAAAATAAACTAGATGGCTAATATTAAACGCGATTCATCCAAAACGTGGTGCACGGCGCCGCGCACATTCAAAAGTCCGCTAAAGTAACTTCACTGTCACCCTTCAATCCAACCATCGATATTCATAGACTCGCTGACATATTTTTAGACACTATAAAAACCCTTCTTCAATGCCTTCGTCGAACTTATTGCGATTCCATTTTAGATAGGATCGGAATTCCGATATCTTCACCCCCGTGCTCTCCAAGCACATAATATGGGGCACGTTCTCAGCCTCCTCGGTTAAACAGGCCAGCGTATGTCGAAGACAGGAAGACTTGGCGAGTATCTATCAAGATAACAATAATTCTTTATGCAATTAGTGTGTTAGATGACCAAACCCCATCTGCATGGAATTTTGTACGTTGTACCGTAAGTTGTTGTTTAACCAGTTCCGGTCCGGACTCAGTTAAAGCCCGTCTGTCCTGCATGACTTAAGCATCGACCCAGCTAGACAGTTAATAAAGCAAATGCTCAAGACTTAGAACATTGAACGTTACAGCAAAAAAGAATTAATGCTCATTAAAATATTTTCATGACATTTATTTGTTCCGACAAACTTTATGTATTTTTCAATTTTTAGTTTCACTTGGCTTTTTGATATGAAGCTGGTGAAGTAGGTGTATGAAATTTGCGCAGTTGCTAGCCAGTTGGCTAGCCTGCTTCGCTTAGTTAAGTGAGGCAGTTTTTAAAACAATAACCCTTTTTGGTTAAGAATGTTTTAACACTAACAGTGTCATATTTATATTCATAAAGATGAAATAAGGAACCAAAAATTTGCGCACGGGTGGGTCTTGAACGAGCACTTTCTGGCTAATCGGGCCAAACGCTATACCAATTGAGTTACCGTGCTGTCTGTCGGATTCTGCGAAATTTGTGGTCTCTTACGGATACGTCATTATGCGCGACGTTTAGCGCCATCCCAGTGGCGTAGCTAGGTAACCAAGGGCCCTGGGGCAAATCAAAAAATGGTGCCACACTGCTATCTAAACTGGTTAGGTTTTATCAAGCATAAATATTAAATATACAAATACTTCAAAAAAGCTAAGCTACTTTATCATCAGCTCGTTTTCGTGCACTGCTGGGCAGGTAATAAAATATTAAACAATAACAACATAAATTACAATTAATACTTGGTGTAGGTATTGAGCAATAAAACGAAATAGAAAAGATTCAAGGGTTTATTATATAAAGGTCGGACCTTCCAACTGACTAAATAAAAAATATATTTACAATCTTTTCCTAGCTTTAGTTTTCGCAAAAGTATCAATGACTTCGGTTAAATCCAGGCTTGATGCGCTTTTGTTTTCAATTGCTATTAGCGATAAATGTCGGAGTCGCGCTGGGCCCACAGTAATTCTTAAATAATTTTTGATTATTTTTAATTTGCAAAGTGCTTTCAGCTGCTGCAGAAGTAACAGGAATTGTTATTGTAAAGAATAATAACATTGCTGTAAATACTTACGTTAGGTCGCATTCTATCACTCCATATTTGCTCATTATTTCCTTACATAATTAGTGAACAGTCTACGCTTGATTTAATTGAGGTAAAACTAGGTGTTAAATATTGAAATTAAAAGCTAGGACCTATTATATCTGAATATTTTCTTTGAAATTCGTCACACTTTTGTATCCGTCAGATTGGCAACACTAACAGAAAGAATCACATTTTCCTTCTAAACTACGAGGCGTTTAAAAAAAATCAGGTTTAAAAAGTATTTATCTTCAGCTCATTTATACGATATATACAATACAAAAAAATAACAAGTTTATTAAATTGCATTTATTAATAACAAACAATAAAAAATAAAACTAAGACATGCAACATAAAAAATAACATAAAATCTAAATACGAAACCATTTCCTTGTGGCAAGGAGGCTATGATGCTTTGAGCTAGGAACCAGCCTGCTTTATTTAGTTTTCATACTATTTAGTGTTTTTAGTCCCGAACGCCTGGAACATTTATCATTTATTTAATGCAAGAAATACACAGTAGATAGATAATTAGTTACAAAATAAAATAACTCGCTATATGTGCACACCCGGTAGGGTACAGCTAAGTAAATCAATTTTACAGGTAAGTGCATGCTTTGTTTAACTCGAACTTAACTAGCCGCTGATTAGTCAATAGAAACTTTGGGAAAGTTTCCGAAAACATTGGAATATTCCCAGTAATTTATCGTGAGTAAAATACGGGAAATTGGGAATATTCCGCGCCCATCACTAAGCAGGACCAAAGGCTTAATAACTTTAGCCAATTAGCCAAAATAAAAAAAGGTTAAATTTACTCTTTGCTGGTTGCTGACATTGACAGAAAACACATAGCTTAAAAAAGAAAAAAAAAATAACATCTGTCAAACTGGAAAGCTCAACATAATATTTCTGATTGTGCTCAATTTACTAAAAATTCAAGATTTTTCAATTCACAATACTAAACAATTATGTCTTACCAATTATATAGAAATACTACTATCGGTAATACCTTACAAGAAAGTTTAGATGAGTTGATACAGGTAAATTACATCGAAAACCTCCGACGGCCACCTGTAATCAGGCCACGGGGCTGTTTATTTTGCATTTTTACGCTGATGATAATGCAATTTTTGCATTTCAGTATGGGCAGATAACGCCAGCCTTAGCAGTAAAGGTTTTGCTGCAATTTGATAAGTCTATCAATCAAGCACTGTCCAGTAGAGTTAAATCCAGACTAACCTTTAAGGCAGGGAAATTGAACACATACAGGTAAGTTTCGAAACAACTTAGTTTATATTTAGCTTATAACAGATTTTAGTAAAATCCATTGTCAATTGGTGCATAAATGATATTTACATTTTTATAACCTGAGTTGCATTCCTTTTTTTGTATGATCAATTTTTTCATGTTCTTCAGGTTCTGTGATAATGTTTGGACATTCATGCTGAACGATGTTGAATTCAGAGAAGTGCAAGAAGTTGCTAAAGTAGATAAAGTCAAAATTGTGGCCTGTGATGGCAAAAGTGAGTATTGTCATACATTGTGATGTTTTAACTTTTCAGCTACCTACCTGTCGGCTAAATGTGCTGTAAAAAAAATTTGGCTTACAATGACATGAGGGATTAATCGAGTCTACATTTTTATTTCACATACATGTATTGGTTATATAATTTGACCAATTATTGTGTATGAGCATGGAATATCTACTACAGTAAACTCCAGTTGATATTTTTAAAACCAGTCGGTGATATGTTATACCAAAAGATCTGACTTAAATCTACTATTATTTATAGGTTTGAACCTGGAACCATTCACTTTTGTTCCTTATCATTTTAGAAGTTTGAAACCAATTTTTGCAAAGTTTGTAATCACTAGCCTAAGATGTTTTAATTTTTTACTGACTAAAAAAATTATGTTATTAATTTAACCTGTATGTATGTAATATCATCATGAATAAAATTTTAAGTATGTTTATTTTTTAAGGCTTCCTAACACATTTGCAAAATTTCGTAAGTGTATGTATTATGTTTGTATGTTTGTCTCAGAATTTCTCAGAAACGAGAATTCCTTTTTAGTTCAAACAGGTATAGTTTAACATTTGGGTACAGTGTTAGTTTTATTAAAATCAATCCAGTAGTTTTTTGAATATGACAAATAACTTAAAATCATATAATAAAAAAATAAACCACTATCAAAAACTTACTAATTTAAAAGCCTAACACTTTCATCTTCTACTTCGCAGAAACAAATTATTTAAGAGCCTGTTCATCAGATGTCAAGCTTACCTACACCAACAGTCTAGACACATCATGCACCAACTCCAAAATAATTTGTTTCTCCTAAATAAAAGCCAAATGCATTATTTTAAGCTTATTATTCAGTTTTTTGAAGGTAGTATTTTTTTTAAATTACCTACCAACTTTAATTTACAGAAAAAATATTTGCTGTATTCTTTAAATAAAAAAATCCTGTTTAAAATTAGCAATAAAACTATTTCATCATAATGTAATCTGCCATAGCAAAAAAGATTTGATTAATGCGCAAACTTTGTTTGATTTGTGTACATGATCCTAAATTGTGCAATATAGTGTAACCTTTTACCTCCACCAACAGTCTAGATAGATTTATGTCAAAATGTTTTTTTTTTTTCAGATGTGGACGATCGGAGATAACCAAACGAGATAGTGTAATTTAGTTTTATTTATGATTTCTCATTGATTAGTTACTCAAATAAATGTCTGAACACTTAAATTTATTAGTGAATTGTTTTTTTAACATGTAAATTTAGTATCTAACACTAAAAATAAATTATTTAGGTGGCAGCAGTTGTTTTTTTACTCATGTAATTATTAAAATATGCAATTAGAAGGCTTGGTAGTGAATATAAAATGAAAAGTTGCAATCATAAAACATTAAAAAACAATCAATTTTTTCATCCATTTATTTTTACACTCAAAATTATCTAAAACAATATATACACAATGTAAGTAGTCTGTAACAGATCTGGAAACAAAGATGATTGAAGCATAGATAGCCTAATCTGTAAATTGAATACAAAATGAAACAATCCAAAACGAAACAAGTACTTATTAATTTTACAAAAATAGTATACATATATTAGAGAAAATAATCTTTCGTAAATAATTATAATTAATTAAATTATACATTCTCTTTCTTATCTAATATAGTAAACCCCAAACTAGGCCAGCACAAAAAAAATAACACCTTTTCCTTTAATATTGATTGTATGGTAGTCAAAAATATACAATATTATTTTTATAATGATAATACAATTACCAAAATTGTATCCAGTGAAAACCCGTAACAATCCATCACCTCCATTAAAAGGTGTAATAATTGTTATTTACCTGTCACCACATGTCAGTGTCAAAACACTATGCCGAAGTAATGCTACCGAAGTTCGGCATGATTACGCCTGCAATGCTATTTGAATTACCTACTAACGACACATTAAGCCGAAAGTTCGGAACGTAAAATTAGCCGCGGAACTTCGGTCGCGTAACTTCTGCATAGTGTGTTAAGATAGACACAAAGAGCACACATTTAAAGTAAGTTCGGCGCTGAAGGAATGTCATATCAGCCGAATACGTCGGAACGTAAAAACAGCCGCGAAACTTTGGTCGCGTAACTTTGGCAAAGTGTGTTTAGGCACTGTCATGAACTTTAATTATTATTTGTCTTGCTTGACAGAAAATCTGTTGTATGCATTAGAATAGAAAAGGATAGTTAAAAGTACACGAATATACAGTAAATAGAGTTAAATAACGAAAAAAGTTTATTATCATTTAAATTTGAAATTGTGTACATAGTTTGATTTTATTTATTTATTAGATTACTAAGTGCTACTGTCAGATATTGTGCGTTTAAACGTGGTACAGGGTTATTATATATTTATTGCAATGTGTTACAAAAAAAAATACCTTCAAGTTTACATTTATAACCATATTCACGAAGAATTATAGTCATAACTTTTTACTCATATCAAATTAAATATTTCTGCTGAAGCGGATATTCAATAATTGTTGCCTTTTCTGTAATAGTGTGGTATAAAGTTCTGAACTAGCTACTTATTTATATCTCACTTATGTGATACTCATAATGTCGTTCTTTGATTACAAGAAAAAGTCATTATTGTGTGTCTTGTTTTTTCTTTCTTGGTTAGTCTCTTTAATTTGATCAAATTATAAACCTAAATACCTGTCTTATAATTGATGAGTGATTAAATCAAGACCTTAATACATGATCATAATTCACACGTCACATGTCATCTTTATAACGATTATAAGAAAAACAAATTTAATCCAAATCTCAAATAGAATTTATAAGTCAGCTCAACAACATAACAAGGAAAAATTTTACAAAAATAAAGTAATTTCTAATTTGTGTCCCCGTGCGAAATACCGCTCATTTCGCATAAAAAGAATAAGGGCACATTTAGACGTAGCGAGACGAGCGATAGGTTTTGTGCGGCTTCTGTGCAGTCGTCGTCTAGACGCGCCCTAACCAGTCTTATTAGCGTCAATGCGCCGGCCATGTCGAAGCCGAGCCTACCAAGTTGCCTTTTACAACTTTCAGGCTTGATTGCACAAATCTTACTACACCTGTGGTACACGTACAACTTCTGTCCAATAGTTATTTATGGCTATCAGGTAATGCCAATTATTATCAGTTTGTCATTTATCGATAAATTTCAAACGTCTTTTTTATCATTTTAAAAAAGGTTTTTAGTTATTTTGTTGTATTTATTTGTTTTAAAAAGCAAAAAGGATTGATATACAAGTGAAAAATATGTTTCAAAACATGTTGTTTAGGAAATAAAATTATTTTATCGGCGCGATAAACGGTATTGGGGCGTGCATGTTAGGCTTGCAGGCATTCAAAATCGGTTTTGGACTATTTTATTTGGCTGATTAAAGATGTGCCGTTGCAACATTCTCGTGCCATAGAACCTAATATTTGAATAAAACAGCTTAATCAGCCGTCAAATTAGGCAATATTAGGAAACACATTTATAATTATGATCAGTAGCGCAACGTATTGACGTATCAAAGATCAATTAAAATGTCAACCGCCAGGTGCCGTGTCACCTTGGTCTAAAATCTGTTACCACCTGATTGCGAGATCCCAATAGGCTATCCTAAAAACTGAATAACATGACATACAAGTATTATAGTGTTAATAAAATGATTTGTCTTTTCATTCCAAACAAAAATATGTTATCAGACACTTTAATACGAACACACCGTCAAGGTGACCCGGAGGTCGCGTGGCGTACACGTGTCTACGCGCAGTAAGATGGCGGCGAGGTGAGATCGGCCAGCAGGTCTAGTTCTTCCTCGGTGAGCTGGTCGCGGTGTTTGGGCCAGTCGTCCTGGTGCGTGCGACGGAAGTCCGCGAGCGCTGAGCGAATGGTCGCCGGGATCGGGTCGGGCGCGCTCGTGTGGCGAGCCAACTCGGCTAGGACGTGGCCTGGGATGGGAAGTAGGTGGTCAGTGAAAGATTTATAAGGAAGAGTCGTAGTGGTTTAGATTATTTTTAACATAAGCAGGAGGGTAGATGGCGCTAAACGTCACGCATATTGACGTGTCCGTAAGAGACCACAAATTTCGCAAGGTCGGACTGAGAGCACGGTAGCTGAATTGATAGAGCGTTTGGCCCGGTTAGCCAGAAAGTTTCTGGTTCGAGTCCCCCCCGAGCGCAAAATTTTGGTTTCTTATTTCATCTTTACAAATATAAGAGTCGTAATTATAACAGCAAGACGTCAACCTAGCATCTTTCACGATTGTTTTTAAAAGCGATCGGTTATACAGGGTCGATACTACGACCTAAGGCATTTATTGATTATTTATTTTGTTGGGTAACAAACAGCCATGTATTTTCTTATCTCTATTAACATTAGGGTTCTTACACACTATGCTTTGTGAGAATTCAAGTATTACGTAACGCAATCGGAGATGGGGGGGGGGGGGTCGTAAAACGTTACGATGCGTTACAGGGGCGGGAGGGGGCCTTTCTTACAAGACATTGTTTCTTTTTTTTTAAATAAAAAATTAGGGATTTAAAACTCCCAAATTGGCACACCTTTTCGTTTACGTTTTACGGGGAATATATAATCGGGGAAATAGGAATGACGGAGAAAAACAATTGTGTGTGTGTGTGTAAAGTCAAAAAAATATAAACAAAATACGCAGCTGTTGCGGATTAAAAATCTCTTGTTTTATTTAGTATTATAAATCAATTAAAACTATACCAAGGACAAAAACTATAACATAACTTTTAGCGCCTTTAGGGTAAAAATGGTCACTTAGTGTTACGTAACGTTTAGAAGGGGGGGGGGGTACAAAGAACGTTACGGTGCGTTACAAGGGGGGGAGGGGGAGTCTAAAATCTTCAAAAATTGCGTTACGTAATACTTGAATGCTCCCTTTCAGTCGCACTACTACGACTGTGTAGCGCTGCAGTGAATATGATGCGGCTTGTCTTAACCAGCGCTACAACCGCTGTAATATTATGAAGGGATTCGCTGCGTAGCGTTACAGTCGCGCATCTTAAACGTCTCTATGTGAAAGCGCTCGTTGCCCACTCGGCTCCGTCGCTTAAGCGCCGGCCAACCTCCACTGGTATGAGCTCTTTGGACTTATATAATCTACAATACATACACGCAAAAGGTGGTTATTTAGTCAGCCCGCCGCAGGCAGCTCACCGGTAGCTGCGCGTGAGTCGCTTTAGTATCACGTCCTCATTCGGTAGCTGTAGTTTAGCTGCTGCTAGTGTCTAGTGGCTGTGTGGTCTCAGGACTTATGTAATGTATCTCACCCAGCTTGGGCCCGAGGCTGTACGGGCGCGAGGCGAGGTAGGCGCACAGCCCCAGCACGCCGCAGTGTCGCTCCACTAGCTGAGCCGAGCGGCAGCTGCGCGCGAGTCGCTTGAGCGTCGCGTCCTCGTTCGGCAAAGCGCGGCAATGCATCAGCCCTGTCAGTAGTTTTGCTGCTGCTTGCCGCACCTGTGGGATATACGAAATTTGTAGAATCCGTTTTTTGGTACATACAGTCAGAAACAACAAAACCAAACCGGCATTTTACAGTTTTATCAACAAGATTAGTAGTGGTCACAAATTAAGTCAATTTTGCGAAACTTGACACTTAAATAAACTTGAGCAATTATTTTGATTGTCAATTAGCAGTTGTAGCCCATATTTGTTGTCTATTGTTATTGGCTATTGAATAAACTATTAAGAACTTGGCTGTCTATAATAGGTAGTTTATAGTTGCGGCAGTGGTGGCTGGTGGGTTATCGAACTGGTAGTGGACTTTAAGAAAATCGAAACAAAAACTAAAAACAATTACGGTAATATAAATAAACAATAATTAATGCGTCACACATACAGTGAAACTATACTAGTAGTCTGATACGAGATGTCAATCATGGCTGCCGTCGTCGATTCGCGCCCATGCCGGCCGGCCAATTCGTCAAACATCGGGTGCTCTCGGCAATCTTCAGTTCGCACGTGCGGCGTTCGAGAACCCACTCATTACTCGGTACATTTCTATGAACTATCTTTTGTTTCACGCGTCAGGCGTATTAACTCGTATCTCCTACAAGTTATATTAGCAGACCTCGTGCACTCGATTCACCATAATTGGAGATTAAATCATTTATACGTTTTTGTATCTTTAAAAATAACTATCAAAATGGTTATTTAAAAATAAAGATGAAGTACTTAATATTTTGTAATTTTTAAATCTTTTGAATTGGTGGTTCAGCGCACGAGCGCACTTAAGGTACAGCCGCCACTGGTTGCGAGTTATGAATCTTTTAGCTATTAGATACAGGATGGTGTTTATTCAGTTATCAATGATGTTTTTACCTCAAGGCGAGGATCCCTCATGAGTCGTAGCGTGAAGTCCTCCGCCAAGACAGCGCGGGAAGGCTCGGCGCAGAGCAACGGAAGCGCGTAGAATAGTAATGGTTGCGCAAACTCCACGCATGCTAGTCGCGCCCACCACGATCGGCCTGAATGAAAAAACAACATGAAATAACTAAAATCACATGAGAAGAACTATGAAATTATTTGAGGAGCAGCAAGTTTCTCTCTTCGAGACGCATTGGGCAAGATGAATTATGATATATCTACTACAAATCAATGTCGAAATCATAATATTCCCCTGCTTTGTGTCTGTGGAATTGAATTGTGTTTGCGTGTACATCCGGGCGACTGAGCCAGGCTTCTAGAGAAATCTCGCATATCTAGGCTGATAACGAATCGTAGGCTGATATATGGGCATTTCTACAGAAGCGACTGATTGACCGACTGGAGCAAAAAACCTACCTTTAAAATTGAATAACGTGTCTGAAAAAAATCACACGTATTTATACAACTCTTGGCCTGATGGAGAGCATATCAAGAAGACCACCAGGTTGTACATACGGTCTTAAAAAAATCGGAAAGTTCAAAAACGGGCAGAATTTGGCCTAAAATGGAGTGTCCGGTTTCCAGAATTTACTCGTTTTCGTTTCATAACTTTTAAAATAATAAGTTGCTGATTATTATTCCTACATTCCTATAACAAGGAATAAATAATGAAGCCATATACGTGCTTACAAATATCGTGAATCCTTTAACTTGAATACAGTGACACATTTAAATTTTGTCCGAGGCTTGTGCCTCAATTCGGTGAAATTTACTTTTATGTACCTGTAGCACCAACTATGCATAATAGGAACGCGCACTACTTGTACCCATCATCTGACAGTTGCGCCCGAGCGGACGAACAGTGTAAACTGGAGATCTGTAGCACTCAGGAGCAATTTTCAAAGGTACGAAATCGTTCGGTGTTTTTGGTACAGGGTAATTTCTCAAATCGGTGTGCCACCTCGATTATGTATCTAAAGTATTTAATGAGATTTGTGCTAAAACTATTGAGTGTTTAACAGCTCTCTATCGTTAGGTTTAGTAGAAATTACTGTAACTCATAACATTTTTGGGTAATTTGATGTATTGTGTTATTTTCTCAATTCCATGGATCTCAATTCCGTGGAAAATGGTGCACCGAATTGAGAAAACTTACACCGAATTGAGGTTTTACTTTTATATTATTAATTTAGCTAATTGTTGCTGTTGATTATTGTTGTTTATCGAGAAAATCAACAGCACATTCATAGCTATAACTCACGTTTTAATACATTGGGTATGGCCAATTACAGATCTCCCTATAAATTATCAGTAAGTTAGTACAAACATACTAACAAGTGTCTTAAAATTGACAAATTAACAATTCAGCAGTAACATATTACGAACGTACCTAACATATTCAATTTCCTATTTTCTGTGATTAATTGTATTTAAATATTAAATTATTATAAAATATTTTATGTGATTAATTGAATTTAAATCCTAAATGTAACAAAATATTATGAAGACAATTTACTAACAAACATGCTGCACCAAGTAGCTAGTTATGGAACCCCCTCGCCCTTCTGTCTTAGATAAGGGTTGCCTCAGCATATTTAAGGGCAAGCTCATGTATTTTATTATCAACTTAGCCGTTTCAGCCTCAACGGCCCGTGCCTTAATTTAGAATAAGTTAGCCAGTAATAAATCATCTTCGAATCGGTGCAGACATTACTCGATTTTAATTTTAATTAATTTAGTTAGTTTTTAAAAACTCCCCACCCGGCTCCCGATACGTAACTGGCGCAGCCGGATCGGATTTTTCAAGGAGTTTCCGCGTTTTGCCTGTGTGTCTAAATTCACAATTAAGGGAGATTGAAACAGCTTTAGCCTTAAGTTAATTGTCAGGTTTACATCAATCAATAGTTAATTCGAAAGAATTACTAAATCATTTAAAATCGATAGCTCAATTTGCAAATCTTATGTATTTACCTAACGAGGTATTAAATTAGAGGATTTTTTTTAAATTAGAGGAAACAATGTATGTCAAATCATACGTTAAGAAAGACAAGATAACATTTATAATGGAGATACCAATGATGATAATCATACTTATAGTTATTATAAGATTTATTCCTTACCAATCTTCCACGAGTCACAAAACCTCACAATATCAATCTTTCCTGAATTTCCTTACCTATTGGCGAGAAAGTCTAATTACTTAACAATTTCCAAGCCATGCCACGCACTCGCTGCTGGCGACCACTTCTTATGTACGACAAACAACCAAGTTGTCTACCATGAACCTACCTGTGCGGAGCAGCTTATGGAGTTTGACAATACTCTCACACATTGTCACCAGCATCAAATTCAAATCGAAGAAGTAAGAATCCAGAGGGTTAATACCATCAATTGGATCTTGTATAGTCGAAGACCAACAACGAAAACTAGTCTGTGTGATAACCACGACCAGAACAGTAAGCAGCCTATTTTTGGGACTAACCTCGATACTATTGATGAACCCTGCAACCTAGAAGTCCTAGAACTCAAAATCAATCACCATATCTACGAGTCGCTAGATACCGCGAAACCGATCCCGATCATAAACTTACCTGTGATGCACGGTCATACGAATCTATCAAGCACACACGCACTAAACATGGTTGGAGTTAACCTGGATGAAATAAAATATATGTCATATGCTCTAAAGCACAGTGCGGAAGTGAAAAGTGTTTTGAGTGATAAAAAAGACATTAACTTCAGTGTTAATTTAGGTTATTTTGTCATATTATGTTTAGTTATAATATGTTTAATTGTATTCCTTTTATATGTGTTGCGTAAAAGGTTATTAAAAATTTTGCGAAATGATCGGAAAGATATTAAAAATGATCGTTCTGATAATTTCACTATTAGGGAGGGAGGAGTTATGGAACCCCCTCTCCCTTCTGTCTTAGATTAGGGTTGCCTCAGCATATTTAAGGGCAAGCTCATGTATTTTATTATCGACTTAGCCGTTTCTGCCTTAACGGCCCGTGCCTTAATTTAGAATAAGTTAGCCAGTAATAAATCATCTTCGGATCGGTGCAGACATTACTCGATTTTAATTTTAATTAATTTAGTTAGTTTTTAAAAACTCCCCACCCGGCTCCCGATACGTAACTAGCTTCTATCATGTGGTGAATTTGAACTTTCGTTCAGTTAGCAGAATGATTCCTTTAGCGCTTCAATTAAGTAAAACAATAAAGAATAAGGATAAGAATAAGATATAAATATATACAATAAAGACAATAAAGATAAAAAGGCAATATAAATATTTATATATATAAAACAATAAAGATATAAATATATCTAAAATAAATATTATTGTGTTATCCTCTTTGAAAATTGTAATGTTTAAATTGTTTGAGTTTTAAAAACAAGACTGATTTTTAGTTATATCGAAAAATAAACATGTTGATCAATTTTTTTATTACTATTAACATTACAAAGAATTATTGATATAGATAGGCACAAACTATTAAACCAATAGACCAGCAGTCAGTTAACATAACGCTTTAGGTATTTGTTTTATTTTGATCATTCAAATACATTATATATACACAATAGAATGCAATACAATACAATACATTAGATAATGTTGCATCTATTCTCAATTCGGTGATTCATTTTCTCATTTCGGTGCATCGTTTTCTCAATTCGGTGCTTTCTCAATTCGGAGCCTAACTTTTCTCATAGATCAATCAACAAAATTTAGGCAAATCGTTATTTTATGTTTCAGGATGGAGTAAACTTCATTTTTTATTATTTGAACTACTACAAAATCCAAATTAAAAATCAACCACCGAATTGAGAAAAAAAGTGCCCTTCTGTAGAAATGTCCATATCCAGGTTTTATCGTAGGTTACGCAATAGTTTTCTTGGAAAATCAAAGAAACTAGGCTCAGTCAGCCAGAATTTCACATTTTTCGACTTTCCAGATCTCAACTAACAGAGGGTCTCAGGGCGCTGTTTCTTGTAAAATGTGATGTGACGCATATGTGACGGTCATCCGAAGTAGTTACATCCATTTTAATCCAATACTTTTTGAGAAATCATGATGGTCGTGGTACGCGAGCGCGAGGGAGGCGAGGAAGCCGGCGGCCGCGCGCGGCAGCTCGTCGTGCGGCCGCGGCGGTGTACAGTACCTACTGACGCTGTCGTGTCGCCAGTACCTCGGGCGAGGCGAGCCAGCACGGCGAGCGCGTTGTCCACGGCGGGCGGGTCGTGGTACGCGAGCGCGAGGGAGGCGAGGAAGCCGGCGGCCGCGCGCGGCAGCTCGTCGTGCGGCTGCGGCGGGCCGCGCGCGGCGACTGCGCACGCGGTGCCGATGAGGGACTGTTGCGGGTGAACGGTCCCGTTCACGCCGCGCACTGTCACGCCTGTACAGCCGCGGAGTACTAGAAAAAATAATCTGTTAGTTTATGATTTGCCATAATTGGCTCTTTTTTGCATTCAGAAGGTACAAATATATAGTTTGATTCAATATATTTTGAGGTAAATTTATTTTATTTTTATTTATTTTTTACGCGTTACTACGCGTTACGTTACGCAAATAGCTTACCGTATCAAATATAATTTCATCAGTGTACAGCTATCCTTAATTCATACCGTGCGTTCGTTCTTATAAACATTCCATCATTTATTCGTAAGATCACTTCTATCAATATATCAAACAATTTATCACTATTAAAGACTTTCACTCTGTTCTTATATTAAGCTATCACTATCACCTAAAAGTGTAACCACATCTATCTACGTACTAAACATGAACGGTAGTTTTGAAACACTATCCTAACAAATTTTGATATATGTACTTTGAATGTCTGACGCATTCGAGTTAAAACTCGATTTAATGGACGTGAGTGTTAGTAAAGGGGCAAACGGTAGTCGTTTGTTTGACGAATATAGAAGGTTTTCTTAGCCATATTTACGAAGGGGAAAGTTAAGGATATCACTTATTACCTGTCGTAAGTAGATTGACAGCGTTAGCGTGGTCTTTGGGCCCGGGCGCGGCGGCGTCGCCGGCCAACCGCAGCGCGGTATCGAGCCGCGCGACAAGCTGCTTGTCGAGCCGCTCGCCGCGCGGTACGCCCTCTGTTTCTGACACCTCACTGCCACCGTCGCCTGCCTGAATTGATACGTATTATGGGTAAGAATAAAATACATAAGATTACGCGCTCATTGGATTAATAGAGGTTAAGTTTAAAAAAGCAGCGTAGTCTACTCATTGTATTTTAGTCAGTTTTACTAAATGTAGATTTAGAAGACGCGAAGAGCAAAGCACGCGTTTCTTTGAAAGAGACCATAGATGGCGAGCGACAGTGATTGTCATAAAGCTCAAAAGTCTACCAGTAGTGGCAAGTTGGTAAGATATATTTTTTCAACTGTTGGGTCTAAAGACAGCTGCATGACTCCGCAGTGCATGTTATGCAATGAATAACAAACCGTAACAAAATTGGTTCAGCCAAACTCGAGATAATTTCGGACAAAAATTTTAGAGGTACATGCCACCATATACCTAGTCAGGTCATAAGTTCTGTAACATGTGTAATATGAAAGAATTTAGTCATGTTTATTATTTATGTAACCAGTGATACAGCAAAATGAACTTAATAAAACATAGCTTTATATGGTACTAAAGTTCATTTAAAATGACCTCTGCGATTTGGATTACAGGCTTGGATGAATTAACCACTGGATATGAAACGCAGGAGCGAATGTATGAAAACATCATTATCTTATTTCTGCGGGGCGGGGGGATGGGAGCTTATCGTGTAAATTATTGACATTTAGTGCATAAAAGAGTCGATATTTTTTTTTCGATATGTGTGAAACCAATAAATGAACGAAGCATTAATTTGTAAAATGATATTTATTTTTTATCACCAAAACAATAAATTACATTATGGGCATGTAATGCACAAACCACCAAATGAACAATTGAAACATAGAACGTTGTTTTATATGAACGGTCTGGCAAGTAATACTAACTTGAAATTTCTATATTGAAACAGCCCGTAAATACACATAGCCTTGGACCAATAAAATCCTCATAACGGATAATTAACCAGAAGATTTTTTGCGTTGGCATTATGTCACGTTTTTGTCTTGCTACTATAATTTTAACACAAAAATAAGCCACATTTACCCATTTTTTTCGACAATGTTTCTCACTGAGCTCTTATCACCGTACTGACAAGACGTCACCTGTAAGTGAGGCCAAAAAGCCCGCTTCGAGGCTAAGGGGGCCCAAGCAAAATTGCAGGTCATTGCGCGTCCTGGTTTATTCGTCCAAGATTACAGGCCATCAATCTGCGTGGCCAATCGTCTATCGCAGCACGAACGAGGTACATGTTAATATCGGCGGCTGACCTAATCAAGGATGCCTTGAGTGACTCCAAATCAGGATGAGGCTTTGAGCAGGCCTTTTCCTCTAAGTTTTGCCATATCTTGTAATCTAACGGACTCGAATCTGGACTGGAGGAGGGCCAGTCTTCGTGCCGGACGAAGTCGATTTCACGTGCCGCCAGCCAGTCTTGTGTGCTTTTTGCTCTATGAGCTGGCGCAGAATCTTGTTGGAATACCCAGTGCCTGTTATTAAACATGGTATGATAAACAGGTTCCACAAGGTTCTTGAGAACTGTATTTTAATACACAACTGCATTCGTTTTTACGCCTTTCTCACAAAAATGTACCTAAGTTAAGCCGTAATAATAAGAGACTCCCAACCAAACCATGAGCGAGGATGGAAAATGAGCTCGTTGGACACGCGGAATACGGTTGCTCGCTTCTGCACTGCTGTGTGCGTACACCATATCATTTTGTTTGTTGTAGCTCGCTTCCACGGTTTTTTTTTATCCTAAAAATAATTTCTCGATGCTTTTTTCCCGCGTACCGCTTCAACAAAGCGCAGTATCTCTTCAGTCTCAGATCCATTAAACGAGCGTCCAAACGATGTCCGGTTTTCTTCGATATGCCTCTTAGCCCTAAGTCTTTATTTAACACTCTTTTCACCGTGGTCCTGCTTAACCCAATCTGAAAGGCCAACAGTTTCTGCTTACGTATTGGATTTCTTTGAATTCGCGCCTTCACAGCTTTTATTACCGCTGTCCTAACAGAGCGAGGGCGACCACTTCTTGACCTGTCAACTACACTAGTCTTCATTGTATCGTGTAATGGTGCGATAAACGAATCTGTTGGTTATATATTAAAATTTTTCAGCAAGTCGCAAATCTGAATTGGCGCGTAACCGCAACGATGCATCGCAATAACCGATACACGGTCTTCTTTAAGTGTCCACTCCTTATTCAAAAAGAGGAAAATTCTAAAAAGTACACATTTTTATTTTCATGAAAAATCGAAATTCGAATTCAATAACTTTTTTGTGGCCAGCTTTCTAAATTCAAAAGTTTTTATTGAGTGACAGAACTTATGACCTGACTATGTAGATTAAACCGCGATCCTCCTTTTATTAGAAGCCAACTGTGTGTACGTACCTGCGGCGCGTCCTCGGCGATGGGGCTGTCGGGCGAGAGCCGCGCCACGTGCACGCACACCGGAGGGTGGGCGGCCAGCGCGCGCGGCGGCGAGGGACACGCGGGCGCCGGCTCGGAGCGCGAGCCGCAGCTGCCCGTCGACATTGACGCTGCTGTTACTGTGTGTACGTACCTGCGGCGCGTCCTCGGCGATGGGGCTGTCGGGCGAGAGCCGCGCCACGTGCACGCACACCGGAGGGTGGGCGGCCAGCGCGCGCGGCGGCGAGGGACACGCGGGCGCCGGCTCGGAGCGCGAGCCGCAGCTGCCCGTCGACATTGACGCTGCTGTTACTGTGTGTACGTACCTGCGGCGCGTCCTCGGCGATGGGGCTGTCGGGCGAGAGCCGCGCCACGTGCACGCACACCGGAGGGTGGGCGGCCAGCGCGCGCGGCGGCGAGGGACACGCGGGCGCCGGCTCGGAGCGCGAGCCGCAGCTGCCCGTCGACATTGACGCTGCTGTTACTGTGTGTACGTACCTGCGGCGCGTCCTCGGCGATGGGGCTGTCGGGCGAGAGCCGCGCCACGTGCACGCACACCGGAGGGTGGGCGGCCAGCGCGCGCGGCGGCGAGGGACACGCGGGCGCCGGCTCGGAGCGCGAGCCGCAGCTGCCCGTCGACATTGACGCTGCTGTTACTGTGTGTACGTACCTGCGGCGCGTCCTCGGCGATGGGGCTGTCGGGCGAGAGCCGCGCCACGTGCACGCACACCGGAGGGTGGGCGGCCAGCGCGCGCGGCGGCGAGGGACACGCGGGCGCCGGCTCGGAGCGCGAGCCGCAGCTGCCCGTCGACATTGACGCTGCTGTTACTGTGTGTACGTACCTGCGGCGCGTCCTCGGCGATGGGGCTGTCGGGCGAGAGCCGCGCCACGTGCACGCACACCGGAGGGTGGGCGGCCAGCGCGCGCGGCGGCGAGGGACACGCGGGCGCCGGCTCGGAGCGCGAGCCGCAGCTGCCCGTCGACATTGACGCTGCTGTTTTTACCACTACAAAACAACATTTTATTTATACTATGTTTTTTTATTATTAAATAGACCAAAATGACATTTGATAAGATGCTACTTTTACTTTCATGTAAAAAAATGTTTCTAAACAATTAAAATCATTTTTAATCAATTGTTGTTTTTCATTGATAATAGAATAATTTCTTTGTTGTTTTTTTACTGTTTATTTTAAAAAGAATAAATAAAAAATAAGTTTCACTTTGTTTTGTACATAAATATAATAGCCTAAATTATAATGTAACAGTGATAGTACAAAAGTCGACCAAAAATAAACCGCTCCGAAGTCCCAGGTTCGATTTCCGGTCGGGTCAATGTATGTGATTGGTGTCCAAAAAACATAAAAAAACTGGGGTCTAGTTGCTCTTCATGGTTATTTTATCATATTAGGATACTTAATGGCACACCAATACAAAATAATATAAATATTACACAATTACATCTCAGCTTAAATATACAGCATACACCTAATCGTTTTTTTCCACAATATAATTATCAAAGATTATATACACTTCTTGCGATACTATTACTACTAAATCTGTGTATAAAAGACTTCTCGATATAAAGTTTTACTTCGCAAAAAAAAAAACTATAGCTCGACGAAGTATTATCTGGAATCCATTTTCACAATTTACAACTCACCAATGTCGCCATTCTCGTCATACAACGCGGCTAGCCTCGGCTCGACGGTAGCTATGAAGTCTGCGAGCCGGGGGGCCGGGCCATTTTCTCCTCCGGGGAAAACGAGCTCGTTGTCAAATATCGTCATCAATGTGCTGAATGAAATAAGATAAACGGTTTTTACGACTTTGTCATAGAGACATCAAGCGTTGTGATTAGTTGTTGGGCTAGTGATGAACCGGTTAAATTTTCGAATCCAATTAAACGAATGAAGTATAATTTGTTTGCTATAACATTTTATGTTTTTTTATAGAAAAGTTACTTCCTAACTAGAGTATATAAGAACACACTTTATATAAGAAACCAATGCTGAGTTCAAAAACTTCTAAATGTAACATTACACTAACCTGCCAACAGTTTCTCGTACATTTTGGTACGGGTGATGCGTGAAGTTGGATGCTTCCAATTTTTTGAGAAGTTCCGCTGATAACGGAGCTGTCCGCCAACAAAGCGATCCTAACGCTCCCTGAAAATAAAAACTTTTGTTCAAATCACTAATCCTGGTGTATCAAATGCATACATCTAAAATTAGTAGAACTAACTAAATAGAGCGTCTCGATCACGTTAGCTTTCCAACCAAAAAACACATCAGTATAAATCAAATTATTTAGTAGCTATAAACGACGACGTCATCGACATACATACACACACACAAACGTTTATCAAATAAAAGACAACCAATCCTAACCTATCAGCGAACGAGGCCCCCACCAAGGTTGCCAGCATCGAGTAACGAGGGATCAAAATTCCTTTCGTACTAATATTAAAAGAAATTTTATAACCCTCCATGTTGAACCACCACCAATCATTATTAACCAATCCGGCCTGCGCTGGTAGTCTGATGTTGCAAAAATTTGACATTTCATTATCACAAAAAATAGCTTGCAGTATCACGAAATCTGATAAAATTAACCGTATTCATATCGCAATCTTCAAACGTACACATTTGCCACGAATCGTACGCGATACACATCCTCCCATTATTTGGGGTAACCGTTATAACGGAAGATATTTTTATATTAGAGAGCTTTTTTTATATAGTCCTTACTGTCGAACTGATGGTTTTTACTGTCAATAAATATGCAACAATTCATCAAATTTAATTAAAGCTGTCTGACTGATTGTAAATAGAGACAAAAAAATGGCATGAAATCATAATAAATGGTCAGAAAATAATATTATGCAATAAACTTCATCTCAGCACAAGCACACAGCAATAAAACCGGCCAAGTGCAAGTAGGACTCGCTCACTAAGGGTTCCGTGCCAACTTTAACTCAAATATAGATCCACTTCCACTTAGCCAAAATATCACAATATTTTGTTGACAGCAAATACAACTTTGTTTTTCATAGTATTTCTATAATTAATTAAGTTATGTTTGCGGTTATTGAAAATATGCTCTATCTCAAAAACTGCTAGTTCGATCTCGTTCAAACCAACATCTACATTTTTAGGGTTCCGTAGCCGAATGGCAAAAACGGAACCCTTATAGTTTCGTCAAGTCTGTCTGTCTGTCTGTCCGTCCGTATGTCACACCCTTTTTATTCTGTAACTATAAGCATTACACAATTGAAATTTGGTAGGAAGATGTATCTTGTTAACCGCTTACCGATTCTCATACAAAAAATAAAAATAATGACAGTTAATAAAGGGGGGGCTCTCATACATGAAACTAAAACCAAAAAAAAAATTTTTTGTCAAACCTACGCGTGTGGGGTGGCTATAGATAGGTCTTTTAAAATGACATAGAGGTTCCTTGAACCATTTTCTTTTAAAGTCTTACGTTTCATAGCTAGACGCTTCCAAAGTGGTAAAATGGGCGTCCCCCCCATCTAATTTCTAAACCTAGCAAGTGTAAATTTTGAAAAAAATATGTGATGTAGATCTTAATAAATACTTTCAACGAAAATTGGTTCGGACAGGATCGAACAAGTAGTTTTTGAGATATAGCACATTTTCAACAACCGCAAACATAACTTTGTACTTCATACAAACACTATGAAAAACAAAGTTATATTTGTAGTCAACAAAATATTGTGATATTTTACTAAGTAGAAGTAAATGGATTCCCTAATTCAGTTGAAGTTGGCACGGAACCCTCAGTGCGCCAGTCCGACTCGCACTTGGCCGGTTTTTTTTTCAAAATTAACACTCGCTTAGTTTAAAAGTTAGATGGAGGAGGACACACATTTTACCCCTAGACTTTTAGAGAAAATGGTTAGAGGAACCTCATTGTAATTTTAATAGACCATAGACACGCTACACGCATAGGTTTGACATTTTTTTTTGTTTTAGTTTCGAGTATGGGAGCTCCTCCTTAAATGTCATGATTTTGTATGGTTTGAAGGAGAATCGTAAAGCGGTTAACAGGATACATCTTCCTGCCAAATTTCAATAGTGTGATGCTTATAGTTTCAGAATAAAGTGGCTGTGACATACGGACAGACTTACAGACAGACAGACAGACTTGACTAAACTATAAGGGTTCCGTTATTTGCCATTCGGCTACGGAACCCTAAAAATAAGCTTTGTGATACGGCTATGACGATAAAATACAAAATCGGAAAATATAAAAACACATTACCTTGAAGGATAGATAAATAAATAGATTCCATGCATGTAAGTAATAAAATTTTGCAACGTGTTTCTATGTGCATAAGAAGCTAGATATTCAGTGTCTGTTTATGATTTCATGATTTAAATATAATATTCAACTAGTAATTATTTAACTGAGTTTATATCAGGTTCTCACTTAATAAGATCCGAACCCCTCATGTATTGCAGAACTATTTAAAAACAAGTTTTCAGCAGAATACAGTTAAAAAGACTAAAAAGACAGAGCAAGAACTTACAAATCCGAAAAATGAAACCAAAACGAGCGCATAAAGATGCAGGAGACATGTGAAGTGCATTAAGAATGATTTATAATAGCTTTTTCAATTATTTTCAGGACTTTTTCACGAATTGCTGCAGTTGAAAGTTTGAAGGAGTGACAAAGCAATAATTGCAGTACAATAAAAAATGATAGTGTAATAATTTAATTGAAAACCACAAAATACCTTCTAATAAACTATTCTACCTCTCTAATAAACGTTATTCCCTCTAATCGATGGTTGTCTGGAAGAGATCGCTCCCAGCGACAAAACCGCCAATATTGTACTACTTATGATTTGATTGAAATGTTTTTGTTTCTTGTGTTCTTATTTGTGCAATATCCTTTAATATTATTATTATTATCATTAAATGCGAATCATTCCTGAATCTTTTATTTATCGTTTCTCATACGTTATGTATATAGTAACAGAAAGTCGCGTTTGTTACAGTACTAATAACTCCAGACGGGGGCACAATTTTCATTATTTAGAGTTAGTTAAATTCGTCGTCGCGCCGAATAGGAAAAACGACAGCTATCATTATAAAATGCTTTTGTATTTAATGTTAGTTCGATAACTATTTATCACTAATTCATCGATGCAACCTGAACCTTTTCTGTCCTAATGACTGTCCTTTGCGATATGTACTTTGCCCGTTGCTGCGACTTTTTTTAACATTGTTGCACTCGCGCGTGTTGAAAATGCGCTTCAGCATCGGGACTCACGCAATGAACAGATTTAATGTAGCATCGATGCAGTTGGCGTTGGTATGGATGCAAACGCCAAAATTCAGTACATAATTTGACAATTTCCAGCATTATCATCGCGACTGCATCGATGCTGCATCGCGACTGCATCGCTGCTAAAAATCACAGAGTGTAAAGGGTCTATAGTTTCACTGGTCTAAGTCCGTTGCGATCGCAGGACCACACTGGATGCAACCCGCAAACGGTTACTGTAGAAAACTGTGGTGGAGGCCTATTTCTAGCATAATTTTCGTTTTTTCTGCTAAGATGAGCTTTTTCAGATTTTCATTACCCTCGATAGCGTTATCGTCAACATCTGTCAAAATCAGTGTGTCGAGTCCTGCAAATTTGCGTTGTCGGCGTATCGACTGTCAAAACACGGTGTCGAGTCTCGCAATTCACGAGTTACTCGAGTTAGCATAGACGTCACTTCGCGACGAAACTACCACGCCTGGTATGACTTCTCCTTATTCTCTTTTATCTGGTATTGTTTTTAGAACATATTTAAGTTCACGATTATGTCTTCTTTATCTATCTATTGTTGTGTATTGAGGTGTACGATACGTTCTAAAGTGAAAACTAGATAGGCATAGTAGTTTTATATCGCCCGCTAACATTATATATTGGTGTTTGTTTCCAACAAGTAAAAATTAAATAAATTAAATTATAGTTTAAAAAACAAGCTTTTTTATTTTTCCGTATCTGATTCAGCAAACTTTTTCATTTATTAGCCATATCATTGGGGTGCATTTCAAATTGCCTATATCCGCCATCTTGGATGTCCACTATGTTGGAGTAAATTCACGTGACTTTTTCTTTCGTAATCCTGACAGCAAACCCTTTCATTTGATATTCATATCATGGGGTGCATTTCAAATAGCCGCCATCTTGGGAACGCCGTAATATTGGGTTTGTAATGAAGTTTCTTAGTTAGTAATGTAAATGTAAATGCGTGTGCAAAATTTCATCCTAATCGAAGACCAGGAAGTTGGTCAAATTAAGATTCCAAAATTTTCTTACATACATAGTTACAAGTGAAGCTAATATAAGCGCATTGATAATAGTAGATTGTTATACGAGGGGAGAAATGGGTGCTTTCACCCGAGTTAAACATACTATTTTTCATTTCGACTGCGAGGAAAAATAAATAAATTTAACTCTGTGATTGTGATGCGATGATGAGATATTATGTGGTTTAGCGAGAGATGAAACCTCAATTTTTTACATCACATATCAGTATGTTTAATGACGTTATACACAAAACACACGATTATATATTATAATTTGTGTAATCGGCCATACTGAAAAAAGACACTGTCAAAGACAAACAAAATGTGACAATTTAAAATGAAAAAAAAAGTGACACTATGTATGGCGGGAAACCGAAATATATTTGTAGATTTTAAATTGTAAAAATTAGACCAATTGTACAGTTTTCAAATCAGTGAACATAATAAACACGCTTTTAATGTTTAGTTAATCTTAAAAACATGGAAAGTTTGTTTATTTTATTAATATGATGTGACTCAATTATCTTTAACTCGATGTCTGATCGTAGCATTTAAAACTAAATTACTATCCACCCTAGAGATGGAAAAGCTATTTTCCACCCGTCTATCTTCACATGTAAGTTAAATTTTACGAACAGAAGAGATGAAAAATACTTTTAAACGTTGCGAGTATTTATTTAATTTCTTGCAATTTTAAACCAATTTTCAATGAATTCAAGGTATAATTTAATTATTACAGTTTTTTAAAAGTATTGGGAAGGAAAATACTTTGATTGGCCTTGGAAGTATTTTGAATCCGTACCTAGTATACGTGCTTTGAAGCAAATACTAGGTTTGTAAACCTGGTATGGTAAATACGTTCCATCCCTAGAAGCTAATATAAGCGTGTTATTAAAATCATGCAGACCGCTAGTGATCGGTCGCCGTGGAAAGCCGTGGGGGAGGCCTATGTTCAGAAGTGGACGTCCTTTGGTTGAGAATGATGATGATCATGATGATTAAAATCATGTGCAGGTGTTGTACCTGCAGCGCGTAGAGGCGCGCGCACAGCACGAAGGACGCGTCGCGGTCGGGGTGCGCGCGCGCGTGCGCCGGCGCGGGCGGCGCGCACAGCGAGCTCAGCGCGCGCAGCACGCGCCCGCCGCGCCGCGGGTCCAGCTTCTCCACGCCCGTCGCCAGGCACGTGCCCCAGTCCTCCATCGTCTCCGGCGTCACGCTCGTGAGCCCTGAGGGGAACAAACGAACATAAAATGACAGTTCCCCCGAAAATTGATACATAGATGTTAACGTTGACTAAATGCTACACGATAACTTTAAGGCATCAAAACCAAAATGCACTTAAAAGTCTTAAATAAACTCTCCACTCTTTTAAGTTTGGTCCAGTCCAGGAAACTTAAAAGAACGATTCCATTTAAGGCGAACATTTTTTTTGGAGTAGGTGCCATCGCTTTGGCCATTTCGAACATCAGCTATCAGGGCATTTGATGCGGTTTTAATGCTTCAACACCCGAGCAGTTGCAGGCAACCACATAACAATAGAATTTGCATTGTGTCTCGTTCACATACGCTTGAGGGATTAAAGTCAGTTTAAACTTTCTTTTAAAGTTAATTTTATTTGCTAATTTTTAGTGATTACAGGAAGAGTTGCACCTTTTGACTCTGTTCTAAATTACCTATCATAATTAGTTCTGTCACTAAAATCACTGAACTCCTAAACATTTAGGAGTTCCACCATCAGCTCAGCTCTACAAAATGTCGACTATCAGACGCAACTACAAGTCTTCATTAAGTTTCTACTACGAAAACACTAAACGTGCCTTTTAAATTCGAGGTTTTTCCTCGATTGCACCGAGACCCAATAATCATATCCAAACTTGGCAATAATGGGACCAACTAGAAGGTACAGAGTTGGCCTAAAGGGTGTTAGCAATATTATTCCTTTATTTCACGGGAACGCGTAGGGGGGTTTGGGGGGGGGGGGGGGGGGTTGCATGTTGCTATCCGCGTCGCCCCGTGGAAATTTAGTAGCCATGGACTCGTACACGGGAAAGCAGGTTGCGTTTTGTGTCCGAACGTATAACACAATAGATCAGTGCTCCTTGCAAGACGGTTATATCGAAATGACCACGGTTTGCGCGCTTTAAGTGAAGTTCAGTGTGCCAATGTGATACGAAAATGGATCAAAATGTTTGAAACAACCGGGTCGACAGTAAAAATTACGCCTTGTGGTCGCCCGGTTTCTGCAAGGACGGCCGATGTTGTGGAGCGAGTTCGTGTTTCCGTTTAGCGAAATCCGCAACAGTCAACGCGAAAGAGAAGTCAGACTTTAGGCTTCAAAAGAACGACATTGCGACGAATTTTGAAGCGTGACTTGCATTCGAAAGTCTTTAAGATCCAGCTTGTCCAGGAATTAAAACCAGATGATTCCAATAACCGCCTCAACTTTGTCAATTTGATGCTCGACCGGTTCAACAATTTTCACAACGTGGTGTTTAGTGATGAGGAGAATTTTCATCTTAATGGACATGTCAACAAACAGAATTGTCGGTTCAGGTCCGAGACTAATCCCCGGCGCTTGCATGAACGTCCACTTCACAGCCCTAAGCTCGTTGTGTGAGCTGCAATAACGTCTACTGGTATTATTGGGACACACTTCTTTGAAGACGAAAAGAGGGCAAGCGGTAACGGTTCAAGCCGACAATTATTGCGATATGATAAGAGAATTCTTGTTACGAGCTTTGCAAGTATTTCAAGGCAATACCTCGACGAGGTGCTTTCAACAAGATGGGGCCACATGCCATACGGCTAGGGTGTCCATAGACCTACTGAAAAATATTTTCCCCGGAAAACTCATTCCCAAAAAGGGAGATATTGAATGGCCCCCACGTAGCCCCGATCTCTCACCTTGTGTTTTTTTTTCTATGGGGTTAACTCAAATCGGTAGTCTATGAGAATAATCCGAGCAATTTGGAGCAGCTGAAAAGAAACATTATTCGGGAAATTAACAATATACCGAGAAAAACGTTTCGTCTCGGGTTCGATTCCCGGTCGAGTCAATTTAGAAATCAATTTTTTTCTATATTGTCACGGGTCTGGATGTTGTGGTAACACCATAGAAGTACTATCCCCTATCGGAAGAGAAGAACAAATAAAAGCCGTCAAACGAAACCGATTTAGGATGACATTTATGTGTGTTAAATTGTTTATGAATGCGTGTCAGTGATGTTTGCCGTACCATTTTTTACATTAATATCGATATCGATAAATTTCATTAGTATCAGTTATAGTAGGTATCAATATAAAACGCCGGCTAAGTACGAGTCGGACTCACGCACCAACGGTTCCGTATTCGTAGGGTCCGCTAATTTCTTGATAAAATAAAAACAATTTTTTTTTTAAATTTATTAAATAATTTCACTTATATCATTCAAAATATGATTAATGCAAAAGTTTGTGATGATGAATGAATAATTAGATGTTTATTACTCCTTCTCGCCAATAGTACTCGATGGAATTTGATAAAACTTTATAATAACTATAGCTCATACATCAGAATACTACATAGGCTATTCATAACGATTTTTTTGAGATCCGAAAATTTTCGCGGGTAGGTAATGCCGCCGGAACCGCGAAATTTGTAGTAAAACTAAAAGATACATAAATTAACATGTTTTTTTAATGTTAACAATATAATAACGGTTTAATTAGTCCTACACTATTATAGTAGTCAAAACCTGATACCTATAATGACTGCCATATATGCACCAAGCATTACAATACTCAGATGTTTAGTCAATCAGCGAAATAACTATAAATGAGATTACATTCCGCCCAGGTGGCTAATACCAAATCGTCATGGGTTAAACATATTAGTTTACCGCGTGATCAACAGTCGACACGAAATATCGATAACTTGATACAACCCTAGTGTAAAACGGAAATTATTTCTTTACACAAAATAATCGTAAATATGTATTAAATGGGAACCCATCACTTAATCGCAATTTTTTTCATCGATTTTCATTCCCCATAAAACGATTCGCAGATGTTTCAAAATAATATTTAACAAATTCTAGAATCTTGTAACATCACAATTTCATTTGGTCGAATGCTTATTATCTACAAACTTACTTCATCGTTACTTCTTTTCATAAATTACGTATTTTATCGAAGTAACGTAAGCTTTCTATTTTGTTACCCATAATTTTATTTCCACGTAAGTTTCAATATGCAGAATTCTTGAAACGTCGAATTTTACTTAACTAAAGTCCGTATTTCCAAACGAATTTGTTACTAATATTATATTGCATACTTAATTAATAGACAATATAAAGCATAACTGATATAAATATGTAATAAATAAACTGCGTTAATCCCGACTCGCCGTGGTACAGTGGACAGCACATCAGGTTACCCACTTTTGTTGCAAACTAGCCCTTATTACGACTGCATAAGATACCGCTGTGTTTACCTTGACGTGCCGTTGTCCGTACTAGTCTACCCGATACTAGAGTGTAATTCAAAAGCCGGAGGCGCGGAGGGAGAGCAGCCTCCGCCCGCTGTAACAAGGTGTAGGCACCAGCGCGAGCCGGAGCGGCAGACGCTAGTAGCAAGCCGAATCTGCGTAGGCGAGCGTGGGTGACTGCGCCTTGTTACGCAAGGGCGACGAGGCTGCTATTCCCGCAGCGCCGGAGACGAGGAAATCCTAAAGCATTGCTGCTTGTTTGCATGTCTACTTGCTTGCTGCATGCATGCCTATGCATGCCTGCTTGCTTACTTGCATGCATTAATGCATGCATGTATGCCTTCTTACTTGCATGCGTATGCATGCGCATGCCTTCTTACTTGCATGCGTATGCATGCATGTGCTTACTTGCATTAAAAGTTATTTGAGGAAAAAAATATATGGGAACCGTTACACATTGAAACAAGTTTTTATGAAAGGTTATATCGATAACTTAATAATTCTATGGAACATTAGTTTGATATATCATATATCAAACTAATGTTCCATAGAATTATTGTTTTGTATTACTGTTTTGTTAAGCAGAATAACGATTCTGCTTAACAAAACAGTTGCGAAACATATTTTTGGTGAACTGTTATTCGATGTTATGAAACGACGATTATAAACTATTCGATTAATCAAGAAAAACAGATATAGTTTTCTGTGAAATGAAATTCGATATCATAAAATTGTGTTATGATAGATACCCGTATTAAATGTTATTTGATCTTTGCTTTTTACGTAAATAAACGTTTATAGAAAAGAGTAATCATACTCACTACTTAAAAATTGAAGCACATTGGCAAAAATAAATCGTAAATTAGGACGAGTCGATTTGGAATATTTTACCTGTGAAATTAAAATTTGTTGGCATTATTTCGCTGTGTTGAATAACAATCAATCACCGAACAAGGCACCATGTTTCAGAAGCATTATTTCTCCAAAATATAAAAAAAATCTCTCAAAATTATAAAAAATCAAATGCAATTTATTTTCAGCGAGCCTCTTCAGGGCGGTCAACTGTTTGACATCTGCCAAAAATGGTTCTGCTACATCGCATCTCGCATCTCTTTTTATCACACAGCTTTCTGCTGGTGACATCTCGCTTTTGTCGTTCTATTCCAAAGGTATAATAATTTTATGGGTACCACCGTTGTGTCTGATTTCCATACCACAAGTGCAATAAGCTACTTTCTTTGGGATCAGAGCAATGTAATTGGTGTCCAATATATATTTTTAAAAAAAGTGGCGGCGACTAGACATGTATTAATGTGCATTTGATTTTACGTTCCCATGAGCCACTTTCTGCAAAATAACTGTGGAACGTGTACTCGCCGCTGCTGATGATCTCGATAGCAGCTTGGTACATAGCCTCAGCGTCCGTCCTGAGCCAGAATGCCTAGTAGCCCTAAGCACTGGAATTGCAATCTCCACCGAGAACTTTTGTGGCGAATCTTATATAAGGTAAAATCGTTTTAAGTGATAATATTTTAACTGTGTCTTTGTATACATCATAGAAACAGGGCACTTTCATTATTTTTTGGAAAATCGGGATTTTCATTTTTTTTTCTCTAACAAAGCAAATATAATTTTTGAAAACAGCATGCTGTCAATTTTAAAGGTTATCTACTTCTCTACGGCTTCGCCTCTCTCATTTCAATGCCCAATCTTTCTTTTTCTCTGCTCTTAACCTTAATTAAAAAAAATAAAATAAAAATGCAAAAAAATATTACCTTAGTCTCTAAATTTCTCAAAAACTAGCGTATAAAAATACAAAGAGTTTTCTACAAAAATGATTCATTTATTATGCTGAATTGGCCCTTTAAATATTATCTTGCTACGTAGTATCGAGCCACTTTCGGACCGAATATAGCATCGGAATATGTACTCACCGACGCTAATGATGTCGATAGCAGCCTGGTACATAGCCTCCGCGTCCTCCCTGGGCCAGTACCTGGGAGCCCTTAGCACTGCGGCAGCGATTTCCGCTGAGAATCTCTGCGGAGCTTCCTGAGTATCGCCCGCGCATCGGATCGCGTGCGGTATGTACTTTTGAGCCACTTTCAGGCCGAACTGGGCGAACATCATCTGTAAAAATACAATTAAATTGTTTGAAAACATGTATCGTGAAGAAATCAGTTACATACAGAAATCTATCACATACTTTTCTACCACATTATTCAATGCGGGTTTGAGTCAGTACGTACAAAAACTATAAGTATGAGTGAGAACGTAAAATTTATGTCTCAAGCAAGTCTTAGAAAATATCAACACTGCATAACAAGCAGGTCAATTAACCTGCTTGTTATTCAGGGCTGTTTTACCACCGACAAATAAGCACTTACCACGGAACAACTCAAATACGGAACGTCATTTTGTTTGACGTTTTAGACTGATAACGCTATCCAGAACTTATTAGGACATTGTATAACAGTGGGATTAACTGCTAAAATTCGCCAACATGTTATAACACTTTTGCTGCTTATAAATATTATGCTAATTCAAACGTTATAATAATATTCGTCTTGCTGGGCTGTTTTGTTAAAATTAACAGATGTTAATTTTATTAGTAATAATTTTATTAGTTATGATGATACTGCTATAATATTTTTACTGCAAACAGAAAACTGCCTTATTGCTATGACTTAAAACTCAATTTTAAATGTCGTATAAATTGTTAAAATCCCATGCTGCAATCAAAAACTTGTCTTATTGAAATGCTGTAGAACACAATTTTAAATGTCGAGAGAAATATTATTATATGTTTCGTTCAGAAATATTTTGTTTGTTAATTAACACGAAATAATGCAACGGTACGACCGTTGCATTATTTCGTTGAGACTTTTACCAAAAAGAAGAAATCAATAAAATTAACAGGTCTACTAAATACGGACTCGGACTGAATTAATTTTATATAGTATTTGATTTAAAATAATTATTACGTTAATTTATCTGTTATAATAGTAATCGCCCACTCCTAATTTTAAAAGTGTCATCACTTACTCTGAACATAGAAAATCTAACTCCGCTGAACTTATCACGGCCTTTCTTCTCCTCAACTGTCAGGAACGCTACAAGACGGTCTATGTTCGCATCGTCCGAGAAAAACTCGTAAATATACCGCTCGCCCTCTTCCATTTCTTCGGGGGGCGTATTGAAAGCAAACTCTTGGTCTTTTGCTGGTGCTGCCACCTGTAGGGTTAAAAAGTTTTTGTTATTGGCTTTGTGTTGTGACCGAGAAAGACTTAGTAGCCTTGTTTACTCATTACGACTTTAGCAGGAATAGGTAAGTACAAACGTGGCTTACAATCGCCTATTATGACTGACTAACAGACATACATATTGCCTGTAGATAAACATATCTTGCTATAGTCGGCACATCAGCAACTGAGTCGTGACGCTATAATGTCAATAAAGATAGAAGTATGCAGCGCGTTGCTTAATCGGTTATCATAGTATTAAATAGCTATATACTTTATATAGCTATGATGTTCAGCTGGATGTTGATCACAGTAACATAAGTTGGACTGAACTTTTGATAATTCGATTGATGATTTAAATAAATAACTACCAGTCAGAGATGGAGACCTGGTGACTTGTAATACAGGTTTTTTACCTACCACAGGCACCACAAACTAGATCATTAAAAGCAAAAACCTATGTTTTTTTTCTATTCTCACATGTATAACTTTTAAGTTCTTATGTCATAACTGTACTGTGTTTAGATTAGTTTGTGGTGACTAAATAAACAATTTATTTATTTATTATTTACCTGTCATTTGCAAAATATTCTCACTGTACAGATAAAGAACACACCTCAAGCTTGGCGGGCCAGCAGTAGAAGCCATACCCCGCGCCCCTCAGCCAAGGCCTGTCCCACTCTTCGTCCGTCGTCGGTATCTTGTCTTCGTCCCAGATCGCCCATTCCAGGTCTTTTCTATAACCTGGACAAACGAAATATAAATTTTAAAAACTGTTATTTAAAAAAAACCGGCCAAGTGCGAGTCGAACATGCCGTGTCAACTTAAACTGAACTAGGGAATTTTCACTCGGTTAGTTTAGAAGTTGGGACGACGCCCATTTTACCACTTTGGAAGCGTCTAGCTATGAAACGTTAGAATTTGGAAGAAAATCGTTTTAGGAAGCTCTAAGTCATTTTAAGAGACCTATATACCCACACGCATAGGTTAGATCGTAAAGCAGTTAACAGGATACATCTTCCTACGAAATTTCAACAGTGTGATATTTATAGTTACAGAATAAAGTGGCTGTGACATACGGACGGACAGACAAACAGCCTTGACGAAACTATAAGGGTTCCGTTTTTTGCCTAACCTAAATAATAAGGTACATGTTAGCAATCCCGTATCTAACTATTTTAATGTGGGTGACCATGAAAGTTAACGCAATATGGGTGACCATGAAAGTTAACGCAATATACTAACACGGGTATCTCTGCTTTACAATGTTTTTAACACTCACAGTGTTATATTTTATATTCATAAAGATGAAATAAGAAACCAAAAATTTGCGCACGGGCGGGACTTGAACCAGCAACCTCTTGGCTAACCGGGCCAAACGCTCTTACCAATTGAGCTACCGTGCTGTCATTCCGACCCTGCGAAATTTGTGGTCTCTTATGATAACGTCAATTGCGTGACGCTTAGCGCCATCTAGCCGTCTGTTTATGAAACAGATGGCCCAAGCAGTTATTCTTTACAGAATAAATTCAACTTGGAAATTGATGACGCTTCGCTATCTAATGCTTTAGAATGTTTTTAACACTCACAGTGTTATATTTTATATTCATAAAGATGAAATAAGAAACCAAAAATTTGCGCATGGGCGGGACTTGAACCAGCAACCTCTTGGCTAACCGGGCCAAACGCTCTTACCAATTGAGCTACCGTGCTGTCATTCCGACCCTGCGAAATTTGTGGTCTCTTATGATAAAGTCAATTGCGTGACGCTTAGCGCCATCTAGCCGTCTGTTTATGAAACAGATGGCCCAAGCAGTTATTCTTTACAGAATAAATTCAACTTGGAAATTGATGACGCTTCGCTATCTAATGCTTTAGAATGTTTTTAACACTCACAGTGTTAGTAACACTCCATCTGTTTCATAAACAGACGGCTAGATGGCGCTAAGCGTCACGCAATTGACGTTATCATAAGAGACCACAAATTTCGCAGGGTCGGAATGACAGCACGGTAGCTCAATTGGTAAGAGCGTTTGGCCCGGTTAGCCAAGAGGTTGCTGGTTCAAGTCCCGCCCGTGCGCAAATTTTTGGTTTCTTATTTCATCTTTATGAATATAAAATATAACACTGTGAGTGTTAAAAACATTCTAAAGCATTAGATAGCGAAGCGTCATCAATTTCCAAGTTGAATTTATTCTGTAAAGAATAACTGCTTGGGCCATCTGTTTCATAAACAGACGGCTAGATGGCGCTAAGCGTCACGCAATTGACGTTATCATAAGAGACCACAAATTTCGCAGGGTCGGAATGACAGCACGGTAGCTCAATTGGTAAGAGCGTTTGGCCCGGTTAGCCAAGAGGTTGCTGGTTCAAGTCCCGCCCGTGCGCAAATTTTTGGTTTCTTATTTCATCTTTATGAATATAAAATATAACACTGTGAGTGTTAAAAACATTCTAAAGCATTAGATAGCGAAGCGTCATCAATTTCCAAGTTGAATTTATTCTGTAAAGAATAACTGCTTGGGCCATCTGTTTCATAAACAGACGGCTAGATGGCGCTAAGCGTCACGCAATTGACGTTATCATAAGAGACCAATAATTTCGCAGGGTCGGAATGACAGCACGGTAGCTCAATTGGTAAGAGCGTTTGGCCCGGTTAGCCAAGAGGTTGCTGGTTCAAGTCCCGCCCGTGCGCAAATTTTTGGTTTCTTATTTCATCTTTATGATAAAATATAACACTGTGAGTGTTAAAAACATTCTAAAGCATTAGATAGCGAAGCGTCATCAATTTCCAAGTTGAATTTATTCTGTAAAGAATAACTGCTTGGGCCATCTGTTTCATAAACAGACGGCTAGATGGCGCTAAGCGTCACGCAATTGACGTTATCATAAGAGACCACAAAGGAGAATGCCCAAATCTGCCCCACTCTAATTAAGCAGAGTATAAGCATGACATATAAACCAAAATTCGTTTATTATTTGTATAATTCATATTTGTTTGTTACGAAAAAAACTTTTGTGGGAATTTTATTTTCATTTTAATTGATTATTCAAATGACTAAATCCTATTTTGAATACAGTTAGCAGCACGTCAGGTTATACGAAAACAGCTTTTATTTTGTAAGGAATAGAGGCGGTTTAAAGGTATAGTCTGTCGTGCGGCCATGTAAACATTTACAGGGACAGTTAAAGTCTAAAATCATCACTGTTGCTTTAGTCATTGCGTTGCAAAAACAAAATGCCTATTTAATAAAATAGATAACATTTTATTTGTTTATTTTTTGTAATGAATCTGTGGGTATCGGAAATATAATTATCTTTACATGATGAGGATCTTGTAGGGCAATCGGCAGTATGCGTAACAAGCCCCGTAAATGGTATAAAATAGAACTATATCCGTCCGTCATCACGTCATGTCATTATTGATACAATTCAATTAGGTGGTTTATTTTCGTTGTTCATTGCTTTTTATGAAATGCAAAATGTTTATTCCTCCACGTTAAGATTCTGTACTCTTTTGTGCAAGTGCTGTGCTGTTTTTATGACGAACGTTCATACGTCCACAATGCTAGTGCCTCGCTGTGTAAACTGTTCTCTTGTTCTAAGGCATACGCTGCCTTACCACCAAGTGGGTGAGGCAAGCGATGCTATGCTTAGTATTCTACGCTCCTGGATAAGCATGGCCATTGTAAGTAATATACACTTTTGACTGCTGTTGATAGTAATTGTTAATAAAATGCAGTCTTTCTTGTGACATGCTTAGTATTAAAATATAGTAATCATATAAATGGACCTGTATATTATTTGTGTGTATAGTATTGTTATTTTTTCAGATCACTGAAGACAATCATCTCTGTCAAGAATGTTTTGTCATACTACGTAACGAATCTGCGACCTCCTCTTCCGGAGGTCCAGTAGTAAAGGCTTATGGGCACCCACAAGTGTGCCATGTATGTGGAAAGTCTATTATAAAAGCCAAGATAGATCAACTTCCAGAGAATAGTCTAGAGAGGGATGTTGTTGGTGTTACACTATGGAGAGAGTACAGTCGTCAAGCCCAGAGAGCGAGTGGACTGTAATTTAAATTTATCACTAGGCACTGACTGTTCCCCAGTAAAACACTGCACTTATACTGACACACGTTAATTTATTAATACTTTTACTATTTTCACAATTCACTGGTAATTACTGGTACTTCACTTTTCACTAGTAGCTGTATTCACTATTAAACCGTAGGAAGGAATGAACGTACTGCATACAAATTCGGCTCTATTCTTGTATGATTTTCTGCGTTCAATTAGCGACTAAAGCGATCCATTATTATCTCTAATTATTGAGCACGAAGTTTGCACACGGCACTACTATGTTCATTTCTTTCTTACATATATTGCTATCCTATTTAATTTTTCTTAACAATTTTCGTATTCGTTCTTACTTATACATTTTTCTCTTTCTTAAGTCTAGTAGAAAATAAACGACAATATCAAAGCTTAATGAAATCATATAAAACTTCTTTTGGTCTTGTGGCTGTCGTTAACATTCTCCCCCCGGCGAAGGTGTACCGTAGCCTCCTCTGGTAGACAGCCTCTCGTTGGTGCAGCGCGTCCCTTCCCTCTGGTCCGGGGAAGGTGCGGATGTAGATATCACGATGATCTTAGAGGTGGGTCTTTTGAAGGTCCCACCTTTGGTTAGCACATCTACAATGCGCGTGACACCGTCAGGTCCTGGAAAGGTCCTGAGGACAGTGTCTCTGGGCCACATGTTCCGTGGTAGTTGTGGATCAGCGATGATGACCAGATCGCCTGTTCTGACGGCAACCTGGCGTTCGTGACGGTCAAGGCGTGGCACCAGTGTGGGTAGGTACTCGCGCATCCACCGCTGCCAGAAGCTGTCCGCAAGTGCCATTGCTGCTCTCCAAGCTCGCCGGTCCGCTTCTTCGCAGGCTCCGGTGTGTGGTAGTCCGGTTGATGATCCCAGAAGAAAGTGGTTGGGCGTCAGCGCTTCTGGGTCTTCTGGATCCACGGAGACATGGGTCAATGGTCTTGAGTTGATTGAGTATTCAGCTTCGGTCAGCAGAGTGGTCAGGGTCTCTTCTTTCGGCGCTTTCTCCTTTAACGTCGCGGTAAGCGCGTTCTTGACCGAGCGCACTAGCCTTTCCCATGCGCCTCCCTGGTTCGGAGCTCCTGGGGCTATGAATTTCCACTCGGTGTCCGCATGGCCAGCTCTTCGGTGTTCTCGCCCGATGAGTAGTCTTGTGAATGGATGGCGCCCATCCAGCAGTATGGGTCGCTTTGCTGTATCAGGTACCGCTGCCTTGTTCGCGCGCCCATTGAGCTTTAGGAGTCCATCCTCCCATAGTAGGTCAAAGCGATGAAGAGGGCTTGATCGGGGCACGATGATGCCTCTCTTCGTGCAGTCTATTTCGTGAGGAAACGAGTCTTGCTGTGTTCGTCGCAGCCAGAGATTCGTTGCCTTCTTGATGTGTTCATGGCTGAGCGTAGTCTTCTGTTTGCGGCAAAGATCTACGAACTGTAATATTCTTGCCGTGGCTCCAATCAACCGATCGTATGAGGAGAATCGGCTGATGTCAGGCAGTGCTGCATCTTCTTTTTTCCGTTCTTCAGTGATGACATGTAGTAGTTCCGTAGTGATGTCATCGCTGCTATCTTCTTGGCGTGGCCAGTCACGTTTAGGCTTCTCCAAAAATGACGACATTCCAAACCATGGATCATCTTCGGACGTTGGCACGTAGCCTGTTCGCGTTGCTACGTCAGCTATGTTCTGGTGAGTCGGCACCCACCGCCAGTCTGCTGGCTTCGTTTCTTCTGTGATCTCGCCGAGCCGGTGTGCTACAAAGGGCGTGTAGCGTCGACTCCCGTTCCTCAGCCAATGTAAGACTGTTTGCGAGTCACTCCAGTAGACCGTGTCATCGATGCGAAGTCTGTGTTCTTGTTTGATGGCCTTCGCTAACCTCGTTCCAATTAATGCTGCTTGTAGCTCTAGCCTGGGAATGGTTTGTGCTTTGAGCGGGGTGACCTTCGCGCGTGCTGCCACCAGCACAACTTCCACTTCCTTGTTGCTGTAGGTGAGCCTCCAGTATGCAGCCGTTGCGTATGCTTCTTCGCTTGCGTCACAGAAGATGTGTAATTCTCGACGTTGCACTTCTCTCCCCCCGTTGTAGCTTCGGGGAAGCTGCAGCTTCTTGATGTTTTTTAAGTTTGCGATCCAACCGTCGAATTCGTTGGCGATGTCTTCAGGAATCGGTTCGTCCCATCCAGTCTTGAGGCGCCATAATTTCTGAAGAGTGATCTTCGCTGCAATGGTGTAGCAGCTCAGAAGTCCCAGCGGGTCGTAAATGCTCATTACCGTTGACAGGGCTTCTCGTTTCGTGGGGGCTCGTTCTCTTGACTTCACGGCTTCTGAGACTCGAATCAGCGAAGTGTTGAAGCTCAGCTTGTCGGTCTTCGGGTTCCATAGAAGTCCCAAGGTCTTCTCTTGTCCTCCTAGTGGTGTTGTTCCTGCTTTTGCTCGTCTGTCCTTTGGTGTGACCTCTAGCAGCTCCTCGTTGTTGCTGCTCCAACCTCGAAGATGGAAATCGGCTTTCTTGTGTACCTCGTCGACTTGCACGATGATTCGTTTGGCGCTCTCCAGGTCGTTGAAGCTATCCACGTAGTCATCCATGTAGTGGGCTTCCATGATCGGTAGAACGGCTTCAGGGTGTGTCTTCGCGTGCTGAAGTGCGTTCTTGTTCCGGACGCTGTGTGCCAGGAACGGAGAGCTTGATGCGCCAAATATCATTGAAGTCATCTTCATCTTCACTGGTTTGTCTGTTGATTGTTCCCTCCATAGGAACATCTGCGCAGGTTGATCTTCCTTTTTTATCTTCACACGCAGAAACATTTCTTCTATGTCTGCTGTTATCGCGTAGGCGCCTTCTCGGAACCGGAACAGTATGGTCTGCAAAGACTGCAGAAGGTCCGGCCCCTCCAGCAGGCAATCATTCAGGCAGACTCCGTTCGCCTTGGCTGCTGCGTCGAAGACAAGCCTGATCTTTCCTGGCTTGTTCGGGTTCTTCACTGCGAAGTGTGGTAAGTACCACGCTACTGAACTGTCTTCTTCTTCGCCACTACACTGCTCGGCGTATCCCTTCTTTAGCAGGTTCTCCACTTGCTCGTGGTACTGCTTCTTCTCTTCGGGACGACGTTCTAAGCTGGACTCAAGTGTCTTCAGCCTCTTCAAGGCAGCGTTGTAGCTGTTTGGTAGCTTCATGCCTTCGCTCTTCCACGGTAGACTTACTTCGAATCTTCCGTTTTTGTTTACCGCGGTTTCTTCGAAGATCTTCATGGCTCGTAGGTCATCTTCTTTCGTGAATTCATTCTTCATAGATATCCCTAGCGAGTCGACGCGAAAGTGATGTTCGACCAGATCTTCGATCTTCTCATCTAGTTTGATGTGCAAGATCTTCTCTGTATCTTGACAGCTTCTAGGTACTCTTCCGTGGATCACCCATCCTAGTAAGGTCTTGGAGGCTGCCGGCTGATACGGCTTGCCCGCTCGCAGCTCCCTCGTGATGATCAACGGCCAGTTGTCAGTTCCTATGAGGACTCGTGGCTTGGCGTTCTGGTAGGCTAGGCTTGAGACATCCAGTCCTCGCAGGTGTTCCAGTTGTAGTGCCTCCTTTGGCAACGACTGCGTCGATAGGTCCAGACCTGCCATCGTTCGGAATGTGATGACAGAGCTGTGTCCGCTGACGTCATCTCCCATGATCTTGACGCGGACGGTTCTGCTGTTCATGCTCGTGACTTCTTTGTCTATGCTTCTTAGTTTTAGACAAGTACTGGGTCCGCTAGCTCCAACTTCGTTCGCGAGGTCTTCGTCGATTAGAGAGATCGTGGCCCCTTCATCAAAGAGCGCGTATGTTCGCTGCGCCCCCCGCTGGCCGCTGATGATGATCGGACATATCTTCAGCTTCACGTCACTCCCTCCAGGTGTAGCTGTGGCCATTGCGACCTCTGCTTGGTTCGTAGTCACCTGTTCGACTTCCTCTTTGGCCGGGACTTCAGCATGTAGGGTGGCGTGGTGAGGACGTTTGCAGCCCTTTACGCCGCAGAGCTTCTGTTTACAGTTCATTCTTCTGTGCCTGCTGTTGATGCACCGGAAACAGAGTTTTGCGTTCTTCACTGCCTCCCACCGCTCCGACACCGACAGCTCCTTGTACTTCGGGCACGCAGGTAGCTTGTGTTCACTGTTGCACACTATGCAGACGCTGGCTTCGGGCTTCTGATTGTCTTCTGGCCTGCCGCTCGTCTCCGTTACAGTGAATACTTTTCTCTTTTGTTCGATCTTCGTGTTCTTGATCGGGACGTCTTTTCTAGCACCACTGTAACTGTGTTTTAATGCACGGTCAGCTTGCTGCATTAAAAATTCGGAAAGCCTTACGATTTGAGTCGTATTTCTCGGCTGCTCCTCGGCGAAGTCACACCACCTTGATTTGATGTGTGGGCTCAGCTTCTCTAATACTTCACGCACTAGCAATGGGTTATACAGATATGCTGGATCCACGTTGCCAAGAGTTGCCACGATGTTCTGGACTTTGATGGCGAAGGAATTTAATTCACTTGCAGTACTTCCCATCTTGGGCAGCTTCTTAAGTTCTTCGTATGCCATATCTATGATCATCTCTGGGCGTCCAAAGCATTGCTGTAACGTCTTCATTACTCGATCTGGGTGCGTTGCGCTGCTAAGTAGTGGCGTTACCACTTCCTTTGCTTCACCTCTGAGAGCGTTGCGTAGTCGGGCCAAGTTTTCGTATGGAGTGAACTTATACAGCCTTGTTGATTCCTCCATTGCAGTAGCGAAGTGTATCCACTCCAGTGGTGATCCGGAGAACAGCGGTAGATCCGTAACTTGCCGCGGTGGTGGTCGCGACGCCATCATCTGTGACAGCGTGTCTGCCAGCTGTTCAATACCTCGTCCCTTCGGGGTTGACGATCTCTTCCTTTCTGCGCGTGGTCTGGGTTGGACCGGTCCCGGCGTCCAAAATCTTGCCCTTCGGGTCACAGGCGTCTCTTCGTTGCTGGGTTCCGGTGGAGCCTCCAGGCGCTCCCCCCGTTCGGCATCCACGTTTGGCGCAGACTTGTCCAGCCACTCGTTTACTTTTTCTATTTCTTGCATCTGTTCCTGGTCACTGTCGTCATCCAACTCTGCTAGGTCTGCCGTGAGCTTCTTTTTTACCATCTCGGCCTCAAGCTCAAGCTCCTTGCGTCTGATGGCTGCGAGCCGCTCCTCTGCCTCGAACCGTAGCCGTGCTACAGCGCTAGCAGTGGATCTGGTGGAGCGTGCTCTGGCGTGCTGCGTCCTGCTCGTTGCGGCGGTCTCGACATGTCCCATGTTCACGTCGAACGCTGAGTGCGTACCCAACACAGCGGCGCCACGTTCGTTAGGCTGGGCGGCCGTATGCTGTTCCGCTTCCAAGCGGCTCCTCGTCGACGGGGACGGCGACCGGGGCGGTTCCGGTAACACACGTTTGGAACGTTCGGCCATGACTTGGCTTCGCGTATACACCATTTAAACACTTATCAGAGTCAATTAGCAGAGTCAAATGTCTATTTGTAAATCACAATTAACACAGACAGAGTTCATCCACAGTTCAGGAATCAAAGTTCAGATTAGATGCACTTAACACGAAATAACACAGTAATCACTTGTAGAAATAATAAAAGTACTTACAATTTATAGTCCAAAATAAGTGTGTCCATATTGCACTAAGTCATAAACACTAATTTCACAGCACAGAGTCCACTGGTGCGTACTTTCGATCCGTCTCCGATAGGACCAACGATGTTGGTGTTACACTATGGAGAGAGTACAGTCGTCAAGCCCAGAGAGCGAGTGGACTGTAATTTAAATTTATCACTAGGCACTGACTGTTCCCCAGTAAAACACTGCACTTATACTGACACACGTTAATTTATTAATACTTTTACTATTTTCACAATTCACTGGTAATTACTGGTACTTCACTTTTCACTAGTAGCTGTATTCACTATTAAACCGTAGGAAGGAATGAACGTACTGCATACAAATTCGGCTCTATTCTTGTATGATTTTCTGCGTTCAATTAGCGACTAAAGCGATCCATTATTATCTCTAATTATTGAGCACGAAGTTTGCACACGGCACTACTATGTTCATTTCTTTCTTACATATATTGCTATCCTATTTAATTTTTCTTAACAATTTTCGTATTCGTTCTTACTTATACATTTTTCTCTTTCTTAAGTCTAGTAGAAAATAAACGACAATATCAAAGCTTAATGAAATCATATAAAACTTCTTTTGGTCTTGTGGCTGTCGTTAACAGATGTTATTATTTTATGCATAACGTCTCATCAGGTAAATATTTGCTTTGTTTATAAATTAAATGATTTAATTATAGAAATATGTATTTTGAGTGAATTAAAACATTTGATTACAAAAAACAGTTTTTAATTTCAGATTATCCGGCTTGAGAAAGTCTGTTTACCCTATTGAACAAATATCTATAGAAGTGTGAAAGGACATGCATTAGTCGACCCGAGTAGACAACAAGAGGTTGTACTAGAAGCAGCTTCCACATCTAATTAAAACTTGGATGCTTCTATGTCTTCATCGAGAACTTCCATGGAGTCACCAATACAAATACCACCTCCATTACCAACATTTCAATCAAATGTTATTACTGGTGTCTGCGCCAGCATTACTTTTAGACAATGTTTTTTATAAATATGAAGATGATGAATAAATCATATAATTATAAGAGTTTCAATCATTTCTTTTAATGACTTAACTTGTAATATAATCTAGATACAGCAGGTATTGCAACAAAACTATCAATTATTTTAAGCGTTCATTATACAATTGAAGGCAAAACTATGTATTTCCACACTTTCATTTTGAGTGATTTTATTTCTTAGACTACTCACAGTTGGAGTTGTTGAACATTATTTTAATATGTTTATGCGCATTTTTTCATTAATACCTATCTTATTTACCTCGTATTACCTCATTTAGTACCTAGTCACACCTAATCTGAAAACTGAACTTTGTTTTTAATTATTAGGAAAACCCCACAAACAATAAGTTTTTTTTCAAGTTCATTTTATCTTATAACATTACTTCTCCTATATCACCAATTTTGGTAGTTATAAAAAATCATTTGTTGCGCAACCAAGCTCCATAGTAAAATGGGCATTCTCCTTTCGCAGGGTCGGAATGACAGCACGGTAGCTCAATTGGTAAGAGCGTTTGGCCCGGTTAGCCAAGAGGTTGCTGGTTCAAGTCCCGCCCGTGCGCAAATTTTTGGTTTCTTATTTCATCTTTATGAATATAAAATATAACACTGTGAGTGTTAAAAACATTCTAAAGCATTAGATAGCGAAGCGTCATCAATTTCCAAGTTGAATTTATTCTGTAAAGAATAACTGCTTGGGCCATCTGTTTCATAAACAGACGGCTAGATGGCGCTAAGCGTCACGCAATTGACGTTATCATAAGAGACCACAAATTTCGCAGGGTCGGAATGACAGCACGGTAGCTCAATTGGTAAGAGCGTTTGGCCCGGTTAGCCAAGAGGTTGCTGGTTCAAGTCCCGCCCGTGCGGAAATTTTTGGTTTCTTATTTCATCTTTACGGGTATCTCTATTAAGACCGTGCGCGACGATAGCGCGTCACAACTATTGGAGGACGTCGAAATGACGAATGGCTGGATGTCATCAAAAAAAGTATTTAAAGCAAAGTAATTTTAATAAAATATAAGTTCAATATAAGATAAGATAAATTCAATAACGTTAATCAATAGTGTCGATTTAACGTATTATGTTTTAGTATTAAAAGAATGATGTTTTTTTGTATTAATGCAAGGATATGTTTTTTTTTTACAAAAATTGCTCAACTTATGATGAAAGACAGTTTTTTTTGGTCACTGCGAAAGCTGTCCCCAATAGGGAATTTGCTTGTAGTAATAAAAAGAAAAGATGTTAATTTTTTTGAATAAACTATGTTTCACATTTTTAATTCTACAGATAATTGCATATTTTGCATATTTATGATATTTTCAATAAGCAAAATAATTATTTTCAATCTATGTTTTACGATACCGCAAACGTCAATCACGAAGTGTGACGTCACGTTACTCAATCAAGCTTGTCAAAGTCCTGTCAAATGTATCAAGTTCAGTGCTGCTAATTGCGTACCGTATGAGGAACTTGACGACGATGGGTGTTTTGTGCGGCAAAAGTTTATTTGAATTTTATTTTTGTGATATATCGTTGTTACGCTGTAATGGTTTAATCATTTCTTTTAGTTTAGAATTAATTAATAATTAAGTTTAAACATGATTTGAAAAATAGGCAAATATTGTATTCGAGTTCCTCCACCACCTACTTCGCACACAGCGAATAATTTACGTATGTTCTTTATTGATGAAAATAGGAAGGAAATAGGTGGCACAATTTAATAATACACTGGGGTGTCTTCTTGTAACCTCTTGTCAATATCTTCAGTTAGAGCAAAACTTAAAACCAACTATGGAACTTTGATGTTGTGCCAAGAAAAAAATACAAATGATTGAAACCCACCTGGGACATGTTTCTCTGGCTTAGGCACTCCAGCAACTTCGTACGGATCCACGATAAGTTTCTTTATCTGTCTCTTTCGCTGCTTCAGAACATAGTGAGTGAGACGTTGCGCAGAGCGTCGTACGGCAATGTCGTCGTGTAATAAAGACTTGACGATCAGTTTGACGGCACGCGGCGTGTATTGTGTTTGTATTGATGGGCAGAATGTTAGCATTTGCATTGCCAGTTCCAGACGTCGCCATTGGCTGTGAATACAATTAAAATTGATGATATACACTTATTTTAGTTAGAGAGATAGACCGATGACGCTCCTTTTGGGGTTTACCGAATAAAAAAAAGATTCCTATTTAGTGATGAAGTACTGATTGCAATTTATTTACGAGAACTTATAAGTTCTCGTAAATAAATTGCAATTGTATATGACGTCATAATTTTAAATACACTTTTATTATTATGTGTTAAACTGGATATTATACAAAAAAAAAAATACAAAACAAAAATTATTTATTTGCTTTAAAAATACATTATAAAAGTATTAACTAGTGGCAGGAGCCTCCTTTTAAGCATATAATGCCTGTGCCAGGAGACTCCGCTCTTTCTTATCTATAGGATGTTATTTTATTATGGTACGATGAGCTGTGTTGGTACTGTAGATGTAAAATATGTGTATATATGTATAGAATATAATATTTAGTAAGTGTGTGTTTTGTTGAGTAAATAAAAATATATGTTATATTAATAATGTTTAGTAGTGGTACGTATTTTGTATTATTTAAATAAATATATATTGAATAGGATTATGCTTACTTCATGATTAAAGAAGGTAATGATTTGTAACATAAAAAAGGAAGTTGAGTTTGCAATAATATTGTTAGGGTTATTGTTATTCACAATTAGGGATATTTTCATGTTGGGTACTCTAATATATTCTCAGTTTCGTCATAGTTTAACGCTTGCAACCAGTTTATTAGGACCGATTTACATTCGTAGGAGGTTTTATGATATATGTTTAAAACTTTGTTAATTTTATTATATAAATAGGCTGACCGCTTTTCAAACTGGATGCTTGCAAAGAACAATGGCAAGGCCCCATACAATGTTTTACCTGAAAAATATTTTAAGCGTCTACGATTGAAAAAATGATTAAATGATAGCAGTTGCACTGAATTATCATAATCAATAAGAATTTCGTTTTGTCGAGGTCACAAAAAAAAGTTATCATTATTTTTGTATTTTTAGGTTAGATAAGATATGTCGAAATGAACGCGTCTAATATAATAAAATTCTGAAAAAGCTACTAAAGAACGTACCTAAGAGGCAATTCGGCAGTCAAATTATAACAATAATGCCCAAAAACAGCCAAGCAAGAGTCAATAATAAAGATAATCCAAATCCAAAACCGATTCAAAATAAACAACTTTTTTTTTAAATAACAACGTAGCGAAGTAGTCAAAACTGTAGTCAAGACAAGCTTACTGTCAAAGTGACATTTGACTTTTGTTTTTTTTTGTACGGATGTTAGTGTTGTCGTTGTATTTTATAATTTGTGTTAATAGTCTTTTACCTTTTTCATTTTCAAATATGACGCATACAGTATATTTTTCTTTAAATGGCAGCACCAGTGAATTTTCTTATTAGATTCAAATGAGAGCTTTTTATAACATTAACAATTTAAGCCCGGCTTTTAAATGAGAAACCATTTTCGTGAAAAAAACATGTTAAATAAATGATGAGTTTTTGCATAGGTCACATTTTTAGACGCCTCAAAATAAACTCAGGTAAATTCCTGCCATTGTTCTTTGGTTTTGACAACAGGAATCAGTGCTACATTTACTTTCCGTCTTTTATCTCTATCCGTGGAATCGAAAGTTAAAGTTTTATGTTTTCTTAAAATCACGTGCATAATATATAGTTTCCGTACGGACATTGTTTTACTAAATAAATGAAGGGTCTGTGTTGAAAATAAGCGATTTTTAAAGTACATAATTTTAAGAAGATTGCGCTGTGCCCTTTCGACCTCAAGAAAGCGTGTTTTTAAAGCTCCACCCCAAATTGGGATGCAGTAGGTTATAATGGACTGGACAAGAGAAATGTAGATATTATTTAAGATATTTTTGGACGAACCGGTGTCTTCAAAAGGTTTCCGGGGCACAATATGTCTCAGGCTCTTAAATATCCATTTAAATTTTCGAATTCTACTCACGAGATGTTCAATTTGTGGATACCATGATAACCTCTGATCCAGAATCACACCCAAATATTTCACGCTTCGCACTTTATCTATGATTGGACATTTGCAGTCTACATTATCAAGATAAGAACACTCATGAATTTTTAATTTAATGTCGTAATTTGGTTGAGAATTATCATATATACCGTAGCAAATGTAATTTGTTTTGGTCGTATTTAGGGTAAGAAGGTTATTTTTTAGCCAAGATGCAATGTGGATCATTCCCTTTTCAGCATTGAGTTTTGTGTTTTGCCAATCGGAACCAGTAAATACGATTGCTGTATCGTCAGCGTATGAAAATATTTTAGCATGTTTGATAGACATGTTACACAAGTCGTTGATGTAAATAAGGAATAGGGTGGGGCCCAGGACGCTTCCCTGAGGCACCCCGCAAGACACATCAACGTCATCACTTACAAATTGATCCAATTTAACTTTTTGTTTTCTATTTGACAAATAATCTTTAAAGATAGACAACTGTGTGTTCCTAATGCCAATTCTTTCTAATTTTTCTATAAGGATGGGTATATGCACTGTATCGAAAGCCTTTTTAAGATCTAAAAAGACCGACATGCACTTCGTCCCCTTATCAAGTTGTTTAGTAATAAAAGTGGTTATATTTGTAACTGCATCTTCTGTACAAACTCCGCGTCTAAACCCAAATTGATACGGGGATAATACGTTATGATCAGAAAGGTAATTAAGTAATCTAGTGTTCAGATTTTTTTCTATAATTTTAGCCAAAACAGGGAGAACTGAGATAGGCCTATAATTATCTATGTTACTTTTGTCTCCACTTTTGTAGATAGGAGTTATTATTGATTTTTTTAAAGAATTTGGGAATATGCCTTTTTTGAAACAAAGGTTTGTGATGTGTGTGACGATAGGTATAATTTCGTTTTTTATATGTTTTATGTATTTGGTGCTAATGTTGTCCCAGCCCGGTGAGCTGTCAGATTTTAAGTTCATAATTATATTGTTTATTTCTACGTCATCTGTGTCTAATAATACAAAAGATTGGGTTTGACTATGAAGTGACTTAAGGTATTCATATTGTTTATCTTTATTGAGAGTGGTGTGAATGTCCTGAGCTAGTCGATTGCCAATGTTAGCAAAATATTTATTTATCAGGTTTGCGGAGTCCGTGGGATTTGTTTTTAAATTAGATAATTCAATGTTTGCATTTTTAGATTTGTTTGCAAATGTTAACGTTTTAATATTTTTCCATAAGAGTTTGTTATTATTGATGGAAATTTCAATTAAGTTTTTTTCGTATTCTCTTTTTAGTTTTTTAATTAAGTTATTGCAATGATTTCTATAGCGCAGGTATGTGATTTTTTTTATCTCATTAAACGGGTCATTACGACTTTCTTTCTGGAGTTTATTGCGGTTTTTTATACATCTTAGTACGCCTTTTGTGATCCATGGTTTTATTATACGCTTACTTTTTGGAATTACAACAGAGGTTGTACCTTCGCGTAATGAGTCGGTGAGTTCCTGAATCAGACTGTCAGTTATAAAGTTTGGATCATCACTAGTAAATAAATATGAGAGATTTTTCTGTTGGAGGTATTTGAGAGATTTTTCGAAATCTGTTTTGGTAATTGTTTTAGGCGCAGCTTGGTGATTTTTCAATTGCGATATAGAAAGGAAGGTCGTCTGATGGTCAGTAATTGTGGTGTTTAAAACAGCAATAAAAGCAGAATGTTTTATTCTGTTTAGTCTTAACATGAAATGGTCGATACATTTCTTCTCCCTTGTAGGCAAAGTGTGACCGGGAAGAATGCCAAAGCCTGATAGCATTTCAAGGTAAGTTGCTCTGTTTTTTATATCATAATGCTGTTCATCATCTAAAGGAAGAATGTTAATATTGATATCACCTGTGATAGTAAGATTTTTTCTTGAGTTTAGTGTACTTAAATGTAAGTTTAAGGAGTTTACAAAACAATCTGCATTATTATTAGAAGGGGAGCGGTATATGCCTAGTATAGTCTGATCGTATATATCTATTTGTAAGCCCGAGGCATCAGTTAAAGTAATTTCTGTTACGTTTGATTTTAAAGTTTCTTTTATGTATACTACTACACCGTCGTTTTGATTTAATTGGCGAGTTGTAGCAAAAGAGTAGTAATTAATTAGTTTTGGAATAGGCTTATTTGCATTTAATCTGCACTCCGTTAAAATTATAATATCCACATCAAAACCCAGGTAAGACAAATTTATTATGAAATCGTCGAAATTGCAATATACGCTTCGTATGTTCTGTGATACAACGGTGAGGTCTGATTTCCTTATTTTCCAGTAACTAGATAGTTCATTACAGTCACATCTAACTGATCTTGCAATAGCTAGGTTATCTATTTGATTTATAGTTTGTAAGCGATCATCCATAGTACAATTGTAAGGGGAAAAGTGATTATTCTCTCAAGGAAAATACAAATAATATTTACTATAACAAGTGTTGTAAATAGAGAGAAGCTGTACATAATATTATTTTGCTGTGGATCTACGAGTATAAGAACCAGTTTGATAGACTGCATTAAGAGTTTGTAGTTTGTATAAAATGTAATACATAATATACTCACCCATATACTGTAGATATATTGTAGTAATGTATATTTTTTGTTATTTAAGAAATCATAATATATTGTAATATGTCTTGTAAGTACGTTATAACCTTTACATAATATTAAATAAACTATTTTTGTAGAAAAAACTGTTGTTAGCATTGTTTTGACTATGTGTAGGCCTGCGTAATAAAAACATTGTTTGTGTTCACCACTGATACTAAGTGTCATTCGTTCAATTATGTATAAAAATGAGTTGCAGTATTTATTTAGTTGAAACATGTTAATGTAAACACAATTGTAGAATGCGACCATACCTTCACATGACATACACTGATTATATTGATTAAGCATATGCACCCAATTCAAAAGACACAAGTTAAGAAACATAATCACAGAGCAAAATATAAACGTATATACACTCAATTGCTTATTGTAGTATAGTCATTTATCAAGTAGATGATGAATTTGTGCTTCACTTTTTATTGATATCACTGGCGAGTTCTCGTCTTTTCTAACGTAAACCCTTCCATACGCGGTCCAACAGAACTTGTACGATTTAACCTTAACAAGGTCACGTGCGAGGTAGTGTAAGCGCGCGGCCTTGGCGGTCAGCTGCTCGTTGATAAAGACAGGCGTATCCTCCGATGTTCGAAATCCCAAATGTTTTGCAGTTAGTTTTGCCTTTTGTTTCGTGTTGTATGCTTTGCAGGACCTTAGCAAGTTATTTTTTACTATTGTCGAATTAGTCTCAACTACAATTGGGGTGTTTGTGACTGAGTTGGTTTTACCTCTGACCCTGTAAATATCACGGATATCTGACCTGCATATAGGGGAGCCCACCGAGTTTGACAGCTCTACTGCCATATCAATAAGGTCATTTTTCGTTTCATTTTGTTTTTTAGGAACATTTTTTAGTTCGAAGTTTGCCTTCCTGCTGTCCTGCTGCATATTTTCTATTCTATCTTCCAGTATTATGATGTATGTGTGGTCGTCTTTTATTTTATTTTCTAGGGTTTCATTTTTTTGTTTAAACTCTTCGTTTTGCGCCATTAGAAAAGAAATAGAACTTTCTATATTAGTGGTTGTCTGCTGTATGGCTTGGAGTATATTAGAGTTTTTTTTGAATTCCCGTTCCTGAGCAGCCAGGAGTGTTGCACACATGTTCTGCATTTCATCCCTTAGTCCTGAAAGCTCCTCAAAACCGTCATCACCTCTTCTCCTCTTTACTCTGCACGAAACAAAACTGTGAGTCGATGTTTGTGATTGTTCCTCGAGCGCATTAATATCTGTTTCCGACGCTGATTTGTTTAGGTGAGTATCCCTCTTATCCGTCATTTTCGTATCGATGTAGCAGTGTTTAGTCTCAAAGGAATAAGGTCGATTTTCGCTTATTATCACTATCCACTCCGTGTCGTAGCAAAATGTCGTAGCCCGTGTTCACAGGTACCGCTCGTAGTCTATCGTAGCACGTAGCACTTGTTTACTTGCTTGCGTTGATGAGTGAGTGGGGCGGATAAATGATTGCGATGCGAAATTGACCCGCTCGCCTATGCTTTTACGGACTACTGTCGCGTGCGAAAACGCCGTAATTTAATAAAATAAACTGCGACACGTCTGCTCATAGCAGCGTCCGCGACGAAAGAGCATATTGAATCCAGGGTCTCCAGATCAGGGCACTGAAGTCCATAATCATCACGCGGACATGTATGGCATTTACATCAAAGTAGTATGCAATAAATCTGAATATGAATCTGGCATAAAACAGGACTACAATACAACCTTTTATTATTTATTTATACTAAAGTGAATTTATCTTTGCGAGTCCAATATCGTAAACAATCTTGACATTCCTTTATAACGAAATTGATTATTTAAAAATAAGATGAACACAAAAATCATAACCTACATAGGCAATTTATCGTTGATCATTGAGATCTTTTTAATTAAATCATAAATTAGTTTTATTTGCTGATATTAGTAAACAAATCATGAAAAAATTGTTTACAATATTAGCAATATTCGATTTGCCAAGAGAAACTGACTTTAGTGTCACCAACAAAGACTGTAATGTTATTCAATATGCTGTAACTATAAAATGCTGTATGTTTCTTTTCATTACCATCAGCCTGCCGAACATGTTATTTTTATGTGTATAATAACACTACATCAAAAACGAATACTCACACATTAGGCGTATCAGCGACATTCACCAACTCCTCAATAAGTTCCTTATACAGCCCCTCTGTTCTATTCGAGTTAGCTAGCTCCATCTCAACTGCTGTCGTAAGCAGTTCTGCAAACTCCGAGTCTGTCTTGATGGCCTCTTGTAAAAAGTAAGCGGCCGCGTCTACAGCTGATTGCGAGATCGTCAGTCGAGTGTTTACTGTAGGGAAGTGACGGTGGAGGGAGTCGCTGAATGCTTGCTCCAATCTGTAAAGCACAGAAAGTTTTAGATGAAATATTTCTTATCTATACTAATATTATAAAGCTGAAGAGTTTGTTTGTTTGTTTGTTTGTTTGAACGCGCTAATCTCAAAAACTACTGGCCCGATTTGAAAAAATATTTTTACGTTGGATAGTCCATTTATCGAGGAAGGCTTTAGGCTATATAACATAAAGATACTACTCATAAGACCACAGCAGAAATAAAAAATGTTGCGAAAACGGGAAAAAGATATACCTTTTGAGAGCTGCCGCTGCATACGCTGCGGAAACCGCTTAAGTTACACAAAAATCATGTATGACAGGATTGTTCAGCATTAAGAGTTCTATAATAAAGTCCGCGACAGCATATATCTATCTTTTATGGTTGACTTACTACAACCTTTTTTATGTTAATAAATTTGTAAAAAAATAATGCATTATTTTTAGAGGTGTATTATACACACAGGTATTTATTCTTATCAAAATTAATACATTCATCATCACGAGCATTTCATTTAAAACCAAGTTGCCCTTTATATCATTTGATTTCAATAAATAACTTAGGAGCTATCACAGTTTTAACATAACTCCGCACCAAAATAATGTTCGCAGCTTAAGTACAACGTGCGCTTGCGCTAATCTATACTAATATTATAAAGCTGAAGAGTTTGTATGTTTGAACGCGCTTATCTCAGGAACTGCTGGACCGATTTGAAAAAATATATTTGTGTTGGATAGCTTATTTATCGCAAAAAGGCTTTAAGATATAAAACATGACGCTGCTACGGGAGGGGAGGGAGCAAACTCAAAACGCGCGGACGAAGTCGCGGGGGACCGCCCGCTAGTAAGTGAATAAAAAGAAGAAAAAAAATCAATAGTGACAAATACAACATACTCAAAGATATTTTGATTTGGACACTTTCAAGAAAATTGTGATTAGGCTGTTGCAAGTCAGATATGATCTATCTTAGGTCACATTGTCGCTAACTATTGTTAGATAATGTAACCTAACGAAAACTTTACTAAATTATAAGTCGAAACGTATTGGTTTGTATTGTGTTTGACCTTTGCATCCGATTACATTTAAGACCTTTTCCAGGCAAAATGTCTAACTATCTACAATAACAAAAAAATACAATTTAGCCGCTCAGAGAATGCTTTTTTGGCATTTTCATTTCGGACAGACAATGTGAAGAAAAATTAACAAAGTCAGAGAGAGTTTGAAATTCTTTCCATACAGGTCAAAATTGATGCCGTCGACGTCAAAATGGCATTCTCTGTGCGGCTGAACGTTAAGGGTATGTATGGGTCTGTTTCAACTGACGCGGAGCAGGATGTAGATGGCGCTTTTGTGTTTGTAACTCACCTCAAGATACTAGGCTTCTCACTTAGTGGCGCTTTCAGAATAGCAGGCCATAGAGTCCTCACTACATCCCAGTCTTGCTTGGCTATGAGCGGTCCCGCTCTAGGGCCCAACATGATATACAATGCGCCTTTGTGTTTGTTATGCCATTCCTCGCCTTCGCCGCCAGTGGCGAGTAACTCGGCCAGTTTGGGGAGTAACGCGCGGTACGAATAGGGGTAGTGACTCAGCATCCAGTAGAGACGGATTTGGGCCAGTATACGGACCTGTAAATTAAATTTTTAGTAAGTTATTTTTAAAATAAAATCCGAAATTCCTAACTTAAAGAGTCGCAATGACAAAATATAAAGTCAAATATTTGCAGCACATCCAGTGCTTAAGTGTTAAGAGTGTTTTACACCTGTAATATATCTAGTTTAGTTTTCTTGGTAGTTGAACTGCGTTGGCTATTAGCAAGCTGCAGTCTGGCCATGTCCTCGGGGAAAAAAATTGATTGACAGCTCATTTGAGCTCATATATGTCCAACCCTTGAAACCCCGAAAGTTCGCAGAAAGACGCAGTCTTTACCATTCCTGGTTATAAATGTGACTTACCGAGCTATAAGTGTTGATAGACAGCTCATACAGCGCATCAAGCGCTTGCAACGCCGAAGGTGTTATACCAGCGTCGCACACGAGATCAATCCTCGACTCGTCTTGCAATCTCGCTGCGTCAGCCAGTAACATACGCAGTCTGGCCCCCGCTTGTAGGTCGCCAGCGACGCCCCCTCGCCCGTCTAAAGCCCTCTCTAGGGCTCCGTAAGAACGCAAGCGGGCCTCCAGCCCGGGGCCTGCGCGTAGACCCTTCATAACAACTACTCGTTCCCAGACCTTGTAAAGCAAAGTTGTATAACTGGTAAAAATATGTACTTTGCTAATAAAACCTTGAGTTTTAGTTATGTATTCTAGACATTAAAATTAAGAAACCTATCAGCCGTTAATTTATCAATCTTAGTGGTTACTAATCAAAACTTATAACACTTATATAAATACACATAAAGTCGATTTTAAAATTATTTTATAGTATTACATTACGACGTCTCTGAGTGCAGCAAAATGACATGAAACAGAAGCGCGTTTTTAAGTAATCGAAAAAATTGCATTGTCTATAAAATGTGAAATAGTAAGAAAAAAAGTTAAATAGAGTGAATGATATCGATATAAATCTTATTGATATGTTCAACTTAAAGTGTAGTAGACATAACTCAAAGAGTGGATCAACTAAGGTGGACCCCATGACCTTGACTATTATTTCAATATCGGATGAAAGAATATTACCGACCTGAATTAGCATTTCGAAGCCTCGCGTGTCATCCGATTTCTCAGCAAGCATTCGTGCTTGCACGTCAAGCAAGAGTTTGGTTAAAGCCACCCTCATGTTTTCTCCATCCAGCGTTATTTTGTGCCTCACGCCATTTGTGAATGGGATACTGGTAGCTGGCACTTTTGACTCCATACTGTAAAAGATAAATAAGCAAAACACATTTTATTTGTTACATAATTATAGACAATATAATAGCAGCGGTAAGTCTACTTACAGTGCAACAGGTTCTTCGTCAGGTGGCGGTAAGAAATTACCACAGGATAACACAGCGTTCATTATATAGAAGCTTCTTAGTTTGCGTTCGCGGCACATATCTCTTTCACCACTAAGCCACTGCTTAAGCCGATTTACTTCCGGCTTCAAATATCTTTCAACCAACATCTGAGCACATTCTGCTTCTTCAGCACAAGGCACGTGCCATTTGAAGTTTGAATCTTTCAACAAACAGCCCCGACCCCACTCGCGAACGGGCAACCAAGTCTCAGGCGCCGTCCCATAGTCGTTAGGCGAACTACGCCACTCCTTCAGATCCAAATACGACAGCGACGTAAACACGTGACTGAGAACCTCGCATGCGCGCGACAACGCGTAGTTCGAGTGAAGCTTTAACGCCCTATCCAATATCGGCAAAATATCATCCAAATACTTTATCAACACCGTCCCGTCACACTCCACCACATGCATCAATAACACGAGCCTGTATACGAGATCTCGCGGAGGATTCTCTTCATGCAAGGCCTCCTCTGTCGATAAAAGCTCATTCAACTCCTCACAAAGCTTAGGCAGGAAAGCAGCTAGGGTTGTTTCCGAATCGATACGAGCGAACACGCGTAATAGAACGCCCACCATGCTACCGGATACGTTCGTTTCGAAAGTCGAATCCGTTGCAAAGGACCTGAATTTCCTCAGAGCTTCTTTGAATATTTTCGGTGAACATTGCATCAGCACGGCCGTAGCTGCGGACGATATAGCTGTTTCTACCACAGCGTCTGTCTTACTCCGAACAGCGTCAGACTCTTTAGTGTCCAGGCGGACGTGTTCCATAGTGCTGGACTCAATGATGATGAACAGTCTATCTAAGAAGACCAGGACAAAGTCTTCGAATTGAGCGGTGGATTCACATGTCAGTAGTTCCTCTTCGGTCAGGTCAGGCCAGTGCTCGTGAGCGGAACTGCAGTCGATGAAGGGGACCATCCAGCTGAATATTAGTATGAAGTGTAACGTCACCAGCGTCTTTTTGAGGTCGTTCGGGTCCAGACCTGGGAGGACGGCCATGAGGAATGGGACGACGTGCGTCGGGCCTTCGGGGAAGTCGGCGTCTGCGCCTCGGAGCATGGGCCTAGCTACAGCGGCCACGGCAGACATGGCAGCTGTCACTCTATGAGGTTCAGTTAGAGATGTGAGAGATGTCCTGAGTCTTTCCAGTAGAGGTGGAACTACAATGGCAGGTCTCAGCGTAGCTAAGTTCTGCAACGCGATTGATATATCGAGCGCGCCGCTGCGACTGTACACCGCTTGCAATGTCGGCTCGAGAACGATGTTTACGAATTCCGTGATGTCTTCGTCTCTGAGTTTATACGATTCCGGCGTCTGGTTTTCCCAGCTTTCTTTGAATCGCTTTTCACGTTCTCTCCTTACTCTGAAACAAACAAAGCATAATATTTTATCGCTTATCTTCCATCAGACTGTGAGTGTGTTTAGCAATTATAAGTTTTTTAATAGTCAGCATATCGGTACTGGCATAAAGAGCGCTGAGATTAAGCTAAGCTTTCAGTTATAAGTTTTTTTTGTTGCTCGGCGCTTAGGTGCCCCTTTTTACTGAACACACCAAAAACAACTATTTAATAAGACGAGACTCACCTGTTTAGGAATTCCCTAGCCAGTTTTCTGAGGAAATCTCTCAGTTTGTACGACCAGCGACCGGCATTAGCACTGTGCAGATAGCTTTCAACTCCAGCTAAAAAGCTGCGGAGATGCTTCAGCACCACTCCGTCGGGACACATACTCCAAACGATCCATGAAGCCACGTGTTTCATGTCTAAGAAAAAATATTGATCAGTTTTTGGCACTTGCCATTTCATAGTTTTACGTTAATTATACCAAGGTGAGTGGCTTTCCTCTCCGCCAATCCGCACTGAGCCCGCTTGGTGGAGTATGGATCAAACTACCTCATAGTTGAGGTAAGGCAAAAATGGGCTGTAACAGACTAACTTTACTTTTATTAGGTGATTATTATAATGGTAAAAATATTAACTAGATTCTTGTTAAAGGAGTTGACAAAAGGGTTTTTCCGCTGTTTCTTCTTAACACTAGGCTACTAGCCTACCCCGTCGCGGGTAGTCTTAGCAGAGGATGACTTTTACGATTAAGACTCATAGAAGTTTTATTCCAAACTCATTTAAAGCAGTGCTTGGAAACCGGTGTTTTTTCTGAACCGGTTTAACGTAAATATAGGTGCAACTTTTTGAAAAAGGTTATGTTCCTTTAAACCGCTTCTTAAGCCGGTTTGGAAAAATATGGGTATTTTTCATTAACCGATTCAAGTTTTCGTTCAGGCAGGACAACCACCTCAACTTCGTTAAGATATTTGCAAGCGATGAGCGCATTTACGTTTGTTTTTATTCAATAAACGTATTTTGTTTATATATCCTATCAGATACGTACTGTGGTGATTGTTCGACATATTTTTGTAAATGATCATTATATTATAAAAACAATATAATAAATGAATAATAAAAATTAATATCCTTTGGACATTCCCACACATCGCCATCTAGTCCCAAAGTAAGCTATTCAAAGCTTGTGTTATGGGTGCCAGACAACTGATATAATACTTAAATACTTTTTGTTTCTAAGTACATACATGATATACATACGAGGGTCAAACTGAAAGTTCTTAGAACTGGCCACTTATAAACAATATAATAAAAAAAATATTCTAAAATTTGAAAATAGAACTCTTTGCCAATATTACTGAGTATATATTTCATTCATTTGTCATTTGTTTTACGATTTGGCGGCAAATTGAAAATTGTCTGTGTCACGTCAACATGAATTTAACACGAGAAAATTTTCGTGCAATGATTTTTTATGACTTTCGATGTCATTTAAGTCAACAAGAAAGTTATGATAGACTACGATTGGCCTTTCACGATGAAGCCCCATCTCGTGCGACTGTTTACAACTGGTTTAATGAGTTTAAACGTGGTCGCACTAATCTCACTGATGATGTACGTGAGGGACGGCCTTCTACGGCGACGACTGAAAATAACATCTGTGTTGTGCGGCGTATGATAGAGACTGACAAAAGAGTGACCTATCAGCAGATTCGGACAAGCTTAGGCATCGGTATGAGTCAAGTGCACAAAATCCTTTGTGCTCTGGAAATGAAAAAGCTTTGCGCCCGGTGGATACCTCATAATTTGACTAAGGCTCAAAAACTCCATCGTGTGGATTGGTGCCGTAAAATGATTGAAAGATTTAACGGAGGTGACTCAAATGCTGTGTTCGACATACTAACAGGTGACGAAAGCTGGATTTACTGTTATGATCCTGAAACCAAAAGACAATCTGCTCAGTGGGTGTTTCCTTTCGAGGAGTTGCCAACTAAAGTGAAGAGAGATCGAAGTGCGGGAAAAAAATGGTGGCCTCGTTCTTTGGAAGGATAGGTCATTTCGCAACAATTGTGTTAGAGGATCAAAAAACAGTTTTTGCAGAATGGTACACTACCAATTGTTTGCCACTTGTCTTGGAAAAAGTTCGAGAGAAACGACCTCGCAGTAGGATCCTCCTTCACCACGACAACGCCTCGTCGCACACCGCCAAGCGAACGATCGACTATTTGGCGACATCAAACGTTGAATTACTGGGTCACCCGCCGTATATCCCCGACCTCGCGCCTTGTGATTTTTATTTATTTCCAAAAATTAAAGAAAAACTTAAAGGAAAGCGGTTTATGAATGCTGAAGAAGCGGTGGCTGCGTATCGCGATGCCATTGAAGAGACCCCTAAGAACGAGTGGGCAAAGTGCTTTTCCCAGTGGTTCCATCGCATGCAGCGGTGTATTGACGTCAATGGACAATATTTTGAAAAGATATAATAAAACTAATGACTGGCTGATGTAATCAGTTTTTGATTTTCTAAGAACTTTCAGTTTGACTCTCGTAGAACACACCCAGACCAATACAAACAGACATGTTCATGCACACAAATGTTTGTATTGTGCGGGGATCGAACCCGCAACCCGCTGCGTAGTAGGCGATTTCTCGACCACTACACCAGACGGGTCGTCAAATATAATGGCAAAAGGAATAATTCTGAAGAATCATCAGATTCTAATAACTAATTATCAAATTAGTATAACCTCTTTCGAAGAATATTCGGTCAAAAAACAAGTCGCTTTGCGATCGTCGCAAGCGTCTAGGAATTAACCGGTTTATTTAGGTTCACAGTATCACTCTTATGTGGTTTCGCTCCGGGACGGAATTTTACGATAAAACCGGTTTAACCGTTATAATACCGGTAAATCTTGAACCGGTTTCAAGCCCTGATTTAAAGTATACTTATACTTACTCAGGGAGTGGCTCCTACTAATCTGCATGTCTTTATAGCTGACTGGCAGGTTAAGAGTGTGGAGGAACCTCGTGAACAGTTTGGGCACATGCGGGGTCCAATTCACTGCGCCAGGGTTCCGTTTGGCTAGTCCCGCGAAAAGCATTGTCAGCTCCTGCAATGAATAATAATGACTAATTGATAACTTCTGATTTGACACAAGCTGAAATGTTTTGGTAAAAATATAATGTGGAAGAATGTCTATGTTAGAAAAAAGATAGAGAAAAAAAGAGAGACACACAGACCGTGGCCCTATCAAGGGGCTTGGTTTATCCAAGAATAAGGTTACAGGTTGAAATATTCTACTACAGCATCAAGCATATGCATATAACATGCGAGTCATAGTAAGAAAACTATCAAACTTACCGAGACCCCATATTGTGAATTATAGCACGTATCCCACAGGTCCATCAGTTGGTCGAACCAGAGCTCGTGGCCCTGAGCCGCAAATTGAGGGTTGAGTGCCACCGGCAGGAACACCACCAACTGACACATAAGGTTCGTCTCAGTAGCCCAGGGGTTGATCTGAGGTAGAAACTCTTCGAGAATCTCTTTGGTCGCGGTCACCTCGAAATATCTGAAACAGAAAATATTTAAGCAACACTGGAAACTGTATGCAAAATTAAACTTTAATTGAAACGAGTTAAGGTTAATGATACTTACGGTCTGGCGCACTTAACCATGGACATGTATGAACCTTCCAGTGCTCTGGAAATGAAAAGACATTGAAATTAATGCCATAAAATTTTATTCAGGCCTAAAATTATGGTGCGTTTCGAGAAGGTAATAAAAAGTATTTAGTGGCTAAAATTTTAAATGGAACTTGATTGTGTGACAGTGTAAACAATTTTAATAAAATAGTATATAGACAAGATAAAATTGTTAATATGCACCAGAATTGAGTTCCAGATAATCATTTCCGAACCACCGAAACCAGCGCGCGATATGTTCAATAGTTCACCACATTACAACTTTTATACAGTTGATGACAGATGATCCCAGACCGACAACCACCATATGTGAAATGCAAGCGTAACCCATATGTTAAAACTTGTTCATTACGTGGGTAGTTCATTTTCGTCCCGTTCTGCTAGGCCAAACAAGTTAAGAGCGTCATCAAGGCCATATCCCGACAGGAATTTGCGAATCATATCGAGCATATCACCTCCTTGCTTGCCAGTGCGTTTTGGCCTGAACACAATATGGTGAGACAATTTATTATTAGACTACAAGAAGGAACAATGTGAGTAAAAATAACTTTTAAAAACCAATGACTCTTGTGATGTGTTCAGTTGTGAAGGATAAAAGATGAATGTAATAAATATTTCCATCATAAAGTGTTCTGATTTGTCATTTTCAATAGCTATGATGGTATCAGAATTAGACTGCATTTTTTGGCTATGTGCCTATTGAAAATTGTAAGTGGATACCGTTAAAGTATGACCTATACTAACCGAAAAGACTTTATGAATAATTGATATGTGATGTCATTCCAGGAACAAAGTAAAAAAGATGTGATTCAAGGAAACAATAGGCTTGACACTTATACACCTATGCTCTAAGTCTGAACAAAAAATACTCTGAGGCTTTTTTGAAGACCAAGGCCTGGTTTGCTGCACATCATGAATGAAGGTCTGCTGCTATTTTGATTGAAAATAACTAGCATTGAGAGGGCTGTTAATCATACAAAGTACTCATCATTTACCAGACTTTGGATGGTCCAATTACACAGTGATTAGTCTGTAAGCCTAACTTGAGCCTTTGGCCAATTTGATTCTAAGAAAAAATAATTCTAGAACTATGTAATATACTTATACTATAAAACTAATATGTAACAAACTTACGAAAGGTAGTGGTAGAGTCCTATGTGTGTAGCACTCTTATCGAATATCTTCTTTCCAACTTCATACAGAGGACGCCAAGGGAGGGTCAGTTCCTCTGGAGAAATTAAATGCCTTTTCCTGAAACATTGCTTTAGTTGAAACAAAGTCCGCATCTATTTCTGGAAGCATTTTATCACATATATGTAGGTATAAAATATGAATTAAACATGTTTCATAATTATAATACATAAAAGATAACACCATATGCAGACATATGTTATTATTTACATTAACATTTTTCCCTGTCATTTTCAATGTATCTACGAAAGTAGATAAGATGAAAAATTCACTATCTGTAAATACTTTTTAATAAGATTACTTACTTTGTGAGCATAAGAAACATTGTGGCAAATTTGTGAACCTTGCATGGTTCCAAGTCAGGAATGAGCACAAGCTCATATGCTAGTTTTATCAAGGCTATGTGATCTTCTTTTCCAAATTTTAATCCATATATTCTGATATACCTGTAATTAAACATTAAAATCATTAATAGGTAGCAACAACCATGATTAATTAAAATTTAAAGATAAACAAATAAAAATAAGTATGGTCAGTTCAGATAACATTTATAGGTATGAACTTATGATGATAAAGACATATCCCACATCTGATGGGAAAAAACATCTGTAGTTAATTCTGAAATAAAAAATATAGCTAAGGGCTGTGTGAAAAAAAGTTTCAACTTTAACAAAATTATTTCCCCAAAACATTACATTTTGTTTTAACATAGTGAATAAAGTATGCATTTATTGGAAAACTGTATATAAACTATCCTTTTGAGAAAACATATCCGGGAAAAACTTCAAAATAAACAGAGATCATAAAAAAATTGCTTAAGACCAGGTGTATACCAATAAAGAGTTTTGGCAATAAGTGTTATTGCCAAAACTCTGAAAAATACATAACACTGTCATAAATAAAATTGGTGTTCAGGAATGTGAACCAAACATTTTCAAGAATTCATTGTCTAACAAATTCAATATTGCAGTAAGAACACTGTGCAGTTATCAGGAAGTTCTGGGATAGGGCCAGAAAATTTCATAGGTTGAAAATGCTGCCAAAGGTTAACCACACAATATTCAATACTTATATAGTTGAACATTATGTATGTGAAAGGAACTGATCATATTCATAATGTCTTAATTTACATGATATGTGATAATAAGATTATGGAAATTACTTGACCTTATGTTAATGTAGGTGGAAATAATTAATTTTTAGAAACATTAATAAAAGACATATATACATAATGGCTATTTTTTTCTACAAATTATTTTATTAGTTTGTAAGTGCCATTCAATACCATAAATTGCTCCTGGTAAGGCAAAAAAAAAGTATTTATAAAAGTATCCAAACATGATGTCAGAGCTGATGCGATTGATGAGTCATTCCTGACTATTGATAATAATAAATAAATAAAAATATTTATTTACGTAAACAAGTACATTTTTATGGTTACTACTTGACATAGTCTCCTAATAGGCATTACAGAATGCCAGTGCCAGGAGGTCAAATTAATTTTTAACAATTTGTGTACAACATAATTGCCTTTAATTTCTTCTGAAAAAATACCTCCTTTTTTTGAAGTCGGTAATAATGATTTGTCACAGTAACTTGGCAGATCAATTTAATATAAGATTAAAATTTTTGGTACCATAAAATTACTAAATAATAAAGATAAAATCTTTAAATTGTAATACGGCACATACATTTTATTGAAATGAAAAGTGCACAATTTACAGTATTTAAACTTTTCAACACATCTTTGTCCAGTAGATATCTAGTTAATGAAATAAGAAGCTTTGTTGAAGGTGAAAGGTTATTCTTTTGCATTATTTAGCACCTTTCATTGCTGAGAGATAGAAAATAAATAGAATGGAATAATTACTTCATCAGCCTCGAAGACCACACGCCGCAGGCTGGCTTCATCTCACGTAACATCACCGCTTTCGCCAAATTTGTCTTCACTTGCTCCAGAAAGCTGCATGATTCCGCATCCAACTCATCAACATAAGGCAAGATGTGGTTAGTGAGGATCTCCTTCTGCGGCTTAAACCCCAGCGCCTGTATACGCTCTGGGGTCGTCACCATTAGTTCATACTCGTCGTCTTGAATCATCATGGAATGATTATCAAGTTTTATCACAAAAGATACAAGCACAGTTCAACCAATGTCCTTAGCCACTGTCGGCCACATGAGCACAGCTATGAACTATTACAACACAACAATATTACTCGCACAATAGATATGATTATTGTTCCGTCATCAACAAATCAACATTGAATTTGCACAAGTCATCGAATATTTTACAGCGAAATTCCAAATCAGACGGCAGCAGCACGTTCCGTTCCACAAGAATTTGACATTTGGTTGACGTCATGCGCACGCTTTTTCATTCATTATAACGTCAAATGAAACGTTCTGACATTCAGTCACGGTCATGGACAATAGTACTTTTTGGCCGCGTTCCCCTATTTTATTTTGTGTCGGTAAACGGTTAACTTTACTCCAAAAGTAGGGTTTAGATAATCTTCAAACTTTGTGTTGCATTAAAAAAAATTATAAATATTAAAATGTATTGAGTGATTGTTACTTTCCTGATAAATTACTCAATAGCTACTTTTGTAGTGGCCGCCATAGATTCCATTGAGGAGATATTGAGGAGATACATACACATCAATGTATCCTGCAGAAAAGACCATTTCTTTCCTCAAGTTAAAGTACTATCAACAGTAGTATTTTAATGTTAGAATACAATTAAAACCCGTGTTCATTGGGAATTGTTTATTTAAATCAATGGAGAATAAAAAAATATACAACGAATTATTTTACAGAGATCTGACGACATGCCTTCAAATTGGTAATTTGATTCGTTTATATTATATGGGTTATGAAAAAGCCGTAATATATTGGATACATATCTATAATATTTGTTTTATATTGTAACAATAAGGCAGTATATTGCTTGCAATTAGACTTCGAAACAATAAAATATCAAATCTGTTCTAGAACAATAAAATTACTCATTTAAGTAGGTATATATAATACAACTGGCGCCATAAGTTCAAATTCGAGAGCCTTTTGGCACCTCTGGATCTGGACTGTACAGTATAATCAAGATGTTCACCATCAATACCAACAACTTTTACTATGGGCCTATCATTCAAATCTTGAAATATCTTAGACTCCTCACATTATTATCAATGTAGCTGAATGATTTGTATATGACATCCTTAATTTTATTTAAGATTCTCACTATGACCCCATAGTAAAAGTTTTTTGTATTGATGGTCTCATTCACTTTTTAAAATTTAGCAGTACTTTGCAATCTCAACATGTATAAACAACGCTTCTTCATTTAGGCTTCTAATTTATTGGATCATTTGTACATACATTTGTATATAAATATCTTTTTATTTTGTGCTGGCTAGTTTTTAAATAACAGCATTTATTTTTCCATGCAGCATCAGTAATTAGCCATCTAATATGAGATGTTAAAGTAGCTAGCTTCATCACAATCGATTTCTATTTTGCTAAAATTAGTGATGCTAAAAGTAACATACTCATAAAAACTTTGCTCTCTTAATCACTATTATAAATACTTCTTCACGACATGCATAGGAAATTTGTAATATTTTTATAGTTTGAATCATTTAACTATTATGGAAGCTGATCAAGGCAAACTGGTTTACGATTATTTGTGTACTCTTGAGACAACTGATTAATTGTAATAGTGTGTAGTATTTCTAAAATCTACACAATTACAGATATAAATCAACCTATTTTTAGTCACTGAATTGGTTAAAAGGAAACAGCCTATATCATAGTTTTTACATAAATACAAAATTCTTTGACTTTAGCTTAACCACAGTCTAACTAAATTTGAGCAGTCTCATACTCAATATTTAAACAAGCACAGACTCCTTTTGTGTTGTGTACAGACTGGCGGCGAATACGATGTCTCTTTTGATAGCTGTGGACGCCTCCATCATCTTTGCTTGTAGTTTTGGATCTCCCACCGCAACGGCCGCATCTTTTACGTCGATTAGAAGCTACGAAAAAACATAAAATTAACAAATCAATTCATCAAAGTTCTGCAGAATGTTCGTCTTATGGTGTCGAAAGTGTTTCGGCTCTTAATGCCCAGCCAAAAGCCGTTTTTGATATACTATAACTTCATCATATTATATTGAAGATAATAGTGCCCCCAGCCGACTTCGATTACAGTGGCCAGTCTCAACGACTAACCGACTGCGCGGGACATATGATAGTGCACAAACACAAGTGCACTATCTGTTCCTTTCACTCTCATAGCCCGATAAGACAGCAATCTGACACGAACAGAGAGAGGTCAGGCGCAAGGCCAGCAGCTTTACGTGCTTTCCGAGGCACGAGGATGACACACCGCCAATTTCCAAACTGCGGGCTGCCCTTACAATTTCTGAACCGGAAAACCCAGATAAATATTTTTGGCCCGACCCGTGAATCGAACCTGGGCCCTCGTGTGCAGCCGTTGCTTTAAAATGCGACTCTCTAACCGCAGCACCATTGTTAGGCATGACTAAGCTTAGAAATGATTAGCGTAATCTATGCGTAAATGAAATTTTACCTCATGTAATTGTTGGATACACCTAACTATGATTCCTTCCTGCACATCAGTGAGGTCCATAATTTCTGCAAAAGGCTTCTCTAACGCCCATTCGTAGACTACTCTCACTAGCCCGAAGTTTAGTCTCTCGGCTTGACCTTCGAATTGTCCAACCTAAAATATGATATAACATAGTGTGCCTTACATAATTTTTGCTCAAAAAGAAGGATACACTTTGATTTTTGCATCTCTTAACAAAATAAAGACGTACGTATCAGCGCAGATAGATAGAGGTTGATTGATGATGAGGATGAAGTTAGTGTTGAATTTACGCGCATACGTCAATACGTATTTAATAGTAAGAAGTGTGAGATCAAGATATGACAGATAGAGGGCGCACCTCCCAAACAAACTTGTAAAATGCTTACACAGCAAACAAGGAACCGTAGAGCGTCCACTGCTAAATATAAGCCCTCATAGTTTTCAATAACAACTAGCAGACAACAGCAACGACAAGAAAAGCAAACTAACAGCAACAAAAAAATCTCACCATATATTTAGACTCGATCTTCGTCAATTCATCATCTATCTGCTCAATAGCTTTCACTCCTTCAGCCAACTTATCAGTGAGTTGTGGCTCTATTTGAGTGCGTGCTTGGAACACAAAGCAGCTAAGTAGAGCAGCTATCTCTGCGGGGCTTTTGTCGGTGAAAACGTTTCGGAAGACTAGCTCGGATATTATGAGCTCGTTTGTGCCCATGCCGCAGGCTACTCGACCTGGAAAATGTAGATAAATATGGTTTATTAGTAAGTTAACTGTACGATTTATTAATTTAGTGATAGTAAATTGGATAAACGATAAAGAAATAAAAACCTGTCTTATCTAGCCTTCTAGACAAAACAAGAAAATAAATACATTTTTCTTTTGTACTTTTGGTAGTTCTGGCTGCAGATGGCCTGCGTGTGTCGTGTGTGCAGGCAATTGTAATTTGAAAGTGGTAAGGAGTTTCCCTCGACCATTTCACATACTAGTGATACATTTAATAAATCTATTTTTTTACCTTTGAGAATAACGCTGTCATGTTCATCAATATAATTCAGCTCTCTCAGTACCAACAGTCTTCTCTGATAGTCCGGATAAAGGGCCAGGTTCTCGAAAGAGAGCAACCGCTTGTATTTGTCTCGCTTCCTCTCTGTTTGTTTACGTTCGTATACGATCGCGAATTCACTCTTAAAGTTTGCTATGTCCGTACACTTCTTTTGAGATTCTAATTCAGCCTGAAACAAAAAAAAAGACCTGAAAGATTACAATTATCATAAATATTATTTTTAAGGTACAAATTGGTTAAGGTATGTTTGTGGCCAAAAACCAGTATGATTGGTCAGAAGAGAGGCAAGGTAAATTTCCAAAGATAGGAGTGCATAAAATGCCATTAAAAGTATTGCCATAAGAAAGGGAAATGCGACTTTCAAAAATAGTGCCATCTAAGTAAAAAAGTTTTACAAATTAACAGTTTCATCGGTAGAAGTTATCTGGAAATGATTTTGTTCTGTGACGGCAATATCTCGCCGGTGGAGACGTCGAGCGAGTGCGTGAGGGACGCACGTCGAGCCTACTGGGTGTGTGTACCACTAGGCAACCGCAACGACCGAGCCCACAAACTATTACCACGAATTATCTCGTCCTGAGCGTTGCTACCGCCTAGTCAAGTGGAACGCTTACCCAGGTATGGAGAGGGATCACATGAGCGTTAGTTATCATTAGTAATGGCCGCGGGGAATATTCCCAATGTTCCCGGAAACTTTTCCAAAGTTTCCAATGGCACAAAAATGAAATACGGTCAGAAAGTAAGATCTTTAAAACTTAATAGCGGATTATGATGCGATTTTTTAGGTTTTTGCAAAGCATGTTGCAAGGCGATTGAGACTTAACATTCAGAAGCTTGTCGATTGTCCCGCTGCCGTTGCAAAATGGGCGTCATGGTCGTTGCGAGCGTCTAATGGAACGTACTCTAAATCGTCCAATAGCCGAGCGTCGCATCGCTAAAAGAGGTTACGCACCATGAGCCGGTTCATCTTGTCGAGCGAGTGCAGTATCTCGCCGGTGGAGACGGCGAGCGAGTGCGTGAGGCTGACGCGCTCGGGCGTGGAGGCGCCCGTCCTCGCCGCGTGCGAGAGCCGCGACAGCTCCTGCACTGCGCTCGCGCACGTTGACCCTACTGGCGCGTCTTTGAACCTTGAACAATAAGTATTTTACGCGAAAGATGAAGTAATAAGTGAAATTATTTGAAAATAACAGATAGGTGGTCACGTGACTGGTTTTCAGTTCCAAGTTACAGTATTTAGTAATATCTTTCTGTTGAGTTTGAAAACGGAATCTCGACAAATGATAGCTGCTAGATAAAAGTGAAAAACGAGTGCGAAATGTACATATCGAACACATCGCACCTTCAGAATAGACACACCCAATTAAAAAAATTGAGAATTTGACTTTGAGAGACGTCATACTAACCTGGGCATTTGTCGCTTCTCCCAATCTTGGATTATAATATTGACATCTATTTTCAAGGTAATTTTTGTTACAGCTATTATGTTTTTCGGCGCTATACACAATATCGTGTGGTCTAATGTACTTTCTTCGGTACCTTTAAAATAAAATACATAAGTGAAATAACTTTTAACGAATGTTTAAGAGAATAAATAGAAAAACTGTGATAAACAAACCTATTCCATCATACATAGTAGAAAAACTTAGCATTCTGTACCAGTTGTCGTCGACTTCAAAATTGTATCGAACAGGGTCTTGCTCTATCGTGTTCAGTACCAGCACTTTGTAAGGAGTTTGTCGAGGACCTGAAATAGCGCCAATGTTTAAAATTATCATTAACAGTTTAAATCATCAAGCTCCGTGTATGCAGACAATAGATAATCAAGTGTTAAGCCACCCGCTGTCACGTGACAAACTACATAAGTGACAGACAACGGTTTAACTATCCGTTCACAACTAGTGACCAGATAAACAAACGTTAAAATTTCTCAGAAAAATCCATGGAACATTCAACAGATGAGTTAGTTTGAAATGAATCACAATAAATATCCCGTTATAAACGGGAAGTTTATACCTACTCAGAGACTTTATTATATAGGTATTCATTAATAACTAAAAAATGATATTCATGTGTATATGAATATACAACGTGTTCTTTGTGTTTTCCGAAAAAATAACAATTTTAATCAGACTACATAACGGACGTATTTCAAGATTTTTCCAAAATTTGCATTTATTGTTTTTTTTCTAATCTTATACAACACAAAATCTTTAAACTATCGGTGTGTCCTACGCACGCCGATTCGCAGTTGTAGTAAAGCTGGCAATGTAGCGTGCGCTATGACGTGCGTACTAGAGGTATAAATGAAGTTGGGTAAGCTGGCAACGTTGCAAAAAAAAAACACAAAGTAAATAATGTCGAAATGATATTAAAAAAAATACATTCGAATTTTAAAAAATACTTAAAAATACTTTAGTTGAATGAATTATTTCGGTAAAATAATACTTATACTTTATTTGAATCCTTTCCGGAAGGCAAAAAGAACACGTTGTATATGGTTAATAAGTATCTCCGAGTGCAGCTGAAAGATTTCTACTTACACCATAATAACGTATACAACTCACCATTCCCATTTAAATACACTCCAAGCTGATTGATATACGGGCCCGCTGATATGACCAGTACCTTTCCCGGCACCATTTCCTTGGCCACTTTAGGCTGGTTCAGCAGTATCGGCATGATTTCGTTCAACACATCAATATACGCTGCCGCAGTGTCGTAGAATGTTGCCAACGGTGCCAAATGCGAGGGCAGGGGTGTGCTACACTTCTCGGAATATTCCTTTTCGGCGAGCTGCAGCTGTTTTCTGTGGTTGTCCGCTTGGCATATCTGGTTGAATTCCCGGAACGATCGCTGCATCATGCCTTCTACTGAGACTGTTGCTGCCCTAAGTAATTAAAAGATAGTTTGGTATAAAATACCTATAAGTCCGTTTTTGTGTGAGTCGAATGTTGTTAACAATCTTGATATTCCTTTATAACGGAATGATTCTCTTAAAATAAGACAAACACAGAACTCTCAACCTACCTGAGATCTTTTAAATCAAAAAGTAAATTACCTTTATTCACTGATATTATTTTAAAAAGTGACTGATGATTTAAAAAAATGACAGATACCCATGATTGCTGACAATAAGGTTACGTTTTTGAATTAGCCATATCGCTGCTTAGCTAACATCACCGCTCAAGTCAAAATTTGGCGTTTTTGACATTTGAATGCCATTGGATAGATCTTTTCATTGCGCGTCGAACCACATATCACAATTTAAACATTTCAGCCAATAAGTGATCAGTATTCAAAAAGTAGTAACAGCGCGCAAGTCAATTTGCCTCCCATCACCGCGTAAGTCGTCATTCCGCCATACTTATTTAAAAGTTTACTGTGTGATCCTTGTTTATTATTGTTTTAAATGAGTGCTATCGCTATAATTAGGTAAAAGATTGTGTCATTAAGGAATATAAGAGGTAATCTATTGATATCATATAACATTTCTCTATTTTACATTTGTTACCAAGCCAATAATCTAATTAGAAATGTAATAAAAATTACTATTGACTTAGGCGGTGATAATGATAACTTATTTTTGACTTAGGCGTTGATGCACAAGTTATATTTGCAGAAACTTTTAGCAAAATACAGCATGGATAAAGAAGATTCAGTTATAAGTGATTGGAGTTCAGACGATGAGAAGTTATATCAACAATTGCGTGATGCTGGGCTGTCGATTAAACTTAATGTTAATGGAAATATAACAGATGAAGAATACAGTACACATGTTATGAAGAAGGATCGAGCCAGGAAGGAAACAGATAGTGTCAAATGTAAAGCACTATCAGGATCTTGTAATGTTTTCACACCGGATATTGACTCGGGCTCCGAATGATTTACAGAATTATACTTGAACGATATAATTGTACATAGAAATCACTCTTCATCGTTCATCGATACAAATATATTTTTTTACCGACAGCTCGTTTCGCCGAAATAATTACTTATCATTCTTTACTATAATAATTTAAAATATTATCAGAATATTATACTTTAATATTCTGATAATATTTTGGGCTCTGTTGAATCAGTAAAATTGGCCCTGTATATTCAAGCCATCTATTACAAAACTAAAATGTGTTTCCACAATTTCACATTGTACAATGTAGAAACCAAGGAAGTTATGTGCTATTGGTTTGGCAAGTTGAATAGTACGCTAAAAGCCTCAGTTTTTGCTTCATGCTTAATTGATTATTTAGAAAAGGTTTTGAGTCAGAAATTATCGCCAGTCATTTTGTTTCTGATGGTGGCTGGATCTGGTAGCTTGATCTGGATCTGGAGGCTGGATGGTTCTGAGGCTGTGCACAGAATCGCAATTCCACATTGAGCAATGCTTTATTACGTTTATCGATAGAAAAAAAAAAATGTGATTACCCAAAAGTACCTGGAAAAAGGTCACACTCAAATGGAGTATGATTCTGTGCACAGCGCAATTGAGTGTAAGTTAAAAGGTAAAGAAATTTATCTACCGAGGCAATACATGGCTAAAGCAAAGACAGCTAGGAGTAATCCTATGCCATACGAAGCTTGTTATTTAGAATACACATTCTTTACCGTTTTTTCAAAGAACTAATGTATAAAACTATACGCCCTCGGAAGAAGGCAGGTGAACCTGTTGTAACAGACATACGTGTACTAGAATACAGGCCTAACAGCACGATCTGGTACAAAATTTACTATAATAATGAACTACAGCCCTTGCCGCATCGTCCCGTACCTTTAAATCGTATCAAACCAATAAACAAACTGGACAAATTATATAAAACAAAAAATCCTATCTCAAACAGAAAGTACCAAGACTTGCAAGATTTAAAAAGTGTATTACCACCCAGTTGTCATTCTTTTTATGACGAATTGGCGCATACCAAACTCTGAATACCACTTAATACTCCTAAGCTTAAAGTTTAAGTAATGACTGATAAGCGTTTAATAATTATTATTAACAAAAAGCTGGTAAGCAATTTGTCTCATTAATGTGATTGTAAGTGGCATAATTTAGAATTTTTGCTTGAAGACTGTTGTTATATTTCTAATTGTTGATTCAATTTGTAACGATCAAAATACTAGTTAAGTATGTAATTATTATATGATTATTAAATAGTCTTTATTTGTCATTTATAAAATGGTTAAACAATTGATTTCAATAATTTGATTAAACTAAGCAAGAAATATTCATGTTGGTATAAGGCCCGTTATATTACGTTTTTAATTGATGCTACCATTATTATAAATATACTATACGCGAAGTACATTTTTTTTAATGATTTAAATACAAAACTTTATATGATATGCTTTTTTGTATTACTTTATTATCATTATATTATCTCGAGTAATACCGCCTAAGTCGAGAAAAATCTAGTGCATCAACGCTTAAGTCAGATTAAAACGTTATTGTTAGTATAATTGTTAAAATAGTTATATGTTACCATTTGTTATCCTTAAATATACCTCTTGTTACAAAAAAAACATAGAAACTCTGAAACTTTAGAAAATAAACAGTTTTTTTGCTCTCCTGTAAAGTAGGCAAAAACGACTTCAGCGGTGATGTTAGCTAAGCAGCGATATTGTATTTTGTTCGATGAATATTTCTTATCTGACTATTGCAAAAATCTACTAAATAGAAATTTCAAACTTAAAAAGTTTGAAATTTCTATGTTGCGTAAATTTCAACTTTAAAAGTTTATGTAAAGCAATGTTCCAAAAAATAAGCGACTATTATAAAATCATTAGTTAGACCCTTATACTTAGACTGCGGAAGATAGTTGCGTTTGTTTATTCTTACAAAACATAAAGTAGGTACATTACAGGCAAGAAGATAGATTCCGATAAATACGAGGTCAAAGGAAATTAAAGTTTCAATAAAAGCTGATAATATAAACTATGTTTAACTACTACTTGTATTTGTTATTATAATGTTTTTCTTACCTCAACAAACTCAGTATCATGGCATATGTAAGTCTGAACTGTGAAGACAGCTTCTGAGGTATGCCCATCATCATCCCTTTCAGTGTCACTAGATCAGGCACTCCGTCTTTGCAGAGTATAATCACAGTACCAGTATCGTCCAAACCTGTAACATTTAAGAATAAACTATTCAGCAGCTTTTATTTTTGTGTCGTTACAAAAATTGCAAATGACTCAATCCGTGTGAAACAGCGATTCGATGCTCTTATGCATAAATTATATATTGGAAGTGAAAGAGTTCTGTTTTTTTGGCAAGAAAATAGTTGACTGTAGCACATTTTTACCCAGTCTAGTAAGTTCGCTGCTAGACAATGAGGCTGAGCGACACAAGACTCAGCATAAATAAGTTGCCTAAAGGTCTGGTCACACAGCCGGCGGGGCGGGACGGCGACGCGACGCCGGCGGAAGGCCAGCGGGTTGGACGAGTTGTATAATATAGAAATATAGGAGACATGACAGACAGCGCCGCCACGCTCGGCGGGGCGGTAACTGGCGCGTCGCGTCGCCGTCGCGCCGAGCGCGAATACAAAACACAGCGCGGCGGGGCGGGCCACCGTCGCGCCGAGCGTGGCAAGAGCGGGACGGCGAGCGTTGTGTTATATGATGTTCGTATTTAGTAGCCACACAGACGGCGGAGCGTGGACGCGTCGCGCTCGGCGGGACGGAGTTTTGTATTTTTATACAACTTTTAGTACCAAATAAAAGATGTTGAAACAATTGAACGTCTGATAGAATGAGTCAGAGGTTACACACTGATAAACGACCTTAGCCACAAATAATATAAAAAAGATTCTCTGAAATCTGCCATTTCTTGCCTGCAATCTTGCCATCACGTCACACCGCGGGCGGAACGGCCGGCGCGACGCCAGCGGAACGGTCACGCCGGCAGTGTGACTGCCTCATAGCGCTGGCGTTTCGCCGGCGTCGCGTCGCCGTCCCGCCCCGCCGGCTGTGTGCCCAGACCTAGGTCTGGGCACACAGCCGGCGAAACTCCGTCCCGCCGAGCGCGACGCGTCCACGCTCCGCCGTCTGTGTGGCTACTAAATACGAATATCATATAACACAACGCTCGCCGTCCCGCTCACGCCACGCTCGGCGCGACGGTGGCCCGCCCCGCCGCGCTGTGTTTTGTATTCGCGCTCGGCGCGACGGCGACGCGACGCGCCAGTTACCGCCCCGCCGAGCGTGGCGGCGCTGTCTGTCATGTCTCCTATATTTCTATATTATACAACTCGTCCAACCCGCTGGCCTTCTGCCGGCGTCGCGTCGCCGTCCCGCCCCGCCGTCGTCGGGTTTCCTCGCCCCTTCTGGGCGGCTCGGGTTCGAGCCTCAGCTCCTTCCCCGGGCTTCATCTCATGGGCCTACTGGCCCACGGTATTGGGAGCCGCATTGCGGCCGTCTTGTGACGACAGGTCTGTATCTTCATCTTCTGCCAGAGCCAGCTGCACAGTCGCTGCGGGCTGCCCATCAGGTGAGACCCCGTTCGGGGAGGCCCGATGAGCAGGGCAAGCTAACTGCGGCTGACTCTGGCTAAGGAGGGGACGAGAGATAGGGGGCGGGGGGGTTGTGATTGGGACTCGGGTAGGTGGGAGGGCGGATTTAAGGAGCAGACCTGTCGTGGGGTTGGCCTCTTGCTCGACTCTTGTACCGTGGGCATGGCCATGGGGGCTATATTTTGTAGCCCGGGGTGCGGCCCGTGGTCCGCGGCTTCGTACATCCGCTTGGATGTGCGGACCACGAATCCCTCCAGGGCCTCCATCTTGAGGTCCCTGTGTATGACGGCATTGCGAACATAGCGCCCGGCCCCCGTTATTATTCGGAGCGCTATGTTCTGCTGGGATTGGAGCTGCGTACGGTGGGCTGCGCTTATCATCGCGTACCAGGCTGGGGCCGCGTATGTCAGCCTGGAGCGCACGTACGTTTTAAAAATGCCCACTTTTGTTCTGGTGGGCAGGCGGGACTGGAGGACGGGGCGCAATCTTGCGCGCGCCCCGCGGCTGGAGTCGACCAGGTGCTTGACCTGGTCTTTCAAGGTGAGGCGCTGGTCCAAGTGGCAGCCTAAGTACTTGGTACTACGCTGCCACTTTATCTTCTGGCCGTTGAGGACCAGCTCGGGCATCTTCCTTCTTTGGGGGCCCGTGTAGATGGCGGCGGTTTTGCCCACGTTTACCGCTATCCGCCATCTCTCCAGCCAGTCCGGCAGTAGGTCGAGCTGTTTCTGCATCCTTTTCACCGCCGCCTTGACCCATGGGGCGGTGGTGTAAAATGCGCTGTCGTCCGCGAACAGCGCCAGCTCGACCTTGGGTTCCCACTCATGAAGTTGGTCGTTGATGGTGGGAACGTCGTTGGTGTAGGCAGCATAGAGGGTCGGTGATAGGCAGCTGCCTTGGGGGACCCCAGCTTCTATGGGGCCCTCTGCGGACGTAGCGTCCTCCACGGCGACCTGGAACGAGCGTCCTTGGAGGAAGGACGCTATCAGGTGGACGAGGGCGGGGGGCAGGGTGGTCGTGGCTAGCTTGGAGATGAGACCGGGGTGCCAAACCCGGTCAAAAGCTTTCTCCACGTCTAGAAATACCGCCACCGAGGCCTGCTTCTTGTTTAGGCCCTCCGATAGGTGATGGATCACCCTGGCCAGCTGGAGCGTGGTTGAGTGCCCGCTGCGGAAGCCGAACTGCTCGTCCCTCGGGACGAGGTGGGGACGCAGTCGGCGCAGCAGGGCTCGCTCGAACAGCTTGGCGGCGTGATCCAGCAGGGTGATGGGCCTGTAACTCTCGGGGCGGCGGCGGTCTTTCCCCGGCTTGGGGATCATCACCACCCGCCCTTTCTTCCATGGCGAGGGGAAGTGGTTCGTCCTGAGGGCGGCGTTGAGGATGCGCGTCAACGCCGCTATCCCCCTCCTGGGCAGCTCCGCCAGGGCCGCGGGTGGCAGGCCGTCAGGGCCCGGCGCCTTCTTTCTGTTGAGCCGGGCGGCAATCTTCTTCACCTCCGATGGGGAGATGAAGGTGTCGCCCGGGAGTGGAGGTGGGGTGGTGGCCAAGAACTCCTCCACTCTCTGGACCACATCTGCGTGGTGCTGGAGGGCTCTGGGGGCTGGCGGGTGGGGTCTGAATTGGACGGTCAGGTGATCTGCTAGGATTCGGGCTCTGTCCTCGGCCGCGAATCTCCTCTGACCGTCCGCGTCCAGGAGGGGATGCGTGGAGGGCTTGTCCCCAGTGAGGGCTTTGTTGAGGCGGTGCAGTGTGGGCAGGTCTTCTCCTGCCCTGTCGACGAGTTCCTCCCACTCGCGACCTTGCCACATTCTCACCGCCTCAGTGACCTTAGCCGTCATGGCATTCAATTCAGTTTTGACCCGTGGGCATCTTGTATTGCACCACAGCTTCTTGAGGGCTTTCTTCTTTTGAAGTTGTGCCCTCAAGAAGAGCGGGAGTTGGGGGCGTTTCTGGGAGGGGGGCGCTACCTTCTGGGTGTGCGCCTCCTTCGCCTCCCTCATCCGCTGGGTCAGGAGGGCCACCGCGGCGTCGATCTCGTCTGGGGTTGAGATCGGGCCCTCTATTGTCAGGTCCCTGAGGGCCACCTTGTAGGCCGGCCAGTCTATACGGGACCTGGGCGGACGCACTCTCACCGCCGCTAGTGAGGTGGGCACTGTAATCAGTAGGGGGAGGTGCTGGGTGTCTCCCTCATACAGCACCTCGGTGGCCAGGGGGACGCGCAGGCCCTTGTGGAGGACCACATCTATTACGTCCGCCTGGTGGTCTGCCTCACTGGGGATGTGGGTCGGGGCATCCGTGCCCACCACCTCGATGCCTCTGGAGGTGGTGGCGTTGAGCAGGCGACGGCCGTCGGCTCGTGTGTGGCTGGAGCCCCACTGCACATGTTTGCTGTTGAGGTCGCCTGCTAGGATTGTCGGGTGGTCATCGGGGAATATGATGTCTAGGTCCGACGGGTGGAGTGGTGCGGTCGGTGGGCGGTAGGCGGCGTAAATGCGGAGCTCGTGAGCTGTGGTGTTGACCCTGATCCCCAGGGAGCTCAGGGTCTTGAACTCCGGCCACGGCAGCTCCTCGTGGATGACGTCGCGCCTCACCGCCACCGCTGTGCCCCTGTAGGCTACACCCTGTGGACTCACTTCGTCCCTGCGGTAGATGGTGTAGTTGGGCAGGGAGAAGCGAGTGGACGGCCGTAGATGGGTCTCGCCCAGGAGGACGATGTGGGCGTCCTGCGACTGGGCGAGCTGCCGGAGTTGCTGCTGCTTCCCGCTGATACCTCCGGGGTTCCAGTATATCATGCGCAGTGATTCATCATGAGCTGAGCCAGCCCATTGATGATGGCTGCGCATGGGTCCATCCCCTGGCTGATCTGCATCAGCAGGGTGTGCAGCAGCTGGATTACCGCTTGCAGGGGAAGGGTGGGGGTTGCCCCCGTCTGTTGTTGGTGGGGGTGGGGGTGGGGGCGGGGTTGGGGTGCCTCTAGATGAGGTTGAGGCCTCGTGAATGATATTGGGGCCGGGGGCACCCGACTTGCGAGTCCGCTCGGGGCCTGAGAAGGGGATTGGGGACGAGGGAGGGGACGAAAGGCCGGTCGGCTGACGGGAGGCGGGCCTCGTTGGGCCGACTTCGGCCTCTGAGAGGGCCGAGAAGCAGGGCGGGGAGGCTGGGCTGCCTAGGTGGTCCTCCGCGGAGGGGGGAGCGGTGTTGCCACTGCCTGTGGGGGGATGGCGTGGGCTGCGGTGTTGGTCCCCCCGCAGGCAAAATCCTGGGGAGCTTGGGGGGGGGGGGGGTAGGTGGTCTGGCGGCTTGCGTCGGGGTGGACGCAGCCGCAGGTGGGCCAGTGTTGGCCTCAGTGCGGCGGCGGCGTCGGCGGCGCCTGCGCCGGGATACGGCGGGGGCGGGGGCGCCCCTCGCGGTGGCGGGGTTGGCCGGGGGGGCCAATGTCGTCCCCGTCTGGACGGTCACGGGCGCCGTAGCGGCCTGTGCTAAAGGCGCCGGGGCGCGCCTCTGGCCGTCGGTTTGGGGGCGGGCAGGCAGGCGCGCGGGGGCGTTGGGGAGCGGTGGGGGGACCGTAGTCCCCATCCGCCTTGCCTCACGCAAAAACGCCTTGCAGCGGACGGTCGTTGGCGGCGTGGGCCTGTGCGCAGTTAGCGCAGGTCGGCGGGTCAGTTTTCGGCCGTGGGCAGTCGGCGGCGGGGTGGTTGCCGGCGCAACGCACACACTTGATAGGTCGGTGGCAATTCACCGACGAGTGGCCGAACGCCTGACACCGATGGCACTGCGCGGGGCCCTTGCGGGGGCGCCATGCCTCGACGATGACGCCGGGCATGTTGAGCAGCTCGTCGACTGCGTAGAGGCGAGCGAGCTCCTGGTTGGGCAGGTGCTCAAGCTCGACGTGGAATAGGCACGCCGGGTTGCCCCTCTTGCCTCTTATCCCCCGCCCCGCCGGCTGTGTGACCAGACCTTAAGCTTGCCTGTCTTTCTGGCCTTGTCTATCTGTGCTAATTTAAGCTCAGAACCAACTAAACGCAAGCAAGTAGCAAATAGGTGGAATTGTGTAAAGCAATCGTATTCATTTGACAGTTCAAAACGTACGATATGATCTGTCAAACCCTTCCCAACAAACATTTATTAGCTGAATAATATTTGCATAAAAGAAATTCGACTGACTTTAAGTCGCTTAAGTTGCGGACATAACGTCTGTGTAAGCGCTTATACAGACAATATTCAAGCGGTTTGGGCACAGATTAACTAGCTTTAATTTGGATAACCGCTGAATAATGGCCACATAGTATCTGAATAAGTGTACAAGAAGATGGATATCTTCTGAATAAATGCTGAATTACCTTTAAAACAGCAGTTATAACAATCTTATTCAGTTAGTAATATTTGAGCTAAGCTATTCAGTTTTTATTCAAATTGCAGGTCTAAAATGTAATTTTATTAAGAAATAATTCAAATTAAATCATAAAATGAGACATTTTGCTTTGTACGACCAGTGTCAACGTTGGATGTCAGAAATATTTAGAAAAAAATGGTAGTATTGACTTTACATACTTATTTCACGATTAAGAAGTGTTTTTTTTAAACGCACGCTACTTTACTGTGAAAACATATATATATTTGATTGTTAATTTTCACGCGCCACACGATTAACTACAATTTCGTTAATATTTGGTCTTTAATAATTTTACAATTGAAATATTTTCTATGCATTTTAAGTACTATAATGTAGTAAAATACTGAAGATAAAACATTCTGATCACATAAAGCATTTTTTGACGTAAAAATGGTGCTTTTTATAAGTGATTTTGCTTTTACTTTTATAAAAAATAGTTTAGACAATGGCGTCATGTTTATCTTGATTAAGAGCGCGCTCGCCCAGCATTTTGTTGCTTAATTCTGCATAAAAGTTAGTATGTGACTTCCTATTCAGATCTTATATGGATAAAAGTACATTTCATAACTCATTTTTGAATAACAGTTCCAATATTACTCAACTTGATACTCTTAAGCAGTTTATTAGGGTTCATTAGATAAAAGTGATTATGGTCAATTTGGAGATAATTGATAGGTGATATATAAGCAATAACATTCTTATTACTAGTATAGTAGGTGAATTAGAATAATGGTGTTTCGTAGCGGCCTTAAAATAATAAGGTTTCATGACAAACATTTCAAGAACAAAAAAAACAAAAAACCAGAATTAATATTATTTAACACTTAAAACTGAATAAAAGGGTATGTGTGCTCTTCTATCTGTGTAAGTTAGGTATAAGACCGTCTCATTTACAATTTAGACAATCGTTTTCTGTTTAATAGCTAAAAATTCTGCAATATTCAGCTTCTGGATAGTAAAAATAATTTGATGTGCTAAGCAACTTAAAGTGAAAATGAAACAGATTATTCAGAAATAATCTGTATAATTGAAAGTAATGTCAAAGTTATGCAGAGCAATGCTAAATCTTCAGCTACTATACAGCTGTTAGCATTCTCATTTGCTTTAATTTGAATATGGTTTACTTTAAAGTACTACTTACGACCATTATTCAGCTTGGAGAAAGGTAATCAACTTAATACAGAAGTTATCAAGCTTATAGAAATATAATATTTCAAAAACTCTATTATTCAACATAAAGCTCTCACGTCAGCCGTTATACAAATATTATGAAGCTTTAAACTGCTTAATGCCAGCACAAGTTGCTATTATGTGACTTAAATGTTTGTTGGGTTTGTTCTTTGCCATTTGACAGACCATACCGTACGTTTTGAACTGTCAAACGGATACGATTGCTTTACACAATCGCACCCCTGTTCGGATGTGGCGTTTGATCAAAAAAACTTTCTGAACTACATCACATGAAATACTGCATTAACTGCAGCGGTTATTTTATTGTGTAAACGCATTGAACTAATTATACTAGCGTATGCAACTAACACCACGAACAAATTTCGTGCACCATGTATTAACGCCACTTGTCATCAACTCATACAGGTTTTATATTCGAAATTCAAATTTCAAGAAATCCGGCACAATCTTGTCGTCATACTTGTGACTTATTATCAGTGATCGGAACGACCGGAGTATATTTACCTAAACTTCGCGGAACAGAGACAAGAATCGGAGACTTCCTTACGACAACATTTTTTTCGGGACATCTTCCGGGACATCACTTTAGTACTTACATAAAAATAATTTAATACAGTAAAAGAATTGAGTACAATCCCAGGGTTTGTTCAGAATGATTTTTAGGTACAAATAAAACAACCAATATATTTTAAAAGCATTTTTTTATTGTAACACTTATTATTAAGAACAGTTTAAATTGCAAAATGTGTATTTATTTGTTTTTGTTTACCCAAATAATTATGTCCAAAAAAATAATGCAAAACTCTTACAAAGTGAACAAATGCTTTTTACAAAATCAGTATCTATATTTGTTTCCAGTTCTAAGATACTATTTTGTGTAACTTTAGTGACGCCTTTATCTAATAGGTTTTTACCTATGAAATTGGAGAAAAATTTCGACTTAGGCTTTTGTTTCTAATTTCTTTATTTTTGCGATTAACCCCAAGATTTAAATTTAAATCTAAACTGTCATCTATACCTAAATACCTTCATAAAACCAATTTTCTCACATTCGAAATACTCATGGCTCGAGTCCCGACTTCCTGGTCTGTTTGTTTGAAAGAGATAGAGACAGAAGTCGGCGCATCTATTCTTTTGTTTGCGTTTTTTGTAAAAGTGTAAAAGAGAAAGCAGCTGTCGCTGCTATTCTTTTCATGCATAGAAAAGTAGCAATAGCAGTCTCATACAATCCGTTGTCAAGTGCGCATGTGTGTTTTACTGTGGATCCGTAATTTTTGTCCTAGTCTTGTTTATCATAATCTCATGTATTTTACCTGACCTGAATCTGGATACTGCCTTCGTTTTGATTGGATCTGGACGATTACTGAATACTGCAAGTGTGCCATATCAAGGTCAGCTAAAATAAAATATATTTTTAACATTGTTTTGTATTTATGACCAATACAAGAAAATGCTTGATTTGTTTGTTGGAATTACTCAGCGGAATTCACGTTAACTGCTTAGGAGTCCCTGCTAAGTTCAGTGGCGCCCTCATCACAAAAATTAATATGTCTTCTCAAATACAAATTAAATCGAGAAACGATATTATCTTACACTTACTACAAAAGTTTACAAGTTATTTTTAAGCAATATCAACATAGCTTTGATAGATAGATCTAAATAAAATCATACGATATCGTTTTTCGATTTAATTTGTCTTTAAGCATATATATTAATTTTTTGGATAAGGGCGCCTCTGGACATCGCAGGCACTCTTAATATTTTTGCACTTTATGTACTTGTTTCGGTTGCAAATTTAGCTTTTTCTTGATTTTATATAATATTTTATACGATGACGCGTTGTCGTTTCCTTTTAAAACATGAGTATGTTATCGTGACATGATTACATAAACGCGTCATGTCTTTTTTTCATTGCCATAAAGCATTGTGGTCGAATATTATGGACTCCACCACACTAATTTTGCTATTTACTAGTGGTTTTTCTGTGTTTACGCGTAATTTGCATTTTTATCAGTGCCACAATGCAGAAAAAGGAACGCTACCTGCGCTTACGCTGACCGGTTTCCAACAATACAAAGAATGTCCTGTCCCGCTCACGCTGTGTGCTAATTTTTTTGTCTCTTTCTTATAGCACCTTTAAGCGATAAATTTTTAATTAAAATAACGTACCTATAGATGTCCAACATACTATCACCCCGTTAAGGCCTGCCGGGTTTAAGAAAAACACCCTGTATATATGACTGTATAACCCTGTAATAACAAGAATCGTAAGTTGATCAATTTCCTAGTTAGTTTATAAACATTCGCGAAATCACAAGCGGCAGGAGAAATGTATTATTTAACGTATACATTTCTGGTAATTGATTAATTTACGGCGTCTCGCGGTAAAATGATCCGGCGAATGCTGATTGGTTGAATGTCTTACTTACTTTGACATGGTTTTTTTAAATTTTATAATTGTTATATATAGGTTGGAAATCAAACTGATTTTTATAAAAATTGTTACAATAAAAAGTGATTTTTAATTTATATTGGTTGTTTCATTTGTACCTAAAAATTGTGTTGAACAAAACCAGGGATTATATTCAATTCTTTTACTGTTTCATTTATATATTAATGTACTGAAGTGATGTCCCGGAAGATGTCCCGAAAAAAAAAATGTTGTCGTAAGGAAGTCTCCGATTCTTGTCTCTGTTCCGCGAAGTTTAGGTAAATATACTCCGGTCGTTCCGATCACTGCTTATTATTGTTTAGCATAATCTTCTCTATATGTATTAATAAAAAATCATTGGTCAGACCACAGGGCCCAAGGGACTTGGCGCGGTGAAACTGATTTCAATGCGGCTTCTAATGTCACTGCGTTTTTGGTGTCGTCTCGTCGTTGCATGTGATACTTGGAGTTGTCATTTGTTGTGTTTTAGGTTTAGAACTTGCCACATCTACCAACGCTCCCTGCTATCTGTATGACCTTTGTCGAACACCACTGTACTATACCGTAGGTATGTCCCTATAGTCTATGGCGACAGCGCATAAGCGCGGTTGACGTCCCAACGCGCCACTTCTGTTGGCTTTAGTAGGTACTTGTCTCGTCTCGTCGAACTTGCTCACCTCGTCGAACACCGCTGAGCCATACCATAGGTAGGTCGATGGCGACAGTGCATCAACGCGGTGGACGACTGAAGCCGACACTTCCATTGGGTTTAGAACTTGCCTCGTCTGCCAGCGCGGCCCGCCATCTGTATGTACTCGGCGGGCGCGAGCGTGCGGCGCTGCTGCCCGTCGAACTTTGTCACCTCGTCGAACACCACTGTTTTATACTGTACAGCCACGACATCAGCCGTCACATACAAAATCTGGATACAGTTATGAACCAACTTGCTGGCAAACCAATTATTTTTGGTCTTGACAGCAATGCACATTCACCGCTGTGGTTTTGTGAAGAAAGGCAATACATAGGTCGAGGGAGGGACACCGAGTACAGGAGGAATTACATGGAGGGCCTCATCCTCGGACGAAACCTTCTGATACACAATGTTCGCGACCAACCACCTACTTTCAGCGGACCGAATGGTGTCTAATGTAGACCTTACGCTTTCTTCGAGGGGAGTCAATGTGGGTAACTGGATGGTTCACGAGGGCGCCAGCCTGAGCGACCATGAGTTCATCATTTTTGAAATCACGAACGATAATGCACGCCCGATTTCAGCAGTGCAAGGAGACGGCGACCAGTTGCCGGCACCGTTCCGCACGAAAGGTTTGGATTGGACCAGGTTTTGCGCGGTGCTGCATGCTCGTCTGGGCAATGTGGCAACACACCTCCCCGCTGCACAGTACTGCGAGAGGTACACCGGAGTTCTTCTGCGCACTGCTCGAGAGATCCTCGGACAGTGTGCACGTAAGAACGACGGAAGATACGAGTGGTGGTCGCCAGAGCTGGATCAGTTGCGCCGCGGAGTTACTGAAGCCGAGACTTCTATTGGGTTTAGTACTTGCCTCGTCTGCCAGCGCGGCCCGCCATCTGTATGTACTCACCTCGTCGAACACCACCGTGCCATACCGTAGGTATGTGCCCTATAGTCGATGGCGACAGCGCATCATTGCGGTTGACGACTTAAGCCGACACTTCTATTGGGTTTAGTACTTGCCTCGTCTCCCAGCGCGGCCCGCCATCTGTATGTACTCACCTCGTCGAACACCACCGTGCCATACCGTAGGTATGTGCCCTATAGTCGATGGCGGCAGCGCATCATTGCGGTTGACGACTGAAGCCGACACTTCTATTGGGTTTAGAACTTGCCTCGTCTGCCAGCGCGGCCCGCCATCTGTATGTACTCGGCGGGCGCGAGCGTGCGGCGCTGCTGCCCGTCGAACTTTGTCACCTCGTCGAACACGACCGTGCGCGCCGGCATGTTCACGCCCATCGCGAACGTCTCCGTTGCGAATAGGATTTTTACCTGAAATAAAGTTTACTGGTTGATAAGGTAATCATCATCATTATCAGCCAAAGGACGTCAACTGCTGAAGATAGGCCTCCCCCACGGTTTTCCACAGCGACCGGTTGTATAAAATAATTCGCAGTAGCAAATAGGATGAGCCTGTATCACCAATAAAGATATTTAAAATACGGAACGTCATTTCGTATGAAGTAGGATCGGACACGGATTACATAACGCAATGGGAAGTTATTTAGACATTGTATAACAAGCCTTAAGAGTGTTAGTGTAAAAAACTAGTCACATAAGTAAAGTGTATGTCCTAACGGTACAATCGCTCACAACCGTTTTTTTTATTGCGTTACTATCAAAAAAGCAACAACATATTTCTTACCGCCTATTGGGACCGACGACAGCGATACAAACTATCGGTGGACGTTAAAATGACAAATGGCTGTCATTACGAAAAGTAATAAAACTAAAGTTATTTCAATGAATTATTGTATAATCCTTTTCTTCTATTCAATAAGGTTGATGTGTAGTGTTAATTAACAAAGTATAATGCACGGATTCGTTAATTTTACACTAAAATTACTGGAATGGTGACAGCTGTCCTCCAGCATTGTTTTTCTTGGTCACTACGAGCGCTGCCTCGATTCGACCAACCAATATATACCAACTTCTCGCACAGCGAATAAGTAATAGTTTTTTAACAATATTTACGAACATAAAACAAGGTAACTTTAACTTTAAAAACAATAAATATACAACTTACATAACCAGTCTGAAACAGCATCTCAACAATTTCTTTAAGCAACGGCAGAATACCGCTGTGGTGAACTCCAATACCATTTTCAAGAACTCTTTGCAGTCTTATCACCTGAAAATAAAATAATTAAGATTTACTCAATATACATTAAATAACCAATTTTAAGCTTAATGTCGGAAATAAAAGAGTATACAATTATTTACGCTTAAGCTTTAAGCTGACGAGTTTGTTTATTTGTTTGAATGCGATAATCTCAAGAACTGCCGGACCGATTTAAAACATTTTTGTGTTGGATAGTTTATTTATTAAGCAAGGTTTTAAGCTAAACATCACGCTGCAATGCGCAAGCAAGTAAGAGCAAGCCCAAAACCCGCGGATACAGTGGCGGGGACTCTTATCATTAATATATTTGTCATTTAGTGGAAACATTTACATAGAGAATATTTTACAAATAAATAATTAAAAGATTTACTTGAGGTAGTCGTCGATCTGGCTCTTTTAATCTTTGAAGGCACCTTTGGAAGAATGATTTGATGTGACTCTTTTCTTTCGCTGTTGTCAAGTCAACTGACATCAGGTTTTCAGCGTTTTGATCACATCTGAAACGATAATTATATGTAACTTAAAGTAATCCAATACCCAATACGTAATTAGAGCTTGTTTAAGCTGAAATGACGCGCCCCACTACATAATAAGTTGATTACTTCATTTGTGTGGGAGCGTCGACTACTCCGCGCTTTAAGATCTGTATGCGGTTGAGTTGACTAGCGCGTGATGAATCTGACAACGGTCTCCTTAGGACCAGCGCTAGCACATTGTTTGAAACAAAACGTCCTCACACTCGCGCGTTCACGTTTAATATGACACGTTGGACAACAAATCCTTTGAATCTCACCGGTAACTGAATGACCAATTACAACGCCATTTGTATTTGTATTGCGTCCATATTTAAATTTTGCTTGTGTGCGTTACTGCAATAGTGGGGCGCGTCATTTCAGCTTAGACAAGCTCTACGAAGTTAATAATGTTGTTCTCCTATAGCGGCGCTATCAAATCGAGGTCTCTGGCTCTCACCACTTAAGAATCTCAATTGCACACACGACCTAAAAACGGGCGTAACTTCAAACAAAAAATGACGAGAGGTGTAAGCGATTTTGGGTGTTAAGGTGGTTAAGTACCGGTGACCTCGATAATTCGTGGTATACTTTACATTCTGTTTTTGAAACTGTTGTCAACCTGTTGCTGCATCGCTTCTGATATGTGTTATAGATTTAGCATTTCTCTCTCAAGACATAAATTTTGCGTCTGGAATCTCGGCGCCTGACGTTTAAGCAGTATAATTAAATTACCTATTTCGTGATAACGTAAATGCGACCACTGGCAGTTTATCCTTTTGTCTAAGATGATCAATGAAGGCCACCCACATCGTTTGATCAGCTTTGGGGTTTTGAAACTGTTTTCCGCCAGCTAAAAATAAATAAGTAAATAAAGAATGTGACATACACATTGGATAGAGTTATGCAAAACTAATGCTTATATTTATCACCTTTAGGTCCGAAACCTTTCTTGTACTCGTTTTCTCTAGCTTTCTTAGCGGCTACCGCCTCGTTGTAACCTCTGAGTTGGAAGTTTCCTTCTTGATCAACAACTAAGAACCTTTCGTGCTTAGACTTTCCACCAGAACCTGTAAGAGAATAAAGATGGATAGAAATAATTGTTTTAAATTGATATGATAGTGTTTTTGGTTGATCAACTTCAGATCTGGGCCCAGATTCTCAATCGATTTTTTTTAGTGTGGAAATTCGACAACGAATTTCACGGTCTTATCGAGAAAAAATCAAGAAAAAAAAAACGCACGAAAGAAATCGAAATGCATAGAAATCGAGACCCTGATAGAGCAAAATTTGTATTTTTATTTAAAAAAAGAATTTGTTTTTCGAATGCGAATTGCAAGAGGATTGGCAACCTAGTCGGAGTAACTTGAGTAACAAAGGAGTTGTCTTTACTAACTTATCATTATTTTGTTGTATTAACAAAAATAAATATGGTTGTCTCACAGGTACTAAACAACACAACGGTATTGTTCTGCTTTAGTAAGGCCTCAAATCAATTACAATTTTACATCTGGGCCACTCGCAGTGATAGAGAAAATTATGTATCATTGTAATTTTTTTTAAATCGTACAAATAAATAACGTAAAACCGATTACTACGTCTTTATGCAAATAATGGTACATATACATACAAACCTGTATACAAATAATGGCATAACGGCACAGGCCTCTTAGGCGTGGACACGACGTACACTTTCCTCTTCTTAGTCCGGCCGACCCAGTCGGCAAACTGTAGAGTATTCGGTACAGTTGCACTCAACATCACGATGCTGACGTGAGCGGGAAGCAATATTAGCACCTCTTCCCATACGTAGCCCCTCTGAAAATTAGATTGTCAGTGTTGGTTAGTTGCTAATTTGTATGCGTTTATTATTATATAAAGAAATATTGGGCTATACCAAGAAATACGAAAATCAAATTGAAATAAATATTGAAGAAGTGCTCCCCATACAACAAATGCGATTTTTTTAAACTTTGCTCGAAATCAATTGTTTACCTAGTCAACGGTACGGAACCCTTTGTGTGCGAGTCCGAAACGTACTTGGCCGGGTTTTTTAGATTTAGATTAGATGGTACAGAAAGGAAATAAAGAATCATCTGACTGAAGTAAGGAATTTCACACGCCCTATTAAAACTTACCCGTTTGATTTAAGCGTTTATTCTAGCTAAGTAACAATCCATGACTGTGTTTCACCATTTCAAAGTAAATAATACTGATTACCCTTTTATTTGAACTCCCACACGTTACCTGCTTCTGAAATCCTCAGCTTATTTGAAACTTTTTAATTCGCAGAGATGTCAATGCTTACGTCAGCATTATTAATGTAGTGAACCTCATCGAATATAACAAACTCCAGTACCGTACAGTTTACTCGATAGCGATGACGGTTTTACTCGCTAGCGACGAGGTCACTTTTTGTATGGAATATTTTAGTTCTGTCAGTGACCGCTGGAGGCGCTGTGATTTTTTCCCATAGACTCATGGTAACGGTACAGGTCCTTCTTGGTAACATCAGAACCACAAAACAGCATGTAGCGCATTATCTCCGTGGCCATGACGAGACAGGGCGCCGTCGCGTTGATTTGCAGGTCGACGGTCAGCAGGTCCACTTCGCCGAACTGCTAGTTCAAGTCAAAGGTCTCTGCCATCTTACCACTTAATGAAAATAGCTGCGTTCGCACACAAGTCACAAAAACGGGCATCACTTGAATCAAAAGACGCAGAGTGCAAGCGATTTCAGCTTATAAGGTGGTGTAGCAGCAGTTATCCAGGTAATACTTCTGGTTGGACTGTATTTACTGCCTCGATGGTGTAGTGTTCAGTTCGCTGGTCGCTATATAAGTGATCCTGGGTTCAACTTCCTTAAAAAAATTCAGAAGTAGCTTGAAGTCAAGAAGTTGCGTCGTGCGCCTGATCTCTTAGCGACCTGGTTCGAAAGAGCTCTTACCTCAGCATTATTGATGTAGTGAACCTCATCGAATATAACAAACTCCAGGTCTCTGGTAACGTCAGAGCCACAGTACAGCATGGAGCGCAGTATCTCCGTGGTCATGACGAGACAGGGCGCCGTCGCGTTGATCTGCAGGTCGCCGGTCAGCAGGCCCACTTCACCGAACTGTTTGTTGAAATCGTTGTACTTCTGGTTCGAGAGGGCCTTGATCGGTGACGTGTATATAGCTCTGTAAATGATGCGAGTGAGGTTGTCAATTCGTTTCCCTACCACGAACTTTTATAGCTACCTTGCTAAGTGTCAGACGGCTGCATAAGCTCAACACTAAAATAGGAAGGTACTACAAAAATGAGGACAGCTCATGGTAGGGCTCATTTATTGCAAATTTTGTTTAAATATTATATGAAAAAAAAAAACAAGTACTATACTTAGTTTAGCAGAAGTCTGTTATAAATGATTTTACAAACAATATCTATCACACAACAAATACTTATAAAAAGAGACAAAGATACTTTCTTTGCCCAAAGGTTGTCTGGAAGAGACCACTTAACGACTTTGAATTTGTAAATTAATTTATGTTATATGCAAAAAAGAGTTATCTTATCTTTGCATATATCTAGGTGAATCACTAAAATTCAGGCAAGATGCAATTATACCATGTCCTCCTAGGTATGAGCTAAGGCATATTTTATGGAATTAAAAGCAGTATTTTATTATTATAATAAACATAGAAATCACAACCTACCAAGGTAATTTATCATCAAACACTGAAAACTTTTTAAATCAAATAGATAATTAATTTTATTTACTGGTGTTATTTTCAAAGTTATGAAATTATTGTTTACATTATTTGACTAGCAAAGAAAAACGGACTTTAATTCATTTAATTTAATTTCCATTACGTACCTTGTGCAGTTTCTCCTGGACATAGCTATGGCATATTCCGCCACAACAGTTTTACCAGCAGAAGTATGCGCTGCTACAAACACATGGTGCCCCTCTTCTAATTTAAGAATAGCCTGACAGTTTAAAAAAATGCCTTAGTAAAATCTAAGCTTTAATATATGGCACTTAGAACAGCACAGCAGTTTTATAGCTCTGAATTTACCTGCTTTTGGAAATTATCAAGCTCAAACGGATAAGTATGTGCCATGTCCTTAATTTTCTCTCTAAAATCAGGCACAGGCTGTGACACATCTATCATCTCTGCCCACTCTGTTGAAGTTACACCCGTCCTAACATTTGAACTGGTGATATTCAGCACCGGTATGTCTGGTAGCTCCACTGGTGGGTGAATGACGGCACTTTCTAGGAAATTGTCATCTTCACCTTCTATTTGTGTTTCAACCTTCTTAGGGACCTTTGTGGCTTTTGTTTGTGGTTCTTCATCTTTCCATAGACCTAAGAAAAGTTAAAGTATGTTTATACTGGCACTGGCTACACTCCTCAAATCATAAGGAGAAATGATCATTTTTAATTTCTTTGAAGCTTGGCAGATATTTGACTTTGTTGACCTCAAGTGGTGCATATCTGCTTAGTAACAACCTATTCACTCTTGCCTTGAAGAGTTTATATGGGTAATGAGAAACAAAGTAAACACCAACCAACAAGTAATTAATAGAAATAATTTGGTATGATTTTTTTACAGATAAAACTTGCCAAAACTTATTAAATCATTGTAAAACAGGCTGTAGATATTACAACTCACCAACTAAATGTGCATTATTATCAACAACTTCTTCTAAGTTCACTTTGATTTGTATATCAACTTTTTCTTCATCTGCCACTTTCTCTGTCTCTTCCTTGCTTTCATGATTGAGCACTGTCATGCCATCTTCATGGAAGAGTACACCTTCCTTGCAGCCAGGTGGAGTGGTCAAGATATCTGAAAATATTTTAATTTTAATTTATCTTTGGAGTTGTGTCATTAAAAAATAAATAAATATTCAAGAAATAGGAAATGTAAAGAATGTGTGAGTTATTTCTTTGCCTTAATTTATTTACCTAATAACTAAAGTTGTGATCAATATATGGAATTTAACACACTGAAGAACTCCTTTACAATATCTGAAGGAGAGGTTTTCCAATGCCTTTTCTATCAAGGTTTAGGTGTAAAACTCTTGTACAATAAAGTTAACTTTTGTGTAGTGTAGTAGGAGTAGATCATAAAAATGTTCCATACATACCTTCACCCAAAAACTTCCCTGGCTCATCATTCTCCAAGTCAATGTCAATTTTCTCAAACTGAGCAGCATCATTGAGCATCTTTTCGAGTTCTTCCTCAAATCCTGCCGGCAAGAAGGGGCTTTGGGTTGTTGTCCCCCTGGTGGCCAAGTTTGGGGGCAAGGGAGCTCGAGACATGGACATGCTGTCTTCATCATCTTCTACAGGTACACTCACTTCTTCTAGACCAATTATTTCACCCGTTATTGGGTCACGGACTACCTGTTATTCAAATAATTTTTATCAATGACATGACATGACAGAAACCACCAGTCTGTCATTAATATTTATGAGGTAGACGCTCAACTGAGGGATCAAAAGGCCGCCGGCGGTCGCATAAACAAAAGCATAACAAAAGGCTGTTGATAATCACATACGTGAGGAATTAGATTATTTCAACTAACTTTTGTATGTTTTAGAAACTAGGTTATGATCACATAAACAAGTAGGTAGAGTTGTTCGGTTTTTTGTAGTTGATTATAGAGCGTTTGTTTACCTCGAGAGTAGTGTCGGGTCCAACTTCATCATCATCGATCGTGAACAAAGAGTTTACATCAGATTTGCGATGCCAGTGCGTCTGTGACCTCTCCCATTTGTGTATAGACAGCCTTTCGGGCTTCAAAAGGTACTCTTTCACTCTTTCATTAAGATCATCGAAGATCGGAGGGATCTGTAACAGATTGAACGTTAGAACTGGAAATCTTTTGTTAAACTTTTTCTGTCAGTCTCACTACCTTAAAATTTGAGAATTCATCGTCAGCATCTAAAGACATTTCAATTTGTTTTAAGAAATAAAAAACCGCTTTTTGTTTACTTCGGCATATATTTTTTTAGGTTAAAATCGGGAAATCGCTCTGTCGTGTCGTGCTGTTAGTGTCAACAAACTGTCACTGTCACTCAGTCCAAAAGCCGTAGGTATTGTAAAAAGGTTATGGAAAATAACTGTCACTGTCAGTTGGCTGTCACACTGTTTTTTCTGGAGTTTAGCGCGGGAAACGAAACGAGGAAGTTGGATTTTGTTTCTTCATTTTAGTAATTGTTTTTTTCTAGTAAATTATAGTGATTTTGTGCTGGAATCATCATAGTAATGTGTGCTCTTGAAGAAAACAATGAAGACAAAGGAGGAAACAAAGTAAAGCGTGCTCTGATCGCAGATCGCGCCCTCTGATTCGGATCGTTATTCTCGTGCTAAACTTTCTTCTTGAGCATTGAAATGTGAACCCCAGCCCCGCATTTCAATGAGTTAGGTTAAGCTAGGCTAGTTTAGTTATAGTTTTGTAGGGTTAAGTGTAAATATTGAATTTATTAATGATGGTTTGTCCGTATGGCTCTGTCCGAGGACGTTAAACGTGTAAATTAAAAAAAACACTGTTTTTTCTTCTTCCAATTTCCAAGGAACAAGCACATGATCAGTGGAACAAGCTACAGTTTATGGGGAAGCAAACTGTCAAATTAGTTCCTTATAGAGGGCGTCAAATGTTTGTTACTCAGGAACTGTCAAAACCCATACAAATATTTGTTGCTTTGCTGTTTTATGTAAGTTTTTTAAAAAATGGGGCGCTGTACAGCTATTGGGAGTGGAGAAATAGGTTCTTACAAATTCCCCAGTGATCCACCACAGCAAAGGAAAAAATTCGAAAAGGCATTGAGAAGAGGAAACTTTAAATTAAAATAAAAATTAATTTATTAACTCATTTGGGGTTCAGGACTACTCTTGTAAAGAATTTACAAAGTTGAAGTTCCTGTCGTAGGCCTCCAATCTAGGAATGATAAAAACATAACTATATTTTAGAGGTTATGTCCCGTTAACAAATTTTTATCCTTTGGAAATGATAAAACTGGGATTTCTTTTACAAGAAGCTTTTAGTTTATACTTTATTTGATCAAATTTAATCCTAGATTTGCTATCAAAACGTGTAAAAGTATTAAAACACTATGTTATCTTACCTGTCGACTAGGTCAGTTTTTATCCTTTTTAACGAAGCTCCACGTTTTCTCAACACTTTCTTTAGCCTATCCACACGCCAGGAGTCCACAAAAGTCCACAAAACAAGGGTCCAGAGTCAAAAAAGTTCACAAATCCACAAAAGATTCAAATCAACAATATTTGACATGTAACAAACACACAGCGCCCTCTACAAAAAAGTTTTGCGTAATCTTCCCCATTAAAGCAATGCTACATACATAAATAACCTTTACCTTCGCTTGACTAAAATAAAGCCGGGGATACACATACCTGTAAAACGGTTCAATAGCTTGCATGCCAGTTGCTGACATGTGAAAGTTTAGCAATTTGCTTGCTTGCATACCTATTATTTATACCTACTGTTGATAATCATACGCGCCAGTTTTACAGCCCCCCGCGTCCGGGCGTCTCCTCTCTCACATACATTGCATGCCAGTAAGTGTAAGCTTACACATAGAAGTAGATGGCATGTGCAAGGAGCTGACATGCACGTATCCCCGCTACAGGACAGTGTACGCAGAACAGTGTACTCAATAATTTACTTTTATGTGGGGAGCCCACCGATTGCATTGACGACGAAATATTTATTTGAAACGTCGGCGACTCTTGAATACTGTTCTATATAGGTACTCAGTGGTCTTTGTAATCAGTTCGATGGTCGCTCTTACTACCAAAGACGCCCCGTTTGAATTCCGAGTCCGGTGGGTTTGAATAAGAACTGCCCGGTGTGAGGAAGTTGTTGTGCTTCGAAAAGCACGTTAAGTCTTTGGTATTGCGCCTGATCGCTCATCGATCATACGGGATCTCACCTCAGGTAAAATCTCCTGCGCCCTTGGCTTGGTCGATATTTGTTCAGGTTTCATCACCACTATTAAAATTTGATATTTCACTGTTTAGTTCTATGACTATCTAACTTACTTTGACCAAACGTGTTTGTCCACGAAGAGAAACAAAATCCTTTTTAAAAAAAAAGTATACCTACTTGGGATTTATAATTGATAAAAACTTAAACTGGCTACCCCATATTTCCAGCCTGAGCAAACGGATAAGTAAACTCTTACCTGTCTTCAGAAACTTAAGAGAAGCTGCAGATGAGACTCTCCTGAAAAAAAAAGACCTAGCGCTTTTACAATCTCTAGTAACATATTGCATACCTGTATGGGGTGGTACTGCAGCTACACACTTTATAGAGCTAGAGAGAGCACAAAGGTCTATTATTAAAGTCATGCTACATAAACCTAGGCAGTCCCAAATGAGGCACTATATAGAGAGACAGGTCTGTTTACGGTAAAACACTTGTTTATTTTCAGCTCTATACTCCGATATCATAAAACATAAACCCGAAACTGATTGATCCTAACAAAAGACGACCCCGCACTTCTGTCCCCAAGATGTACACAGCTTTTGCATGTCGACAAGGAATCTTCTCTGACCCTTTCTTGTATTGACACTTTAACGACTTTTTCCAGATAGTTAACATGAATAGAGGAACGCTTAAAACTACTCTAAAATCTCAGTTAAATGGACTCTCAGACCTGGCCACTGAACTGCTTCTTTCACCACTGCGGTCGAGATAAAATTCACCATTCACACACACACATACACACATACACATGCGCACTTACATAAACTCACATAACATCTCTTACTCTTCCTCAATGTCAATGTCGGTGGTCGAGTGTTACTCGTATAGGCACGCGCCCGGATAGCGTAAGACATAGGGTTCGATTCCTTGTGTAACACAGCTGCTTTTTAGAAGTGCAATTTAGTTTATTTAGTTTGTATGGTGAATGGTAATGGTAAATACCAAAATGAAGGGTAAATATAAGTTTTCCCACTAATTCAATATTTTCCAGTCTACAACCAAATCAAAAACGTTACTTACAGCAAAAATGAATTGAATAGATCCTATTTGTAAAATACAAAATATTTAATTAAGAATTTTTTGAATTTGGCGCTTCAGTTTATGTGATTATTCCATAAAACAATCTGTTTTCAACACAATAAATGTTGCTTTAACGGGTTATAAATTAGGTTTTAATAAGCAAGGACGTCAGTGATAATACTAGGTCGATCAATAAGTATCTGTTTTTGACGATAGGTGGAGTTAGGTATTAAATTTTACTTAACCATCATTAATGAAATTGTGCGGAATTTATAGTTATTTAAGTGGCGGCCTTTTTGAGAGCTGTTTTTATCTCTCGTGTCTGGTGTTCTTTGATAAAATAGAACAAGAGCAAAACGACCCGTAATTTATTTTTGGACGGGAAAACATGCGCTGAAATAAAAGAAAAGTTGGATGCTGTTTATGGGGAGCCTTTGCGTACAAGACAACCGTTAGATTTAGCGCATATAGGTAAGCTTGTTGGTTCAGTATTCGTGTGCTGATTACGACAAGCAGTGGCTAGGAGGCCCCAATTCAGTCGTGGTTACCGGGGATAAAGTAACGGCCCTGCGAATCAGTAAGCTCAAGTGGCAGTGGACAGGGCACATAGCGCAAAGAATTGATGGCCGTTGGGGCAGAAAATTTATAGATTGGAGACCCTATGACCAAAGGCGTAGCGTCGAACGTCCACCAAGGTGGACAGACGACCTTGTAAAAATCGTAGGATCACACTGGACGCATATCGCTTGTGATCGGTCGCTGCGGAAAACCATGGGGAAGTCCTATGTTTAGCAGTGGACGTCCTTTGGCTGATAATGAAAATGATGTTGACCGAAGTATTTGTAAAGATCTACATCGTGTATTTTTTTCCAAAATGTTCACTTGCTTAGTTCAAAATTTACAGGAGGAGAGGGGACGCCCATTTCACCACTTTGGAAGCGTCTATCTTACAAACGTTTGACTTTCAGATAAAATGGTTCTAGATACCTCGATGACATTTTAAGAGACCTATCCATAGGCATAGGTTTGAGCAGAAAAAAATATTTTGTTTTAGTTCCATGTTTGGGAGCCCCCCTATAATGTCATTATTTTTTATTTTTTGTATGGGAATCGTATAGCGGTTGGCAGGATACACATACCTGCTAAGTTTCATTTATGTATTGCTAATAGTTTCCCTGGGACAAGTGATCCAATTGGGTAGGTCCAACTTTGAGAAAGAGGTCAATCGACGAGTCCAACTCGGCTGGGCAGCGTTTGGGAAACTGCGCAAGAGCGTCTTCTCGTCTCAATTACCTCAGTGTCTGAAGACGAAAGTCTTCAACCAGTGTGTGTTACCAGTGATGACATACGGATCCGAAACGTGGTCTCTAACTATGGGCCTCATAAAAAAGCTCAAAATTAAACAACGAGCGATGGAGCGGGCTATGCTCGGTGTTTCTCTACGAGATCGAATCAGAAACGAGGAGATACGTAGAAGAACCAAGGTAACGGACATAGCCTTGAGAATCAGTAAGCTTAAGTGGCAGTGGGCAGGGCACCTAGCGCGAAGAAATGATGGCCGTTGGGGCAGGAAAGTTCAAGATTGGAGACCTTTCGACCAAAGACGCAGCGTAGGACGTCCACCAACAAGATGGACAGACGACCTTAAAAAGATCGCAGGCTCAAACTGGATGCAGACCGCTAGTGATTGGTCGCTATGGAAAGTCGTGGGGGAGGTCTATGTTCAGCAGTGGACGTCCTTTGGCTGATAATGATGAATAGTAGATGTACAGACAGACAGACTCGACGAAACTATAAGGGTTCCATTTTTTTGTCATTCGGCTACGGAACTCCTTAAAAATTTCAAAACACTGTTTTTACAAACACCTCACTCGTGCGACTAACTTTTAGGGCCCGAAGGGAAATATAGAAGTCATTGCGGAAACAGAAGTCTATTTTGTAGAGTTTTAAAAATATATTTTTTGTATGGACAAAGAAGTAGGAGAAACATTGAGAAAAGTTAATACGCCTAAACAATGACTAAGTATAAGAGTAAATAAAACAAAATAGGAAAAAAATGCGTTTTCATTCCAAACACGGGTACTTACTGATCAACCCACGTAGATACCCGTTTTGAGTATTAGCTTTGAATCGACCGTTACTCGATTATCATCTGTTTTCTTTTGTAGACTTTTGACATTTCATTGTGTGTGTGTGGTGTGATACAATGATAAATTAATATTAAATTACTGCTGTTACACCCACGGACTTTAATATTGACAAAACATCATTATTTAATTGGTTTTTTTGTTTGTTAAAGTTAAAATGTTTTAAATTAACAAAAAAAAAACAAATTCCGGTCTGTCATAATCCCATATTAACAAAAAATCATATTTACCCATGATTTCGGAATTTACCTGGGAAAAACTATATTTTCCCAAAATGGGTATTGACCCGGTATTTTCCCAATGGGTATTTTCCTGTCGCCCATTTCTAGTAAGGAAAGACCATTTAATAGCCTCTTTGTATTAATAAGGTATGTAAGTAGCATAATCCCTAGATGACATTTCATTCTAGTCATCTAAGTAGTTGTATGCAGCTAGTTACTTTCTCTGCTACGACGCTGAGGTAGTAAATATTATTATACTTTTCTATTTACACACAAGTATTTACATAGGTACATAATACTGAGCAACAACAGTAGTAACTTAGAATTAAGCTAAAAAAGGGGAAGGTTCACACATCGAAGAAAGTTTGATTTGGAAAATCAAAATACTTTTTGTTACAGTTAATGATATCGTGACCTCACATTATTGTTATTATTATATAACAGGGTTTTTATATTTGAAGAAAACACAAGACACATAAGTTTACTTGATACACACAATGATCTCAAGCATGATATCGATATTGTTTCTTACAGTCCAAATGTTTCAAGAGGAGTCTTAAAGCCCTTTTTGAAACTTAGTACAGAATTCTCTTTAAAATTTTATAGCATTTTCTTTTGCCATTTCTTTTGTTTTTTTAGTTTATTAGATGCATGAACATGTTTCCATCACAAAATAAAATTGCACTGGTTATCAATTTCTGTAATGGTTTTGTCATGCACCGTTTTTATTGTATTTATTTTTGTTTCACCTAACTCGAATCTAATGTTTTTCTGATATTTCAAACATGCTAGGAACACTTGTTTTGGATACGATCCTTTGATTGTACTCTGTATGTGTTCTTATTAAATAAAATAAAATAAAATAGATACAGTCACATTTATAAAATTAAATCAGCTTATGCTAGATGCTACTTAGTGATTATAAACTTTTTTTGATGTAGGTATGCACATTATATCTGTCTGTGTCATAGGAAGCGTTTACTGGAAATCAATACCTACGCTTAATCTTAGGTTTTGGTTTAACATAGTAGGTAGAAGAATACTTAGTTTTTATCGACATCTTTAATTGCACGTCATGAATGCGTTTTTTGCATCGATTTACAAGAACTGCCGGAGATACGAGTATGTGAGTCAGTGAGCCTCGGCGTCGGTCAAGGTTGTATATCAGGTCCCTCCCTACATCAGCCCTGTTTTACAACACTTCATTCGCGAGTCTCTCACCTGTGCCAGCGCTTGCCACTAAGCGCGCGAGCTTAATTTTTTTACATTTGTTTTTTTATTTTTTATAATGGCCAGTGGTCTGTGGTCGTGTGCGGTTCTTTTGTGTTTCCTCACCTTGACTTTGGAAGTTCGAGATGGATTCGGTATGGTGGGTATTTTTTGTCCTGTTTTGTTTTTATTGTTAGCTTATTTATTTTTAAATATAGTTTTAGCTAAGTAAAATTGAATCTCATAAAGATGAAATGAACTTTTCTAATCTAAAAATATTAATAAAACGAAAGCTTGTAGGAATACTATTTTCGTGTTGCGAAAGTTATGAAGTGGTAAACAAAGAATCTTAGTTTAAAAATTAACTAACTAACTATCGTGGCCCAGCGACCCAAATTGGGTCTTGGCCTCCGAAACGAGAGACTTCCACCGGTCAAAAATTAGATTAAAAAAAAAGGCACAAATAAATTTACGTAAGTAGTAATTTCGGTTGTACAAGTAGAGCGTTTGTTTAAAAAACTACATCATAGTAATAAAAGTGTACTTCGGCACATAAGGTGGACTTGATGCTAAAAGAAACCTACTTTAAAATATTTCATTTTACTTTGGATTTAACGATAAAGCATTTATATCAATCAAACCAACAACAGATCAGAAGCAGAGCGGGTCAATAGCAGCGCGTATAATTTATTTATCTATTGAAGCAATCGCACGCACGTCTTGTGTAGGCAGTAAATTATCTTCTGAGCTTTTAATGCGTGGAAACCATTGGAAACTAAAGAAAACTTTACAAACCATTGGTAGTTTAATTTACGCATGTGGGTAAATAAATACGCCTTCTCGTAAATAAGACACATTACCTTGTCAAAATGGTCAGAAAGGGGTTCCGTGCCATATTAACTGAATTAGGGAATCCACTTAGTTCCACTTAGTTAAATACCACAATATTTTTTTGACAGCAAATGTAACTTTGCTTTTCATAGTGATTGTATGAAGAACAAAGATATGTTTGCGGTTGTTGAAAATGTGCTATATCACAAAATCTTTTCTTTCGCGTTCGCTTCCAAATCGCGTCCAAACTAATTTTCGTTAAAAGTATTTGTTAAGGTCTACATTATGTATATTTTTAAAAATTTACACTCGCTTAGTAATTACCTACCTAGGTACGCTATGAGAAGTGAATAAAATAATATAATTATACGTAATTACTGAACTAATAATGAAATTGATTCTCGTTAAAGATATAGTTAGGTATTACTTATTTAAGGTAATGATATTAAATAAGTTACAGTTGAGCTAAGGTATAATTTGAAAGATACAAGGAAAATCAAAACACCTTAGTTATGCATATTTTTGCTTAATTTCAAACGATAGACAAATATATAGGATGTTTGTTTCATCGTGTGCCAAATAAATAAATAAACTTGTAATGAGGTTAGCTATCATTATCTTCCTTATTTTATTTTGGGCTGGTGGTATTTTATCGACTTTCGCACTAAGACAAGTTTTTGTACTTAAAAAGTTTAAGTTAACAAGTAAACTCCTTAATCATTAAAGGAAAGCACAGAAGGACAGAAGAAGGACAACGGTATGGAGTCGGTGCCGTGATAGATGATGCTTGATAGGGTCAAATCGATGGCACCGACTCTAAAAAGAAATTGTTCGCCTAAAGTGGAGTTCTTTCCTTTAAAGAGTGAAGTTTATTTAAGACTTTTTAATGCAATTTGCTTTTGAACTCGGTTTTTACTTTTTTACACTCTCTACTATTGTATAATTTTCCTTTAAATGGAGATGTGTATGTAGTTGACATTGATTAGAAGAACATTACTTACCATGAGTAATAGTAATTAATGTAAATCAGAATGCTAAAGCTAAAGAAAACAATAGCTTGCCATGAAGAGGTCAAGTGTATTATAGTCGTGAATATTAGATATGTACCTAGTTTCTGTTATGATCTTAGTCGATTGGTGGAGTCATTCGAACGTCGTAAAAATCTATTGAACTACTATTTCTAGCGAATGAAACTGACAAACAACATTACTTAACAATATTGTTGTCATATGTATTGTAATTTTTTTGCTTGACAAAGCTTCTCTACCTCACGTAGTAATCACAACAACTCACAATAAAAATTCTAAACCTCGGAGACTTTAGAACACGGTAGTAAAGGCTGAGTTACAAACGGTTTACAGGAATATGACGATAAGATTACGATCAAAAGATGTAAAAGATTATAATTGTGTTGCTTAATATCTTTGAAATATTACAACAATACAATAGTGAAAGTGAAAACTACATACGAGCCGGAACGATGGTACGCCCCGTTATTCAGATAGACATCGAGTTCATTTTCGATATAATATTGTATAGAACCAACTGCGGTTAGTTAGGGGTGTGTTTGGTACCGTAAGCTAATCAAGTCGAAAAATAGAACTTAAGCGACGTCAAAGTCTATTTTTGAATCACTCGTCTCAATATGGAGTGAGACGGTATTTATGTAATAAGTAGTATGTATGTTTATTTTTTGTTTAAATACCTATTGTAAGTTCAATCAAGCTCTCACTTTGCCCTTCTATCACTTTCTTCGCGCCGCTAGCAATTTCTCTGTATAGACCAATGGTTGACTGGTAGAGAATGCTTTTAGCATTAAGTCCGCCATATGTACCTTTTGTTTGTGCATGAAGTGTTTTAAATAAATAAATAAAAATAAATATTTATGTTGAATAAGAAAATCAGATAAAATCCACACAAAAGTGAATAAAAGAAAGATAATTTAATTTGTTAAACTCTTGACAATATTTCACGTGATCTAGATATCTAGATATATGTATATATTACAATTTATATATGGTTTAAAAAGGTGTATGGTTATGGATTGTAGGGTAGAGAATGCCCTAAGGCGTTAAGTCAGTAGTTAGTAAAATAAATAAATAATGTTAAAGTCTGTTTATTAATAACAAACAAGAAGAAATTAAACTAAGACATGCAACATAAAAAAATAACTTAATATCTACCTATCCAAAAACGAAACCATTTCCTTGCGGCAAGGAGGCTATGATGCTGGCTGCGTTGCCGCGTTGGATACCTAAGCTGATCCTTTGAGCGAGGAACCAGCCAGCTTTATTATTGGCTGTTAAAGAATTTAATTTTGGCGCAATTTTTCTAAACAGTAATTGTTTCAACGCCAAACGGCGCAAACACATAATCACTTGCAAGTGAAACGTACTTGCGACGCTTGGCGTTTTCAGCCAACTCCAATAATAACTCCAATAATGTTATATAAAAAATATACAATATTTGAAATCATAACAAGGTACATGGTAGCAATCCCGTAGTTTACTATTGTAATATCCAGACGTACAGAAGATATTGTAAACTCTAACTCTAGACTAAACTCTATGATGATGATACTTGACATTACTTTTTTATTGAAGGGAAATTATGAGCGCACATTGTTACATATACAGGATCTACTAATCCTGCATCGAAATCTTGTTTACCTATATTTGTAAGATAGGTACTTAAAACCAAACAAAAGTTTTTTACTGCGTTCCGTAGCAATCATTAAAGAAAACCCGATCCTTATTTATTTTATTGCGTCGTGTACTCGTGTGACTAGTTCTCTGTATAACCACAGAAGATTACAATAGTACTATAGCCTTGGAATATTTTTATGATATACTTATTGAATTAGCGATTGAAACTCTTCTCGGAATTGTAAACAAAACACAGCAAATATAAAAATCTCTACCATTCTAAAACGTGCTATTGATCAAAACAAAATAATGGAAACTGTTTGCATTATCACCCCTTATGAGGTTTTGCGATGTTCTCATATTTCCTATAACGCTTTGAACAATCTAACAGACCATTTTTTTTCGTTTCGCTTGTACGTTACCCCCGACAACCCTGCGCTCGAAGCGGGAAGTCGCCGACGCAGGCGCAGTTTCGCAACCGGTAAGGCGTAATGTCTCCCCATGTTTGCGGAGGCTGTCTGCGCGCGTGTCCATTCATATAAGACGAGACACGGCGATCATGATGAGACTTTGCTTAGTATACTAATATACACGGGGTATAATACTGAGACTGTGATGCATCATAAAATTACTAATCACAATACCTAAGCAGCAAAATCGATTTGATTCGATCAATGAATTGGAGTAGGATATAAGAAGTTTAATCTCTTAAGGGAGGATAAAAGTTTGTAAGAGAATTTTTACGCGTCCGTAGTTCCTGGGAATGCTTGAAAGTCGAAAAGTTTCGAATCCGAAAAAAATAATAGTAACTTTGTATCGTTGTCCTTTCAATGTATTTGTACAACAAAAGTAGCATGAGATAAAACTACGGAAGCAATTTACTACTATTTAAGGTGTCAGTGATTGTTAGCCTTCTAAATTACAAATGTTTGAGTAATATGACTTAACTAACTACATGTGTAAGTGAAACAACAAGTGAGCGCGCAATTAATTAACATAAATAGAAAGTCTCTTACATGTCTCTTAATTACCTCACCATAACAAAGCGGTTTATGTAATTAAGGCTTAAGGCTGTTGCATGCGTGACGAGTTTTTACACGGACGGGACAGTACATAAAGTTTATGTTTGGAATATCTTTTCAAAAAATATATAAACCAAAGCCATAATATGGACTCGGACTGAAAATCCCATCCAGCGCGGGGCATTTTTGATAAAACGTCCCGTTTACGTCTCGTCCGAGGTGTATCTCATACGCAGCGAACTTTATAGAGGGTTGCCACAACCGATGAGTGGGTATATCGGATGTCATTATAACCTTCCTGCAATTATTCTGTACAACAGTGGACACCCACATTGAAGCCCAACTGGGCAGCCGTGTCATGGACGACAATAATTTGTCTGCAATTGCGAATTAATATTGTTCATGGGAAAAACGATGGATGGACCTGCAAGCCTTGACTCCATTCTGGGCGCCATTTTTGGAACGATGATACATGGGTGCTGTACGGACGAAATAAAGCGTATCAATCTAAAATTAATTTGGGTGCTTTTATGAAAAGATGCACTATCCTGTTATTAATATATGTTTGTTTTAAGCTTTCATGATCATTTAAATTAGACTAGTTAGATACGGGTTAGGTATATGATAGCAATCCCGTATCTATCTTTCCTAATATATTACCATTTAGTTCACAATGAAAACTACGTCATCCCGATTGTGACTCTACCTACAATAATTCATGTAGGTATCTATTTTTTGTGTCAAATAAAGGTAGGTAATAACTCGGAAGTAAGTCACACTAAAGTGTATCGTTATCGCTTTTTAATTATTTCTCAGAAAATATGGTACATATATTTAAGTGACCATTAGTTTGTCAGTAATAGCTATTAGGTAGGCATCATTAGCTTTTTAGGCTAAGGTTCTAATATAGTGACTGAATCATACTCGTAATGTCGGAATTGACCTTTCCTGTGGCAAATGCTATTGATACTATCAAATGTGTATAGATTTTCCTTGGTAGTTTTGCGTGCTTTTAATAGTACCTACAATAAAAATGCATTAAAATCATGTACCTTAAGTAAAAATAATATTAAGATAAAGTGTGTAGATAGTTTATGTTTGAATCAATCAATCGATCTTCCAGAGTATGCGAGTGAAGGCTTCTTTTGTCCCCCGTCTTGCTAATACACTGATAGTGGTTTTTAGGAAATTGTACCGACATCGACGCGCCGTCCTCAAAAGGATAGTGGATAAACCACGAAACAACACAAACTACGGGATTTAATGCAACTTAAACTTAACTTTATAGGTAAATATGGTATATGGTGTTGTTTCGATAAAAAATGCAACAAAGCTTAAAATCGGATAAACCACGAGTCACCCCCTGCCCACTTCTCTGCATGACCTATAGGTTTGACTGGTATATTTTGCTTTTAGCATTGAGTCCACATTTTCACAACATTATTTGCGCAAAAAAACAAGGGAATAATTGAAGGCCGGACTGGCAGACGGGCGCATAGGTTGAAGATGGAATTTATTTATTTTACTTCTTGTTACGTACACTCGTGTGATCATGATGTTGCGGTTTGCTGATTATACTTTCTTGAAGCGAAATTCACTGGAGCAGTAATGTAATATCGTTTCCGGTTAAACTCGTTCTGTCACTTTGGTACACACGTATTAATCGTATTAGTCTAGGTGTCGACTAAAAAACAAACGTAAGAGATAAACTTTAAAACCCCTCCTCTCATTTGAAGTCGGTTATTAATAAGCAATTTTTTTGGTATTGTGCAATAATGGTATGGGGAAGCATTATATTTCGTAAATACCTTACTTTATTATAGCTAAATAATTTCATAATTATGATTTAAACGCAAAAAAACGGCCGAAATACTTATTCAAGTATTTAGAAGGCAGTTTATGCTGGTGTATGGAATGCAAATATCTAAAGTAATTTAACATTAAGCGGGCTCAGAATTTGAAACATGCAACATTATTATCATATCTATCTGATAATATAATGAGCGGCTACATTGCTACATAAGTATGAATTTGGGTAAACATACTCGTAACTAAGTATCACAAACAGCAAGCTATTAACCTACTTTGTTGTACTAAACCTTATACAATTTTGCCTATTATCATGGCTATGCTTCATCTTTCATTTTATGTGTCATGAATTCAAGATAAAGATATCAACAAGAGGTAGATCGATGAAAATCAAATTGAAAATCATGTTTAGGTATGATATTTTGTTGAATCCTTCATTCGCATTGCGTTCTATTATGTTAATAAACCGACTAATTTGCGTTTGATTAAACGCACCGACGTTTTTAACAAGTCATAGACCCTTTACACACTGCGACTTTAAGCAGCGATGCAGTAGCAATGCTAACGCGCGTTAGCATCGATGCTGTCGCAAAATGTCATCCTTTGCTGCGCACCACACTGCGCTACTTTTAGCATCGATACAGTCGCGATGCTAACGACGTTAGATTCGATACAGTCTCAATGCAGAAACTGGAATTGTCAAATTATGTACTGAATTTTGGCGACTGCATCGATACTAACGCGCGTTAGCATAGATGCAGTCGCGCTTCTGCATCGATGCTAACGTGCGACTGCATCGATGCTAAATTAAATCAGTTCATTGCGTGAGTCGCAATGCTGATGAAGGGCGTTTTCAAAACGCGCGACTGCATCGATGCTAAAAGTCGTAGTGTATAAGGGGTCTTAAACGAAGTTTAACTACATGTCTTACTTATTACTAAAAACTACCGAAGATGACCATACAAAGACTAATAGGAAGGAAATAAGTAACCATTTATCTAAACAACGGTCAATCAGCTCAAAATCAAATGATAAGGAACTAAACTACTTCAACACCACTCACCATGTAAATGATGCAAATCGAACAGACTTGTAAATTGCGCGGTACAAGGCTAAACCGCTCTCCTGGTTTAATTTAACTAACACGTTATAATAATTCTGAGTTCTGTTATATTGCATAGCGTTACCATACAAATTGAATCAAAGTTTTTCTACTAAGGTCTTGTTTTAAACTACCGGAAGCTCAAAAATAAGATACAGGACGAGGTTGCTAATAATGCTAATAATCGTGTGTCAATGAATTTAAATACAGTATATTTTTTGGCATGTTTCCCTTTAGTTAACGTTTGTCTGCTTAAAATAATGTAGGTAGTCTAAACGATAAACAGTTGTAGAAATTTCCAAATAAAATTAACCAGATAGTTACTTAGTTAGGACCTCTTAAGTATCTCCATAATACTCTATTTAAGTTTCTCCATAATACAAATATCGTGTTTCGTTGAGTTCTGATGTTATTATAGTTAAATTAAATGGTGTAAGTGACCTTAATTTCTTGAAATGAGACTTGATGAGACAACATTTAGTGGATTATGTGTGGGCCAACGATGTTTGGTATTGACTCCGCTATTACCGAATAAGCTTAAGCTTCAACAGAATGTTACGTAAAGAGAAAATGGGGTCGAAAGGTTGGTCTCTACGACACTGCATACCAAGTTATTACGTGCATGGCGTTTGTTAGGTGGAATCAGACATCTATTTAAGCTTGTATCGATCCCTTCGCTCTTCAAATATTCTTCCGTGTTCCTTTGAGTATAAATAAGTGCATAATAATTAGGTACTTCGTGTTTCTTACGAATTGTCAAACGAGTAGTCACACACAGGATTTTTGATTTATTTTATCAGTTTTCAGAACTTTATTCACGATGGTGGTTCTGTTATGGTTCTTACGACACTTTTTTTATTTTCATAGCCAAAAAGCTGTACGATGTAAGATTTGCCACGTTGGTGTGGAAAAAAGACACAGCTCTCCTTGCATGACCATCTCTTCATATGATTAGATACTGATTGTTTTTCGCCGTAGAGTCGGCGTAGCTTCGTCAAAGAGGTGTCTCCTCTTGATGGCGAAGCTAATCAAGCCCGGATAAGACTTTGGAAGGAGAGATACCCCAACACTTCACCTATACCGCTAACGGAACAGCTCCCCCCTGGACATAGTCTACCTTGGAAAACTTGGAAGTCCTTAAATAGACTGCGGACACAAGTCGGCCGAAGCAAGGAGAATATGTACAGATGGGGTTATGTTGCGGACGACGCATGCTTGTGTGGTGTCTCTCCACAGACGATGGCACACCTTTATCTTGCCCTACGTGTCCCTTCACCTGCACACGTGCGGACCTGTACAACGCCACTGATAACGCTGTGTCATCGCCGAGTACTGGTCCTCAAAAATATAACGCTAAAGTCGAAACGATAAGAAGAAGAAGAATTAGATACTGATGGAGTCAAACGCCATTTCTTCTCCTTTGGTTGGAGGGTCGCACTTTAAAGCGACGGCTACGCCAGAGGTCCCGATTTCGACCGCCTGGTCGGTCCAAAATATGTAGCTGTGTTGTTTTGTTCAGAAATTCTCAGGGTAGCCCAGAGTTTGAAAGTTGGCGGTGTTACACCCCCGTGCCTCGGAAAGCACGTCCAGCCGTTGGTCCTGCGCCTGATCTCTCTCCAGTCGTGTCAGATTGCTGACCCATCGGGCTATGAGAGTGAAAGGAATAGATAGTGAACCTGTGTTTGTGCACACACTTGTGCACAATAATATGTCCCGCGCAGTCGGTAAGTCGTTGTGACTAGCCACCGTAGTCGAAATCGGCTAGGAGGACAAATTTTAGTCTGATAACGTCATACTTCATATTTCTCTTCTTCCAGGTCAAACCAGCGTCCCGGGCATGCATTGTTGGCGCTGGGTACTCAGGCCTCGGAACTGCCCGGTACATGAAGGAGCATGGGGTCAACTTCACAATATTTGAGGCCACCAGATACGTCGGAGGCACTTGGCGGTTCGACCCTCACGTAGGCACTGACGAGGATGGTCTACCTTTGTTTACGAGCATGTATAAAAATCTAAGGTAAAATTATTATTTTCTTAAGTTGGTATCTTGTACGCAGGTTATTTGCCACCTATTCAAAATAACGAAAAAAAACTGTGAAAGCACTCCGGGAGTGCCGGCAGAAGTGAAAACTTGAATAGTTATTATCAATATAAAAGTACTATCATTTTTGTGATAGAATACAATAATAATAATAATAATAATAATAATAATGATAATAATAATAATAATAATAATAACATAAGAGAGAATCTGCAATAGATAAAAAATAATAATAATAATAATAATAATAATAATAATAATAATTACAATTCAAAAGGCTGCGATTCTCAACACATGCCGAATAGTTAGGAAGTTCTTGCAGGACGACTCTTATTCCACAGGCTCAACCGAAAGTGCAGTTCACTTGGCCTAAGCCCGTGACACTGGTACTATAAATACCGAAGGCAAACTGTCTTCGAGATTAGAGAACTGGATCATAATAATAATAATAATAATAATAATAATAATAATAATAATAATAATAATAATAATAATAATAATAATAATAATAATATATTTTTATAGAATACAATATTTATTTATTGCGCTATCGTACACAAACATTACAATTTATATTATATTAAATTACATATAAAGTTTATCTCTCAAAAAAATCAACTTACATCCATAATTTCGCCAACCGTCTTATGGTTTTTCGATCAGCCCACGTGTCCTGACGCGAGTTTCACATTTTTCCCCCATCCCACAAAAGTGCTCAACGCCGCTAAAGAAGTTTTCACTTTAAAAAGTTGTTATAAACAAAAGTCACAAACAGTATGTCACAAGATGTATATGGAAAATTTTGTTAAATTTTGTACGAATGTAAGTGATAGGCGCCTAATTACTTCGTTTTCCTGACTCTGTTATATCTGACAATGCTACAAAATTATAAAATTTCTACCATAACTACAGACACAGTAAAAGTAGCCACCAAAGCAAGCTTAGTTATAAATACACTCTGAAAGCTGGTCCCGAGCTTTTGAATGCCATATTTAGTAAAGCCGTGGATTAGATAACGTAAACTTTCCGCCTGACCATAAAACGAGTTTATTTCGTCTCGTTATGAAATGGCTCGAACGCCTATATCTGAACCAGTTTTTTCTAGTTCATCTGAAATGACATTTCCGACGTTATATCTGTGTTCTTACAATGATATCTGTCCATCTGGACGATGTTAATTAGTTAAGTTAATAGTTTGTCAAAAACCTGTTTTGGCTCGGAAATGTAGAGTCAAGAGCAAGGTTTCGTAAACAAAAACAGCCTCTACTCTACATACTACAATTGAAACAGTAATGCGATAAATTAGTAGACAAAGTCATGTCTTGAGCGAGATAGCGATTGCAATTTTATTCACGGTTCATTACAACATACTTTTTTTTCTCTTTGACTTTGTTCGCAAAGTTTCTAATACATAATTATTAGAGTTACATTTTGTTGGTCGCCAAAAGAAATTACTTTAGTTTTCTAAGTTACTGGCGCGGAATAAAATGAGCAAATCAACAGCTTTCCCACTCAAATACGATATACACTAAAGATAAAGTACCTACCCTTTTAGGTTCGGGATTCGAATTCGTCTTTATGCAAGGCACTTGCAGCAATTACGATTTTGCAATTTTAAATCAAAGAAAAGCGAAAAGATTATCTTGATACTTTATCTTATACGTACTTTTTTTATGATTTTTCAGAATAAACACACCCCGTCTGACAATGGAGTACAGAGGGTTCCCGTTCCCCGAAGACACACAGTCATACCCCACGGGGGAATGCTTCTACAAATATCTCAAACTTTTCGCGAAGAAATACGATCTTGAACAACATGTACAAGTAAGAAATTTTTAGACTCTACTAGCAGGTCTATACAGAATGTTTCTGCACCCCGAATTCAAGACATTGTTTAAATTTCAGAATAGAAGTGCTCTCTTCATTCATTCATCGATTACGGCCAGTGTTTAGTAGGTTCCATGATAATTTCAACAGACCTTACTAAGGGACCATAAAATAATAATGAAATAAACCATAATATAAAACCGGGTGGGGCCTTATTTGCCTCACCTCACCTAACATCTCTCGCACCTAACCATTGACGTCACACAATCGTCTTTTGTTTGATAATAGACGATTTGCGGGTGCATAGATTTTGGCATACAAATTGACTCTGATCTGAGGGCGCGAGAGACCTCAGTACCAGGACTATTAGAAAATATTTATGAAGTGTTTTTCACTTTTTGACACTTAAGACCTCATTGACGAGGTCAAGAAAACTGTGTTCGTAGGTACTTAATTATTTTTTAATTTAAAGAATTTAAAAGGAACATCATGTTAACTTATTCAAAGGATGAGCTATAAAGGCTTCCGTTCACACTTGGAAAGGATGATGAGAACGTGACATGCACAAAATATATGCGTTTCATATCTAAAATGTTCCATAATATACGCATTGTACTATCTAAAATGATCATGGAACATTTATTGTCACTTGTTAATGTTACAGTTAAAACTAGTTAGCAGATAGAACGCGGTTTTGCTAGTTAGAACCAGTTTGTATTTAGTGCCTTTGTTAATACTAGAATTAAATAATGTCTGAATCAAATATCAGTTAAAACTAGTTTCTGCAAGACAAAACGCGTTTTTCTGAAGCGAGTCAGTTAAAACTGTCGGTAGACCGAGGTTACAGTTCATCATACCTTATTCTAATTGGCTGCGAGGCATCACCTGACCATCGTACTTTATTCCGATTGGTCGCGAGATCATCGTACTTTATTACGATTGGTCGCGAGATGTAACCTGATTCAACAAGTGCGGGGGAACGGCGCCGCCCGCGCGCTGTGCGCTATGCTTCGGTCATTCCCGCTTTGTTTTTATTCCGATAAGCACGTATATAATTCATTCTTGGGGGCGCAATTGTCATGGCAAACCTAAATGAGGGGTCGCGATGGAAAGAGGAGTTTTTAAACAAGTTATTAGCTTTTTAAAATGTTATGGTTGTGTGCTGTTGATTTATCTGATTATTTAATTTACCTACTTATAATTAATATTGTCATCTTGGCAACTAAATTTAAGCCAATGTTCTCTAAAATGTTCCTTTAGTGTTAGACTATTATTATTTGGTTCCCAGTATCTTAGATCTTGTAAATAAATATTTTTAAAACTTATATCTTGTTTTTAATCCCAAATCAGTTTTTCTAACACTAGTTTTAACTATAGCTCGATGTGACAACTAGTTTTATCTGAAAATCTAATATGTCAGTGGTAAATTCTAGTTTTAACTGATTATTTCTAGTCTTAACAAAGGCATTAAGTAATAACTATTTTTAACTAGGGAAAACGAGTTCTAACGAAAAATGGGTTTTAACTGTAACATTAACATGCAAGTTGACGGCAATTATTTTATATCAAGAAGTAGAAAGAAACCAGTCACTACACGCCATCGACAAGCAACTTGCGGCTAATGTTAGATGAAGATTATCTAGCTCTGATTATTTCCTTCATAATTAATTTACTGATGTTAACTTTGCTTTTCTAACATTCCTGTAGTCAAAAACGCTTCAATCATAAAACATCTTTCTTGGTTAGCAGCACCCTTTGAATGTAGGTCGAAAGAGAGATTTTACTTAATTTATGTAAGTATTGTACTTACATTCAACGTCAGGATCATTTAATTTGTAACATAAGCACAAAATTATAGTTTTGAATTGCTTTGTGTGTGCCGTTACAAACATGAAGCGTACTCGTATCATAAACAAAGATATAATGTCATTGATAAATGTGCATATATGCATCATCGTCGTGGACCATGAGAAACCGGTTCCATTACCGGCAAAGCCTTAAACATCAGTTCAATTAATTATATTTGGTATTGGATGCCAGAATGGTAAACATTTTTTCCTTAAGAGACACTTAATGTAACTGTAATATCTAAATTAAGTTATAATTTGTATTACAAATATGAAATGTCTAAATAAATAAGTGTACATAAATGTAATCTTATGCAGGCATCTTAAAAACTTTATTCCACAACATTCATATAATATCTTATCATATACATTCATTACGTACTTTGTAGTGTCGTAGCCATAAAGGTAAACTAATTTATTTTCTATATTGAATAGCATTTAAACAATACCCAGTTACGAATGCTTAAATGAGTGGTAGAGACATAATGTGTTATGTTATATTGTATATTTCAAATAACTTTCGAAGATAAGAGAGTCTTTTACAAGATGTAAAGTTAAAATATTTTGTAGGTAGCTAAATTTAAAGTCATCATGATAAGCAAAAGTCATTTATTTCTGCATACATAAACCTGCTGGGGGCACATAGACACGTCCCAATATAAACTCTACTATTGTAGGGTCGACAAACTCAGTCACTATTGTCAATCAATAAGGAAATCTTTGTGTTCAAAATCTTACCTGATAATATCTTGCATTTTACTCTACTCGATTCTTAGTTCAGGAGCCTGGTGACCTCGATCAAGTGGGCTGACGACCACTGGAACATCACTTACATGAAGACTGACTCGAAGGCGAACCACACTGAGCAGTGCGATTTTGTAGCCGTGGCCAACGGAGAGTTCAGCTCCCCTGTCTGGCCCAAGTTTGAGGGCCAAGAGACTTTTAAAGGTAATCCCATAGAAAATGAGGTGAAATTTAGAAGGGATATTTTCACGTTCTCTTGTGTATTTCTGTTTTTCTTAGTTCCTCAGTTTAGACTCTCGCTTTACCATTTTAAATCGTAATCTCCTCTCCATCTTTTACACGTACCACGTACTTCCATTATCGCATATTCCAACATTAAAAGAATAGCAACTTGAGAACCACAATGGTTTTATGAAGCTTGTTTGTTGTATATCGTTACATAAATTCATTAATAACAAAATCCATTTGTGAATTACGGCTTTTGCCTGATCTGGGGCAGAATAGTAAAATAATCATGTCAAATGTTTAATACATTGACTTAAATCTAGAATTAATTGTGACAATTAGTTACCTTATAGTATTGTTAAGCTATTTTTGTGACTGTAGCTATAGTTTAAAGTGCATTGAGATCGTATGTACTGTCTTGTCTCACCTAATTATTTTCTACTTCCAGGAAAAATGATTCACAGTCACGATTACAAGGATCCAGAAGACTACAGAAACCGTAGAGTGCTCATAGTTGGCGCTGGCCCCTCAGGGTTGGATCTAGCCATACATCTGTCAAACGTAACCTCCAAGCTCGTCCACAGCCACCACCTCAAGTACAACCAGCCCTACTTCTCAGACAGTTACGTGAAGAAACCTGACATCAAGATGTTCACGTCCAACGGAGTCATATTCGTTGATAACAGCTTTGAAGAGGTGGATGACGTCATCTTTTGTACAGGTATTAGTCACCAATCACTTAATTTGCTCTGATCCCAAAGAAAGTAGCTTATGCACTTGTGTTATAGAAATCAGACACAACGGTGGTACCACAACACCCAGACCCGAGACAATATAGAAAATTGAGATTTCTATATTAACCCGATCGGGAGTCAAACCCTGGACCTAGGGGAGGCGTGCTTAGCTACTACACCACGGAGGTCGTCAAAGTAATCAATCAATTCATTTTCTTGTATGTGTAGAAAGTTATTAAGTAAGAAATAAATGACAGCGTGTGGCCTGTTACTTTACACTAGGAAATCCGGGAATTCGGTGGCATTTTAAAAGTTCAAGTTTAAAGCTGTTTCAGAAGTAAAGTGGAAGTGAATTTAAAACACCTACCAACAAGCAATTGGTAAGAAGCGGTCATCATTGTGTTAAAAAGACATCCTCATTTCCAGGCTATGACTTCACCCATCCGTTCTTGGATAAGAGTGTGGGAATCACGGCATCAGGCAAGTTTATCTTGCCCCTCTACCAGCACACCATCAACATACGACACCCCACTCTTGCGTTCGTGGGGGTGTCGAAGAAAATCCTTAATGCTGTTCTTGAGGCACAGGTAACAAGACCCTGCTTATACTTCTCTTATTATTTATTTTAGTCGATTTCCGTAAGCTTTACTCGCTGTAAGATGAAAAGTATGTATTCAAATTATTAACTTTGAAGGTGCTGCAGGCGGGGATAAACAGTACTTGAATATTTACTAAAACTACGTTTGTCACTGCATGTGTTGCTTTGAAAGTATCAAGTTTAATAATTTGAATACATACTTTTCTTATACAGTACTTCCTGATAATACCTAACTACCTACTAGTTTTTGAAACATTAATAGAGAAATAAAAATGCACATAGGAAGGAGCCCACAAACTTTGCCTTGTTTTCTTTTTCAGTGCATTTTTGTAAGCAGTCGGGCTTTGTCTTTATTGATAATCATTTAATTTGGAACACGTACATGGGTGGCAGTGTTGCCAACGCAAATTTTGAGGCGGCCGTGTATGTTAGATAAAAAAGCCGTTTTTATAAGGAAAAGCATCGACTGTCGGCCGTGTCATTTGCCGATCTTATCTAATTATTTAGAAAAAAATATTTAGATAAGATCGGCAAATGTTCATTTTTGAGGAGAAAATGAAATGACTCTTATTAAATTTTTATTTATTGAAGAATACAGTTATAATATACTCAGAACCATAACTAAGTGATTTAGCATAGTAACTATGAATTCTTGTCGATTCATTGACCCCAGTGATTTTCGCTTTTTGGAACGCACTCTAATTTCCCTAGTGTTGCGCACTGCAAAATATAATTTCCTTATTTGCCATGAGATTTTGGAAGACCTATACGAGTACCTACTCTAAAAGTAAATGCTCAATAAATTAATTGAAATACTCTACGATCAATAAATTAATTATGTACTGTAGAACTTGCGAAAAGCCGTAGATTCTGCTACAGCCTTAGGTCGAAGGCCGTAGCCCGTAGATTTAGTGATTTTCTAAACTGTTAGCCGTAGAACACGGTAATTGCCATAGCATTGGAAACGCTGATGGGTGGAGCCACTATGAAGCTCTGACTAGTTTTCCATACTATTGTAAATGCCGGGAGACTGTGGTTTTTTCACACAGTATGCCACACGAGATTTCATATTACTTACTTACTTACTTAGGTATTTCAATCTTATATCAAGAGATGATTGGTATCAAAAAATTTAGTGCTCTCTTATCTGGTGCTGACTGATAAGTAAACCCCAGAAAGCAGCTGAGACCCTACAATATTGTTTCAGGGCGAGTATGTAGCAGCGCTAGCAGCGGGTAAATTCCAGCTGCCTCCCCAGGAGGTGATGCTGAAGTCGTGGTTGACACACGTGCGCACGCTCAAGGAACGGGGCATGCGCCTTGTGGACGTCAACGTCATTGATAATGATGCGGTAAGTAAAGTTCGTCGGAAGTTTTTTTTTTCAGATAAAACATCTTTGGACGCCAGTTTAGGCTTTCTTGCGTTATAAAGCACTGACTGCAACAACAAGTTGATGATATAACCACAAAAGACAGATAGTAATGTAACCAAGACTCAAGTCAACCTGGCATTTTGACCTTAGTCGCCAGCCCAAGGCGTGCAAGTAAAAATAGTGAACACATATTACATTTATACAGGGGCCCTATTTTAGAATGACTCGCGTCAAGATAGTGTGTGATATTCTTAGACTAAAGTCCAATTTTGGAATGAAAATCAGTTGGTAATCCTAATCCACACGGGAGGCATTTGACAAAATATAGCTCAAGTTAGTGAGTACTCACGTCTATATTTAGCGTGATTTTCATTTTATTTTATTTTATTTTTGAACGTAAATCACACGCCATAACCAAGCAAGTGATTAAAAAATAGAGGGGAACCTTCTTTTTCATCATCATTATCAGCCAAAGGACGTCCACTGCTGAACATAGGCCTCCCCCACGGCTTTCCACAGCGACCGATCACTAGCAGTCTGCATCCAGTTTGATCCTGCGATCTTTATAAGGTCGTCTGTCCATCTTGTTGGTGGTTCTTTTTGGGTCAATATTTTTTTTGTTAAATGCGAGACTTCATCAGATTCAGAGAAACTTCCCGCGGCTTCACCCGCGTAATGTCATATCTAAAAAAATATTACTAAGAATTAAAGTCACGTGTTATTTTGATGTATGCGCTATATTACTGTAAAGTTTCATCAAAATCCATTCAGTAGTTTTTGTGTGAAGAAGTAACAATAATTATTAACACTTTTACGGACAGTACTCCAGACACAATAGAAATTTTATTGTTATCCCGCCTATAGGCGGTCACTGTCCGTGAAAGAGTTAATTAGTTAAAGTCTTTTTATTTTTATGACATGAGAAGTTACATTTACATTACATTAGATCAGAGTATGTTTTAATAATAAATGTCACGACCCCTGTCAGGTATAGACCTCCTTAAATAGCCTCCATTTCTCTCTGTTGTTGGCGCTTCTAATCCAGTCCTTTTCTGAAGATACAACTATGTCGTCAATCCAGCGAGCGTTTGGCCTACCCGCTTCTCAAGCCTTCTAAGCCCGTCCATTCAGTAGCGCGTCTAGGCCATCTTTCTTTTGCGGATCGAGCCATGTGGCCTGCCCATTTCCACTTCAAGCGCTTTGCTTGTTGTAGTGCGTCTATGACTTTGGTTAAATAACAAACATTGTGGGATAAAATTGAGGTTTATTAACCATCTCAAAAATCCATCAATTCGCAAATAAGAGAAAGTTTATGTGTTTTTTTTCTATATTCAGGACAACTACTTCGCAAACATCACGGAGGAGGCCGGCATACCACGGCGACCACCAGTATTGAGTGATATCAGAAACTTCAACGGTAGATATCGTCTTGAAGACTTGTTGAACTACCGTGACTTTGACTATCAAATTGTCGATGACCACAACTACAAAAGATGGTACAACCCTAGAAAAGGAAACCCTTGCCCCATAGATATTAATTAATATTTTTTATTAAGGCTGCAAAATTATTGCAAAGGACTGCATTAACTATGCGCAAATGTTGTAATAACTTTACTTTCTAATAACAAAGCCAAATTGTATTTTACTTAACTGACTCATGACAATTATTACTAAGGTATGTAAATATGTAAGAATTTCGGATAAACGTTTTAGTTATTTGCATTTGGCTCACTAGCTATACTGGTCAGACCCTTTCTTAGCTAAGACACTGAGCAAAAACTGTAAAAAAAGACATGATTTTTAGGGCACAGCGCCACTCGCACTGGACTTCGAAAGTTGCAAATCTGGTATTGTGGTATTGGTTTTAACAATATATAAACAATTCAGAATGATCGGACCTTTTGTAAGCACGACCCCCTTTTTATGTTTAATTTGACTGCACTACATTACTTTTACACATATTTTGTAAATACAGAAATGCTTGTAATATCTTATACATGTCTACTTAAATCTTATATAAAGGGTTTTGTTTTTGTCCGCGACATCCAACTCAGGGATGATAAAATGAGTAATGCTTATTCTAAAAAAAATAAACTTTATATATAAAGAAAACCTTATCACAACATTCTAAAAAAAATCAAAACGAATAGGGTAACTTCCACGCTCGCGCGTAGCTGGCGCATATCTACGAAATACTTCGCCGTAGCTTCTAGTAAGCTACGAAGAGGCGACCTGTTCTTGATAGTTTTGACTCGCTTGCTAGTATCGCAATAATGAATTGGTCTTATGGGATTTTTCCATTTAAAAACATTTTTTAGAATCAGTATCGTTTGTACAACCACCCCTGAGCCGCTCGTTGCTGACCAAAACAACACCCTGTATGTATATTTTAATTGTAATTACTCAAGCTAAGATTAAAGGCTGATTCACGCTACCTACACCCTGCCGGCGCCGGGCCGGGCTCCGACCGGGCGCCGGCCGGGGCGTTGTCAAACATCATTGTATACATTTTGTATAAAGTGATTCATGCCTGACGTGCGTTGGAATGTCTATGGGTTTTTTTCCTGGCTCCGGCACGGTCCGGCCCCGGCACGTTGTAACGTGAATCATCCTTTTTTAAGTGATTTCATCATAGGACGTAAATATTTAAGCGTTACCAATTAATTTAAGTAATAAATCTAGTTTATTAACACTCATATTTTATTATCTTTCCTTTCTCATAATGAGTAATGCTGAAAATAATGCGTATTATAGTTCAATGATTAAACCAGATTACCATATTCTTTTATATTGTTTAGTCACAAAAACTTCAAATATATTTCAAATTCAAATGTAAATAATTAAACGCAGTTCAAGATATGCCAAGCAAAATGTGTAATTGTGACGTATTCCTTGAAATTTTAAGTGTCGAATATGAACCCATTTGTATGCATTGAGGACAAGAGGCGTCAATTCAAGTGGCAAGAAATTTGTTTGTGATGTCAGTTGCTTGCTAGTAAAATTGTTGTTCAATTGAGGTTTTACCTTGGTTGTAAGTAAAGTTTAAAGTAAGTACCTATTAATTTGTTTGTTACTTATGTAACAATAAAATTATCTATCCGAATTAAACCAAGGTTTTGTAATACACGTGAAATTTCGTGGGCTTTCCTCTTTCTCGATACTTTTCACAAACGTATCTTTATCTATTACTGTGTATGCGTATTGTCTGTACGTATAAAGATTTTCGATTTTCCCTTGCATATCCATAGCGCGAATTTTAAACATAACTGGTGGAACTCTATCAATGCCGGATTCTTCTGTTAACGAGGCATAATACTCGTCCTGAAAAATAATATAAGATTTACATACCTAATATAATGTTGTAATTCCTACGATTATCAATATTTTAAGTCTATGAACAATTTATACTCCAACGTTAAAACTTTTGAAACAAGTTCGCTTTCGCGCCAACGTGATTTAAGATGGCGCTCGTTGAAATTGACGGATGATTTACGAAGCCAGTTTTCAAAATTATTGCGGTCCGAATCGTTTATTGACTGTTATGAAATCGTAACATTATTTCAAGTGATAAAATTTAAGAAATGAATGTAGGTATCAAGCCATACTTACTTCTTTGTAAGCCAACAGATGTATATGAGATAATGGTTGACCAGCTGACCGTAAAACATCGTATTTTCTCTGCCACTCACGCATCATTGTTTCATGGGGTGGAAGTGTAAAATTGCCTTTGATAAGAGCTGTAGCATATCGGGCCTGTAATTTTTAAATTTAAATTATTAACTTGAATATCAATTCAGTGGACTGCTAGTATATTGTATGAGTTAGGTACTAAAGGATAGGATAGAAAAACAAACTTTTAAGAGCCTTATGACAATTAAACAACTACATTGTAGTTAATATATAAATTACCTGAGCATCTAACGCCACTATAATACAGGCACGAACTATCAAACCCATAACCAGCATAGTGGGTTGATTTATGTTAACTAAATGCTTGTACAACGGAATCACACTGGTTTCAGTTATGGTCAAACCGCTACTCTCGTCCAAAAAGGGATAGTCATATTCATAACCTGTAATATGACACAGAATTAGTTAATATTTGGTTGTTTCAATACACACTTCGGCATATTAATATTGCATCATAATTAGATACCTGTACAAAGAATGACATCCTCTATCTCTTCGAAGGTTCCATCAGTAAATACGACACCAGTCTCATTAAATTCTTTTATGTCTGGTTTCTTTACGTAGTGTTTTGGAAATGGCGTCTTGAACTCCACTTTTGAGTGATGGCTATGGATGAGAGTTTTGCTAACATCGGCCACATCCAAACTAATATCCATTCCTGATGGCCCGGATCCGACTATTAACACTTTTCGACACGTAAATGGGTCCGGAACTCTATAGTCATGACTATGTATGATATTTCCTAAAAAAAAATCATATATATTTCAAACTATTATTTTAAGAAAGTTTCAGTATTAAAAAACAAGTTCGAGAAAAATACCTTTGAAAAGATCCTGTCCGGGGAAATTTGGTACTCGTGGCTTACTGTGATGACCTGTAGCGATGATAACGTAATCAAATTCATTCTCGAACTCTTTTCCAGAAGGAATATGTTTGTATATAACTTTCCATAAATTTTCCTCTCTTCTTACTGATATAACCATGTGTTGGAACTGTAAAAAATACACTTATCTTAAGATACTATCTTAACACTTTTACGGACAGTACTCCAGACACAATAGAAACTTTATTGTTATCACGCCTATAGGCGGTCACTCTCTGTGAAAGAGTTAAGGTCTTTGTCAAAACTTTAAATATTAACTTTGTTTACCTGTATGTGCTTGTATAAATCAAAATGTTCAGCGTAAGATTTTAAATAGTCATAGTAGAGTTTCCAGCTTGGGAAGGAAGGTGTATCTTTTGGCAATGGGAAACCAGGTAGCTCCATTGTGGGTTTTGGAAGGTTAGTTCTGCAATGCGTACAAATGTATTAACGAGAATACTAAATATTCGTTTTTTTTAAAATAAATATATTTACGAGTATCCATACTGAATGACGTATTTTGTTAACATGGTCATATTTTTAAAATAAAAAAATATTACTAATAATCTGTTTTTAGTTCACCTTAAATGTTTATACATGCTAGTATGTATAGGTAGTCCGTCTTCATCTTTGCCAACACGTTCTTCGTATCGCCATGTGCCTCCGACATATTTAGTACTTTCTAGAACCGTGAATTTTATTTTTTCCTCTATCAAATAGCGCGCTGTTGATAACCCTCCGACTCCAGCTCCAATTATGCATACTCTAGTAGCATTTGTCACCTGAAAAAAATGAAATGTTTGACTTTCGTTCATTACTAATTATATGATAACATAAATTTACAGTGAAAATCTTGTATTTGTAAATTCCCGCTCAGTCTGATGCCCAGTGCAGACGGAGGACATTTGCCCGGAGAGGATAAACATCACTATTGTACGCAGAATTTAGTATTTTTAATCCGAGGTGCGTGTTATTCGGTACATTAGTTGTAAGGAATCTATTTTCAAGGACAAAAAGTACGTCAGATATGTCAAAAACCAACCGAATACACACACGGATAAAGAAAGTACCACGAACGTACAAAAATGTCTTTTTTTTACACGGAACATTCCGTACAAACGCTCTCAATAATGTCATTGTCACTGTTGGCTCGAGTCGACGATACATATTTGGGCGCATATAAAAGATTTTTGTAAAAAAATATGCAGTTGGTTGACAATTGCCTTGAATCTGAATTTATGTACTCAAGTTGTTTTATACTATGTTATCAATAAATACCACAAGAATTAAAAAATTGCACAACACTTGACTGTCTTACCATTTTTTTGGTACTGATTATTCTTTGTCAGCTCTCTGTTAAAGTTTATCGAGCACTGAATTTGTAAACACCATGCAGATAAATTTGTTTAGCGGGCTGTATACTTTATTGTTATTGATTTAAAAATGGAACTCAGTGTCGACAAGACAATACATATTAATAGCTACTTGTCAAAATTTATGGCTTATCAGAGCATTTACGAAGTAAGTAAAATGCTTTAGTATTTTGTAAGTTACTCAACGTTCGCGAATGAATAACACTTATCTTTATTCACTATCTTTTACGTATAAAGCAAACGCATATTTCAGCGAGATGTCCCAGCTGTGTTATCGGTCAAGTACAAATACCATTTGTGACTTTGGCATAAACGTAATTATGCGGATATTATCAATGCATAACAATGCTCAGATACCGCAGAAGTCAATTTGTATATGTGAACGATGCTTCCTTGTTTAATATTATTATAATTCTTGACTTGTATTTTTATTAAATACGACTAAAGCTGGATGGTTTTCGTAGAAGTCAAAATGACATGTTTTCTAGTTATATCAGTCATCATCAACTTATCAAGATCTAGTAAATCTAAACCAGGTATTTTCTAAGAAGTTTAGAAGCCTATGAAGATCAATGAAGTAAAATTTAAGGTAAAACAATACGATTGATATATTTATAAAAAAAAGTTTTTAAGATTTGTGAATAATAAATATTCAAACTCACCTTGGTACTACAATTTATTTGTATTATAACACTTTGAATAATGACACATAGAATCAGAATCCGTAACTCCATTTTAATTATTTAGGTACATACAATAAATTATTTACACAATGTCGTCACACAGCGCCACAACATGTTCACTATTACTTGAACCAGTAACAGAATGGCATATTTGTTCTCAATCTCTCGTGTTGTACGTATTTGTATTAAACTAATATCGGCCTTATCAATAGGTCAATGTTTTGACCCACTCACATAGTAGTCAATCAATTAAAATCATCGTAATGTGTAAACTTTGGGTGCGACTTTTATTAATAACTAGCGGTTCCCCAAGACTTCACCCGCGAAAATATCAAAGCCTTTCTTTTTCACCTCTTTTAGGGATGATTTCCGGAGTAGATACATGTATAGGCACTCGCAAGGTAACGGTTTGTATTGCAAGGCAAGCGACCAACCCTCCTGTCAGATTTTATCAAGCCTCCCATAGGGCCTCTGCCATGATATTCTATTCTAAATACAATATCATTGGCCTCTGACTTGGTTTACGACTTTTACCGACCGATATTAGTCGGAACTAACTGCCTAGCGGGCCTTCCGAAAAACGAAGATGCCCGTGATGTACATATGTATGTTTGTCTGACAATTTCTCGAAAACGACAAGTCATTGCGAGATGATGTTTATTAAAATTAGGTATAATTGAACTCAGGGTACTGTGTAAGTTGCATCAAAATCGGTCCAGTAAATATAGAGATAGAAATAACTAAAAATCATTAAATAAAATAAACAATTTGGTTTTTATTTATTAGCCATATTTCAAAAACTACTAAACCATTTTTTTGTGAAACTTACACTGCTGGTACCCTAATTTCAAATAAAAACCGGTCAATTGCGAGTCGGACTCGCACACTAAGGGTTCCGTGCCAACTTAATTAGAGATCCACTTACATCCACTTAGCCAAAATATCACAATATTTTGATGACAGCAAATAACTTTGTTTTTCATAGAATTTGTATCAATAACAAAGTTATGTTTGCGGTTATTGAAAATGTGCTCTATCTCACAAATTACTAGTTCGATTTCGTTTAAACAAATTTTCGTTGTAAGTATTTGTCAATATCTACATTACATATTTTTTTCAAAATTTACACTGGCTTAGTTAAAAAGTTAGAGAGGGGGGGGGGGGGACGCTCATTTTACAAGTTTGGAAGCTTCTATCTCTCAATCATTAGTCTTTCAGAGAAAATGGTTTAAGAAACCTCGACACCTTGCATAGGTTTGAAAGAAATAAATAAGGTTACAGTTTCATGTATGGGAGCTCCCCCTTACATATCATTATTTTTTATTTTTTGTATGAGAATCGTAAAGATCTTAATAGGATACATCTACTTACTAAGTTTTAACTGTGTAATACTAATAGTTTCATAATAAAGTAGCTGTGACATATAGACAGACAGACAGACAGACCCTAAAAGAAACTGAATTAACTAAAATAGGTTTATCTTGCTATGACTTTTTGTTCTCGAGAAATCCGTAGACAAATACACAAACATACATATACTTACGAAATTTAGCACAGGGGCCGTCCATTAATCACGTGAGGCTCAAAAGGGGGGGGGGGGGGGGTCTCGTTAGACATCACGTGTATTAGTTTATTTTTTTGTCACAAACCTCTTTGCCAATAACAACTGCCAGTGAAGAAAAAGCTTTACCAGTTGTAACCTTAAATGAAAGTCTTGCAACTCCGTGGGACGAAGACAACATTCATTAATTATTCATTAATTTTATTGCAAATACATATAAATGTCTCTTCAGGGGGGGGGGGGTCCCAAACCTCACCAAATATCACCAGGGGGGAGGGGCGGTCAAAAAATGAGAAAAACGACCTCACGTGATTAATGGACGGCCCCGGTTAACGGTTTGGAAGTCTTACTAGATCATTATACTCAAATATTATAAAACTTCAACGATATCACATACACAAACATTAAAATGATTACATCTTTTTTTAAAGTCGGTTAAAACGAATTAGACGCAATATAAAGGAATTTGTAATAAAATAAAATGATAAATTAGGTATGGAAAACCCAAACATATTTTTTATAATAACAAGAATTTCCTTAAACTTTTTAGATACCCTCTGTGTGTGTATTACCCACCTTCATTCTACAAAGAGGCGCAAATCAGATTCGCGAGGGCTGTTCACCGACAACTGTATTATGCTTTAAATTGACCATGAAAAAGAATTTTAGTGAAGGTGGAGCCCAACCATTGGTAAAACATAGTATACTCATAATATTTTGATAAATATTTTGAGTTTGCGTTGGAACTTCCATAATTAATCCCTCAACAAGCGTATGTGAACGAGACACAATAGATATTCTATTGTTATGCGGTCTCATGCGACCGCTCGGGTGTTGAACCACAACATATCACGTTAATTTATATAATTAAAATAATAAACAATCTAAACTGCAATAAAGCTCCAGCTATGGGCGAAATAAAAGTGTCTGATATTAAAATAGCGGCAGAGGTTCTTTCCGTGGCTATAGTGAATCTTATAAACACTTTGCGCAAATGAGTACCCAGATGCACTAAAAATACAACCTATTTGTACGGCCAGTGTTTAAGAAAGGAAAAAGGGATGAATACGCAAATTATCGTCCAAAAACACGATTATTTTTTTAAAAAAAATAACAGAAAAATTCATCTGTGAACAAATCCATAAATTTAAAAAAATACCTTCAAAATCGCAAATACTGTATGAAAATTGGTGATACATTCAGCGAAAATATCAATGCAGAGCAAGGAACAGTGCAAGTATCTGTGTTAGGGCCATTTTATGTAAATGTCATGAGTAACGCATATGAAACAAAATTAATTCATATTAAATCACCACAAAAGCACTTCTAGTAGGCACCTGAACTACATAGTCACAGCTGCATCTACGAGTATTTCACCGATTCCTCTGGGTTGTGGGTATAGTTAGATAAACCGCACGGGAAAGTTGCCGGCAATATTCCCGTGAAAGTATGGAAGCAACATTTAAATTTTTATCATTCTTTGATTTAAATGTGAATATTTGTGATTTATATTTTAATGCAAAGATGATAAACTTTGTAATTTTCCCTAATATTTCCAAATTGGCCGGCTGTTTAAGCTGTTTTGTTTAAATATTCCTTTGGGAATCCACGGGAATTTTGCCGGCAACGGCACATCTATAGTAGTGGGTGCCCTACAATTGAGCTTGTAAACTCGTTTAGGTACTTGAGTTTGTATATAGATAAGTGTTTCAATTGGAGTACACACAGGTCGAGCATGTCTGCAATAAGTTACGACAGTTTTCTGCCGATATGTACGGACAACAGCACGTCAAGGTACACTGCGGTATCCTATTTAGTTGTAATAAGGGCTGTTTTGCAACAAAATTGGGTAACCTGATGTGCTGGTCACTGTACATATTAAAAGATTTCATCCCTTACAAAGTCAGATTAGCTCTGTATCATTTGTTTGCTGAATCTTACGTACAATATGGTGTTAGTAGCTATGGCCGAACTTAGGATACTTACCTTTTAACAGTATTTACAAGTTACAGCATCGAATACTTAAACGAATTGTCTCCAAAGGGATAAAAGATAAATACAAGGGCGATAGGGCTGGTCTCTTTAGGCATTGTAAAGTTCTTCCTATTCAAATACGCGTTATAATTATTTCCTGAAGGATCAGTAGGTACTTTAAACAGCAATATTCGTAATAAAATTAAAGACCCTGAATTCACACGAGGCAGGGCTCAGGAGCGCTTGTTCACCTCATCGGCTCGTGATGTATACGGCGCAAGAACCGCGCAGTACTTGGTTCCTCGGTTCATAAACGATCTCCCTCCAACCATCAAAAATATTTTGAATCCGCAAATTCAAAAGACCCAGTTAAAAGTATTTGTATTTTCTTACTCTTATAGAATAGCATGCTCTTTATCTACCCAGTTTCTGACTTTGTAAAAGGTTTAGTTTATAATGCTTATACAGTTGCTTATGAAGAGAAATAACTTAAACAATATAATATTACCTTGTTAAAAATAATAATGTATTGGCTGCTCACTTTTTATTTTTGTTTCACATATTGTAGACAAACCTCAGTTTTTACAGTTTGCCTCGGTTTTTAACAGTGCAAATCGTGTATTTCATACTGTTTTTATTTAAAGTTAATGAATGAAGAAAAAAAGGTCTCTGCGTATTTCATTCTTTATTGCACATACAAAAGGAAGTTCAAATAACAGACTTAATCCTTTAAATCATTCTCTACCAGTCAACCATTGGGTGATTCAGAAACAAATGAGGTGGCTAGGCTACTTCCAGAATAGAATTATTTATTTGCGTTACATGGTTAAGGTATAGGTATTTTCAATCAGGCTTTTAAGTTATTATTTTGGACGTTATGAACAATAGACTGTAGTGTCGTATCAAGTGTTCTAACATTCTCCCGCGTGTACACTCATTGGTTTCTATTAGTTTCTCTTCTTCTTTACTATGTCTTAAACTTACTCATCGTTTTTTCTCCTTCTAACTGATTTTCTTCATCCTCCTCCAGTCCAGCACCACATGTCAAATGCTTCTACATAGTCTCTCCCTATCTTTCTTGGTAAAGGTCCACGTTTCACACCCCAGTTCATTAGAAAGACAATAGAAGGAAGAATAGAAGAAAGAAGTAAGAGAGAAAGACCAATAATAAGCTATAGGGTAAAAGCCGGATAGTTGCCCCACTTTTCGAAAAACCTCTATTATAAAAAAATATGAACTTATGAAGAATAATGCAACACGTATATCAAAACATAGGTCTTTGGTCTTTCATATTAGCCTATTTAAGTTAACATAATTAATTAGGGTTTTGACTAAATCATGTTTTATTTGACCTCTAAAAAAGGGGATAGTTGCCTATTCTAGCGGATAGTAGCCTAACGTCAAAAATGCCTCGGGGGATACTTCCCTCGGGCGGGGATAGGTGCCTCACTATGTTTTTTAAATAAAAGAAATGTATATTAATCTAAGTAATCAGTCTTTATTACCTTTGATTAAGTACAAATCAACATTAGAATATAATAAACATTTTTAAACTACAAAAATACAACAAAAATAGCCTTCAAACTAGTTATTAATATAATAGTATTTATCTTAATTATAAAACAATATGGCAATCATCTTTGGCATTACAATTAATTATCGACTTAGCGTTATCGACTTTCAATGTCTTTTCAGTGTCTCTTGTATTTTTTTTTGTCTTTTGTCCTTTTGTTTGGTAGTCCTTCAGTAGCTTTTCCTTTGGATGTTTTTGGACTCATAACATTTTCTTCATTTTTACTGTCAGAACTGTAAATTTGTATTTTTCTTTTCTTGAAGCTATTTCTTTGCTAACTTCTATAGAATCTGTGTTTTCGGATTTAGTTTCACTGCTAGTGATATCGATACATCTTTTGGTCTTCTTAGTTTATTTGCTTGCTCTGTTTACTTCACAACAATTTTCTTGCTACCAGCTAATTGGATTTTGTCTGCCTTAAATCATTTTTTTGCTGTCGTATTAGTTAACATTATTTTATTTGTCGTTTTTAGTTTTTAATTTTTATTCTTTTTCTGTACACTATTGTCGTTGAATTTAAGAGGATATTCCGTATAATCGAGATATTTCGTTTAATCCTTTTTGTTTTTTGTCTATTTCTTTGAACGCAAGTGATAAACTTCCTTCCCTATAGTTTATGTGGCCATCATTTATCCAGACTTTCATTTATACTTGCGAGTCATTTTTCTGACCTGGAATGAATAGATTAAACATGTAAGGCCCAAGCAGAAAAGTATTTATTACTAAAAATCACTTCAGTAGTCAAAAATGTTAAGTAGTGTATAATTTATGTTACGTCATATTGTTACCCAGGGGACAAATCATAAAGATAAATTCAAAAAACTGCAAAGAATGCATAGTTGCGAAAGTAACTAGGGCAACTATCCTTTTTGATACGGATACTTGCCCTTCTTATTTGTTAAATAAATAAAAACAATTTAACAATAAAACCTAATAGAAAGTGTAATTTATACTCTAATGCTCGCAAATAAACAAAAATTTGACTTAAACAACCATCATTAATAAAAATATTCAATAGAAATGACTTATCCAAATAATATCGACGCCCGTCAAAGTTTCGTCGTGGACGATTTTTGCTCGCACGAACAAAACGCGTGCGCCTACACCAACGGTTCACATGGCACTCGAGCCTGCGGGAGGGGCACTTACAAATGCAGTAAAATGCTGACGCCGCCAACGTCCCTAACATAGTGTTCTAAGAACCGGGGCAACTATCCCACTGAGGCAACTATCCGGCTTTTACCCTATGCGTCAAATCAAGGAAAAGCTAAACGTTGCTTTGCGTCAATCAAGAGGTCAAAAGAATGGCAGAAGAGCGTAAATAATGGAAAAAACGCAACGTTAAGTTTGAACTTAAATAAGGTTTCTAGGCAGTCTTTTATTTCTAAGGTCTTCTTCTTTTATTCTTAAGTTCTAGGCGTAACACGACTGAAAGCAAATTTGTTCCTAAATTGAGCTATCCTAAAATTTATCCTTATTTTTAGAGACGTTCTAATTAATTACTAATAATTCTTTGTCACGTGCGCTGGCCGAATTCGGCCGGTAAGCGCCTTCTCGGATAATTCACGCCAATCTGAATCTGACCAAAATAGAATATTACAAAAATAGGTTCGTTCAATACAAATTTAAAAAGATCTGTAAATTTTCCTACTACTGTAGTATGGTCCGACCCTTCGTAGAATTAGCCAGACGAATTTTGAGGGTCACACGAATCACCGCCCATTCACTCATCGAAATTGAAACATGAATCACATTTAAGTTTTCTCACCAAATTGAGTTGCCTTTTTTACTTTTATTTATATGCTTAAAAAAAAGACAACAAGGTATTAAGGTAGGCTCTCTTAGTAATCAGTAAATACTTTTAAATGGTTTAAATTTATTGTAATAAAAAATAATGTATTGTTTTTTTAAAAAAATAAATCGAACCAGCAATGTATTGCAAACATATGTGTCCAGCAGTCATAGAACTTGACATTGTCATTAAGTACAACGAATTAGCGATTTTGATATACATTGATTAGGGATTATAACTTTGGATTACTGTATCTCTCAGTGAATAGCTGTACCGTTACCATGAGTTTACGGCGGTTTTACGCGCTAGCGACGACGTTAAAAAAGTGTACGGAAAATTTTATTCCAAGTGACCGCTAGAGGCGCTGTGCAATTTTCGCTAGCGAGCAAAACCGCCGTAAACTCATGGTAACGGTACTGTGTGCATTTTAGAGCACTACGACTGCGGTTGAAGTCTGTGAAGCAAAATTTTTGACATTTCGCGTCGACAACTTAAATTTTCTGTTTTTTTTTACTTACGTGGCTATATCTTTAATAAATACTAAAAACAATTATTTTTTTAAGCTTATTTGAAAAATTCTTCTGAAGCAATAAATACATAAAACACAAATTTTGTCTCTGCAATTGTCTAAGCAAAATATCACAAATTTTGTTTCAGACTACACTCGAAGGTCGAAGCATTCTGTAGAATCATTGGTTAAACTGTTTGCTCCTATTAAAGGCCACACGCTGTATAATTTACCATTACAAAAAAGATTTTGATGTTTCAAGGTGATCGCAAACTTTTTTGATGTGTGTACTGAATTTTTAGGCCGTAGGCATTTAAACACACCGGTAAACCTTCTTAATGTTCGTCACTATAATATTACTTAGATTGAAAATAGCTAGGTTATCGCCCAGTTATAAAATTATGTACAGCGTAGTCTATTTACTAGTAAATTTTGTACGAATTGCTAATATTAATTTTTGGGGCCTCACAATAATCATTTACAACTACCATTTCAAAGTCAGTTCAGGTCTCATATTTATAGGGTTGATATTTCGTTGATTGCTCGGAGCGTGTATGAACATTCGATTACACACGCCACCGGTCAAGTATTTATCAATTAATGGGAAATTTAATAGAGCAAGCATCCCTTTTGACGTATTAGAACGGAATGCGCTCGCATTCCTCGTTTATCAGAACGGTAGTGACTATTCCCGGATCGTGACAGGGAAATTACCCGGTATCCAGGAGAAGTAGACAGTAAACTAGGTGTAAAGTGAGACTGATAGAGCTCTTCAATGAATTAACAACGAGTGGGTTGGTAAATATGAGAATAACGCAGTTTGGTAACAAAATTTGGTGGTGCCTACCTACTGACAGAGATAATTAACTGTGATTATTAAATGTTTTCCGACTACTACAACTCGTGTTTTTGGTACCTATTTATCAATAGGAATTACCAGAACCTCTTACATGTCACTTTTATTGGTAAATTATTAGAATTAAGTATGAAAAGGTATATTTAACCTAAGTTGCTTTCTGTTTCGGTTTGAGTCTTTCTCTAACTGCTCAAACGAAACGGACACCTACTGGACCGAAAGATAGCCACACCTTTAGCAATAACTTTTCTCAAATGTCGTTTGAAGACACACGTGATACAAACAATAAAACCATTAAAACTGTGAGGCCAGGCGTAAATGCGCTGACCGCATCGTTAAGGATCGGACCGCGGACCGCACAAAGGAAAACTTCGGGCACACTTCAATTTCACTGAAGCATTGAGTGTGCAAAATGACGAATGTAAATTATGAACATTTTTGTATAACTTTGAGGTGGACTTTCATTAGCAGTAGGTTTTTTTATCAATAAGTACATCAACAATTCTGGGACAAATGATGAATTGGGTAGGTTCAACTTTGAGAAAGAATTCAATCGACGAATCCAACTTGACTGGGCAGCGATCGGGAAATTGCAAAAGTGTGTCTTCTCATGTTAACTACCTCAGCATTACTCAGTGTACTGAAGACGAAAGTCTTCAACCAGAGTGTGTTACCAGTGATGACATACGGATCCGAAACATGGTCTCTAACTATGGGTCTCATAAAGAAGCTTAAAATCACACAACGGGCGATGGAGAGGGCTAGCTCGATGTTCATATACGGGATCGAATCAGAAATAAGATAAGTAGAAGAACTAAGGTAACGGGCATAGACTTGAGAATCAGTAAGTTCAAGTGGCAATGGGCAGGGCACATAGCGCGAATGACTGATGGCCGGAAAATGGGCAGAAAAAATCTAGACTGGACGTCCGATGGCTGATAATGATGATTCATTATCAACATCAATAATTGAATGATAAAGTTTAGCTCATCTTTTGTTTAACTCACGGTTGTAATAGATAGGCAATCATAAAAGTAAGTAAACATAAGTAGTAATAAAAGTGACTCCATGCTAAGTACTTCTAAATGTTACGTGTGGCCTGAAAATATACTGACTTACAATTCACAAATCAATATAACTCACATCAAGATATACTCCTGCCTCTAGATAGATATAAAAGGAACTATAATTACATATTCAGATACCAATTAGAGAAAACGCAGGGTTTCAGTGTGAAAAAGCTCATACCTACTTTCTTTTTTTCCATTTCTAAGTTACTTTAATAGTATTTTTCACTTAAAATAAAAAGTGATAAATACTCAATAAATAATTTTCCAACAAACTCTATCATCCGCGAAGCTGAGAAAAAATAATAAATAATAATGTGTTCAGCGGGACATTATGTCGTTGGGCGGGCAATTTGTCGGCGTAATGGAAAAATTCCATGGAAATCGGCCGCCTCTGGAACCCCATCTCCAGGAGGCTGGAAATAGACGAACAACATAGATATAAGGCTCACTCAAACTATTTCATATTAGTACCCACGGATAGCACGTCAACATTAATGTAATCATACAATAATAGATGTTTAACCTTTCATAATAATACCTTTAAACTTTGAAATTGGCTACTTGGTGGTTAACAAAGGTTATTTATTATTAAAATATAAAAACATATATAATTGTCCGACAGGAAAGGGGTCATACCGCTCTTAATTCAACTTCTTAACTAATAATATGAAGTCCTATCTGTAATCATTTCAGGTGGAACTAAAAGAATAGACTAAGATAATCTTAAGGATATTTTTAATAAAACGATAAAACCTTCTCGCATTGCACAAGAAATGATGACACCTGACGACACACCGACTATTCGCCACTAAACCAAAAATCCTATACATTTTCAATCTTGCTGTAAGAAAAGGAAAATGTCCACAGATTCGACGAATTACCTTCTTTGAGCTTTGCTCGTGGCGGGAAGTTAAGCCTGGCGCATTGTGCTTGTCCGCCGTAAGTCCGCCTTTGTGTCACTAATCCCTGTGGACTCATTCCGAGCAGGACGGGCTTTGTATGGGCATCTGTAATCGGCAGCCGTAGTACTGTTGACAGTGATTGCATAGTGATCGAGAGGTCGGTTTCTATTAAGATCATTCAGAAAACTTGTTTTTTCATTTCTTCAAAATTAAAATGAACAAGCTTTCCACATTTTTAAGATTAGCTAAACATTAAAAGCGTGTTTATAATGGTCCCTGATTTAAAAAAAATAAAATTGGTCTAATTTTTAACAATGTAAAATCTACTAATATAATATTCTGTTGCCCGCCATACATAGTAACACTTTTTTTTATTTTAAATTGTTACATTTTTGTAGTTTAGTCGATCTTGCACAGATTATTAAACAGGCGGAGGCGACTTGCCGCGAATTGTTGTTCATTAATTTTCTTTCTCACTCCCACCTTTAGCTGTCACTCATAGAGCTTTCTCATGAGGCAAAAAACCTGGAATTTGATATAACCTGTGGTAGTCTTGGTGACAAGGTTCGGTTACGTTCTTCTACTATTATTATTGTCTGTGAGAAAAAAACAACCTTTATATATTTTAAAAAATGATTTGAAATATTTGATATCGTCCGCGTTTTATGTACTCTTTTGTCTTCCGTGCCGTTAGTGTCCTTCTTATCGTGTGTTTTAGGTTAAACGACAGTAAACAAACTGATAAGTGATATTAAAAACTTGAGGTTTGATCTCTCGTCAAACAACAATATATCTCAGCATCGCATCGTAAACACAGCTATTATTTATTTTTCCATTCATTTCAACATCTCGAGTGAAATGGGTCACTTTCTTCCCTTGTATAACAATCTACTATATCTTCCATGCGCCAAAAAGCTGGGGCAAGTCTGGGCTTTGTTTTTTATAAAATAATATTCATTTAAAGGGACTTATAGACATGGCACTAGTGCCTGACCTGTAAGTACTAGATTTTCACGTGAATTCGACTTTGGCAAAAATATTGTTACTCGTGGAAGGAGTAGAGGAGCTTTTATTACTAATAGTATTCTAATTTCGTGTTCAAATTAACATTCAAATTTAAAATTAATTGAAACACAATTTATTTTTTTCTACATTTTATTTTTGTTTGAAACGTCAGATTATAAAATGTTATAAATCTCCGCGAGAAATAACCGTAAACAATTTATTAAAGTTACCCTGAACAAGAGATATGGAACCCACAGTGCGCGAGGCGGACTCGCACTTGATCGGTTTTAATATTAGTGTGATGTGTTATTTCGACGTATGAGCTATTTTATCGTAAAGTTTCATCAAAATCTATCTAGCAGTTTTTGTGTGAAGGAGTGACAAACATACATATTGCTTTATTTATGTTTATGTACGTATAATTATATATACATATATATAATATGTTTATAGTTAAAGTTACTATTTAAATGTAGGTTTATCTATTTATATAATATATTAAAATATGTATATTTATTATTATAGGATTATTGTTACTATGTTCCTTCTTTCTTTAGAAGCTTTTCACTGCACCCGTTGACACCTTTCTGCATGACCTAAAGGTTTGACTGGTAGAGAATGGTTTTAGCATTAAGTCCACCTTTGTACACTAAATTTGTGCAATAAAGTCTTTAAATAAATAAATAAATTAAAATACACACTTTCATCCTCACTAACTTACGCATTCATAATATAAGTATGTATTTACTTACAGATATTTTATTTTTAATACCTATTTGGCCAAGTTAGCACGTGTGTGCTTTTGCTACTTATATTTTGGCAGATTTGAGCAAATATCAAAGAACGAATCATAGGAGGAGCCCCCAAAAATAAGTTGCCCAAGTAATAGATCCCCGTATTGTGGCCGGCTTTGCGGTAATCCGATGTAATTCTTAATAGAATCACACAGGTGATCGCACAAACATTTTTTGATATTTTCTTACCATGGAAATGGTTCTCAAACTTTTGTAGGAATTATTTTTTACTAATTTCATTTTATTATAGTTTTATCTATACACTATTCTCACGTCTTTTTAACCGACATCAAAAAAGGAGGAGGTCGTCAATTCGACTTTGTTTTTTTCTCTTTTTGTTTGTGACTGTGTTACCTCATATCACAGTCATTTGCAGACTTTTTTTTTAGTTACCTAGGGGTTATACCTTCTAGTTGGTCGCATTCTTGCCAACCTGATCTTGATGCAATCGAGGGAAACCCTCAAATTCTAAGGGCACGAGAAGTTCTTTTTTACTAGAATCTTAATATTGACGTGTCGTTGCGTCTGATAGTCAACATTGTGTGGAGCTGAGCTAATGGTGAAATTCCCTAACGCTTAGGAGTTCAGGGATATAATGACAGAACTTATGATACATTTTTGTTTTGAATCGTTTTTTTTTTGAATATACAAATACAAGGGTACTTTATTTGATTGACCCCAAAATAAAATTATTGAATCATTCGATTGCGATCAAACTACTAGGTACTTGTTACATTAATCCATCACCTTCAGGTAAGATCACAATTTTCACAGTTGCAAGTACGAAATGTTAAAGTTATATAAATATTCTCTCTTTTGAAATGACACTTGTTCTCAAAAGTAAGTTTACCGTAACCTCAAAAAGAACATAATTAATTTACAACTATTTTTCTAATGTTAATTGAATGCAAAAGTTTGAGACGCCGCAAGCGTAATCGGCTAATACTGTCAGGCTATTATCATTGGGCACATTATGCTCCCGTGTAATACTCCATCGAATGCCAGATCGAAGCTCATCGCATTATTCACTAATACCTCCTCAAAGGTTCCCTCCGAGGGCGAAAAAACGATGAATAGGGCAGGGCTTATGGAATCTAATAAGCAGACATTCTTAGAGCTCTCACTGCAAGACTAATTTCGAATTACTCGTAGGCTGTGACCCATAGATAAGTTATTATCCCTATCGTTTTATTGCTGAGACGTTGTGAATGAAATATGGTTAGGTCATAATAGATATTAGGATATAGGAATTCAACACACTGAGTCCATTGAGATATGATTGTACCATCAAAGTTAGCCACAAGACGACGTTACACACACAGTTAAAACTTCACGGTTATTCGTAGCACTTCGTAGAGTCGTAGCATTAAGAAATCGCGTGGAACTCTTTTGGCTGTCTCAAAACTACTACATTTGTACTCCGTAGAATCCGTAGAGAACGTAACAATTGTAGTATGTATTTATATTCTTTTTGGAAATGAAAATAGAACTATTCGGTCGTTATTGGTTTTTCGTAGCACTTGTTAATGTCGTAGCAAAATCGAAAAAGCTTAAAACTAGCTTTCTTAAAATACTACATGTGCAGTACTAAGGTGTCGATGCATTTAATTTTGAAGTCCTGTCACGAACGATTGCTTCCATTTCGAATAAAATTGAAACTTACTTTGTAAAAAATTTACTTTTTTTGTGGATTGATGGATCTGGCCATTTTGAATTTGTTGTAGGAGTGAAATAGGCTAAAATATAAAATTGTCTTGCAAAGTTATGACGACTGTACCAATAAGCCGGGCATTAAAGGAGGCTGGGCGTGTGTGCGCTGAGTGCCGCATGCATATTTGACGCTTTAATGCGCTGTAAGCGGCTTGCGGCGTCGCTAAATGGTGGCGCTCTTTGTTGGCAGCAGGGAACACTGCTGTTATGTATTAGGTACGAGGACATAAAATCTTTTGGGGATAACAGAATATTTTAAATAGTGTCTTTGTTGTTGACCGTCCTACACAAATAAAAGCAAACTTTGGTAAAATGGTCGAGTTTTCGAAACAAGGTATGAAAATATTAATTAAAAAAATGGTTCATTCATCAATGTTGAAGCCACCAATATAGCTTCTTCTTATAGGTACTGCATGACTGCGTGGTGTAGTGTTTAATTACAGACATAGCGAGATATGATGTTATACAACGGATTGCGGTGCTATTTCAGGGTAATTTTATAATCTATATTTTGAGGTGCGATTAGGTACTCAAGGACGATTCATATTAAAAAGAGAGTTTAAATAAATAAATGTGCGCCAGACAACACACTAACTGTTTAACAGTCCTTGTTTTGAAGCTTTTGTTCCTTGTGCTACAAATATCAGACAACGATTAAGACGGGGCGTTTATGATTGATATTGGTATCGATTGAAATATTTAAAATTGAATACTATCGAATGTTGGAAAGATGAATGGAGATATCCGAATAACGGATGTAAGCTCACTTTTACCAGGTTTCATAATTAATATAATACACGGCCGACATCATAATCCCGGACTAACGTGCGAAGCTTATTAATAACCACTAATATACCACATCGGCCCCGATGAGGCTGTAAATACATTCCTCCCATACATACATAAGCACATAAGCCTCACTAAGCCGTAGTAGGCGGGGCGCAGTCCACAAATACAACCAACAGTACAACTATCCAAAAAGAAACCTTAAGCAACAAGACATAAGGATGCCAAACCAATGTAGAGGAAGACTGTACGTGGGGCGTAGATTCCGTGAATATTTTATCAAGCTAGAGATGTCCTTTTGTCCTTTGAATGGCTGACCTCGTAAGCCTGCCTAAATGTTACGTTAATGTATGGGAAGCGAAGGGGATAAAAGCGGGTTCACATTAAAAATTTACTTATAAAGTTTAGTATGCAGCTTATAGTATTTTCCGCAATAGTATAGGAATAAAACACCAACTTAAAGCTAGCAGCTAGTTCATGGCCAAGTTTCGGCAGTGAGTTGTTTTTACTACGTATAGAGAAACTACACAAATAATATGACAAACTTAAGACGTATTCCTTGAAATTTGAATTTCTATTATGAAACCACTTAAATGAGTTGCAGGCAAGTGTCGTCTTGTGGCAACTTATGGCGCACGAGATTTGTTCGTGGTGTCAGTTTCATACGCTAGTAATAGTATATCAATTAGTTACGGGCATTCATGTGTCAGACCTATGCAATGACATATTTTTGATCGATGAGGCATTGACTTTAGTAATAAGGATATGATGTTTCATCAAAAGGCACTCGCTGGAAATCAGCGTCGTGGTATGCGTCCCGCTGCCAGGACGCTTTTGCTGAGCGGGTTCCTTTTTGACTCAAGTAGCCTGCTTTTTTGTAGACTGATAAATGTAATGATGTAAATGTAATTATTTGATTCAAATAAATTTATTTTCTTTCTTTACCTCTTAGTAAGTAGTCAAGTCATTATCATAAAAATTAGTGTACCTTAAAGAAAAACCAACCGACCCGCGAAAAGTTCCTTGAAAAGTTATAAAACATATTTAATACTTTTCTTTCTTGCAAGCCACGCAAAAAGTTAATCATCCAATAAAAGTTACGCAAACACGATGTTTACTCGGGTACACACTGCTGCACCCCGCATTTGCATACCAATCGCAAAACATGTTTAAAATAAAAGAGCCCATAATGGCTTTATAAATAGATTTCTCAGGGTGGGTGGAACCACGTTACGATAGCAAGATTAACCGTATCTTTAACTTTCATGAGTCAGAATCAAATTTCAGCATAGGTAGAAGCCATCATGCGCAATATTCCAACAAGAATTAGCGAGAGTATAAATGCTATAAATAATAAATTTGTGTGTACTTTAAAACGGATAGGCCTTGAATAGTAAATTTTAATGTCACATGTTAATTCTAATTGAATAAATAAATAAAGATATATTATGTAAGAAGGTGCTAATAACATACGAAGATTAAAAATAATTACGATACATAAATATTTAACTATAACTTTGTGAGAGGGCTTAGTGCAACCGACTCTCAAAGTATTTTCTATTAAATAAACTTCCATTTGACGTGGTGTAGCGCTCGTATGAATAAATCATATCAAATAACTATCAGGGGAGATAGAACCATCCTCCCCATTCAAAACATTTTGTTTGGGGTTGGTATGCTCCATTTGATGAGAACAGATTTTTTGCAATGATTATTTAATGGGTGTTTGAAAAACTTGACGGTAAAAATTACCAATATTATCTTTACTTGTATTGTGAAACATTACTTACGATGATATAAGACTATAACTTACTCAAGATTGTTCTTGATGTTTATTGATCACACTGGTATACTTGTATTGTGTTATTAATGATTCATGATTTTATTGAGTGTAATGTGCTATTTGATTTAAGATGATTAAAAACGATGAGCTGACGGGAGTTGTTTATTAATACTGCTTTAATAATTGTTTTTTAGATATATTGAGACGGACAATTTATTTTTCCTACCTTAATTGAGAAGGTTATTTCGTATTGTATTTGTATTCAAAGGTAAAAGGTAAAAAAAAACATAAAAATTTGGTAACCAAACTACACGTGACAAGTATTGAACTACTTTTTATTACTTGCATATGGAACTGACACCACGAACAAGTTTCGGGCTCCATGAATTAACGTCACTTGTCATCAACTTAAACAAACGGTTTCTTAACCAAAACACAAATTTCAAGGAACACCTTCGTCGCAATCTTTAGCTCGTATCTGCGAAACATTTTCCGTTTCTCTATACGTCATCATAACAAATCACTGATTGCTATCAGTCAGCTGTTGTGATAATCTACTTGACAGTAGGCTGTTATGTAAAACATGAAATAGTTCACCTTAAGGGGCTCCCCGAATTTTTAATGCGCACACTAGCGCTACTGTAGTAGAAAAATCATAACTCGTTGAATAAAAGACAGAAATCTGATTGATGCTATTTTAGCTCTGGTTATGTGGTTTAGATACAATGTATAAGTTCAATAAAACCGAGTTATCTGCAGTTACAGTTAGAAAAATTGTCAAAAATGATATCAGTTTTTCTAACTCTAACTACAGTCAACTACTTTTGAAACGATTTAAATGTACTAAATAAACTATAGAATTTGTACTACAAACAACCTTGTCTACAAGATTTTTGATTGGTTTTGTATTTAAGGAGTAATAATTATTTTAAATTTGCCATTTGGGCCCAACCATTTGGTTGTTTGGTAAGTTCATATTTTAACTTCGTATCTTGACTGGTGTCCTGCCCAGTTCCACTTCTGCTTCAAACTGAATAAAAGAGCATCAGTTAATTTAGTTTTCATTCGAATGTCTGTGTGTGGGCCCAAATGGCAAAAGAAATGTGGGAAGACAGAAGAAGAGATGGGCAGACGACATAATAAAGATAGCTGGAAAGAGTTGGATGCTTATGGCAAAAGATAGGGAGAGTTAGAAAAAGATGAAGGAGGCTTTTACCCAAAGCGGGATCACTTATAAGAAAGATATAAATTAACTTTAAATAAATGCACATGTTTGTTAAGTGAAAAAAAAGCTATAATAATAATTATTATTATTTTAAATAGAGTGGCGCTAGTGTGCGTGTAAAAATCGGGGAGCCCCTTAAATTTAGTACTTACAGTGCGACAAGGATCTTCTGGCCGATAGATGACATTGACAGAGGGCGCTATCCAATCAGAATAGCCAATGCAAAAATCTTCCTTTATTTAAGGAGTTTAAGAAGCTTCTTAATGAATATTTTTTACCCAACTATAGTAAATTAAAGAAAAAGGCACAAATTTAAATCAGTATAAGCATGTATGTTTGTATCACGAATGTTCCATTGATTTTCAACGCAAATCAATACAACAATAAAACCATTAAAAATATAACTCTATTTAAGGAGTTGAGCTCTACGGTATTTAAAAATAATCTTTTTGTAAGTTGACACATAAGTACGAACATAAAACATTAGGAGAAACCGGAAAATCGCCTGTAAGATTAAGATTTAGCTACACTAGATCTGGCGACCGCATTTTTGAAGATGACAGCGTTAGTTCTGATTGTCACCGTCAGAGAAGAACCATGTCACACAGAAAGGAATATTATTTTTATGGTCGTACTACCTTAACCTCATTTCTATTTGACTTCCATCACAGGCTTCACAATCCTTTCAACATAAAGCCTTTAAACAAAGTCCCGAAACGAGTTCGCATTTTTACGTCTTTATCGAGCGCAATCACTTCAACGTCGTCTCACACATTGGATTTTTGAGATACCTAACCATTTCCTACAGAATAAAAAGCTTTATTTCAAAAGGCGTAAAGTGTAAAATTGCTTGTGTTTTGAAAGTTGTGGTATTCTCCAGGGTGCCGGAGCGCGAACACCTACGAAGACGTAAGCCTCTCAGGCCATCGGTGATTGAATTCGAGTTGATGGAGTACCGGCATTGCGTCTTTGTATTTTGAAGGTAGATATACAAAAAGCTATTATGTAATATTTTAGTAATGCTATAACATAAACGGTTCTGGACATACTCTTTTTACGTTAAAATTGTTAAACGCATAATAATAAAAAAAACAGCGTTAAATAAAAATAAAATCAGTGTCTTTATAACCCAAAGAAATGTAAGAATGACTTAACGAAAGCGTACCATACTTGAACGATGAATACATACGATTTTAGTTCGGCAGTTGTGGAAAAGAAACTAACATTAGGATTTATTTGAAAAAAACAAAAAAAAAAACTAATACGATGGGAAAACTAGAGGTGGTAGAGTTAAACTTATTCCAAGACCAAGTTGCAAGTAAGAAATAATAATCATCTCCTATTATATAGACTCCTTCAATCATAAAATTATAATCATTGGTATAAAACCATCCGTAAAAATAACCCACAATATTTTAAAACGTCACAATTACTCCGTGTTTCTTGACAATAATTCCTATCATTAGTCCTTCGTCAAACGCTGCGGCTGACGCGACTCCGACGCAGGCGCTAATTACAGCCTGCGCCTGACAGCACCGCGTTCGAAAATGCATTGATAGGAAAACGTAGAGTATTTAGATTTTGTTCTCTTTTGGTGACGTTCTGGGCCGATGTTAGTACATAGGGTACAGCACTGTGTCTGATGCGTTGGTTCATTAACGATAATTTAGGTATCTCTTACTACATGTTATAAAAAAGAACTGAGGGCAGTTTTAATATTTTTTTGCTTTCCAAGATTTTTTACTTAGTAACAAAACGGGCAAAAAATATTATTTTGATTATTGTACACATGTACAATGTAATTGTGATCGTCTCAGGTCATTGAATGCTATTTCTGAAGATGGAACTGTTAATTGGACTACTATTCAAAAAAACATTTACTCTATTCATATTCACAACCACTAACCGACTGCGTGGGACATATTATAGTGCACAAGTGTGTGCGCAAACAAGTTTTACTCTCATAGCCCGATGGGACAGTAATCTGACACGACCAGAAAGAGATCAGGCGCAGGACCAACGGCTTAACGTGCTTACCGAGGCTCGGGGGTGAAACACTGCTAACTTCCACACTCCGGGCTGCCCTGAAAATTTCTGAACAGAAAAACACAGGTATATATTTTTGACCCGACCCGGGGATCGCACCCGGGACCTCTGGCGCTGTCGCTTTATAGAGCGACCCTCTAACGGCTGCGCCACCGAGGCAGTTAAATATCAGAGCAGTTGTTAGACAATAGTGCAATATCATCAGCAAACCTTAGGTTATTCAGCCTTTCGCCGTTGATATTCCAACTCCTGGTTTTCCACTGCAACTTCCTGAACACATTTGCCAGTGCCGCTGTAAACAGCTTCGGGGATATTGTATCGCCCTGGTGGACTCCTCGGTCAAGCTTGAACGGTTCTGTAAAATTTGTGTAGTCTAACAGATGACGTGCTGTAGTCACAAACAGATTGTTGTGATATTAGAGTCTGAAGACACTGTGCACTCTATAGAAAGGATCATCATAATTTGCAGATAATTAACGTATAATTCAATAAATGAAAAAAACAAATAACGCAGTGCGAAAATCACATTACCCAATCGACATTCACAATCTGCCTTTCACCCCTGACCACTGTGCAGCAAATTGACTCAGCTCGGACAAAAATCAAGTTGGCCAATTTAAATGTATAAACGAAAATTTTGCAATAATGAACCTTAAATGTATACTCCAAAGGTGCAAAATACAGTTTAAAAGTAATTTTGATTTGCGAAGGGTTTATCAGTTGAAGTAGAAGCTCGATTTGTACTGCATAGCCTCGGGCCTCTAATCTAGTTGGCACCCTCGCTCTTCAGTTAAAATCGCAAGGCTAATAAAATATTTTGACCCCTTTATGGGATGAATACGCCCACTGTGTGGTACAGTCGTATTGGTTAAGAAATTGACATTTATAAATAAAAACTAAGATTGTACAAATAAATGAAATCAGCACGGGATAAGCGGGAAAAGCTTCGATTTTAAAAAGAGCATTCTACCTCATCAAATTCTATAGGATTTGCTAGTTAGAGACCGTTTGACAGCGTGATCATTCTTGTAAGAAATGAAAGTATTTAAAACATCCAAACTCATTGGTAATACCAATATGACCAAAAAAAGCACTGTTTCCTTAAATCGACTCAAAAGATCATGTAGAGGGAATCGCTTGGAACATATTTTTTTACTTTATATCTTTGCCTAGATTAGTTAGGAGGTGAATATATTAAGAGTCCCAGCCTGTAACCCTTGAGCCGAGAGGAGGGAGAGGGTTGGAAAGTCAAATTTTTAGGTTTTTGCATCTATATCGAAAATAATGGGACATTAGTAGATCTTCTACAAGATAAAAATTGATAAGATTTGCTGCAAGTTTAACTCAGTCGAGTATTGAGCCTCCAAAAAAACAATGAGTATAATTATGGCAAGTTTGTATATTTGATAATTGTATTATTTTACGTTAACCTCTTCCTTAGTAGTCCAAACAATATAAAAAAAACCGGCCAAGTGCGAGTCGGACTCGCGCATTGAGGGTTCCGTGCCAACTTTAACTGAATTAGGGAATCCATTTACTTCTACTTAGTAAAATACCACAATATTTTATTGACTACAAATATAACTTTGTTTTTCATAGTGTTTGTATGAAGTACAAAGTTATGTTTGCAGTTGTTGAAAATGTGCTATATCTCAAAAACTACTTGTTCGATCCCGTCCGAACCAATTTTCGTTGAAAGTATTTATTAAGATCTACATCATTTTTTTTTTTCTAAATTTACACTTGCTTGGTTTAGAAATTAGATGGGGGGGACGCCCATTTTACCACTTTGGAAGCAACTAGCTATGAAACGTTTGACTTTAAAAGAAAATGGTTTTAGAAACCTCTATGTTATTTTAAAAGACCTATCCATAGACACTCCACATGCATAGGTTTGACAAAAAAAAAATTTTTTTGGTTTTAGTTTCATGTATGAGAGCCCCCCCTTAACTGTCATTATTTTTTATTTTTTGTATGAGAATCGGTAAGCGGTTAACAAGATACATCTTCCTACCAAATTTCAATTGTGTAATGCTTATAGTTACAGAATAAAATGGGTGTGACATACGGACGGACAGACAGACAGACAGACCGACAGACAGACTTGACGAAACTATAAGGGTTCCGTTTTTTGCCATTCGGCTACGGAACCCTAAAAAGTCAAAAATTGTGTTCCAAGCGATTGCCTCTATATTTTTCCTTTCTTGGACTAATAGCTATACCTACTTACCTACGTTACGGTTTCGTACAAGTGGCTTTTTGGTTGACTGCTGTTGCAGACTATTACCAAAAAGTGACAAAAATATAACTGTTAAAATGCGTTGAACTGTACTCAGGTCCCCGTTCATAACTATTCGGATGTGACAATAATTGAAATTTGTGCCCGGAGGCATTCATAGCAAATAGCTTTATGCAGCGTTTACCGGCGTCGTGGCGCTCGCAGGAAGCTACCGTCTCCGCGCCCTGACAGAGGTGTCACCTTCGTTTACTTTACCAAACAAATGACATATTTGTTTCGGGTAGAGGTCACATTGTTTGTGACCTCTATCTGAAACAATTATGTAATTTGTTACACATACTTTCATATGTCTTTAGAAAATAATGCACCGTGATAAAAGTCAAACTCAAACTGTAGTTACTTTATAGTGTTCTTAATGTATGAACAGATGTGCGCCAAAATATGCTTATACAGAAGCGTACAAATAAATAAATAAATAAATTCTGTATAAGCATGAAATTAGCAACACTTAACTAAATTACTCATTTTTGACTTCTAATAATTGTATGAAACTTTATTGCATAGCAGTTTTAGACGAATTTGACGAATTATCATTGTAAGAATACAATTAAATAATAATATCACTGAACCTGTAATACAGTTATACCTACGTGTACATATTTTAGCTACTAATAAAATTTATATTCAATACAAGGCATAGGAGAGATAATGTTGCCATTGAAGACGTGTTATAAGTACCTGTATTATTAGCATCACAGATAATAATCAGACGTATGCTTATGGTTCTATCTATACTAATATTATAAAGAGGAAAGATTTGTTTGTTTGTTTATTTGCATCGAATAGGCTTCAAAACTACTGGTGCGATTTGAAAAATTCTTTCACTATTAGATGGTACTTATTAATTGAAAATGATGCCCGATGATAATAAAAGCCCCGCGCCATAATAATGCTCACAAGAAATCCAAAATTTACGCGGACGAAGTCGCGGGGGACCACTAGTTAAATATAATAAGATCAACAGGACCACTATCACGTGAAAAATTGACGCGAGTACCTACTTAAAAAATTCGCGTCAATACTTATAAATCGATTTCGATTACTCATAATGTATGTTTTTATCATGTATCAAACCCCAGACGCCAAATTGAGGCGACTGATTAAAAAATAGGTCCCTAGAAGCTTGCGGCCTACAATAGTAGGGAAAAATGTAGGTATACTAGTTCTTCAAATTTGCCTTTCAACTTTCTAACAGCATATTCACAGATCGTCGAAACTGCCGTGGCACTCCGACTTCGTCATTGAGTTCCAAGCATTGTTCTCTGCCATGCCTGCCTATCGTTTTATTTTCGTGTTAGTTTAAAGGCTCTTGTTAAAGGTATAACAACAAATTGTGTTTAATTATAATGCAGCAAAGACGCCAAAGCACAGCTGTCGTGAGTGCCGCCACATGGAAAATTTCTCGTTTGGCTGCTCGAGTCGACAATTTGCCACGCTATAAGTAATTACTCGTGTTTAGAAAATATTTTATCGCATGCCCGTTAATATAGTGCAATTAGTAAAATATACTGCAATACGCCAGACGAAAAATTTTATGTGTAAAGTTTGCGATATTGGGCGGAAAAAGCATCAATATCCGAATATGAATCCGAAAATGCACAGTGTGTAAAATTATGTGTAGGTACTTACATACCTAAGATAAAATTATTGAAATAATGTAAAAAAAAACTTTAATAAAAACCTAACTGTTAGTTGCATGACTATCAATTTAAGACAACTCTTAACTGCTAGGTCCATCTTCAGGGTTGTAGTTGAGTAGTTTTAAAATTACAAAAATATGGTTGAGCATTAGGTAGAGCTTTCAAACTTATGATTGCCCACCCTAAAATTATGTTTAATAAAACTTAGCTTCAAGTAAAACTGTTTTAAAGTTGTACAACATCCATCAACGTGAATATTAAAAATCTACTTGGAAAAACTGAAGTATACTAGCCCCAACCACTTTAAAATACAATTTACAGTTTCTTAGGTAACCCTACCGACGATGTTTGAAGAAAAGTCTGTTTTTAGGGTTTCGCAGCCGAATGGCAAAAACGGAACCCTTATAGTTTCGTCAAGTCTGTCCGTCCGTATGTCACAGCCACTTTATTCTGAAATTATTAGCATTACATACACGCACCAACTTAGTAGGTAGGTGTACAGGTGTACCCCGCCAACCAATTTGCGATTCCCATACGAAAAAAAAGTGACATTTCAGGTGTTTCAAGGTACCTAAAACGTTTTTTACGATAGGCGCTTATAAAGTGGTAAAATTGGCATCCCCCCCCCCCTCCTCTAACGGTGCTCGGTTTTCTATGCTAGCCGAATATTGTAAGCAATCTTTTGTATAACTTTTATCATGATATCGGTAAATATCATTAATCAACTATATTTGATATAAAAACATTTCAGTGTTAAACGACGATTTCCCATGGATTGTGAGTTTTGTGTTTATCTTATTTTAAAATGAATCATTTCGTTCTAGAGGAGTTTCCAGATTTTTGAACTTTATTTGACAAGCAAAGAAAAACTGACTTCAGAAAGTCATAGATTACAACAAATTTCTTTTTACCCATTTTTGTCCTGTAAATAATAATGAAAAGATGATGTAAAATAAAAATCGTTACCAAATATTGTTATTTCATTAACGACACACCGTCAAGATTTTTAATTTCACTTGTCTTCAAACAAAAAATGTTTATTAAGGGCCCTTTATAATTGGCCGTGCTTATTGCTTCCACATAATTGGCTCGATTACGGAGCGCTCGCGTCGCAATTACGCGCGATTGCGAACTTCGAAATTATCACCTCGCAGCCGTGAAAAAATGAGACGGTACGCTGCGTTTTATCGATGTCGATGTTTGGATGCGGTTGAGTAGTTTGATGAGAGTGAAAAGAATGACTTCTGCAAAATTGTATTTTAAAAGGGTAATGGTGGATTTATATTTGTCTGACGTGTCGTGTCGTATCTCATCAGAACGAAATCGGTGTCTTAGTATGGTGGTTACTCAGTTCTGATGACTCACGAGTCACGACACGACACGTCAGACAAATATGTCTCCACCTTAAGAATTTACTTGTGTTGTAATTGGTATAGTGGTGTGCACATATGACACACTGGGTACCGGTTGTGTTTCGGAGGTGAAATTTTGATACAGCATTCATCACAGAATTTGTGTTATTTGTTTTGAAACGAAACCACAGAGCAAAAATGACGAACCAAATAAGGTAATAAAAAAATGACAAACTTGTAAGTTTTTAATGAAGTTTAGCTGAGTGGTACCTACTTACTTGATAATGTTGAATAGAAATGTTTATATCAAAAAACTTCATCATGAACATTGAACTCTGTAATTTAAAAACATTTATCGACGTTGCTATAGGCACATCCTTACGAGTCTCTTCACTGTATTCCGCTTAATAAAAATATCAGTCGGGCAGGGCGTCAAAGAAACAGCCTTAATTTAATTATCCGTTCCTTAATAAACTGGGCTACGCCGGCTAAATAACAATTAGTTAAGGAGTAACCAAAGCTGGATGTTATATTTTAAGAAATTTCCCTATCCGCTCTTCAAAGTTGGAGAGTTTTCAAATAATGCTTCCTCAGTTTTCATGCTTCTTGAAATGTTGTCTGAAAGGTAAAAGAGGCTGGTTAATTTTATCATTACGTTTTAATTACCTTATTGATTTGTTTGTTGACGAAAATAAGTGTATTTATTGTGCTTCAACACCCGAGCGGTCGCATGAGACCGCATAACAATAGAATATCTATTGTGTCTCGATCACATACGCTTGAGGGATTTAATTGTGTATGATGAACACATTTAACAATTGATTAAGTACGTTACAGAATACTGTGCGATACAAAGTGCACAAATCTCACACCAGCTATACGAGCATGTAAAGTAGGTAATTATTACTATTGCAATTTTTCCTTCCCTACACAGTGACGTACAAAACATAGAGCTGATTAATCGTTTGACTATGTATACATAGTCAAACGATTAATCAGCTCTATAAAAGAAGAAATAGATTTACTTATGTTATAACATAAGTAAATCTATTTCTTCTATGCAGCATTCAGGTGAAATAAAATACCCGCCAAGTGTGAGTCGATCTCGCGCAGTGAGGGTTACGTGCCAACTTAACTGAATTAGGGAATTCACTTACTTCCACTTAGCTAAAATACAACAATATTTTGTTGACAGCAAATGTGCATTTGTTTTTCAAAGTGATCGTTTGAAGAACAAAGTTATGTTTGTGGTTGTTGAAAATGTGCTTAAACCCAAAAACTACTTGTTCTATCCTGTCCAAACCAATTTTTGTCATCAATTTCATGTATGGGAGGCCCCCCCCTTAAATATCATTATTAGTTAAAAGGATACATCTTCTTACTAAACTTCAACAGTGTAATGCTTATAGTTACAGAATAAAGTGGCTGTGACATACGGACGGACAGACAGACAGACAGGCTTGAGGAAACTAAAACGGTTCCGTTGTTTGCCATTCAGCTACGGAACCCTAAAAAAAGACAACCAGTGTAACATGAATTACGGTAATGAAATAACTACTATATTTCTTAAAATTAATTATTAAATACCATATATCTGAATTACTAGAGCTAATGCAACACAATCCGCGACGGTTGCGGAATATTCGCTGCAGGCATATAACTGCAGTCCGTGAAACATAAGACGATAATGCTAGCCGGAGGCCGAACTCACCCCTCTGTGCAACAAGCTACCAACATTTATGTAGGCAACACCTAGAAAACCTACCCCAAAATGTATCGTCGGCATACAATTTTCATCTTAAATACTTTGAATTAAAGTTTAATAAAAGAATTTTAATGGAAATCTAGATTCTAAAAAAATACATTATTAAAATTGGTAAAATGTGCAAGATATGAAACTGGAAACGGCTGGAAACGGGTTGATGTGTAAAACCGTGCTGACTTCTACTACTATCTGTATTTTGTGGTTCAACTGTGGACGTCCATTGGCTGATAGTAATGATGATGAATAATTAAAATAATGTACGGACAACAGCACGTCAAGATAAACACTGCGGTATCTTATTCAGTAGTAATAAGGGTTAGTTTTCAACAAAAATGTATAACTTATATACATTGCACTTGTAAAAATCAACTTTGGCTGTGTGACAGACGAGAAATCGAACCGGCATACTATGCCAGATAGCGTAACACACGGGGCAATTTATATTATTAAGTTTGTATAAAAACAAAAATGGAATTATAATGTATAACCTTAACAAGAACAGGTAAAAATGTAATTAATATTAAGAGCGTTCATAACGTACACATAGTTCCCAGGCAAATAAATAGTGGTGGTAGGAGTAATTCTAAAAAAAAAGAATTCCTCTTCCGATGTAACCTGGATGTAGCCCATTACACTATACAAACAAAAGAAACACCTTTCAGCAAGCAACGATGCGTGCGTGAAACCGAACTCCAACGGAACTGAGTAGAATCACTCCCTAGACCAGAGCCCCAATTCTCATGCAGCTTACATTCGTAAAAAGTTTTCTGTTCGAAATTTCCTTCGACGAAGAAATAATATTTTTTTATGTGTATACCTACCATTTAGATTTCTTGTTTGCGCTAGTTTTTATACCTCTGTGGCGCAGCGGTTAGAGGGTCGCACTTTAAAGCGACAGCTGCGCCAGAGATCTTGGGCTCGATCCCCGAGTCGGGCCAAAAATACGCACCTGGGTTTTCCTGTTCAGAAATTTTCAGGGTAGCCCGAAGTTTGGAAGTTGGTGGTGTTTCATCCCCGTGCTATATAAAGCACGTAAAGCCGTTGGTACATCGGATCCATACAGATTGCTGTCCCATCGGGATATGAGAGTAAGAGAGTGCACCTGTGTTTGCACACACACCTGTGCCCTAAAATATGTCCCGCGCAGTCGGTTAGTCGTTGTGACTGGCCAGCGTAGTCTAAATAGGATGGGACTATTATTATTAGTTTTTCTATGTGTAAATATACATATACATGTTTTACTTGATTTTTCGATAAAACGACTCAATTCGTTAAAGGAAAAAGTTCGATTGATGTGAGAATCGGGGCCCAGCTATGACTGTGGTTATTTATTTTGACTCTGACATGTTACTTTTAGGGTTGAAATTGGCGTGGCTAATGGTTTGTCTATAGATGGGGGAGGGCACTTTGCAGCTTGCTCTTCCGGGCCTGTGTGAACATTGTCACCTTGCCCGATCGGTTATTGCTATGGAGATCAACGAACTTTCACGGTAACATCAAAATTAGAGGCAGATGCATTGTAGAGAGTAGCCTGCAGAGAGCCAAACAAATAATTGTGACATACTCCCCAGCAGAGCCACCAATTTAGAAACAGACCATTTATACAGGTTGGCCAAAACAGTGATGTCCAAAAATTTTTTGGAAGCCTTACATCCAGGACTATCCAATTATACCCTATGTATGTTAGCCGAATTTTCGTAGTTTACGAGATATTAATTTTTTTCGCTAACTTTTAGAATTTCAAAACAAATATTCCTCCACTTTTTATTTATTTTTTTTGTTTTTTTTTTTATTGCAATATGATCCTTATAAATTAAGTTTATGTAGATAAAATTATGAGGTAGCTAAAACTAAGACTAACAAAAGTTAAAACAAATAAAAAAATCCAAAAAATTGGCAATCATATATATGATACATTTGGATAGCCCTGGATGTGAAACACCAAAAAAAAACGACGTCACTGTTTTGGCCACCATATACTAGAATGATACATAAACGTACATAGTGTATTTTATGCTGATATCTCTGTACGAGTCATAGTTAAATGAGAAAATAGACATCGATGGTGTTGTGCTGGGAGCATACTCCCTGGCAGTGCTACTCATAATAGTAATAGAACTAGTCAGGCAAAATATGGGAAAAAAATCATAACATCAATCGTATTGAGAGTAAGAAATAAATTCGTATTGCCTAGTCATACTATCTGGGGTATTGCCAATGAGCAGATTAGTACCCGTACTCAATGACAGTAAGAATTTATAACGCTCTTCCCAAGTCTATACGAGAACAAGACAATTACAAAAACTTTGTGACTTCTTTAATCAAATATTTATGCAATAAATGTTATTATATCGTAAATGAGTTCGATAGGATTGTGCAGTAACTGGGATTATGAAAATATAGATACATTAAATTTTATTACGTATTATATGTAAGTTCCAATTAATACATAACTTTAGTCTATAAGTGTGTTGTAGGTATACCCGTGCAGGGTGCATGTGTAATACTTTATTACTTATTACCATCTGTATCTACATCTACACAAATGTAATGCTAATAAATAAATTTGAATTTGAATATGACCTTATGAGTGATAAACGTGTGTTTGTTGTGTACGTGTTGCAATATATTATTATTATAGAGCGTAAAAAAAACAAAGCTCTTCTCTAAGCAATAAAATGTATTTTTTTTAAGAGCTAAAAGTTGTGGGTACGTAACGTTTGTTTGATCATGTCGAATAATAAAATCTAATATTTTTTTATAGTGGTTGAAGGTTTTGGGTTTGATTGAGGTTTATGTGCCATATAATAACAATATTTATAATGACTTTTGTGCATACCATACGTAAACAAAATGTCACATCTTAGCACATAATCTATGATTTTAAAAGTCAGTCCCACAACACGCAATCTCAGCCAGATAAGCAAAGGGGAAGTCAGTAGGGTGACCACGATTCAGTAAGGCATCTTACAAACGGAGAAAATGACGGAACCATAGTCATTCGCTTCTGATTAGCTAACTAGCTTTGTAGCTTGACAGATAATATGTCAATTTAAACATTAGTTTCCTAAGTATTTTATAAAATTCCAATATTGTATTGTGTAACAATTTCTTAAGAATGTTTTTGAATTTCAATATTGCAATAGAAAATGTATAAATCAAACGCTATGAATAAGTAACACAAATAAAAGACGTTTTATTTTAATATAGAATCAGAGTTTGCATCATTTATATATTTAAATTTTGCATGCCGCCTGTGGCTAAACATGATGGTCTAAGATGAAATTCTGTTATCAAATTTATCATATTTTGAGCAAATAAACATATTCTATTTTATTCTTCTCCTATTCTTCACCGTTACCGTTTAAATCCGATAGATTGTAATCTGTCGATTTATTGAGAAAAAGCTCGAGATGCTAGCATTAACGCTTTTATTGCTACTTACATGTCAACCTAACACGAAAGATTGAGGTCTATCCTTCACCTACCCTGGCCCACCACTTTGCTTAGTGATTCGTCATTTCAGTGTTTTTTATAATATAATAGTTATAATGTACGAAGTTAGGTACATTTCACAATAAATCTTCAAATTACAATTTATCGGATTTAAAAACATTAGATTCTAATTTCACGGTTTTTACAATATGGCGGTGAATATTTCTCTAGATAGAGCATGTAGAGTTTGACCGTTATTTGACGTACGATAAAGGTGGTAGTGATTAACTTACGGGTAGCACTTTAAAGCGCGGCTGCGCCGGATGTGCCGTGTTCGATCCTCAGGTCGGGCCAAAAAAGTACATGGGTTTTTCTAATTAGAAATTTTCAGGGTAGCCTGGAGTTTGGAAGTTGGCGGTGTTTTACCCCCGTGCCTCGAAAAGCACGTAAAGCCGTTGGTCCAGCGCATGATCTCTCTCCGGTCGTGTAAGGTTGCTGTCTCATCGGGCTATAAGAGTGAAAGTATAGAGAGCGCACCTGTGTTTACGCTCACACCTGTGCACTATAATTTGTCACGCGAAGACGGTTAGTCGTTGTGACTGGCCACCATAGTCGCAGTCATCTAAAAGGGCTATTGATTAATTCTCAATGGTGAATCCGGTCCTTAGCAAGATTAATTTTGCTCAATGAATAAAATAATATTTTTGGGTTTTACCAACCCAGTGTCACCCTATAGTCGCAAGGGCAGCTAATAGTGTCCCCGGTCGGCGGTCCATCTTCCGATTTAAAGGACATTTCCTTCACGTGTCCACTTTGTTCTAACCAAATAAACTCTCAGTTTATTGGTTATGGACTTTACTGAGATCCATTTGCTGTGTTTGACGTGCCTTTTGAACATTGAGTGAGTAGCACACTTTGTTTTCGATCTTAAAAACATGAAGGATGCTTTGTATAGGTATCATATTAAAACGGTTTGTAGTTTTTAAAATAGATATCCGAGATATCGAGCAAGTATTTTTAGATTTATTTATTTAAGATCACTAGATGAAGATTGTTAAAATAAAAATCCAACTTATATGTATAAAAATATATATATTTTAACTTAGTGTTAAACACTGGATACACAAAGAGCTATGGACCCAAACTACAGTCAAGGCAAGGCATTTAAGACCCTTTACAGACCACAAACTAGATGCAGTCGCGATTCGGTATCAATGCAGTCGCAAAATGTCAACCTTTACACACTGCGCTACTTTTAGTATGGATGCAGTTCATAATTTGTCAATTTCCAGCTTCTGCAACACGACTGCATCGCTCATTGCGTGTCACGATGCTGAAGCGCGTTTTCAAAATGCGCGACTGCATCGATGCTAAAAGTCGCAGTGTGTAAGGGATCTAATTTAAAATGGACGCATTAGTACCTACACATTATGATGGCAACTCCAACATTTTGTTGTAATTCACACCCTAGCGATGACTATCAAAGATATTCCGATAATTTCATTAGGGACAGATGTTTGCTATCGGGAACTAATTTATAGTTTGAAAGCCCGAGCCCCATTGACCTCCTACAGCGATGTTTAACTTGCAAAGAAAAAAAAACAGTAAAATAATTGGTTACAATTTTACTGCTATGTAAGCATTTTGAAGGAGCTGAACAAGCCAAGTTTAATCATAAAATTATACACATGTTCTCATATCCATAAAACAAATAGGTGCTTCTAATTTGAGTAAACGATAAGAACTTTATTGCACAAAAATAATGTTACATAAAGGTGGACTTATTGTTAAGAGCTCTCTCTGCCAGTCAAACCTTTAGGTTGCGCTGAGAGATGGAAACGGGTACAGTGAAATGTATTAACAGAAAAATAATAAGTAGCATTTCGTAGAGTTTGAGAAAAGCGACTTTCACTCCGGATGGTCAGTGTTCGTATTTTTTTCCAGACAGGATATTTTTAACCAGATAGAAGTGTAAGACTAGCGAAGACTACAGCTGTAGCTATAATTTCTTATCACGGTATATCACAAATGAGTGGAATGCATAGTACACACGTGCGGCCGGCCCACCCGGGTGCCGGCGGCTAATCACCCCACCATAATTATATCTGGTAATTTCCACTGATTGCATACGATACGGTAACATATTTTTGCTAATAGAAAATAGGGTAGTATTTTGTAGAGTACGAGATTTAAAGAGGTGATTTCACTTGTATTCTAAATCATTATTTGGTTTTAATATACAGTTTTGAAGAAGAACTGATGGCCGTTGGGGCAGGAAAGTTCTAGATTGGAGACCCTTCGACCAAAGACGCAGCGTAGGATGTCCACCAACAAGATGGACAGACGACCTTATAAAGATTGCAGGATCAAACTGGATGCAGACCGCTAGTAATCGCACGCTGTGGAAAGCCGTGGGGAAGGCCTATGTTCAGCAGTGGACGTCCTTTGGCTGATAATGATGATGATGATGATGATGATACAGTTTTATTTGGAGTTCGATATTACTTAAAAGGTTTGAAGTCATAGACTTAAATGCATTGAAGTAAACAGGAAGGCTATTAAGTTTTTTTGGATAGATGATAATAACTAGTGTTGTTAGTTGCCTCTTTTACCAAAAATCTGATACAAATCATAGCAAACCTAATATAATCACACTAATACAGAATATAACTAACGCATAAAACTTTTATAAAATTAGCAAAATTTTAGAACGTAAAAATGCTTATACATCGCTCAAAAAATATCGCAAAGGGTGCAATATCAAGTCTTTTGCATATAATTTACATAAAATTATTATTATTATTTATACAACAATGTGACATAAGGCGGTGTCCACACTAGCGGCACGGCACGCGCGCGCAGATTTATCAGGCATAATTAAAAGGCGCATTACCGGAGTGCGTGGCGGGTGCGCGCGCCGCAGCTGTCGTGTGTGTATACCGTGCACGATCAGTGTTGATACTTGCAAGGGTCTATTGATATTTTTATTTATAATTTATTCCCATGTGTTATCGAAATAAAAAAAGGTGTAAATATTCCAAATTCCAAAATAATATATTTTTAAAAAGTTAATTAAACAATTATGTATTAAACAATAGCCATAAATATTGTAGTGTAATACTTGTGAATAATTTTATATATGTAGGGAAAGGAGAAGTCACTTAACCTATAAGCAAACACGATCTGAGTATAAATATATGGCAGAAACATAAAATAACGACCCATCGCGTGAGTGGACATATTAGTCTAAATGAAGAATTTTGTGATAGGCAGTTGTAACTCTAAGAATATAAAGTTTCCTAACAGTGAGCACCTGGGTCCTGGGAAAAAATTTCGAAGCATTATTACCTTCAAATTTGAATGCTAAGCTCTTTCGGCAGTAATCATAGCAGTCTAGGCAGCTACACCCACGCTGTAATGCAAGATCAACGATTGACGAAGGGTTTTATAGACAAGTGTTAATTAAATATGGGCTATGATTTATAATGTTTTTATATTTTACTTTTGTTTTCGCCTATTAAGCAAATATTTAATTGAAATTGAAACAAAATAAATTAAAATATACTCAAAATATGTATTAATTGTACTTGTAAAAAGCAACTTTCTCCATATCAAAATCTGTGCCTTACGCTATCCGGGCGCATGCCTATACTACTCGACTACCGTCACATAGGCAACCCTGTTGAATTTTGCTTTCGTTTAAAAGCGTAAGCTGCATCACCTCATCAATGTTTCGTGATTGCTCTCTCAACAAAAGCGCACACACAGACAGTTGCTTTTCACAAGTACAATTTATATTATTAAGTTTGTATAGTGACAAAATACAAGTAAAAAGAAAAAAAATCAAAATCTATACTAATATTGCAAAGCTGAAAAGTTTGTTTGAACACGCTTAACACAGAAATTACTGGACTGATTTAAGAAAATCGTTTTACATTAGATAACTCATTTATTAAAGAAAGCTTTAGACTATATAACATAAAGATTCGACTCATTAAACCAGAGCAGCAATGAAAAATGTTGCGAAAGCGAGAGAAGGAGGAGAACCTTTTAAGAGCTTCCGCTGCGTACGTTGCGTAAACCGTTTAAGTTACACAAAAATAATGTGTGACGGGATTGTTTGACATTAACAGTTCTACAATAAAGTTCGCAACAGTATATGCAGCCTATATTTTATGGTTGCTTACTACAATCTTATGTTATGTAAATAAATTTGTTAAAAATAATACACTATTTTTAAAGGTGTACTATACACACGGGTACTTATTGTTATCAAAATAAATACATTCATCATCACGAGTATTTAGTAACAAACAAAGTTGCACTTTACATCATTTGATTTCAATAAAACGAGCTATCACAGTTTTTCACATAACTCCGCACCAAAATAATGTTCGAAGCTTAAGTACGTACAACGCGCGCTTGCGCTAACTGCTATGGTTGTTGGCTTCGTACTTATAATGATAATACGTATGTTTTGCGTTGAAATATTTACAGGATGCCATTGCTATGTCTTTCAGGAACGGAGTAAAATATTATATTACAAAAAATATAGTGTCAATTCTCCCTGCCACGGGAGGGGAGGGAACAAATTCAAATCACGCGGACGAAGTCGCGGGGGGCCGCTAGTTTTTATATAAAAGACACAAAAAATACTGGTAATGATTATTTTAAAAACATATCAATCAGCACCTAATCCTGTGCACTATTAATATGCGTGTTTTGATAAACAAATAAAAATTCAAAGTATCTAAACAAATAGGTCGTAGTTCCCAAATCGCGTGACGTATCGTGATTGTCTAAACGCCGACAGATGTGCCGGAATGTAATTGTGTGGCCGAAGCTTTACAACGGCGTTTTATATCATACAAGCACCCTAATGTCGAGGATTCATTCACCTCATCAGATGCTCAATGGAGGGGTCGGAAGTAAGATTTTTTGCAGAGAAAGTGTTTTTTTTCATAAATTTGATTTACTGCTAACGGCGGAACAACTGTGTTATACGGTAGCGATTGGTTTATTTTATTTTACTTTTGTTATGTTTTTATTCACGTTGAATAATTTTGGAAGTTATTGAGCCATCTGCTTTATATTTGTAGGTACCTACTCTATAGCGTCAGTTTTTGGGAAAAGTGATCACAAGTTAATAGTACCTGTTAAAAATTTAAAATAATTAGGTAGATCGTGATGTTGTTAAACTTTCTGCAGGATTTATTGACAGGTATTCTATTATTAGGTCTCGACGATAAAAGCCCTTCTCCAACTCGATTTTCAACTGAATATCAAACTGAAAAGTATCTAGTTGGAACTCTGAAATATTTAAGTTAAATGGTTCATAAAGTCCTTCAAACTATTTTATCCTCGATTCTTAATTAGTATGGAAAAGCCAATCCACAACAATTTGTCGGGGCCACTGATAAATATAATCTTATTTTATCCTCTTCTCAGTAATGAAATAATTGCATTATTAGTGCGATAATCATCAATGAACAATTATTTAGATGACCTACACAATTACCTATAACAATAAAGTCCCTGTATTGTTATAACACCACGATAATGTTACAAAATCTCGAGGAAACGATTAAAAACTCAATTTAAATTATCATCCTGAATAAGCATATTATCGCAACGAATTTACATTTAAAATGTTTGTTTTTTTAATTGTAAGACATTTGAATTATGCTATGCATGATCCTACTTCAGCCGCGTAGTCCTACCATTTCGCTTTTGATTGCAGCCAGTGACTAAGTTTGAAAAAAAAACTCGCAGTGATCCTTATAGTTCTTACTTTTTCATTTTCTGTCCAATACTAAAACAAAAATCGATGTTTTTAATTTAACAGCTAATAACATGACAATTAAATCTCCAGCCATTTTACCACGTGTATTGACATTTGGTGGTAATACCACTTCCCGGCAGCACTGGGACAGCTGCGTAACTAATTATGGTAATGGTCTAATTCCACTAGCTTCCTGCCAGGTATGCCTGTAACACGAGGTAGCTTTGTTATCAATACGTGCATTACTTGATATAATAAGTTGCGTGTTTCGGTTTATTTTTATGTACCTGTGTAAGTTATTTAAATTATGAACAATATAGGTTTAAGAACTCGTGTTGTTGCTTTGACTTTCTAGTAAAAAATAAGAACGAAATTTATACAATATGTAAATAAAACTTGTCCGACCCGAAAGGGTCATAAAGTTGTTTCAATAACACAACCAAAACAAGTATTAAAATAACGTAATTCATTAAAACTTTTTTTATCGATTTTCAAAGTCAACAAGTTTATCACCTATTTACCCTAAAACGGGGAAATTTTCAAAATGCGTTATCACTCCTGTCACGCTACCTGCGAGTGGCGCCCTGTCAACCCTCCTTCGGGTTGCCATGTATGATTTTTTTATTGTAGTGAATTTCTATTTTTTCTTGGGTATTTAATTGTAAAATAATTACACAAATAGAACATAATCTCTGTACCTAATAACCCCTCAATGGGTCGGACAGGGTTTTTTATACAGACTGTATAATCGCTTAATTTTAAGTATGTCATTGTCATCTACTATCAGCCTCAAAACTACACGACGAAAGTCCTAAGTAAAGAGTAGTATTTCGAAGATCATCTTAAAAAAACAAACTTTGATGACGTGACACCGTGTCATCAAACCTAATTATAATGTTATGGCAAGTTGATTTTAAACTAACCATCTGTTTACTATAAACAAAGTACGAATTAAAAGGGTTAATAAGCATGTAAAATACGATCATTATCTAATTTACGGTTTCAATAAACCACGAAAGCTGACCCCCTGACTTACTGTGAACGACTTACAAGTAGCTAGTACAAAGACGTAGGAACATGGAAGAGGCATATAATTTTAAGTCTATTAATTTGTATTATAAGTTATCAGTTATTTAACAACATACACAGTTTAAAACCCCTGAGGCAAAAGGGGCATAAGATGATTCAAAGGATTTAAAGGAGATCAATGTTTCAAACTCAGGACAAAGGATAGGCAATTTGATATTAATTAAACCGAGGGCGAAGTCGCAAGAAATAGCCAAATGTAAAAATGTAGCATAATGTGAAACTGATAGAGCTTAATACGCACACAACCTAATGAGGGAATTGTGTAAATACTTGTGTCTACTGGCGCTTTTCTTTACATTTTTTTTATTAATCTATAAGTGCCTGAGCTTATATGAAAATGCAGATGTATGCAATGCCGATTGCATTTCTCAAAATTATTGCCCCTTCCAGTATCTGCGTTAACCAAGCAACATCTGTTCAAGCAAGTGCACGCACCCTCCAAGAAACAGGTCAAGGCGTTGCAACCTGTTGCGTCCTTATTAGTGGCGCCACACGTGCGAATGGGGAACTACGCCGCAGTGTGCACGCGCCCTTTGAATGTGAAGATAAGGCGAAGAAATACATTGTTTGTCTTGGGTGTGATTTGTTAGGGGAGTGTGATTTATGGCGATTAAATGTTTTGAACTTGTATGTATAGGTATTATAAAATTTATTGATTAATCCGTATTATTATATCATGTAGTTGTAATCTAGTATGTTAATATTACATATATTTATTATCTATCGGAAGGTAGGGACTTACTTAAATCTAATTTACACTTTACACCAATTTTCACATGTTTTTTTGTTAGTTTTGCAAAGCTGATATTACATAGTTTAGTATCGCGATGACGAATTTCCTAAAAAACCCAATTAATTACGACTTGAGAACTCTAAAATAAGACATAAAGATAACAATAACATAAACTTGGGCATGAGCAAAAATAGGGTGGGATACAATCGAATAGGGACTATTATTTTGCTTTGCCAATGAATTGCCGGAAAAAAAACGTTACGATCGTCTCTATAATCAAAATGGTCTGAAGGGAAAGATTTCATAACATCAAACGGTTTTTTGTAAATAGCACGGGTCCTCAGTAATGACATGAGGGGATGCACTCACGTCCAACACTATCGGGTTACGTTTAATGCATTCGGTAGCGATACTTCCACATTTGTGGTTTCCTTGTAGGCTGGATGTTAGAGAATTACTCTACGATAGGCTCGAATTGACATACAATAACCCAATACATAAAACTTATGATGTTTCTTGTTGCTTCTTGATTTATTTATAAGCAATTAAATAAAATTCAAGTTTTGTCAATCAAGCCAAATATAGTTGATCACGCAGTACCTAGAAGTATTTTCAGGGACATTTCATCTATACTAAGCTGAAGAAATGTTTGTTTGTTTGAACGCGCTAATCTCGAGAATAATTCCACAGATTTAAAAATAATCAAATATTTGTGTTGGATGGCTTATTTATCAAGAAATGTTTGAGGCTATAATACAATATCGCGATACGACATTTAAGAGCAGAGCAACAATGAAAAATAATGCAAAAACGGGGAAAAAATATTCCTTTTGAGAGCTTCCGTTGCGTACGCATCGTAAACCGTTTAAGATACATAAAAATATGAATACAGGATTGTTCCACTTAAAAAAAACTACAATAAAGTCCGCGACAGCATATGTCAATCTCATATTGTTTACTCAATAAAAACAGATGCACACGGGTATTTATTCTTATCAAAACAAACATATTCACGAGCATTTCATCTTGAACAAACATCTTTACATGATTTAATGTTAATAAATATTTTAGAAGCTATCGCAGTTTTAAAATAATTCGCACCAAAATAATGCCGCGCTTGCGCTAACCGGTATGGTTTCTGGCTTACTCATAACATATACGCTAAGCTATATCAATACATATAAATTTCAGTTCTGATCTGTATAACTTATGATAACAGTAGCGAAATACTTATGCCTGTTGACTTATGTAGAGTATTTCCCCCAGTTAGCCCGTATTCTAAAGATGCGGTTAACCTTTTGAACATATGCGATATCGTTATACGAACAAGCAAGCAAACAAGCGCGCAATCAACCGTTGCCATGAATGGTGGAGTACGAAATAATGGCAAGAGCCCGCATTACCCCGGTCCACTGGGTCCGCAGATAAGTATAGTGGCACTAGAGCTCACCACCGTGAACTTTGCTATGGGTCGTGATGTAATAAGTGTGGATGTATGCTCTATCTTGCTGAATAAAGAACACCTACTCATTCACTACAAATTGTCCAGGTCCTCGTATCAGTCGCAGTTGCAGAACGTCTGTGTAAATATACCTTCGATTTCCAGAAATCGGTTAGAATCTACTGGCACCCATCAGTCGTTTCTACCTATAATAGAGTAGGTATGGTTAGATAATGATGGTCAAATCTATTATTTAATCGAAAATCTAAACAAATTACTAAAATAAATAAAATATGTTCTAAATGATGCTCTAGTTAGATCCATTAGATCCAATTCGTGGTTCTGAATTGAAAATCCTTACAAAAACGTAGACAATCTTTAAACATCAATAAAAAATGTATCTTTGACATATTTATCAGAACCGGTAGCACAAAGGTGAAAAGTTAACAATACGACAAATAAAATTATTACTTTGCGACTACAATTCTGAACTAACTACAAAAAGGCAAAAAAGTAGAGCACGCACCCTTAGCAACTAGTGATGTATTTTACTTTATACATTAATAATTTGAATTTGAACTTTTTCTGCTTGGAATAAAGTGGTTTTTCGCTGGTTTTTCTGGTTAATGCTACACCTGCCCGTATCACGGCCTGCGCAGGAGCGTACAGCTGCTCAAACTCGTTGCGACTTTTCAAATGTCAGCTTTTTACCGCTATTTATCTTCGCTATCAACCAGTTATGGGGGCATGGGGTTGAAATGCATTCTTTTGTGCTTACTAGTACACCTTGTTAGTGACGCGTTTATTCAAATGAACACTGGTGAACGATCTTAAAAGGGCTTGTTACAAGAATAACTCAAGAGTGTTTCGAGCTGTCTGGCTGCATTTTAAAGCAAAGGACGCGTGTCTTCAAAGCAAAAATCCTACTAAAATTATAAGCGAAAGCTAGTGAGGATGGATGTATGTTTGTCATGTTTTAATGCAAAAACAATTGCACGGATTTTAATGAAATTTTACAATAACATAGCTCAAACATTGGAATAGCACATAAGTTATTATTTTTGAGATCCGACTTTTACGTGGGTGAAGCCACATTGAACCACCTAGTAAAAAATAAATCGACATAGTAACCACTAAATACATTTTTATAATCTTAATTGAAGTTCAGCAGATAAAAGTTCTCAATAAATAGATATTAGAACTTTGAACCCTGAGAAAGCAGATAAGTTTATATGGAAAAGACAATTAAGTTTGAAATTTACAAAAAAATTATAAGATAGCAGATAGCTGTGAGACGATATCATAATACTTTAAGTAGGTTCTTTCTTATGCCTAATATTTTTATTGGTTATGAACAGGAATTATTTTGTATTATCAAAAATAAACTTTGCATGATAACTTCTAGAAAACATATGTTTTCTAGACAAAAACTAAACAAGGTGTGTCGGTAAAAAATAATGTTTTGAGTAAACTCACATAATAATAGGCGTAATAAAAATACAAAGTAACTACAGTAAGTTTCAAAGATGACAATAGTAACAACGCAGGCGCTTTTAATGGAACTTACATAAAACATAAGCTTAATGTTCGGAATAAAATATTAAAAGCAACATTAATTCTGGGAATCACAGAGGTATAAGTATAAAAATAGCGAGCGTAACAAAGGCCACTGGATTACGAAGCTTACAACAAGTCTTGTTAAACGTTTCCAACGTAAAAATAACTCTTATTCTACAAGGGATGCCTCTGGCAAGAGTTCAGATAATAATGGAAATGTATAGCTTTATTTGAAGCGTGCGTACATAGGTGGGCCGCCTCCCCTTTGCTTTGCTCTCTGAAAAACACAATAAAATAATCCGACGCTTTGTCGAAAATTCTGTGTAGCGATTGCAAAAAAAAAACTTTATGTCAACAACAGTTTTTAGCATTGCCACTTTTTATGCTAGTTTTGTGCAGTTTTACAGACGACGATTTGAGACATTATGTCTAGGTAATTCAATATTTTGGCATTTTAAAGAATGAATAGGCTGTTTACCATCCTTGACCACGACATCACCTACCACTGGATGTGATCGTGGTCTAATTCCTGATCATTTATCTCTATAAAAAAGAAGTAAAAACCGACTTCAAGACCAAAATGCACTAAAAAGTCTTAAATAAACTCTTCACCATTGAAAGGAAAGGAATCCGTTTGAGGCAAACAATTTCTTTTTGGAGTTGCACCTTGTGATTCTATTTTTTAAGAAGCTACAAATTACCTATCATAAGTTCCGTCATTATATTTACTGAACTCCTAAGCGTTAAGGAGTTCCACCATCAGCTCAGCCCCACAAGATGTTGACTATCAGACGTAACAACACGTCAACATTAAGATTCTAGTAAAGAAACACTATTCGTGCCTTTAAAATTTGTGGGTTTTCCTCGATTACACCAAGATCCCATCATCAGATCCCAAAATGGAAAAAATGAGACCAACTAGAAGGTTCACCCTCTAAGTAGGCGATAAAATTTTTCGATTCGGTCGACAAACGACTGAGATATGAGGTAAAAAACATACAAAAAAAAACATACAGTCGAATTGATAACCTCCTCCTTTTTTGATCTCGGTTAAAAATTAATCCATATTTTCTTTGGTCATGGTATCAGGAGTGAACGGCTGGACCGATTTCACAAATTCTTTACTTGTTATTTTCAGGAGAAGATTCAAAAGTATTTTTTAAAATAATGGTAAAAATCATGCAATCATTTCTTTAGATACGTTACAGTCGGGAGATAATAATAATTCAGCTGGGGGCGAAAGAAGTTCGCTGGGTCTAGAATATAACAACTGTAAGTTAGCAAATGTTTTTCACAGTTTTTTTTGCAGACGGTGGCAAGGTGCGTCGGCAGGGCGGGCGCGTGGCCGGCGCGTGCGCGCGCGCCGTCCGGCGTGCCGCGTTTCTGCGCTGTCACGGCTGACATTTTCACGGGCATGCTTTTAGAGTTCCGTAGAGAAATTAAATGGGATTCTTACTTTATTGATAACAATTTGTTGCTGAGTACGCTTTCCTTCTATAAAATTTGTAGATTTCAAACTGAAAAATCCAAATATAAAAAAAATTTGAAACATGTCCCGTTTCATTTTTATGTATAAACATGTTTCTTGATCTCTATAGGTACATACATATCGTGTACTAGAATCAGGATGTTCGGCAAGAATATATGTAAATGATCACAGACACTGTACCAACATAGTGTTTTGAACTGATGAAATTTAAAAATATGTTGGCAAGTAGGTGTCCGTAAAAGTGTGTTTGAATCTGTCAGATACCTAGTGGTACCACCGTTGTGTCTGATTTCCATAACACAAGTGCAATTAGCTACTTACTTTTAGGACAGAGCAATGTATGTGATTGGTGACCGATATAACTTTTTATCCGGAACCCTCAGTGCGCCAGTCCGTCTCAAACTTTATAGATTTTTTATTTTATCCGTGCAATCGACTGCGGATCCCGTAAATTGCTGCACTATTGTGCCAGGTCGAGGGGACGTTAGAAAGAATGCATTATGTTTGCGCGGATTTCTATGACTCCCCATGATTTAATAAGACTCTGAGAAGCGTGTTCTATATTGTGCCTAAGTGCTCGCACTTTATTAAACCGAATGAACTGTAAGTAGGTCATGGATGGAATTCTCATTTAGATTTAAAATAATAGGTTGGAGTCGGACCTAGTCTGCCTACCTATTGCCATTTTAAAATGGCAATCATGTCAAGTACCTACTTGAATGAATAACACGTTGGTGACAATAAACAACTGACAATATACCAGCGCTGGTAGTCTGATGTTGCAAAAATTTGACATTTCGTTATCACAAAAAATAGCTTGCAGTATCACGAAATCTGATAAAATTAACCGTATTCATATCGCAATCTTCAAACATACACATTTGCCACGAATCGTACCCGATACACATCCTCCCATTATCTAGGGTAAACGTTATAACGGAAGATATTTTTATACTGGAGAGCTTATAGTCCTTACTGTCGAACTGATGGTTTTTACTGTCAACAAATAAATAAATAAATAATAAATATCCTTTGGACATTCCCACACATCGCCATCTAGTCCCAAAGTAAGCTACTCAAAGCTTGTGTTATGGGTGCCAGACAATGGATATAATACTTAAATACTTTTTTTTTTGTAAATACATACATGATTTACATAGAAAACACCCAGACCAATACAAACAGACATGTTCATGCACACAAATGTTTGTATTGTGCGGGGATCGAACCCGCACCCGCTGCGTAGTAGGCGATTTCTCGACCACTACACCAGACGGGTCGTCAACAAGTCATCATCATTCATAAATATGCAACAATTCATCAAATTTTATTAAAGATGTTTGACTGATTGTAAATAGAGACAAAAAAATGGCATGAAATCATAATAAAGGTTCAGAAAATAATATTATGCAATAAACCTCATCTCAGCACAAGCACACAGCAATAAAACCGGCTAAGTGCGAGTCGGACTCGCTCACTAAGGGTTCCGTGCCAACTTTAACTCAATTAGAGATCCACTTACTTCCACTTAGCCAAAATTCCATAATATTTTGCTGACTGCAAATATAACTTTGTTTTTCAGGGTATTTCTAAAAATAATAAAGTTATGTTTGCGGTTATTGAAAATATGCTCTACCTCAAAAACTGTTAGTTCGATCTTGTTCAAACTAACTTCTACATCATGTATTTTTTTTTAATTTACACTCGCTTAGTTTAAAAGTTAGATGGGGGAGGACACCTATTTTACCTAGACTTTTAGAGAAAATGGTTTGAGGAACCTCATTGTCATTTTAATAGACCGTAGAAATTTTTTTTTTTGGTTTTGGTTTCGTGTACCCTCCTTAAATATCATCATTTTGCATTGTTTGTATGAGAATCGTAAAGCGGTTAACAGGATACATCTTTCTGCCAAATTTCAATAGTGTGATGCTTATTGTTTCAGAATAAAGTGGCTGTGACATACGGACGGACATACAGGCAGACAGACAGACTTGACGAAACTATAAGGGTTCCGATATTTGCCATTCGGCTACGGAACCCTAAAAATAAGCTTTTTGATACGGCTATGACGATACACGAGCCTTATTTTAATCATTTTAGTTACTGATATTTTTCGAGATACGCGTGGACGAACTTTTGCACTCGTACTCGTATATATATACCTATACCTTTACATTTTAAAAAAACGCAATAAATGGCAGCCATCATTTTTCTCTTTAAATAACATGGAGTTTTTACCATAGGTTTCACCGACGGCTCCCAGCATTAGAATGTTCGCGGTGAATATTAATTTAAGGAAAAATAAAAATAATTCCTGCAACACCGGTAATAAGTAAATCAATACCTTATGTCAGTTTGACATTAAATAAACAACGTTTTGCAAATAATTTATCATTGCAAATATTAAATTCAATTCCACAAGAATTTTCAGCCAATTATACTAAAATACACAATCGGATAATATAAAAACACATTATCTTGACTTTCGGTACATCGTTTAATGTAGAGATCGGATAAATAACTAGATTCCATGCATGTAAGTAATAAAATTTTGCAACGTGTTTTTATGTCCATATGTAGCTAGATATTCAGTGTCTGTTTATTGGTTTCATGATTTAAATATAATATTCAACTAGTGATGATAAAATGGTCAAAATCCCCGCACGGTAGCGGTTTCAAACCGAGTTTATTATCGGTTTCTCACTTCATAAGATCCGAGCCCCTCATATATTGCAGAACTATTTAAAAACAAGTTTTCTTAAAAGACAGAGCAAGAACTTACAAAACCCGAAATACGAAACCAGAACGAGCGCAAAAAGATGCAGGAGACATGTGAAGTGCATTAGGAATGATTTATAATAGCTTTTTCAATTATTTTCAGGCCTTTTTCACGCATTGCTGCAGTTGAAAGTTTGAAGGAGTGACAAAGCAATAATTGCAGTACAATAAAAAATGACAGTATAATAATTTAATGAAATAACACAAAATACCTTCTAATAAACGATTCTACCCCTCTAATAGACGTTATTCCCTCTAATCAATGGTTGTCTGGAAGAGATAAGAGACAAAACCGCCAATATTGTACTTCTTATTAATTGATTGAAATGTTTTTGTTTCTTGTGGTTTTATTTGTGCAATATTCTTTATTATTTGTTATTATTATTATTAAATGCGTATCATTCCAGAATATTTTATTTATCTTTTCTCATACGTTATGTATAGTAACAGAAAGTCGCGTTTGTTACAGTTCTTATAACTCGATACGGGGGCACAATTTTCATTATTTAGAGTTAGTTGAATTCGTCGTAACGCCTAATACGACATACGACAGCTATCATCATTAAATGATTTTGAATTTAATGTTAGTTTAATAACCATATATTACTTATTCATCAGTGCAACCAAGAACTTTTCTGTACCAATGACTGTCCTTCGCGATATGTACTCTGCTCGTTGCTACTTGAACTTATGATCCCTCACACACGACTTTTATCATCGATGCATTCGCGCGTGTTGAAAATGCGCTTCAACATCGGGACTCACGCAATGAATAGATTTAATTTCGCAGCGACGCAGTTGGCGTTAGTATGGATGCAAACGCCAAAATTCAGTACATGATTTGACAATTTCCAGCTTCTTCATCGCGACTGCATCGATGCTGCATCGTGATTTCATCGCTGCTAAAAGTCGCAGAGTGTAAAGGATCTATAGTTTTACTGGTCTAAGTCCGTTGCGATCGCAGGATCACACTGGATGCCACCCGCCAACGGTTACTGTAGAAAACTGTGGTGGAGGCCTATTCTAGCTTATACATATAGAATGATGATGGTGACGTAGAAGTATTCGCTTAGATAAAAAACACTCAATTAAAAAGGACGGAAATGACATTTTAGTTTGAATGATCACCCATCCAAATGCGACGAAACCGTAAATACTTTGGTTTCATAAAAAAATAAAAAAGAACTCAAGAGCTTTAGAAGCTGTTATTTGTCTAGTAGTCTACCTTTTAGCTGTATTAATGAGAGCCGAATAAGGGTTGCAAATACTGATCGAGTGTTCTAGTGGTTATCAACTTTCTTTTAAAAATTGTTGCCCTCGTCGTGCATTATTGTCTTAAATATACTTTAAAAATATAATTTTAAGTAAAGGTGCAATATTATAGATTGTTTTATCAGCTACATTACTAAATAAATAAATAAATATCCCTTGGACATAATTTCGTAATATAATATTATATTATAATATTAAATATATGATTATTCCGTAAGTGCCTTAAAATTTGAGGTAACGTAAGTAAGAAGGTACGTAAATTAAGTAGTAAATACTTTATCTAATTAAAAATATAGATTATGGAGTTAAATTAGGGAATTCGGACGGGATTGCCTATTTTCTTATTATTCAACCCTCAACACAATTTGTTGTATACATCATTGGAATTGTTATCAGGCTTTTGAAAATGATAATTAAAAATACTGCGTTTATTTTAACCTTATTTCCGCACAAATGCGACAACTGGGCCACGAGTATTAAATAAAATATTTTTCTAGTTACTTATCTTTTTTCGACGATATGAAAATGACATTAGAAAATTGTGCTTGCGAGATTGACATTTGTAAAAATTGCAAGTCCCGACGAATGGAGTTATCGTCGAAATTAGCCGTATTCAAATACAAATCATAAGAAAAGGAAATGTACGAAAATTATTTAAAAGCATCATAATCTATTAAAAAGCATGTCTCTAGAAGTTAGTTCCTAGAAGTATCCGCAAGAGGCTCTTAACATTCGAAAACAATAGTAACACCGTATCTAGGAATTTAACCCTTGAGTAAAGGTAAAAAATACATAGAAAAATCTTTTGATTTTTTTTTAACATAATTCTAGCATAATTTTCGATTATTCTGCTAAGATGAGCTTTAACAGATTTTCATTACCCTCGGAAGCGTTATCGTCAACATCTGTCAAAATTAGTGTGTCGAGTCCTGCAAATTTGCGTTGTCGGCGTATCGACTGTCAAAACACCGTGTCGAGTCTCGCAATTCACGAGTTACTCGAGTTAGCATACGTCACTTCGCGTCGAAACTACCACGCAGAGGTGGACTTTTATTGCATATAAATTGAAAATTACTCTGTAAGAAGTATAACTAGATCTCGTCACGATTTTTTATTTGAGTTCTACCTTAGGTTGAATATCGTATAGAAAACTTTAAGTGTAAGTAGTTTGTATATAGGTAAATAATTAAATAATGGTAATTAGCTTGTCATTAATTTATCTATTTAAAAATATTTTTTCAGTTTTCACCATATTTTTATTGAAATGGCATATTTGACCTGAATTCTTTATGAGAATCATACAAAAATTCTAAGGATAGGACTCAGTCTCATAGTTCGTGACGATTCCAATGCTCTAGAGATAAAGTCGTTAGTAAATTGAAACAATTAAATATCTAAAAATAAAAATACATGAATTGATTCATCAATTTGCGAGAGTTCTATTAAAAGCCATGGTAGTTTGTGCACGGCCGGCACCCCACGTCACAACAATCAGTTGATTAAATCCTAGAGCACACCTGCGAGTGACCGGGGAGCGTCCGTTGCCCGGCAACCGACTGATAAACATTTTCGAAATAACGATCATTGTGCACTAACCTTTATTAAAGTTACCGTATCATGCTGATGTGATAATCAGGATGGCTGGTTGTTTATTTGTAGAATTAATGCAACTGATTAGGGTCAAGACACTACACAATCTCTATAGATACTGTCACAACCTATAATACGAGTATAGCTAGAAGACCCTTTGTTGATTGATTTTTCAAATTATTTTCAGTTGTTAACGTAATAAATGTCTGCAGTACGCTGTAACAAATGTTACCTTAGATGGCCTCTCAAATCAAGTGACCGCTTTTTAGGGTTCCGTAGCCGAATGGCAAAAATCGGAACCCTTTATGTTTGTCTGTCTGTCCGGCCGTATGTCACAGCCACTTTATTCTGTATCTATAAGTATTACACTGTTTTTTTTGTCAATCCTTTGCGTGAGAGTGTCAATGGATAGGTCTTTTAAAATGACATAGAGGTTTCTAAAACTATTTCACGAGTGTAAACTTTGAAAATAATATAAGTACGATGTAAATCTTAACAAATGCTTTCATTAAAAGTATGTATTGTACGTGGTACGTGGTTTGGAAGAGATCGAAAAAGTAGTTTTTGAGATATAGCACATCTATATATATAAAAATGCATTGCTGTTCGTTAGTCTCACTAAAACGCGCGGACGGCTGAACGGATTTATCTTATCTTGATTATTGGTTTGAAAGGCGAGAAAAAATCGAAAAACGCGCGGACGAAGTCGGGACCACTAGTTTTCAATAAACGTAAACATAACTTTGTTCTTCATACAAACACCATGAAAAACAAAGTTATATTTGCTGTCAACAAAATATTGTGGTATTTTAGCTAAGTGGAAGTCAGTGAATTCCCTTATTCAGTTAAACTTGGCACCGAACCCTCAGTGCGCGAGTTCTACTCGCACTTAGCCGGTTTTTTTTTTTTTGTAAATATGTACGAGTTTTGCATTGTACGGTCTGTACAAAGAAAGAATGTATATATATTTGTCGAAGCAAAAACGTTGGCATGTTTAGAAAATAATATTGAAATAATCTAATAGAAAATTGTCTGTGACACGCCATCTTCTATACGTCTGATGCCTGTGAAACTACCCTTAGATCTCTTTCTTATAAACCTCTACTGACTAACTATTACTGAAGTGAAAAACTTGAAATTATTCTTCTCAAATAAGCAATGGGTTGTTACAAATTTAACACTTTGACCTCTCAACAATATTTAGTAAGTAAATATTAATAAGTACTTATTAATGAGCCTCATAAAACACAGGTGCGTACATAGCAAACAAAAGAAACTATTGTAATATTATTTATAGGCTGTCTATTTGCGAATGGTAATGGTGCATATAAAAGGCGAAGAACTCATTGACTTATTTGTATTATTTTGTTAGCCGTCAAAACTATACACTACTTACGAAATGAGAGTTGCAAGTATTTTTATCGCTGTTCTTGCCTTGGTAAGTAAAAAAAAATATTATCACCTAATAATTGATTTCACTTGTTACTTATGTAATTTGGCTCATTATTTGAATAAGAACGTCAAAGTTTTTATAAATCTTTACGTTTATAACTCACAAAGAGATGTCACGTGAGGAAAGACACCAGCGGGCGAAGTCCAATGCAACATTTTTGACATTTCGCGTAGAAAATTTCAATTTTATGATTTTCTAATTTATTAAATAACATTTTTACTTATGTAGCTTGTATGTTTAATAAATTTTAAAAAATATTTGTATTTTTTTTAGATTTATTAAATATACAAGCTAAATAAGTTACAATGATATTTGATGAATGAGAAAATCATAAAATTGAAATTGTCTACGCGAAATGTCAAAATTTTTGCATCAGACTTCGCCCGTAGGGGCCCTATTTCTGACATCACTCTCTTAAATATGGCATGTAATTTTTTCGAATACGAATTGAATACCAATGTACCTAAATCACGCGAAATAAACTATATTTCAAGTGATTTATATTCACTATTAAAATACAGTTATCTTTTTTTTCAAATTATTTCACTCCCGTGTGACATTATACTCATTTTTGGAGATTTGGTCATTAATCAATTAATATCACGCGCCATCTTGACGCGAGTGATTCAAAAATAGAGGCCTAGTCGTTTGCGTCCACATTAACATTTTACGTTAGATAGCCTTATTCGTCCAAGTAGATAGCCCATTGATCGATTAAGGCTTTATGCTATGTAACATCAGGATACGTCTGACTACGACGAAAGCGGGACAAAAATATTCCTTTTGAGAACTTCCGCTGCGTACGCTGCGTAAGCCGTTTAAGTTACACAAAAATCATGTATGACGATATTATTTTGCATTAACAGTTCTACAATAAAGTACGGGACAACATATGTCTATCTTATATGGATTGCTCACTACAACCTTTTTTATGTTAGTAAATTTGTAAAAAAAGCCCTATTTTTGAAGGTGTTTAATGCACACGGGTATTGATTCTCATGAATATAAGTATATTAATCATCATGAGCTATTCATTTTACGCTAACTATGTTTGCTGGCCTCTTACTTACAAATCTGAAGAGTTTGTTAGTTTGATTGTTTGAACGCGCTTATCTCTGGAACTTATAGACCGATTTGAAAAAATATGTCTGTGTTGGATAGGTTATTTATTGAGAAAGGCTTTAGGCTATAAAATATCACGCTGCGACGGGAGGGGAGGGAGCAAACTCAAAACGCGGATAAAGTCTCGGGGGAGTGCTAGTTACTTATGTTCGTCTTTGTATTTTCACAAACGAGTACATGAATACTGACACTGCAACTATACGTTTTTTTTTTTCAGATTGGCGCTGCACTTGCGTTTTCTCCTGTATTTCCTCCTATGGTCGGTAAGTAACCTACAGTACTGACACACTTAATACTTTTCTTTTTAGTAAAACCTAACTAGAACATCTCACAGCAGTGCAGCATCACGCCAAAGGTCTCCTAAAATAATTTATAAAACACATTATGAGGTGGTTTTTACTTTTGAGGTCGGCACACAGCTGAGAGCTCTTTTTCAAAAAATGTTTATGTTTTACAGATGTGCCAAAAATAGCTGTGCCTCAAGAACGACCAGGAAAAGCGCAAAGGATGTCTGACTGATGCATAGTTTTATTGTTAAGGCCGCTTCCCACGGTAGTCCACTTCTGCGGGATCACTGCACCTGGGTCCTGACAACTTCTGACAGTGTCAAGCCTATCTAGCTCGCACTTACTGATAAAGCGGCGTGCTGTATATTACTTTTTCACAGCGTTGAAAAAAAAAGGAAAGCATTTATTGTAAAGGGGACATCACAACATACAAACAAACGCACTCTTAACAACACAAAGCTAGTTTACAGAAAATGTTAATTGCCATGGTAATCGCTTTGCTGCTATGAAAGTTTCAACATAGTTTTATGTAAAACCACCAGATGGCACTAGATAAACGCTAAGACAAAATTGGTGTATTCGAGTATTTATTGATTAAGAAGAATTTCTGAATGAAGCCTAAAAAATATATTTTTTTTAAGTTATATTAAAAATATAGCTACGTAAGTTCAAAGGATATTTGACGCAGTAAAATCAGAAAAAATAATTGTCAACGCGAAATGTCGAAAATTTGCTTTAGACTCCGACCACTGGTCACAGCAAACGGTATATCCGTGTGTAATATTAGGATTAAAAGCGTTATACTTCTAAACGGGGTTCTGCAGACAACAGTAAGCGAAATGTCTCCGTGGGAAACGGCCCTTAGATATCAACACAAGATCAAATATATTTATTAGTTGGTTTCGCAATAATTTTTCATTTTGTTCATGTTACCCCATATGGTGAGATCAGACCTTATACCTATTTTACATTAACGTGCAATTCTTGAAAGCTGATTCAGAGTCATTACCTTTTATCAACAGACAAATGCTTCACTAGATATTTATAAAAATGCATGAGGGCAGCGAGGTGTCCGTTAACATTAATACGCTGTGAGTAACTTTCCGGCTTTCATGATTTGTGCATACAATTATAAAAGAGTTAACCGACTTCAAAATAAAAAAAGAGTTTCTTAGCTTGACCTGTATGTATATTGATTGTTAGCTAATATCTCATATTTAGCTTAACCGATTTTGATGCGGTTTTCAGCGAAGTATTTGTTAGGTATATTCAGGAGAAGATTTAAGTTACTAATTTGACAGGACAATAACTATGAACTAGGGTAATTAAAAATACCCTAGTTTTTAGTCAATTAAACCTCCTTAAAACATGACACTAAAACTTGAATTTGTTTATCCTAATTAAAATGCGTTATTTTACTCTTATAGTATTTTTTCTAGTATGTAATATCATTACCTTTAGTGTGATTCTTTAAAGGAGTTATTTTAAATTTTATTATACATACGTAATAATCGACTTTTAGCATGATCTGATGAGTAGTGACAGTATTTCGATTCACGCATTCTATTTATTTACCTAGGGTTTCAGGATTCGGAGAAAAACAGCGGATCTATCAACTACTAATCGGTCCGTAACATCACTTGAAATTATAGCGTGCTATCAGTACTGAAGCGTCCGTTACTCGCTTTTTTTGAACATTTCACGTGCGTTGTTCCCAGTCACCCCAACCCTTAACAATGCACACAATAGCTGCGCCCGCGCATCTGTTTCTACGCGCGCCGCGATTGGCCGCGCGCACCCTCGCACTGATTTCCACTATGTCCGAATCGATATCCGATGTGACGGTGTCGTGTGTGGCAGTTGGAATTTTGGAAAATTGTTTCACGAGTTGACAATTAAGTTATCATTTAAGGGAGTGAAGCCCTTGCTTGATTCAACACTGCCGGTTTCAGAAGAAACAAAATAAGCACTAACTTAAGAAGAATTCAAATATGGATAACGCTAACCATGAGTTATTAAGACATTTATTTATTTTAAGACTTTATTTCACAAATCACAGAGTAGAAAAGTGGACTTAATGCTAAAAGCAGTCAGTAAAACCTTTCATCATCATGGTCATGCAGAGAGATGGCAATGGATGCAGCGAAAAGAAAAACAACATTTAATGTGAATGAATATTTATAGTAACAAATAAACCTACTTAAATAACTGCAACAACATATTGTATATTCTATAAACATTCTGGACATATGGGCATTGTGAAACAGATCGCAAAAAATTTATAAAACAATCAAGTGATCGATTTTTTTCGAATGAAATAAGTACTTTGGTATTGAAACTTTTAATATAAACTTATGACAAAATCTAGTTTGTACTGAAACCTTTTAATTCAACTACCAGGCTGATTTTTAAGGAAAAATAATAAAATACTGTCTTCCTATCGAAAGATTATTGTCATAATACATAATATATCGAATACACGCTCTACGGTGGTCTGTTCACCCTTAATGTTAGGTTCTTTAACCCCGAGAGGAAATGACAACAAAGGTGGTTGAGGACGCACATCCTTCCGAGGGATTCCCCGTGGTTTGTTCGGTCACTCACATCATGGAGTACTTGTCACATGGTCTAAGTATGTCCGGTTTCTGAGGTACTTCATCGGCGTTTAAGGAAATGGAATGATAATATTTAAAAAAAACTGAACATTGACTTAAGACAATCCATTTGGTTCTATTTTTCACTGTTATAGTATCTTGGAGACCTATCATAATTGAAGGTGTCCAGGTTGCAATATAACCATTTTTTGTTACTGTTCATAATTTATTTTTCCTTCAGAGATGGCTAATACTAACGATTGACCACCTTTTTATATTTTCTGTAAACGGATTTGTATCTGAACTGTATTAAATGCAATAAAGTTTTATCATCAAAAATAAAGAGGAGTATAATCTAAGAGTAACAAATTTTCTCTCTTCCTCGTTAAAGCCATTAGGGAAGAAGAGACAAGCATGTAGATATAAATAATTGGTTTTGCCGTAACCATCAATTTAAATGATACCAGAACATTCGATCACAACAATCGATTCGTTACATCGACAGCACCATCACGTGTATATCCCACATTCCCAACCGTGGGAATTAGCAAGTGGCTAGCGACACTCCATACTCTCCTGCACTCATCAAGGTGCGTACCTGGTTCCCATGGGTGTAGAGGGCGATTGTTTGTTATAATTAGTCAGCTGTTTGCAGAATAATGAGAACAATACCGGGCGGGTAGATTGTTTGGTCGTGCTAAGTTGAAAATGCTGCGTAAGCGGTGTGAAGATTATGATAATGAAAACACTGAAAACTAAAGGTGCAATCAAAATTAAACGTTTATGAATAATACGACGTATACCTACTTATTTATAAGTATCTGTTGTATGTACCTTCCTATTTAAATACGCAGTAAAATAATGCAAGTATAGTATTGTGAAATCCTTAAGATCTTGGCTAGTAGCCAAGCTGTTGCTATTGAAAATGCTGATGTATATTGTTTTGCAAGCGCAAATGCGTGGAACACGTGGAAGATCTTTTTCATGCAAAAATAAAATTGAACATTGGCGGTTATTTTCATGGTAAGTTTCTACCTTGGTAAGTTATAGTATACAGGAGTTGCAATTGTGGAAAAGCATCTTTCAGCGTTCATGATCTATAGATTGTTCTTTAAAATCAGCCACTGAAGGATAGGCGGGCCCAAGACAAAGCTACATTATTTTTTTATGTTCTATGTGAGCCATGGTAAGTTATTCTATATATATTTTTAAAACTGATATTATTAGGTCACATCCTGACCCGATGATTCACTAAAGTACTCGTTATCGAAGCCCACGCCAAAAGGTCTTACTTGTAATCGATACAATACCCACTTACTCGATTACTTCCATCGGATACTCGGAGCGGCGCCTGCGCACGCTTCCTGCGCACGCGCGAGGCTTCTATGTTCCGGTGTACTTGAACTTTATTCCTTTCAAAAAATTTTTTACCTTATGGATATGGAAATACACACTTCTTTTGAGTAGTGTAAGATAGGATCCTATTGAGGATACGTAAAAGCTAGAGCAGACTAATTTTAACTTTATAATCATTGAAATAGAGACTGAATTTCGTTTACGTATACATGAGAACTGAGGATATGATATACTTACTTACAGTATAAGACATTTAAAAGCCAAAGCAAAGCAATTTATGTTTTATACTTATGTGAATAAATACTGATTTTAGTTCACCTAGGTATGATTACAGGCTGAGGGTATGTGACAGCTTAATTACAATAACTAGTGCACCTGGAGATCAGGTATCTGTTTAAATTTGCATAAAATATTTTGTAATTTTGTAGCACTTACATCCAGACAAAGGTGGCTTGTATCCGGTTTGTATTCAATCCGATTGTACAGGAACCAAGAATTGAATACCAATCGGATCCGGATAGTATGTTAAAGCCCTACAATAACTGGTATAAATGGAAAAATGAGCAGCGTGACAAGTCTAAGTACGCTACTTGAATTTTAGGTAATTACGAGTTGAACCATACAAAGCTACAGCATTCTAAGTTTTCTTAAAATATATTTATTCGAGTGTGTGTGCACCTTAGTATATGAGTAAAGTAATTTTGCCGAATATATGTAAAAGTCCAAAACAAACTACTAATAGCTCAAATTTAGATACGAATATTGTGATACAATATGTTGCAATAGCTTTTAAGACCTTATATTCTTCTTTTTCTTCTTTTGTTGTGGCGAGCGAACATAAGTTTACCACCTTGGGCTCACCGTTTTGCCAAGGTCACGTGTTTGACTTTGTATTTTTAAATACTTAATTTAACTTTAATGAGAATGAATTGGGATCAAATCTTTACTATATTCTAATTTATAACACAGGTTACGAACATAAGAATAGTTAGATACAGAATTAGAATATTTATAATAAGGTACGTGGCAGCATCCCGTATATAACTATTCTAACACTAATTATCACTTCAATATTTGCGAGGGAAACAACTGTGCAAATACAGAACATGCAAACAGCCCATAAAAACACCTTGTGCAAGACCTATTCAGTGAATAATTACCATTGCTTATCCTCTATAACCTTGTTAAAGCAGAGCAAACGTTCGCGTTGCAAAACAATTGGCTTGATGAGGCAGAGATATCCCTTAATTAGATATACGGTGATGATTGAGTTACGCTCAATTATTCTGCGACGCTGGGCGGCGCTGTGGGCGGGCCATTCGCTGGGCGGGTAAAGATTGGGCGCCGCCCAACCCTGAGTCTAAATATGCACATTGAGATGACGGATTGGAAGTACAATTGAATATGATTTCAGCTGCAACTTTTAAAAGATAGGAAGTTAAAAATAGCAGTATTATTTATTAATATGATCCGATCTACACTTAAAAAGCATAAAATCTTCAGAGACAAGAAATTGTAAATGTAGACTGACATTGAAAATATTTCAATGCCAATTTTTTTTAACAAAACTTAGAATATATTTAGTTTAAACAAAGTTAATCCAAAAAATACCTTTGCAACTAATTTATTTGTGAGATATCGTCTTGGTCAATAAAAAAAAAATAACCTTGAATACTTTTAAGTTCATTGTAAAGTCGAAAGAATTACCTACTACTTACAAATATATCACATGTCTGTTTTTAGATTTCTACAAAACACTTTATTACAGTTTTCTTCATCAATTAATAGTTTAGATTTACATGTTAACATAAATATAAATATGCGCCAGACAACAATTGTCGTGGTTCCGAAGTTAAGAATTTTCTTCATTGTGTTGCGAATACCTTACAATGGTTATAACGAGAGCATCTCCTTTAAATAATTAAATACATGTAAACTTCCATGACTTAGGTATAAATGTCCGTGACCATCACACAAACATTTTACCCCTTGCGAGATTCGAACCCGTGACGGCAGCGAGCTCTCCTGACTATTACGGCGGCCGTCACGGTAGCACTACACAAAACGCGTCGTCACAATAATAAGCAGGTAAAACGTGAATCGATGGGGTGAAAAGATTTATCAAATCTTTTGATATTGACTGCACATAACTACGAGTAGATATCACTTAAAAAATATATATTTCTGCATATAGCCTCACTGAGGGCACATTTGTCATAAAACATAAATCAATCAATCAAAACAAAAATCATTAATTCACAAATCTATTTAATGAGTATTTTATATAACACTTATTTTATTTAAAATACATGCTACGTTTAATCAAAAATAATCCAAAATAAAAACAGGTATAGTACATACTTACGTAACTACTTATAAAAAACCAGGAAACCTCGAACGATTTTCGTTCGAGTTCATTAACAAGGTGCCACTCCGGCGCATGCGGGCTTTATCGGCCAACCGATGTGACGAATACTAAGGTCTGTGCGCGTGCGCTTCAAAACATAGCACTTGCTTACATGGGGGCGCGACGTGTCGCACCGCTTTGGGATATAGGCGTGCTGGTGGTGGAGGTAAGAAAATTAATTCAATATTCGTTTCTCAAGTGAATGAGATTCTAACATGATGGGAATCCATTACTTTTATAAAGTTAGCAATTGTAGATAATTGCTAACTCGCAATAGCTACTGGTCAACAAATCTAATTAAATTAAAAAAGTAACAACTACTTAATGATTGATGGTGCATTTGAAGTTTTTTCACTTTAACCATAAGAAAATTAAGCTTATCTGACTTTCCGCTAAAATGTAGTCTCTAAATTTGGTTTTTCTTACCTTTGTTTTTGAAGGCAAGATTATTAAGACTCCTCTGTCTAATACAAAATCTTAAATTGTAAATGGCATAAGATGTCATCAATCAGTTCTGCCGTTGAGATAAGATAAATCCGTAGTAATCTAATCTAATCTAATATTAACCCAACAAAATGCAAGATGATTATAAATCAAACACAAAGGCTACCAAGTGTTGACATATCACACAAAAAATGTTTACAGTTCCTCGCATGATGCAGCACCTTTAGCAAGCACACGCGTGCATTACATCTGTCATACCTGTATTGCTCTATCGCAACGCCCCACTGAATATCGGAACACGTACGGGGGTCGGCCCGTGCCGCCGCACACGCCAGGGTGCGCACCCCGTTCCAACTTCAGTTCGAACCAGTCCTGTCCTAACCGCCCTACTGAGCGGACAGCCGCGCACCCCTAACCTCCGCGATCGAAAACTTTTTAAATTCAAACATCGAACTTTAAATTTTCGAATTGACAGTTTACTTTCAATCTGTGCGAAGGCGAAGGGGTGCTGAGTCAGCAGAGGAGCAAGCACAGGTATGAGTCACTCAAGTTTTGCCATAGTAACACCCTCCGTACGCACCTGCGTTGCAAAAGCGCAGGAGCTAGCCCCTGTGATTGCCAAGATAATTGTAGCGGTGGACCTTGATTCAATGCATTTTTTGTTGTACTATCTTGTCTATTTTCTTTTTTAAAATATGAAAGCCTTCTTATTTATTTAGTTAAACCGGTGGCGTCAAGACGTAGAAAAGTTTGTCTCAGTTACTGTGTACCTTGATTGAATTTATTAATTGATGTATTTATATTTGCCTAATCTCTGTTTAAAAACTTTCAAATCGTGATGTTATTTAATCTTTGTAATTAGTTATAAGTATGATTTAAAACTAACACGAAATAAACAACTTTTAGGGAGCGTTAAAACATATTTTTTTTACCGGCTTAAATATGGATGCTTTCATTTAATGCGTTTTTATTACGATCGTACTCGTACTTACTTTACAATCATCACCTGAAACTTTTAAATATTGCTGTCAACTAACAAGGTTATTACTACTGTAGTCAGTACCTATTTTTAAGGTAAAATACATATTCCAGAGCGTTAACTAAATATAAGTTTACCTATTTGCATTATTTTTAATTAACACACTGGCACACTGCATCAAAGTTTAAAGCGCCTAGCTTCCAAGCGCCGATCTGAGCGCGTAGATGTTGGTATCAGTTACCAAACTTTAAAGTTATTCCGGCCAGTATCACGTCGATACAAGTTTGCGAAGCCGGCCTCTGGCCAACGTAGAGGTATCATGTAACATGTAACAAACTACATGTTTAGGCAGAAGAGGTATCATGTATCGAACTAGATGTTGAGTGTTGTTAAAGCTAACGTTATATCTTGTTTTTTATAATTTGGTGCTGTTACTTGGGAAAGTGTTTCGTTGCGTTTTTTTAAAGCGCTCGTAATATTTTGTGCTACATTCTGATTCAATTACCGATGGACTGTCTTATTCATAAATATAGGAATAAAGTGAGCCCCAAATTAACCCTAATATGGCATGTATGGCAAAGATGCTTGATGAACTTAATTAATTAATACAAAATATTATTTTTTTAAACCTTAGACCCCTTACACACTGCGACTTCTAGCATCGATGCATTTGGACGTTTTGAAAACGCAATCCAGTATTGCGACTCACGCAATGAACAGATTTAATTTAGCATCGATGCAGTCGCGCGTTAGCATCAATGCGGAAGCGTGATTGTTTTTACTGTGTTGACTGACGCGCCGAAATTCAGTACATACTGTGGCAATTTCCAGCTTCTGCATCGCGACTGTAGCGATGCTAACGCGCGTTAGTAAAAGTCGCAGTGTGTATTGTTTGTAGGGTATTATTGTCGACATTTTGCAAAGTTCAAATTACTCAGTCAAAAAGGGATACATTTAGGTAAATTCTTCTCAAAGTCAAAGTCAAAAATGTTTTTGTCTATTCGAAAAGGTACCAAGTTATGGAACTAATTGTTTAGTTTACTTACAAAAGGTACCGGGCAATCGCCGGCAATGGAAGATTTGCGGCGATTGTATTATGAACTTGAGTCGACGTAAATATAGGACACGCAAGCCGTGGGAAATACGGAAAATCCTTACAATGTAACAACAATATTTACTAGTATTGAACTGCAAATTATTTTAATTTGCCCTGCCAGTAACAGAAGTAATAGTAGCTGCTTTTATAAAGGATACTAATCAGTGCAGTAATGTTCAAAGTAGTAGTCAAGTCGAACTGCTTTAAAATTAGCCAAACTTAATGTGCTATAACAAAATTACTATCTACTTAATATTAACAAAAAACTGTCTCGATGGCGCAGCGGTAGAGGGTTGCACTTTAAAGCGACGGGTGCGCCAGAGGTCCCGGGTTCGATCCCCGGGTCGGGCCAAAAATACATACCTGAGTTTTTCTGTTCAGAAATTCTTAGGGTAGCCCGGAGTTTGGAATGGAATGGAATGAAATGTGAAACACCGCCAACTTCCAAACTCCTAGTGCCTTGGAAAAGCACGTAAAGCCGTTGGTCCTGCGCCCGATCTCTCTCCGGTCGTGTTAGATTGTCGGGCTATGAGAGTGAAAGGAATAGAGAGTGCACCTGTGTTTGCGCACACTCTTGTGCACTATAATATGTACCGCGCAGTCGGCTAGTCATTGTGACTGGCCACCATAATCGAAACCGGCTAGGGGGACTATTATTATTAACAGACATAGCATATTTCAGCAAAACTATCTATTTAGACAACTATTTGAAAAACTCTACATGGACTTACGATGTACATTAGCCGTGTATCAAACATACTTACTACTGAAAAACAACGTTTCATTTCGGCATTAAATGAATTAGTATACGTAAGGTACCAAATTAAAGCGTTAAAATTATGAATTCTGTTTGTTTCAATAACTTATTAACCCGTCAATGTCCACTGTTACAATCGCGTTGTCTTTATAACTTCAACACCCTCATTGTAAATAATAGCAGGTCTATAAAACGCTTTAAATATCGGTTAAGGCGTCCATACATTATAAATTCATGAGCCTTAATCTTGCGTGTAATTAATAAGGCGTACCACGCACTCGGCAAGTTTTCACACCCACTTTACATTTACGAGTTACTGCTTTATTTTTACTTGCTGATTGCTTATTTATTAATGTTTTTTGTTTGATGTAGCGCGAGTGATGGAAGGAAATGGGGGAAAAATACAACGGCTTAGCCAAAAAAAGGTGAATGTTCAAAACGAGCAACCACTCAATCAAACTAAATATTAAAGGGTTCATTAAAAAATTGCGTGTCTTTACCTAACGATCTTACACCATGAATTTCTGACTAGTGTCAATATACTTACTTAACGTTCGATGCCAACGATTTTTGGCGGTTTCTTACAATAAAATACATAACAAATCCTAGGCGCGTATTGCGATGCAGTTTTGATAGGTAAGCGGCTCAGATTAACTGTCAAATTAACAATTCGTATTGCGATTTCGCATGATATTTGTAATATTATTATAATAAAACAACATAAATATCAATATTCGTAGCATTGTAGTTTTATTAGAATATTAATATTATATCGATAATATTCGTTTACACTTAGTCGGAATTTAGCTGCCTGGAAATTGAACGGCTAAAGATGGATCGCAATACGCTCCCTAAAAAAGGTATAAGTTGAATAACCACAAAATATAATAAAAATATAAAAATATTTTATTGCACAACATAACCATAATAATTACACAGGATAGTATCTTATATATTCGCTATAAGTACAATTTAGGCAGCCTTATTGCTTGAAGCAATTAAATAAAATATATGCAAAAAAAACAGTTTTAAACATAAAACTGATTCCCATACCAGATTTTAAACGTCTCCGTAAGTACATAGTCGGTGAATGACAGACGCGCCCCGCCCGCCGCCCGCCCAATCATTACCAAAATTGTTTCCCGCCCTACTCTGAAGACAGTCTAGGCGGATTGTGTAATAATTGGTTTGCTTGCCTTGGTACTTCTAGACGTCACTGGAGCGGTTAATAGTGAGGTTTATGAAATTTTTTAATGAAAACAAATGAATAAATATGTTTTTTTTTAATGAAAACAAATGAATAAATATTAGTTGTTTTTTTGAGACATTTAACGACAACATTATCATCATCAATTATCTTTTAGCATGCTAGATATCTGAGACACGGCGACTTATGAATATTCCAATACATGTACAAATTAATTCAAATTTCAAATTCTTTTATTGCTATTATATGTACAATAAGGTCTGAAAAATAGTTTAGAGCGTGATACTTAATGCCCCTGTTGGGTATTTATCTTAAAACCTAATTATAAAAATAAAAAATTAAGTTTAATTACGTGACACTATATAATACAATTTATAGTAAGCATGGAGTTTCCGTCGGCTTTAAGTTTCTCAATTTTTAAATGTACTTACCCACAATTTTTTTTAGTCTGTTTTTGTATTTTTATTGTTATCTATTTTACCATATATAATGAATTACAACCACATTAAAGAGAAACAAATCAAATAAATTAATATCCCAATCCTAGCTACATACTTCACCAAAGAAGAGACAAAGAGCTTACAAACATGGATAAAAAATATAATGCAAATAATATATTCAACAGCCCATTAAACTATCAAATACCTATCAAAAATAAATATTCCGTGTGCTCGTATTAGCATTAAAACCCTTGTGCTTCCAAAAGGCTCTTTACGTTACCCGTCATCAAACATAATTTATTCATGGCAACCTCTCAAATATGACAGAGTACACAGAGGCAGAGTCCCTCCAGAGGGTTAGCGAGGGTGAGCGTGGGAGCGATCTCGCGACGGTAATTAGGTAACGTGGCCGATTTTGCCCGGTCTACCCAAGTAGTAGTTGCAAAGGGAACACCAGCTACAATACAGTATGCCCAAATGTTAAAAAAAGTATAATAAGATAAGACTACTTAGTTTTTGAGTCAGTTCAGAAAACCTTTTTTTAAGATATCAAAATGCAAGTTGCCACAATATCTTAATTCCAAAGTCATTTTAAAATAAGACATACAATATACTTACTCGACGACCTCCGTGGTCGAGTGGCTAGCACGCTGGTTTTAAGCGTCGCCATCTCGTGAGGTTCCGGGTTCGATCCCCGGTCGGGTCAATGTAGAAAAAAATATATTTTCTATATTGTCTCGGGTCTGGGGTGTTGTGGTACCACCGTTGTTTCCGATTTCCATAACACAAGTGCTTTAGCTACTTAGCTTGGGATTGGAGTAATGTATGTGATGTTGTGAAATATTTACTTATTTATTATTTATATTTATATTCAGGTTTCATTCTACTTTAAGATGAAACGGGTAATTATGGTTATGTTTATATTAAAGCCATAATAATCGCAAAATTAAAAACCAGCAAATTTTTTATGTAATAATAAAATATTTTGTAGTTTTTATACACTCAAAAAATGTATCAATTCCACTCTTTAAAGGATCGTCTGTATTGTTTTATTCTGTGATTGTGCCAGGGGCAATTTGCCCCGGCCTGCCTTTGTTGTGCTAGGATTTCGGGGTTGACACCGTGAGCTTGTTAAAAGTAATCTTGGGAATATTGCGTGTTGCATTGAATCCCCGTCAACAAATACGGCTGACTAATCGCAGTGCAATCGTTATTAAATATTTGCCATTTGGATAGTGGGTTCCTTCCAAATTATTACACTTTATGCCATACTTAATAAACACATGTTCAAACCTACATATACATACATTTTCGGTTTTTACTTTGACAGAACACGAGCTAATAAAATAGATGTCTTAAAAAAGAGAGCTTTCCAATTTATTTCTGAAATGTTGTTTTATTCGTTTACTGTGACTGTAGCTCTTTTCTTAAAAAGAGCAATTTGCTGTAGTGGAACAGAACACTACAATCAGTGAATGGGCCTTTCCAACGCCATTGAATCAACTCCCCGCCTCTTGAGTTCGCTCTGTCGCCTTTTGTCACATTTACTGCACTTCGCTAAATTATTACATACAACCATAACACTGCTCTTTTGTCCACAGGCGAAAATAAAACACACTCATGAACCCAAGATGTGAGCTACATTGAAATGATAAGTAATATAACCGAACATGGAAGCAGCGTTACCACAATTTCACAGATTAAACTCGTCGCGATTTTACCATCACTATGTAACTCCACCTGTCCGAATATCTTCCGATTATCTCCATGATCTCCTACCCCCACAGCATCCAACCCTTCTTCAGCAATATCTAGCCTATTACAATGAACCCTTGGTACCGCTTGATCTATCATTAAAATCAACAACCCCAATCACACCACCATGCACGCCTCCGCCATCCCAAAAACGAAAATCATCAGAAGAAAAACCAGCCAAATCACCTAAAATATTCCGTCACTTTGAAGAAACACCACAGAAAGAGGAAGTTGACAAAAATGCTGAAAAGCGTAAAGTTGACGACGAAAACTCTAATGACAGCGATAGTCCTGAAGCTAAGAAACTTAAATTCACAAAACAGTTCTTTGATGAGCTCAAAACATGTTTGCCACCCGAACCAGAAACTCCGTCAAAAAGTGAAAGAAGTTCTCCAGATATAGTTGAAGTAAAAGATGTAGAAGAGCGTCCCAAGAAATCTCCGAAACCTACGATACAGCCTGCCAAGAAAAGTAAAGCGGTTAGGCGGTTGATGTTTGATGAGGATAAGACATCACCTGTATCTGGAACCATCATTCGAGATTTAGCTGAGGACGAGACTTTAGTAGTCAGAAAGGTACGATTTTAAAATTACCATATATAAACGATGTTTTCGTCTGAACAATCGGACACATCAAATGTTAAAGCCAAAGTTGCACAGGAACTATTAATTAGACGTTCTTACCATACCATTACTGTAGCTGCAAGGCGACTTTTCCTTATCGCTCGGGCAATTAAACTGGTATGAAATCGTGTATTGTGTTGTGTTTTTGCGCTAATAACAGCTTTAAGGGCGAACCGCAACCGTTACCAAGGGGTGTGCCCCCGGGACATTAACTACGAAATAAATCGCCGTTTCAATGCTTCGGACACGATTTCTTTGAATTGAGATAGTGAAACGTTTGATTAGTTGTAATAAAAATTATTGTAATGGTATGGAATTACATAATAGTCGTAAATTGGAGGGTGTAAGTTTTATTGGCAGTTTTCTTATCGTTTTCTCTTTTTAGGGTGACATAGATCCTGCGTTCAACGTGGTGGAAATAACAGAAGAGGCGAAAGCTTTGATAGCGTCTATAGAAAATCGTTTGGGTCGATATATCTGCCGGCTTTGTCGAAGATTGTACAGCGATGCTTTTGCCTTGGCTCAGCACCGATGTTCCCGCATCGTCCACATTGAATACCGATGCCCTGAGTGCGATAAGGTAAGCAATCCATAGATGGTATCTTAGTTACATGTTTCCTATTATATCCCACTACTCATATCTATTTGGTACATTGCGGTCTAATTTATTTTTTTGATATTACGAGCTATAGCTTCATTATTGTACCCATTCAACCCAGCAGCAGTCATACTATACAGGGTGTTGTTTTGGTCAGCGACAAGCGACTCAGGGGTGCCTGTACAAACGATACTGTTGCCGAAAAATATTAATAAAAAATAATTTTTGAAATGGACAAAATCCAAAAAAACATTTTCTTTATCCGGTACAGCGATCGAGTCAAAACCACCAACACCAGGTAGCCTCTTCGTAGCTTACTAGCTGCGGCGTAGTATTTCGTAGATAAGCGCTAGCTGCGCGCTAGGGTACAAGTTTTCCCATTAGTTTTGTTATTTTTTGAATATTGTGAAGAGGTTTTCTTGTATAAAACTTGCTAAGAATAAAAAAAAACACGTTTTTTTAGAATAAGCATAACTCATATTATCATCCCTGAGTTGGATGTCACTGACCAAAACAACACCCTGTATTAGTTTCATCACCAAACATTGGTGTAACAAACTTCATTTATTGATCCTCCTGTTCTCACGTAGTCTTCAATTAATACAATATAAACACATATCGTTATCTACCCCTTCATTGGTATCGAACAACCAAAACTTTTTTATTGCATTCAATAACGATTAGTCGCAAAACAATTCGTGTGGGAACGGTCATGGGGTATTGGGAGCGAACACTTGGCACATTTCCATGGGAAGGGACACCCACAAGTGCTGGCGAAATGTTTTTACACGATAATTGATACGTTATGTGGTGCGTGACTTCGGGGTATTAGCGGCCATCTCGACCGGGAAACAGTAAACTCATGATTAGGGACTCGATCATAGGTGAAATGTGAAATTGTGCTCATTAAAAAATATAGTCACAATGAGTATAATAACAATGATGTCTGAAATATGATTAATATATGCTGTTTCTAATGTATGAATACATATGAATATACAGAAAAACGTTATATCAATTTAATCCTTGGTCTTCGTCGTACATGGATATAAATTTTCGATAGTTTGTGTTTTGAAAAAAATCTATTTAAAATTTGTGATTGGTGTACATATATGTATAGAAAAATATAGGTAACATATATTATGAATGTTTCACTTAAGAGCACTTTACATGGAAAAATTGGCTTCATAACTCTCCTCGCAGATAAAAAAAACTATTTTCGACTACAAACAAAACATTTTTCTCTAGGTATTCAATTGCCCCGCAAACTTAGCGTCTCACCGTCGCTGGCACAAGCCCAGAGTTCCAGGCGCTACGAAGAGGCGGGACCCTCCATCATCAGACGCGGGTCGTTTTCCCTGCCAGCGGTGTGGCAAGATGTTCAGAAGGCAGGCCTACTTGAGGAAACATCTGCTGGCTCACGACCAGCCCGAGAATGAGGAGAAAGAGCCGTCTGCTTTCAGACAAGTGCACGCTGATTATCCTGCTTATCAGACGGTGAGTGTGACTATCTTTTGTTTCAATTAATTTGCAAAGTAATGCCACATACCAAATTGGGGCCTTATTATATATTTATTATGTATGTGTACTCGTCCAAACGAGTTGGCGTTTGTTTTCTTTTTAATGTCAAGAGTCAAAAATAATTTATTCTATTTAGGATTTAAGATGCCACTTATGAACTTTAATAATTAGTTTATAACAATCAATTATGAGGCTAGAACATGTCTCCTTATCTTTTGGGCCCTACTACAATTGATGATGCTATTCTCATTCTTGCTAGTTGTTCATGCATAATCGTCTTCGATATCAGTATAGTTACAGTCTTAGCAAAAACTTCCGATGTTTGAAATCCTCGTGGAATGCAACAGGCTTGACCTAATTTTTTTTTGTTCAACATCTGGTTAACCCACCTATTCCTCTACCAGGAAACCCTCCGAGACAGCAACTTCAATACCTTCTGGAACAAGATCCCGCCGCCCCCTCAAGAGCTCGCGTGGGAGGGGGTGCGCACGCGTTGCGCCTCGTCGTGCTCCTCGGAAGACTCTCGCAGCCTCGACGTGACGGGATCTGAGGACGAGGGTGGGGGCGCCGCGGACGGGTGACGGCGCGTGCTGCGGCCCGTGCCGCGCTTTCCCCCCTACCCAGTGCCGCCACTGTCGTACTACAACTCTTACGGGCATGACGCGCACCTTTACTTTTCTTAAGTTTTATTTTTATTGTTACATCTTGGTAAGATGGTCAAGCAAATCGAGTATTTCGTTGAATCGCAGCGCTGTTATTTACATTTAAACCATACCACATTTACTTAAAACAAGATCTATCATATTCTGAGTCTGGACGTTTATAGATCTTATCTTGCAAGCACTATTACTAGATAGTCTAAGTGCATTGCTTAAGACTAACTTATTAATTGATAACTTATTTCTTAAAAACTTTTAAAAATGTAACATATACAGTAGATAACGTAAAGTCACTAACATATCAATGTTTAGAAATTGTACACATTTTAATTACTAGTTACTGAATGTTAATTATTAATTTCCTGCACATTACTTACATCTTACATTGCAAGTAATTAAAACTGTACATATAAATTTATTACGTAGTAAATAGTTGTGTATTGTTTAAATTAGTCTTTGTAGATATTATAAAATTTAGTAAATTAATATGTAAATAACTTTGATCTCCTACAGCAGCATTCCAAATCCTATGTCTAATAGAGATGTAAAACGTCTCTATATTATTTAGTTAATATAGAATAGTTTAAAGAATTAAGGTAAGTACCTACTTTTAATAATTATCAGAATTTAAGGCAAATGTATTCTTCAATATGTGGAATTAAACAACCTCGTCATTTTGACCTTACACACTTCCAAATCAATTCACTAGATTGTAAAAGTAAAAAACCTTTTTGTCTATCGTCCAAGCTTAGTGTGTTCATGACGATTTATTGATAATGTGAACTTGATTATAAACTGCAAAAATATCAACTTTTAAAGTTTAAATTTATTACAATAGTGTCTAAAATCTTGATCGAATGCATCTTGTCACAAAAAGAGATTTTTGAAATTGATATTGACATAAATTATATATCCCTTTAGTTTCGTTATCCAAAAAATCATATTTTTTCACTTTTCATATTATGATAATTTTAGACAAAGATTATGCATCGTTTCAGAAAGTGCATGTATCGACCGGTGGAAGGGTCATCGCTATCGATCGGACGAATAGGCATATTTTTAGATCTAGCCAACTATCTCATAAAATTTTCACCCATACCACATAAGAATGGGGCAGGTCACACAACTAGGGCATTTCAAAATCAGTTCAAAAGATTAATAATATAACATACACAAAATTGAAGTAAACAACCTATTATTCTAGTCGTACTATGATATTGAACCTAGTCATAATAATAAATTCTAGTCATCCCTATACGTTAAAAAAATAAACAAACCTAAATTATGAAAAATTGATCTTTTTATAGTATGACTATACTATATAGAGTTATATTAATCTATTATTGATTCAAGTCATGATACTAAATTCTAGTCGTAATCTTAAGTCAAAAATCAAATAGTTATTTTCTAGTTTAGATTAGTTGGAATTCTAATCAACTTTTTAACTAGTCCTGTTGAAACAATTGATTAGAAATTGTAACTAAATTAAATTTTATTTACAATTTTTTACTGATTCCATCTCCTAGTCATTTCTAAATTATATTATTTAATATTCTAGTCAACTTTTTATCTAGTTTGAATCTTTTATTTACAATATTTTCAAATAATTTTTAATTCTAAATAATGTAAATTTTATTTAATTTTATTTTAAAAATGATAGAGCTAGTCATACCATAATTTTTCAAATCTAGTCACTTTAATTAGTCAGACAAAAACATATTATTTTAGTCTCCAAATCATGAAGTTAAAACCCTTATTTTCAAAAGATCTCATATTTACGATTTTAAACACTAAAGAGTTTTAAAAATACTTTTAGTCAAGTGTCTAGTCATTTTCATTATTTTTAATCATAGTTACAAAAATCTAGTCACCTAATAGTAAGAAATAAATAAGTTTTTTCAACTTACAAGTCGCCAAAAATCCAAGTTTAATTTAAGTTTTCTAATTGATCTAATTTATAATTCCTTTTCATTAAAATTATAGTTACTAATCGAATGCATTATCTTTTTTCAAGTAATTTTTTATGTGAAATGCAACACTCCCCACTAATGATCTCAAAGGTTGTATAATACGTTCAACAATGTCTCATTGTGTGTAAGGTCAAAATCACAAGGTTCCAAATCACAAATCTTTTAATTTTATTTCAATTATAAATTCGCATTTCTTCAATTTTTATTTATTAATTGAAAGAATTTAATAAAAATTTATTAAATGTAAAATATTTAGATATAATGTTATTATAATTCATCGGAGATAGTATAATATGAAATATTATATGTGTGAAAATCTCTATCGAGTGGAATCTAGTCAGTGTGTTCTTCGTAACGCGTTCCAAAGATAATGTAAATATATAAAAAACGCTATAATATAGTTTAAATTTTATTTACGTGTGCGTTTTCAATTTTATTTATATTCAATACTATTTATTTTTATCTAGTGCTTTCGAAAAAGTACTATGTTTTTTTTTTAAAGCAAATGCGCTTCTATTTAATTAACTTCGGTGTTCTTGTTTTTTATTTATAAAGTTCGTATAAATAATAAAACAAGGAGTTGTGAAAAAGGTCAAAATGACCTGAAACATATAAACTTACATGGATATTTTTTTACAATACTTACTTTTTAACAATAATTACTCGTAGTTAAACTATAACAACTTAAAACTTTCTTTCATCCTCTTAACTGCGGCTCAACCTGAAAGTTTGTTTGTAAAATTTTAATAAAACATCATCGTACATACTTGTATTAAAATAAAAACTAAATATTGTACATAATATTATAAGCTCACCAAATTGCTAATGCGCCATGCGGCTATGTTTTTGACGTATTCACGATGTAATTTATTTCGATATTTTGTTTAGTATATAACTTAACTCAATTTTATTAAAAGTAACAAAGTTCGGTAGTTTTTTTATAGTTGCGATAGAGATTTTGAAGTAATTAATTGGACCGCAATTCAGAACTATTCGGCTTCGATTTCAGTTTTCTATATTTTTAATTAATATATAAATTAATGTCGTAGTTTGATTGGATGTCAAATGTCAGTTCGATAACATATAGAATAGTTGCCTCGGATAAATACACGTTATAATAACTTTATTAATATCGTAGATCGTAACTGAATGTTTCTGAATCGGTAAGCAGGTTCAAGCGAATTAGCAACTGGCGGCATATTATATGACGAATGAGTATATGTGTGTATTCAAATAATAAAAAATAGCAACTAACAATTAATAAATTATTATTATAAAAACACAAATCACTAAAAATAATAAGTCTGCACGTAGAAATGCAATGTACTCGTATCTATTTTTTAATTTGAAATTTTATTTTTAATTTGTAGAAAATAAGATGAATGTAGAAATTGTAAATATTTATTAAAAGAAATAAATGTGGAAAAGCTACAACTATATTATTTTACTGACTTTAAATAGGAGGCAGTTTTTTTTTACCTGTATGTGTGGGATAATTTAAGTACCTATGTTGAAATTATTAAATTATATTAGAGACATTTCCTAACCAGCAATTGGAAATGTTATAGTTTTATGATTTCAATGAATACGCGTGGAAATGCGACGCTAGAGGAGCGAGGGGATTGTATTGCATCACTCGATCATGCGACCGCACTATAGCCTCAATGAGAGCCTTAAAAAACTTATTTATAAGTAAATAATAAAATACATGAATAGCTTTATTCAACTTAAAAGTGATTACATTATTTGTTGGTTGGGTTGGTACGACTTCTCTTAAATTTATATAAAGACTTGTATCAGAAGTGTTCTCCTCGCGGTTGTATTTTTAACACTTGAATTTGAATTTTTACACAATGTTGTGCAAGACTTGCATATTAGGTCTAAAGTAAACAAAGAAAGTTAACAAAAAAAAGGTGTTGATGAAAATAATAGGGTAAGTACACTGTCTGAGTATGATTTGTGAGTGCCTTGATACCTTGATAAAGCCTTGATAAATAAATACATGATCATCATCATAATCAGCCAAAGGAAGTCCACTGCTGAACATAGGCCTCCCCTCCCACTGGTTGTGAGCGGGGTGCCTGCAGTGTGATCCTGCAAAGGTCGTCGATCCATCTTGGAGGTGGACGTCCGACGCTGCGCCTTTGGTCGAAGGGTCTCCCACATTTTGCCCCGACAACAGGATTATTGAATTTGTAAGAATTAAATATTTATAATGCACGATTCTTACATAATTTTCTAAAAAGCGTATTTTATTCACACATGGCGTTCAGTGTAAATACATTTCCTAATACGATATTGGTTTTATATATTTTCTATGATATGTGTGTATTAAAATATACATCAAATCAATATTATATACATTTTCTAAATAGATTTATACATTTCCTGTAACACATAAATATTGATTTACATATTAAAAAATATTAATACTGATTCAAAGTGAGATGAATCATTTTATACTAATGCGGATATCATCAGAATTCTAGAGAGAGGTTTAATAATAACCTATGCCTGTTTTATTAGGTTCGACTCTAGTTCCAGGGAATTGCTGAAAACAAAATTTTGACTTCGTAACTTTGTTTGGACTAGTTAGGGGGTTAACATATGAAAAGTCTCAGCCCGTACCTCTTTGGCTGGAAAGAGAGGAAAGGATTAATTGTTTTTTTTTTTTGTTTTGTTTTGTTTCATGTACCTACCTATTGGAAACTAAGCGTTCTAGCAACATGATACCCTCTACGAAATCAAAGCTAATAAGATTTGCTGCAATTTTACTTAGTCAAGTTTTGAACCGACTTCAAAAACAGAGGTTTTCAATTCGCCCTGTATTTGTCACATCGTTGGAAATTGGTAATATTTGAGTATGATGATCTATTTAGTTGTGCTAATACGTGTGTTAACACGTTTATGTACGCATACCACAATAGTCATCTTTTGTGCCGTGGCGCATAAGAACTGCATACAAAGTTTGAGGACGTCCACACTCGTATCGCCGTATAGCAAACAAAATATTGCCTATTGTATGTCGCTAACGTCCGTAGACGTTGACTGGCAGTACAACCGAACACGACGTTTGACGACGTTGTTCATGTGTGTGTGGGTATTTCTATATGCGTGTGTGAATAATATTCAAGTAACAAAAAAAATAATGTATTGTAGCGCTAGAACTTTGAAAATTGGACACGATGCGGCACAATGACGTAGCTACATGAAGATTACACAGAGATTCGACGTCGCCAGCCGTTGTGCTTTGAAATAGAACAAAAGTAAGGACATGGTTAGAATATGCGCCTCATCACGAAGATCATTTTTGGACGTTCTATAACGTTGTTAGAACGAAAGTGTTAAATTGCGCAAGTGTATGTATGTTTGATATTTATGTACTTAATTGTAAAGAGGAGACAGCCGTGGGCCGCCCCAGAGTCGTTTCATGTTTGATTATAGAAATACACCAAGGGTCTTGACTTCAGCATTTTGCAACAAAAAGAATTAATCGAAATAAAACACTTTTTTACGGATTAACTTTTCGCGAGTTTATTAGTTATTTAGTTGTCAAATCTAATAAAAATAACAGTTAAGTGTCATTTTACTGGCCCGAATTAAAGAGAGCAGAATAAATTAATAAAACAATTTTATCGTTTAAAAAAGACCGTGCAAAGTGGAGACGAACAATAGAAGACTGACTCAGGGGCGTTTAGCGATCCGACTTAAGCCGTTTAATTCCCAGGCAGCTAAAAGTCTTATTACACTACGCGATATTCAGCAAGCAAGCGAGTAAGCACGGCCGAACCCTTTCGGTCAGTCTAATTAGACAGGCTAACTTGCTAACACTTATTACATTAAGCTAAATCTTAGTAAGACTGTCTGAATATCGCGTAGTGTAATAAGCCCTTAAATTCCGACTCAGTGTAAACTGAGTCGCAATTGAGCGGCTGAGCCGCTTACCTATCAAAACTGCATCGCAATACGCGCCGTGGTGTAATCTCACGCCACTGGAATTAACGTCAGGATGATGATGATGAGGAATAACCAAGAGGCAATCGTTTAATAATTAGGTACTTTTTACCAAAGAACTGTAATGCATTGGATAGATACCTACAACATGTCTAGCGACATCTATTTGCCAGCAATCAAATTTTCTCCCTCTGAACAAGCCTGCCACCCCAAATCTGTCACGTCATTAAAAAAGCTTGAGAACCACCCTCATAGTTGGGGTGGTAAGTAAAGAAACGAGTTTTAGTAGTCGACGCTAGATGACGTTAAAACGTTAAAGGACCTAGCAATTTAAGTACCTAAAATGCCCGCTTCTGCCACGAGAGTGTTAAATATTACCTGAATAATCCTAAAATGGTTATAAAATATGGAAATCTTTAGGGCGCTTTTGGTTTTGCACGAGAAATTCACAGTTAAAACAAAAAAAAAACGGATACGTATGAGTGCAAAAGAGCTCTTAAGATGAAGTATCTGCAAGGCTTTTTAATAAATATTTTATTTATGGGAACAAAACAAAAAGAAGCCAATGACCTACTCTTTTCTACTACACAAACATTAACACCATAAGATAAGATGACACGACCAACTAGTCACAAACAGATTGACCGGCGATCACGTTTACTCAGATAATTACTCTTATTGCTAATTATGCAATGCTTAATACCTTTTATAAAGTCAAACAGCTTACTTCGCTTCAGTTTACCCTCGCTGTTTCACGATGAAACTTATACTCTTTATTCTGAGTTTCTACTTCATAAGTACGCATGGATATGTTACGAATGTGAAGTATACGGAAACAACCACAAAATTACCAGTGGAAAATAGTGATCAAGAAAACAGAAAAGTCGGTGGCAATGTGAATGAGTCTAGTAAAAATCGAAGCAATTATATTTATTTAGAGGATGTGTTAGTGGGACTGAAACTTCAGAACTGGACGGACGCTGAGCTGCCATGCTTGAATCAAACTTTGGTGTTGATTCGTAGTTTGCAGAACTTTACGCTTTGGGCGGTGTGGGGTAACTAACTTATTTTTATTAATTAAAACATATCAAAAGATTTACCTTTTCAAAACGCGAGCAAAAAACAACACTCGTATTTCTTTTAAGAATTACTGAAACTTCGAGGTATTTATCACTCAAAGTTTTAAGATAAAATATTTATTTTAACTATCTTACTACATAGCCTAAAGGTTTGACTGACGAAGAATGCTTTTACCATTAAAATCTACCATTTAATTGTTATGTGATTAAGATGGTTTTAAATAGTGAATATCTTGTAACATACAAGAAATGTGATAATATAATTTCATTTAATGATATCGCGCTTTGGTGAATTACTCTGCGAAGCTCTTAAAAAAATGTTCGTAGGTAATCTTTATCATTTTTAGGGAGTTTTCGGGATCAAAAGGTACTGTTTTACAGTGTATAGCGACAGTGAGTGCGTAGTGTTATGACTTTGGTTATGCTCGACATCGCACTCACCCCATATAATTTGGTCCATAGAGTGGGATGCGGTGTCATCCCAGCCGCTGGGCTTGCTATCCGGCAACCGCTTCCAACTCGGCAACTTCGATCAGTGCATGTATCCGCCCTGGGTGACAACCCACCCTGAAATCAAGTCACAGTACTGTTTAGCTGAGGTCTCGCTCGAAAGGACGGATCATGCGAAGAAGAGACGCCTGGATGAAATTAAACCGTACGATAATGCGCTGGATTTTATACAAGTAAGTTTTTATTGAAAGATATGAGTAGTTAAGTTTCATTGTTATTCAATAGACCTTATATCCATCTTAGAAAGAATATTGACCAAAGCCAGATTGCGTCTTGTAGTTTATAATTCAAAAATCTTGTTAGAATTATAATTGTACTGGTATTTTAAGGGTAACTAAATAAGTAAGTATTGAATTACATTAGTAAAATATAACAATTGCCTTCTAAATGTATCAAAATTAAGGTGCATTAACTCTGCAATCACAAAACATAACCTCAAAATGTCTAATCTGCCATTGAATTCTTCGTAAACATTTAATTATTTTTCAAAAATATTTTTGTCTGTATTCTTTCAAATATTTATATATTTTACCCAAACATTTTGTAAAGACACATGCAGACACAAATAGGGCCGAGTTTCTATAGAATTTTGGTCAAGATCCTTTCTGAGTTTGTCAGGAGAAAGAGGAAATCACAGATGATTTAATTAAATATGTGTAACAACAATAAACAGAGCCGATTTTCATGGTGTTTTCACTGCCGACGAGAATGACCTGATATCGATAACAAATGCCGTTACTGAAATTGAAAACAAGCCTATGGATGGGATTTTTGAATACTATGTACTAAGAAAAGCTGTGCCGGATAATAGGGATGACATCAATTAGTCATTGAGATACTATTTATGTCATTCAGATTAGAGCCAGCAATGACAGTTTCTTCTTACTCCGAAACTTCAAAAATAAATTCATATTTTAGCACCACACACCCAACGTGCGTCCACTGTCCTACCTAACCTGGGGCGCATGCGTTCCGTCAATATGCTCTCCACGCTCCGTAGAGCGTTTAGTAAGCGCGGTGCTCGCGCGCAGCCATCTCAGTGCGGCCGGCCTGCGCCCGCGCATCAATGTCAGCGAGCCGTGCCAGCAGAGGAATCAACCCAGGGAGTTTGATGGACTGTTCTATGGATTTGTGTAAGTGTCATACTATACAGTTGTACATACTATACAGGGTGTTGTTTTGGTCAGCGACGAGCGACTCAGGGGTGGCTATACAAACGATACTGATGTCAAAAAAAATTTTTTTTTTTGAAATGGAAAAAACCTAAAAAATACATTTTATTATCCGGTACAGCGATCGAGTCAAAACCACCAAAACCAGGTAGCCTCTTCGTAGCTTACTAACTACGGCGTAGTATTTCGTAGATAAGCGCTAGCTACGCGCTAAGGTGCGAGTTTTCCCATTCGTTTTGTATTTTTTTTTGTTGTGAAGAGATTTTCTTGTATAAAACTTGCTCAGAATTTAAAGTTTTTTTTTTAGAATAAGCATAACTCATATTATCATCCCTGAGTTGGATGTCACTGACCAAAACAACATGCTGTATTACACGCTAAACAGAAAATAAAGCGTCATTTGATAGGTAAATGAGTCACTACCTGCTGTCCGACGGCCACACTTAGATAGTGTTTTTGCAGAAACGGTAAGATGTCGCAATTTGCCCTCTAGCTTCGTTGGAAAACGCAATTAGACTGGTTAAGTAGCTCTACTACTCACCTATGAACTCGCTGTTGCTCTAGGTCATCATCTTAATTAGTAGCCACAGCATCTGTCAGACACAGCTGAAGGATAGTTGGTACTTTCTTATAGAGCATCATGTACCACATGTCGGTCGGTCTACTGACTCACTTCTGTGCTCTCCGGGCTCCGTAGAGTGGCTGGTCTGCGCCGGCGCATCAAAATTAACAGCCTAGGAAGTTTGACGAACTCTTCTATAGGTTTATGGGTTTAACAAGTAAAAACTTAATTGCTATCATACTTTTCTTAATGCGGCTGGCCTGCGTCTGCACACCAATGTCAGCGAGCTGTGCCAGCAGAGGAATCAGCCCAGAGATTTTGATGAGCTAATTAGATGCCCTATCTAAAATCAATTTCATTGAATTATTAGCCTTATGCCTACGTCATGAAAGGTGTTTTCACGATCACGTCAAATCAACAATAATTTCTTACAACTGAAGCCCTAAACTACATCATAATTAGAATTACCTACAGTCAATCTAATTCGCTTATATGACCTTGCTGAACAACACTGAAAATCACAAACATAATACTGATAATTAATTTACTAATTACTATAACTGTATTATTTTATTACAGTGTCCTCATGGTGGGTTTAGCCGTCATTTGTTTGATATGCACGATTATAAACGTCAAAAGTAACGAAAACGATAACAGTTTACGTAAGTATGTGTATCATTGTTACTCATGACAGTTAAATGCTATTTCTATTACAAAAATAGCAACTAAATACATTAAGGAACATTAAAATGGACACTTCTTTTCAGGTCGCCAAATATGCAAATCGTTCTGTCTCCGTGAAAACTCGATAGATCTTTTGAAAATGCAAAAAGAAGGCATAGAAGTTATCTATGGGATCCGATACCTGACGATCTGTTTCATTGTGATGTGCCATCAAGCTGGCATGCTGAATTCAGGACCTGTCAGTAATGGAATAGGAGTTGATAAAGTAAGTAACTAATACACATTTAATTGATTATGGCCCATGGGACACCACTTGAAGTATACTCGAGACACTATTAAAATTCATAAAGTTTTAGTCAGTAGGTAAGTATTATATACAGAAGTAATATACAATAGCTATGTTTAGAATATTTATAGAACTATGGTAAGCATTTTCAAAACCATCTTGATTGCTTTGAAATTTGTCACAAGATTTAAGAATGTTTTTATTAATCAATATACGCAAGCAATTTCTAGAAAGTATAAATTAATTAATAATGGACACCAATCACATACATTACTCTCTAAATGGTATCGTGCGTTTATAAAAACGTTTATCGTAAAGAAAAAAGCTTATAAGTTTTAGTGGCTTCATTGTCAAACTCTGCTACAGGTACTTTTCTTTTCTACATAATGATGACATGACTATGTTTTACACTAGCATGTACATATTCAAATTACTTAATATTTGATTAACAAAAACTCATTGTTTATTGTTTTTAAGGAAGTGACGCTGTCCCCGTTTGCGATTTTCATACTCCATGACGATGTTTTTGTAGACACTTTCTTCGTGATATCTGGATTCCTTATGGCAAAAGCAATCACAGGATACGACAGACTTCCCAATATAATATTGCTACTCGTAAAGAGATACTTGCGGTAAGTGTATATTTAGTTCTGATTTACAAGATTCAGCAATCATTTATGTAAACGTTATTTTAAAATCGGTCGTTTTATACTTATTCAGACGAATAAGTCTTATCTGGTAATAAATCGACCCTTAATGAAGTAACTGCTAGTTATATCGCAAAAGTGCTAAAAGATACCTATTCTATCCTGTAATCGATATAAATTAAATCATATGCTAAGTTAATATTATGCTTGCGGTTAAATGTAATAGGGTTATAAATAAAACATTCATATTAATGCATTTATGAGTCAGTTGATATACAGAGTAGCATAGTCACATAATTGGCTATTTCCTGCGTTGCTAAGTACACTAATGTACATTAGTGTAGTCCTTGATAAGCTTAGTAAACTAGCATGGTTATATCCTGATTTCTTTTACCTTGCACTGAGAGGATGGTTTCAATCTAATGAATTTCTTCAGATAAGTATTTACTTTTGTCCAGCCCAATCACCAATGCTATGACTTCATCGAACCTGGAAGAAATAAAAAACCCTTCCTGAAAGTAGGATGATAAGCCTTATTACTGTGATAAAGGCATGACGATGGAATAGGGCTTATAACGTCGGTCAATGCCAGCGTTCCGTTTTTCAGTCCGTTCGTAAGCAATAATTTTAATGATTTTCAGCTGGTGGAAAACTCCCTTGCTACACCACCAGTAGGAAAAGCAGCTTGCTTATATGTGTCTTTTATTTATATCAATTTCCATTTTCAGGTTAGTTGTAGCACTAGCGGTAGTGATATTCTACGTGTCTGCAATCTTCCCACACACTGGCTCAGGACCACTGTGGGAGCGGTTTGTGGAGGGTGAAACCGATGTATGCAGAACCAACTGGTGGCTGAATCTGCTCATGTTAAGCAACTATATCAATACTGATAAAGTGGTGAGTTCAAAATGCAAATTTGCTAGATTTTATTGGTATTCAGTCTGTAGTCGTTTTACATTAGTACTTAGTATACACAAGAAGTGTTTGGCAGGCCCTTGTTTGCGTCTGGTCTCGAAAAAAATTACCAAACCAGTGAAGTCTGTAATGATTGCATTAATTTACTTTATGCCATGCTAGTTCTACAAAATTTGTATGTAAAGGCACCTTTTTAGGTGTTTAAGGCACAAAAGTGTATATATTATATCTACAAAATAAAATAATTTGAAGTTATATTAGTTTGAGAGCATTCAATATTTGATCGATTTCTATTTATAGCAACATTTATAGCAATGCGAGCAGCCAATTCAATTAGTACTTTCAGGTCATGCTAAAACTTCATATTGACTGCCTTACTAAAGTATCGACTCACCTATTCCTTTTTTCCAGTGCATCGTAGTATCCTGGTACATCCCCTGCGACTTCCACCTCTTCGTTCTGACGGTGCTCGTATACGCGTTGTACCGACGGCAGCGCGCGCTCGGGCTGGCCTGCGCAGGAGTCGCCGTAATCGCCTCCGTCGCGGCGCCAGGAGTCGTCAACTACGTGCACAACCTTTCCGCGGTGCAGCTGTTTACTTTTGAGTGAGTGTTTATAATGAGAACTTAATGAGATTTAGTGTTTATAATATGACAATCGTCATATATTACTAGTGCGTCGCTTTTGTTGGTGCAGTGATCGGTTGCGTTAGTTTTTACCAACAAGATTCTAAGTTCGAATAACGGGTCAGGCTAAAATTGGTTTCTGGGTAATTCTATCTTGAAAATACTCGTATACAGCTCTGCGTCAATAAAATGGTGGTGGCGGCACCCCCATCCCTTGGAAAGCACGTTTAGTTGTTGGTCCTATACCTTATATCTTATCGATCATGTCATATTGATGTCAGGCCAGGATTGAGGGTGAAGAAATAGACCGTGCACTTTTGTATTGCACACATACTTGAGCTTGAGTATAACATGTTCTGCGCCAATGGCTAGTTAACAGTCACATTGGTCACCGTGGCCGTGGTCGCGGCCAGCAGGACTTCAGCTAGTCCACTTGCTCGTGGCATCAGTGCCTACATACGCGCTGTACCGGGTGCGGTGCGCATTCGGGCTGGCCTGCGCAGGAGTCGCCGCGCTCGCCTCCATCGCGGCCAGGGGTCGTCCACAATCTGTCCGTGGTGCAGCTGTTTACTTTTGAGTTAGTATATAGCTACTTACCCGTATCTCTTCTAGCGTTTCGTAGTCTCTTCAGTACCTCGTCAGTGCAGTGGTCAATGCGCTAGTTGCTATTTACAAGATTCTATGTTCCATTTTAGTATTGAGCAAAAGTTTCTGAGTTGTTCCATCTCGAAATACTCGCCAACAGCTCAGACTAAAGGAGTTGAACCCCATGCTTTGAAAAGTATCATATTAAGCTGTTGGTCTTGCGCTTATATCTTACACGGAACATGCATTACCTTGCATGACGGATTTCCGTCTCACTGAAGAAAGAACATGTGAGCACTATAACATGTCCTGCGCACCTGGCCTATCTTTGATGTGAGGGGCTGCCAAAACCGTTAGGAGAAGAAATATGCTGCATACAACGCACCAATTGTCGTGGTTCAGAATAAAGGAATTTTCTTCCTTGTGTTACGAATACCAGACTACGATTATGACGAGAACGTCTTCCATAAATACTTACATACGTATTAACATCCATGACTTAGGAACAAATGTTCGTGCTCACCACACAAATATTTACTCCTTGCGGGATTCGAACCCGCGACGGCCGGACGTAATAGTCAGGAGCGCTAGCCAATACACCAAACGCGTCGTCGAGAGTAACTATATCACGATGGTGGTGGAGTACACAGAGCTCCCAACATGCAACTTCCACCTGTTAGTGCTATCAGTGCTCAGGCGCTGTACTGTATGCGGCGCGCGCTCGGGCTGGCCTGCGCAGGAGTCGCCGCGCTCGCCTTGGCGCCAGGGGTCTTCAACTACGTCCACAACCTATTTGCGGTGCGGTGTAGTACTTTTAAATTGTTTTTCGTCAGTTGAATTCTCAGGTATGCTAAGTAGGTATATGTTTTAGTTCCATCTAGAACTAGAACAATCCGTATAAAAAACGTTGGTATTGTTGTCAGACTTTTTTTCCAAGCAAGCTGTCCATTTACGTAGTTTCATGTAGTTAAAATCATTTATGTCACGAGTCGTTAAAAAGGATCTACTTATAAATAAGAACTTAAATATTGTATCATTATCAGTAATATTTTATGATCACATTTAGCGAACAAACATTAGATTCTGCTTTCAAGTAAATTCCTTTTCTGACTTCATAATCTACCGGTTAACGGTTGTCCGATAAGCACCTATTACAGTAGCATTGAGGTCATCTTAGTCCAAATAATTGTTTAATCGATCAGTCAACCCAATTCTCTATCTTCATCACTTAATTTGTTTCATGGACTAGCGTAATGTGCGACTACACGATAGATTTATACACGACAAGTTACCTCATCACGCAATGCCTTCTCGTATAGTATTTTAAAACTGAATTGTGTGATGAATACCTGTATTTTGGCCTGCTTGAAATAGAAATAACGCTGATATTCTGCGGCAGGGGGATACATTTATATTGTTCGTTCGCTTTTGTAAGAACCTAGCTAGTTTAACAACAGTTTTTTTTTTATTTACGCATTCCTAGTGCGTTTGGAAGTTTCAAATCTTACTTACTTACTTAGATTACGATGAAAACTCTAGGTATTATTCCGTCAATAGTGTGTTTACTGGGCCTTTGCTTGAGGCGTAAGACGGAAGTTATTACAATGACTAACCGCAAATAGGGACGATCAAGATGAAAACAGCTTAATTTAGTATCGATGAGGCAAAATACTGGTAAACTTTGGTACGTACATTTTTTAACTTTACAATGAAACTATCGAATCAAACTTCACAACGTATAACTTTCAAAACATGGTTACGTGGTATGTCATATAGATATCATAATTCCTTTTCGAAAAAAAAAACACATTTTTCGAATAGGAATTATGATGATATGCAAATAGAAAATCTAAGTCTGTAAATTCTTCTTTTTTTTAATAATCCGTTTTATTGTACTAATAGCGATCCCCCGCGACTTCATCCGCGCGTTTTGAGTTTTCTCACTTCCGTCGCAGCGTGTTGATTTAGCGCCTTACTCGATAAAAAAATCTATTTAACACAAAAATATTTTTTAATCGGTCTATTAGTTCTAAAGATAAGTGCGATCAACAAACTATTCAGCTTTATAATATTAGTATATATTAATATTTTCAAATTGAACACTTAACATTTAATGCGCAATTTATATACAATATTGAAGTATTCTAAACTGCGTCTAACTTTTCTAGAATATCATAAAATCCCAAACGCAACGATAACGTCTTATTGCGTACCTATTTTTCCACCGCGTCTGTCAGATTGTGCGCGCGCGCATCGCGTGACTTCCATGTTATTGTCTATTGTTTTTGCCTATTTGTTTATACTTCAATGAACCTTATTTAGGTACTGTAGGGTGATTATGTGGGAGGGTATATTGAGCAATTTTATGAGTGGATAGCAATTATTTAATTCACCTTGATAGTGAGGATAGAAGATGAATATTTACTATGTAGTTTTTATTTACTATGTTTTTTGGTCTTAAATTAAGTTACTCCATGAAATGTCCTCAAGAGTTATTTTAACTGAAACAAAGCCTGTTTTGTTCTTGGTAAAATAATCTATGCATAATAAACGCGTGGAGTGCGTGGTAATATGCATATTATAAGTGGTATGTAAGTATTTTCTGTCATTTTAACTATATAAACTGCAAAATTATGTCGTAATCTTTCCTCGTTTCCTTACCAAACTTTTAGGACCGAACTGTTAGGGTTGCTCTCCATCACACTAACATTCGTTCTCAAATTTTGGTCACATGTGAAGATGAGGTTTATATGCCTCCTAGCACTTTTTGCTTTTATCAACAGCTTTCTTTCCTCCTGCATTCATGTCACATTGAAATATCTTACTACAAAAATTGAAGCCGTGAAAACAATTGCCGGAAGTTAAAATGGCACGACTTTCGCACAATGTTAATTCCAGATCAAAATAGCTTAAAAAGCAAAGGGAATTGACATGGATCTCATGGATCCCAAATCCACGTCGACTAATTAACCACTATTTATTTATCAGCTTCGTGGCCAACCCTCGTGGCAACGAGCAGTTCCAAGTGGCATACATCAAGACCCACACTAGGGCCGCAGCGTACATCATCGGCTTCTTCGCCGGAGCCTACTTCACCGCTCACAAGTCGCAGAAGAATGTGATGCTTTCCAAGGTATGCATTAACATATAAATAAGATAAACACATGTATTACTTTCCTTCTTCTACTACAGCAGCACGGCAGACGTCTCTTATGTTTTATCTAAAGGCTGTGACGCGCTGCAGTAGCTCCGCCAGTGACCTTAGGCCCGATGTGACTGTTCAGGTCACGCAGCCTACGCGTTAGAGAAAGCACTTGCAAAATTCAACAGGCTTGCCAATGTGTCAGTGGCCGAGTGGCATAGGCATACGCCCGGATAGCGTAAGGAACGGGTTTCGACTCCTCGTCTGACGCAGTTGTTTTTTTTTCAAGTGCATGTTATACTAAACCAAACATCCTCAACCAATCAACCATATCGCTGATCAGAGAAACTACAGGCGGTAAAGCCACAAAAAGTGATACAAAAATATTATTTTGTCTTCAGACTATCATCAATAGATAAACTACAAAGATGTCTTGATTACCAATTGTTTACTAATTTTATGTCCTTTGCGGTAATTAAACAGTCTTTCCAAATGAGAGTGTAAATTATATGATTGAGTTGTATTAGTAACTCATAATCATGAGAAAAATTATGTCATGTCGTATCAGCAAATCAAAATGAAAGCAGGCAGAAGAAAAGAATGGCAATTACTCCACTGACAAGAGCGCGGCTCTTAAATTAAAAAATAAGAAGGATCATGACTACATAAGAATCGAAATCATAACAGTTTTTAACGATTTTACAGAAACGCTCAATCATCGGCGCGTGCGCAGGCACAGTGATCATGCTGCTCGTGATGGTAAGCGGTACGTCTTACCTGTGGCGCAGCTACTCGCCGATAGAGGGCGCTTTATATGCTGCACTTAACCGGCCCGTATGGGCGGTGGGGATGGCCATGCTGATTCTGTGCTGCTCGTTTGGGAGAGTCCGTAAGTTGATAACATTTAGTTTTGACCAACTTTAAACATAGGACGATATTTATATAGCCAATTCATCAGTTACTAATAGATAGTTAGCGTATGATACAACCACTCGCCTATAAAGGGCGCGTTATTAAACGCCTCGCTCAACCATCTCTTATGGGTGGCGGGGATGGCCATGCTTTACTGTGCTGTTATTTCGGATGAGGCCGTATTCACATGACCAAACAATGTTAAGGAAAAATGACAACTTCATCGAGGGATCGCATAAGAAAACGTTAGTAAAAGTCAAGAATAAATCATGTCGTAAGCATCTCCTAATGGCGATATGACTTAAACGAAAGAATGAAACTCATTAATCCAGACAGACAGTCTGAATTAATGAGACGAAAAATAATAAAAACCGGCCAAGTGCGAGTCGGACTCGCGCACTGAGGGTCCTGTTCTAATTTTAACTGAATTAGGGAATCCACTTACTTTTACTTAACTAAAATACCACAATATTTTGTTGACAGCGAATATAACTTTGTGTCTCATAGTGTTTGTATGAAGAACAAAGTTATGTTTACTGTTGCTAAAAATGTGCTATATCTTAAAAACTACTAGTTCGATCTTACTATTTTACCACTTGTAAAGCGTCTATCTTTTAAACTTTACACTTTAAAATACCTATCCATAGACACTTACCCTAAAAAATATATTTCATTGTTAGGGTTCGGACGGCAAAAAACGGAACCCTAAAAAATATTACAGCGGATACTACTACTATAATACTATGTACAGTCGCCGTCAGATATATTGGAGCAGACAAAGTGACCAAATACTTCTGAACAGTTTAAAATGTCAATAAGTTCAATACACTACAAGTTACCATTAATATCAGATCATTCATTACTTCATTAATATCTGAGCATAAGCTAGTCAATTACTTCTATACACTCAACTAACCAATAATATCTGAACACTCATAACGTCAAATGTATCTACGCAGTTGGTCTTAAATATCTGAGCAATCGAGGAAAATTGCAGAAGGAAGTGCTTCCAACTTAACTATAAATACTATTTAAAATAGGAACTCTTTTCATAGTTTATATTATAGTAAGATGACGCTGGCAGTTTGTAACGCTTTGTACTTTTCAGTATCGTCATCACTGTCATGAAAGAGTCATGCAATTAATAAATTCAGGCAAGTGAGTGTTCAGATATTATTGGTTAGTTGTGTGTATAGAAGTTATTGAGTAACATCTGCTCAGATATTTATGAAGTAAGGAATGTTCTGATATCAATGGTAACTTGTAGTGTGTTGAACTTATTGACATTTTAAACTGTTCAGAAGTATTTGGTCACTTTGTCTGCTCCAATATATCTGACGGCGACTGTACCAATAATAGAGAACTCTATACGAAGCTATCCGTAGCCGTAGCGCACCGTAGCGTATGAATTTTGACAGATCTTCGTAGCATGCCTGTAGGCGCTGTAGTCCGCGTAGCGTCGTAGCGTAGGATTGTGGGATGGAGTTATGCAACAGGTTTAGCAAACACTTTAATGATTATTATTTTATCGAAATTCAAAATTGTGCTTTGGATTTTAACTTTAGGCAAATACCAGTCTAGACTTTTTAAAACCTACTAAAATACTCATTTAAGTATACCAAGTACATAGTGTGTAAACGGTAGGACATTTAAAAAAATCGTCCAAATGCGAGTCGGATTCGCGCACGAAGGGTTCCATATCTACTATGTATGTAAGCACTATTCTGACTCTAATAATATCCTGTAAAACATGATCAAGGTTGTCTTATAAGCAGTGATAATCGGATGCATATTTACCTAAAGTTCACTTTTTGGCTAAAATATTTCTTAATATAAATCTCTAAATTTCAGTAACTTCGGAAATGTGAAACTAGTCTGTAACATGGTGGAGAAACGAAACCTTCAACATATGATATTTTATTTAAAAAAAACAGGACTCCGGGATTGTATATTATTAATATATATGTTCTAGAAGTTTATTTTAAGCTTCCTGTCAGATTATGAGTATGTTAAGAGTAAGAAGAGCAGTAGACAGTACATACACAAACAGCAGTAGGTACACCCGATTTGGTCCCATTTGACGATTTAGAAATCTCGGGATTTTTCGATATAAAAGTGCATTCTATATTATCCAACATCTTCAAATAAGTAAATATACCTATTTTCGATTTTATTCTATAGTATGAAAACAGAATTTGTTGATTCCGTAATCGCGTGATTTTTACGATTCAAAAGTGCTTTCCATAATAGCCAACATCTCAACTTTATGTAAATATCATAAAATTATTATTAATTTTATGGTAAATATGCATGCGATAATCCGATCACTACTTATAAGGTTTAGATTTCTTTAAAATGACATATATTAATATATAAAATCAGTTATACCTTTTTATGGAGTTAGCACACAATTTTCACAGCTAAAAGAGACAATCAAAATTAATTTTTGACTACAGTTTCAGTTTTATATCTTTACGCGTTTTGGAGGTTAACATTTTGTTTTATGTTTATGGAATCCAACTCTGTAATTTGTTTACTTACGAGTATATACCCCAAACAATTATTTTCTTTAAAAAAATATTCTACCTACCACTTCGTCTCGTCGGGGAGATCAAATATAAATCTATGCCAAATTACAGTTTTCTAGCACCTCAAAAGTCTACGCTGAACTAGGGACAGACGGACATATTGAAACTTTATAGCTTCCTTGTTGGACTACGGAACCCTAAATAAACTGAAATAAGAAAACAGTACACCTATTATGACTCTTGTCTACCTTACTACTACTACTATGTCCTTCATATTTTTTTACTATCTGTTTCTTATGCTTTAGAATGTTTTTAACACTCACAGTGTCATATTTTATATTTATAAAGATGAAATAAGATACCAAAAATTTGCGCACTAGCGGGACTTGAACCAGCAACCTTTTGGCAGACCGGGCCAAACGCTCTTACCAATTGAGCTACCGTGCTGTCAGTCCAACCCTGCGAAATTTGTGGTTTCTTATGAAAACGTCAATTGCGTGACGCTTAGCGCCATCTAGCCGTCTGTTTATGAAACAGATGGCCCAAGCAGTTATTCTTTACAGAATAAATTCAACTTGTAAATTGATGTCGCTTCGCTATCTAATGCTTTAGAATGTTTTTAACACTCACAGTGTCATATTTTATATTTATAAAGATGAAATAAGAAACCAAAAATTTGCGCACTAGCGGGACTTGAACCAGCAACCTTTTGGCAGACCGGGCCAAACGCTCTTACCAATTGAGCTACCGTGCTGTCAGTCCGACCCGGCGAAATCTGTATCTGTTTCTTTCTTACAGCCCTCCTAAAAAGTTTCCTGAGCTGGTACCCATGGGTGCCCCTGAGCCGGCTGGCGTACGGGCTGTACCTGACGCACACAGTGCTCATCATACGAAACGTCGGCATCGCGAGGAATCCCGTCTACTATGACAACTTGTCCGTTGTATGTATGGTTCAAAGCTCAGAGCTGGTTCAATCAAAGCTTAGAGCATCAAAGATTAACAAACTTTTAAAGTTGTGTTGTTAACTTGAATTGAATGAATTGAATCGTGGGTCTGCTCATGCGGTCAATCTTTTTTAGTCAGGAAGAATATATTTTTGTATACGAGAACCTATGAAATGATTCAGATATACAGGGTGTGGCGTAAATAGTGGTCCAAAGCAAAGGTGTGGATACACTGTACACTGAAGCACCACATACCAGTATTTAAAAAAATATATTAATTTAGTTACCTTGCCTTACAAATTTGGTTATAATTTCCAAAAATGACGGTATTTTTTATGCAGTTTTTTTAGTATTATTGCTTATATATGTACTTAGTGTTTGATTTTCTTTTTACAAACTGAATTAAATTTTTAAAAAATAAGTGCTAGCAAATCGTTTGACTTTAAATGCTTTTGGTGAAAAAAAATGTACCACACTGTCAGTGCCCATTATTTTAAAAAAGTGACCATTATTTTAAATTTTTAAGGCAAGGTAACGATTTTTAAAAAAATAATAAAAAAACTTTTTTTGAAAACCCTTTACATACATTTTTTTTAAATACTGGTATGTGATGCTTCAGTGTACAATGTATCCACACCTTTGCTTTGGACCACTATTTACGCCACACCCTGTATAATAATTGTAATGCCTCGGATAAGTTTATATTCAAGGTTTTTTGATGTTCTTAATTATCACTGATTTATCTAATGTTAATAATGCATAATAATACTAAGCGAATAATGAATGCACTGGCATTATTGAAACTCGTTTAGGTTGTACTAAGAGCAAATTGTATCTATCTTTTTTGCATATACGTATATAATGAATCCATATTTCCCTTGGTCACAACATCACACGTGACCGGATGGACCGATTCGCTTATTCATTTTTGTTGTGTTTTTATTGTCAGGAGAAGGTTTTCGGACCGTTTTTCATGATTTATACTTTGTTGGAATGGACAAAATTACGGGACCGGCCAGGGGTCAAAACGAAGCTCGTTGTGTCTGCTAACTATGATTAATATTATGTGGTTATTTTCAGTTCATGTCATCACTAAGCGTAATATGCCTGGGAACTATGTGCGCCTACATAATTTGGCTCCTAGCTGAAGCACCTGTCAACAACCTTTTCGTACTTTGCCTCAAACCTAGGTATGTTGACACTTGTAATAAAAATTTGAAATTATTTAAAATTATTATATTGCCAGGGTAACCACACTTTTTAAGGTCACTTTAAACTGGAACCGTTAAAGCGCTATTACGTCAAATGTTTTATTAAGGTTTTTTTATATGTTAAAAGTGACTTTGTTTGCGAAGATTTCTTATAAGATGCAATAGATTTGGAGGTTCATTTTTTTATAGCTTCATAGTTTATTGGTCAAAGTTTTATTTTATTTTTGATTAAAATTTCTATAACATTTTACAGATCAAGACCAAAAGCAGCAAATGTACGTGAGGACACAATCGAAAGCCAGCCTGGACCCAGTTTTAAAAGAACATGCAACACTAACGCAGGCTTTCTCCATGACAATATAAAGGAGAATTTAAATATTTCTTCCAAAATGTAGTGCTCTAAAAATATTGATTAGTGAACTTTGTAATAAATATTTCAAATACTAAAATAGGTAGATATTTTACAGAGAATAAGTCAAATGATGATTAATAGGCCTGATAAAAAGCTTTAACATTTGTAAGTAGGTACTTCAATGTCTTTAAAATAAGAAATAATGAGAAATCGATATTATGTTGGTAATTTTTATTTTATTATTATGTTTGTTATGTAACATTTTGTGCTTTATTCCTGCCCAGACTGAACTTCATATTTTATATTTTTTTAACTTCCACCATGATAGTTAGTAGCCATTAGAAAGTAAATACAAAAGCTCTCACGTAAATAAAAGTGACCGATTTTTCATACAATATTTTAAGATAACTCAATAACACATAAACAGCGCCATCTACATTTAAAGTTACGTACTGTGCTATCAACACTCACACTATAACACGTTGCCAAGCAACAAAGCATATAAAAGCAACCCACAGTTCTTTCATCACGTCGTACACTAGCATTAGTTTCATGAGCAGCCGATAGATGGAACTAGTAATTTTTGGTCCTTTTATCTTTTAAAAAAATATGTGGTCACCCTGTAATTAAGTGTATTTTGTAGGTTATAATAAATAGTTACAATGATTATTAATTACAAACAAAATGAAGATAAAACGGAATTTTGAAAAACATAAACAAGTCTCTGAAATATTGTTATTATGAGCAGGCTGTAATTCCTGAAACAGCAGGTATTACAGGTATACATCTATTATGCTTTACTTGAAGTGATATTTTTGGTAATTTACTAGGTAGGTACCTACTTGAAGTTGTTTTCGTCGCTCAAGGCCGGTTTTAATTTGCATAAACGGTTCATTGTCGTCAACAGGAATTAGAAGTTGCATTGAAAAGTAGTAAGTAGGTATATGTTCAATGCTAGCATCCTTCGAACTGATGGCATTTTAAATACTTACAATTTTGGTTTGTGGGTCAAGGTTCTCTTAAGTATTGTATACCTATGATTTACCAAAGGTTCGTAATGTCTGCTGATCCGATTTCATAGATGCTACTAGAGAAGAGATTGTTATTCTCATCAACAATTTGATGAATTTCATAGTATACGATCTACACAGGTATTAAATTGGTTGGCAGCCCTGTTTAACTCTAAGCGGAAACCTTTCCTTCTATTTTCGGCCAAAAAATGCTAATAATTGTACCTAGCGACTAGTTTTACATTCAGTTGGTTTTGGAAACGATCATTAAAACCCACGAGCAAAAGTATAGCCGCTATGCCAGGCCGTATAGCGTTTACGATACTAGAACATGGTGGTCCTTAGGTAAATGGCTTCGGTTCCAGCGGAGTGCGACTGTGTTTGGCAACATAACAGCAGCCCGAGCCGAACATAATGACATAATTGGCGGGGGGGCGCGGGATGAGGGGCGCGGGGCGCATGCGCGCGTTTGACGGCCAAGGTCGAGGCCGCGCGATTCTGCCGCGCGCCGCCGCGTCGGCTGGTTCCTCGCCTTCGCTCGCCTTCCTTCTGGAAACGACTTCTGGGCCACTAATGCGCAGTACTCGCCGCGAGTGTATCTCACAGCATCCCGGAATCGACCATCCACCAGGTAACATCATCACCATCACTCGACAGAAACGCGAAACCTAACATCGATCTGTTGTGTAATGTTTATAATCACGCCCGCTACCTATATCTACGCCGATTAGTGTTTTGCCGATAAATGTACTTACTGCGGAACTTGCTGAATCGCATTCGTATAAATACGCCACTTGCACGAGCAGTACCGACATGTTGAACAAAATGGTTTCATCATTACACGCGAAATTGGTCACCTCACCTTGCGCACTTCTTACCTACACGGATCACGTCATCGCGTTAGACGCTAATCGTCTGAACAAACACTTCTGTTGGTGTGCTTGTAAGTAAGGTATGAATTAAGAGTTTAACATGGTCTGTGATCAACAGAGATTTATGGCTAAGATTCTGCAGAACAAACATCTTTTGTGGTGCTCAGTTTATGTACCCGCATTTGACCCGCGTATTTCCTTTTGACAGCGATAATTTTGATATGGCTGCTTTTAAGTCGCAAAACTCGCAAACATCTATATTTTTGATGTTGGCAATAACAATGAGAAATTCAGATTATTGATACATTTCAGTTTTGAGCTGCCGCACGACAAAATCAATCTACGCAGTTTTTTTAGTAGCTTTTTGATGATACATGCCTAGTTTATTAATTATGGAATAGTAACTAATAATACCTACCGAAAGTAACTTTACTTATTAAAAATCAGCATTCTTACACATCATGAATTTCCTAACTTACCTATGTTATATTCTTACAAATTTTACAATATAAGTACCTAGGTAACCTTTGTGAATTTGATCCAACCTAAAATTAAACTATGCGAAGTTCCAACTGTCATTCTGTGTATAAAACAAAAAAAATACACCATCAAATTACCTTTAAGACACCAGTAATTAAACAATTATTGACATAATCTTACACGAATAATGGGAGTTAGTAGGTAGGTATGTATCCGATTCTGTTATTAAGACGACGTTCTCGTTTTGTATGGCGCAAGTCTCACCGGCGCCATCTATGTGGGAATCGTGTTTATCGCGTCGTTGTTAATAAACGATTTGTCCTTGTTTAGGGTCGAAAACACAACATCAAAGGGAATTTTATTCAATTTCACATTCGATTTGTCGTAAACAAGGTACCTTCGACCAAACTAAACTATTTTGCCAAAATGTATATATTTTTTGATTTTCGTTTTTTTTTCCAAATCATATTTTTATGTAACAGCGTAAAATGGTGTTTTCCTGTTTGTTCTTATTATATGAATTAGAAAAATAAATAATTCGTGGAATTTTCACAACATTGCGTTGAATAAAAATGTGTATTTAGTTAAATACGTACTTACTAAATCATCATCATTTTCAGCCCTAATTCCCAGTTCATCTAGTGCATCACAATTTTACAATGATCTCTGTTCTGGGTTATCTGAAAAATATGTTCTAGGTACATAATAATTTTCCAAAACTAAGCTTCAGCGAAATAATAAAAGTGACACTAGCAAATAATAACTTTTGTCAGCCCTACGCTCCACGCTGTACATAAATTTGCTTTGCCTGTGAGCGGGTGAAACATGTGTGGGTGCCTCCCCATCCCCTTGTATGTAGGTCAGGGGAAGCTGCGGGGGCGTGGGTGGGAGTGGGGGGCCATCTTTGTTGCGCCTGTATCGACCGCTCCAGCCGCCGCCCGGCCATAAAAAAACTTTTTTGACGTCTCCTGACAAAATACGTTAATAGAACCCGTTCCTTTGTTCTCTCTAAGCATAGTTGCTTGATGGCAAGACGCCTATTTTAGGTTTTAATCATTTATAGTTGCTTGAAGAAATAAGCTATCGACTTTTTGATCAAAATTATTTGGCTGACCCTTTCATAACACGGCTTTGTATAAGCACTCAGTGCATAAAATATCGTTAAATATTTGCCATTGTGTAAAGCAAGATTTACCTAAATTAAGTATGCTCTTTTTGCTGAATCGAGAAGTGTAACAGTGTCTTGCTGAAACGGATAATCTATAAATATTCAAACAAGATTCAAGCAAGACAGAAGCCCTTGCTGACATTTCAATTTACATTCTGACTTGAGATAACATTAATTCAGTTTTTTCGTTCAGGCATAGCAGTAGAATGTTGTACTTATTTATTTTATACTTTTTATTTATAATTTTTTGGTAGCTTATGAATGTACATATATAATTCTTAAGTAGGTATACACTGAAACAAAAGTTTGTGATGTCAGCTTCTTCTGAACAGCAATTTATCCAGCATGATTTGCTACACAGGATTGTCAAATACACGATGGTGAAACACGGAAGTACACATATTTTTTTGATAGATACTTTTGCTGAAACTGCGAATTAAGATAAAACACATAACGGAACGGGAACATTCATACTTCATATCATGACCAAAATACGGAGCTATTTTTAGTATAAACCGCGTTCGTATTGACTGCCTTGGAGCTGACTGTAATCACACCATCTTGTCAAGTCAGCGACTTGGATACTAATCTTTTTTGTTCAACTGATTTTTTGCTTCACGTTCGTAGCTATGTTTTCCTTACACAACCTCTGAGGCTGTTCTCGATGTTAATGACTAGATAGGATTGTTGCTACGTGAAATTGTATATGATCATCTAATTTATTATTTATTTGAATATACATTTTAGGCGAACTTGTACTTTATAGCATGGACAGTCACGGCAATTTCTTGTCTAAAAACACTCATCTCATTTTGGTAAACAAATGCTCCAAAACTTAATTTATGACGAATAGATATCTATTGATTACGACTTGAGTATTATTGAAAAAACAATTAGAACATACCGAGAGATTAGAACCACCTTAAAACCATCAGAACATACCGAGCCGGCAAAACAAATCGTCACCACAGCTTATACCCGGGTCAGCTGGTGGGGCGCGCGCCTATCGATTGCCAAGGGCAAGGGCGCCCCGGCCGCCCCCACCCTGGGACCCACTCAGTATTAACGGCCCTGCCCATCTCTATCACACATACCAACTTGATAATGCGAGCGAGTGAAACGGCTAAGAACTGAAGATATGTAGTAGAACATCTACCTCGGAAATAGGCTGGGAGTTAAAACAGACGAATAAGGTGGTCTGTGCGGACTTGTCCAGAAATGTCAAGGGTCTCGTCACGTGGTAAGTGGGTATAGGCCACAGTGTCAGGTTTTTGTTGTTGTAAGAAAAAATATGAATATTATGTATTTATTCTATTTACTCTACGATTAATAGGCCGAGACGTGAAGCTTAGTTAGCTTTCGGTAGGACAGACTCGCTTTCCCTAGTTTAGGGTTCTATTAAGACCAACCTCGTAATAAACATTAGTTACTGCATAAACGGTGCTGGAAATGTTTTCGCTGACTAACAGAACCTTATATTGAAATAAATATCTCTTTTACATTTTAATTAGGGTTCCGTAGCCGAATGGCAAAAAACGGAACCCTTATAGTTTCGTCAAGTCTGTCTGTCTGTCCGTCCATCCGTATGTCACAGCCACTTTATTCTGTAACTCTTGTGCTTATCATCACACTGTTGAAATTTAGTAGCAAGATGTATTCTGTTAACCGCTTCACAATTCTTATACCAAAAATAAAATACAATCTAATATTTAAGGAGGGCTCCCATACATGAAGCTAAAACTGTTTTTTTTTTGTCAAACCTATGCGTGTGGGGTGTCTATCGAGAGGTCTCTTAAAATGACAGAGGTTTCTAAAACCATTTCCTTTTAAAGTCTAACGTTTGATAGAAAGACGCTTCCAAAGTGGTAAAATGGGCGTCCCCTCCCCATCTAACTTCTAAAATAAGCTAGTGTAAATCTTTACAAAAATATGTAAAGTAGATCTTAACAAATACTTTCAACGAAAATTGGTTTCGACGAAATTGAACTAGATTTTTTTGAGATATAGCACATTTTACACAACTGCAAATATTTTGTTTTTCGTACAAACACTATGAAAAACAATGTTATGTTTGCTGTCAACAAAATATTGTAGTATTTTACTAAGTGGAAGTAAGTGGATTCCCTAATTCAGTTAAACTTGGCACGGAACTCTCAGTGCGCGAGTCCGACTCGCACTTGGCCGGTTTTTTTAGCTTCACGTTTCGAACACCTGCATTTGATTCCTTCATAACTAAAACCTTTTGATTCGCTTATAACTCGTTTGTTCTAATTATTCGGGTAGATACCGGTACAAAGGGCCTAGGAGTAGTCGAATGTTTACAGTACAAGCGAATCAGCTGGCATGGCACGACTATTGATTGACAACCAAGGGCAAGGGCCCTGGTCTACCTCTAGGAACGTGGAGCAAATTTAGACGGCAACACATCTTTTTGCTGCGGAGGTAATGAATGATTTATACTCTGGTTCATCCGCTCCCGTATATTATGTTGACATAGCTCAGTTTCAGTAGATAGTAGAAAGCTGTAACTTATAGCTATAAAATCATTGCATTTTTATGATAACCAATATGTAATATTTTATATCCTACTAGCGGCCCCAGCGAACTTTGCTTCGACCCTAGCACCGTCCCGGCCCGGCCCTTTCACGCCCAGCCTCTTAATTTTAAAAGTTTAGAAAAACACTATAATTCATCTGTTATCGAGCGAGATGACAAATAATCAAATTACTAACTATAAAAAATAGGGGTCGGGTATAAAAAAAAGTAAAAATTTAAGGTTGTACGTATTTTTGATGCCACATTATAAAAAAATAAACACAAAAAATTTCGTTCAAAAAATTAAAAAAAAAAATAAGGGTGAACAACCCTTATGACTTAGGGGTATGAAAAATAGATAGTAGCCGATTCTCAGACCTACTGAATATACGCATATAAAATTTGGTAAGAATCGGTTAAGCCGTTTCCGAGGAGTACGGGAACGAACATTGTGACATGAGAATTTTATATATGTATAAGATAACTTCAAATTAGAAAATTATATTTATATTTAAACTAAAAGGGTTTTTCGTCGTTATTTTCTTGTATCGTTATTAGCATAAGACCTGCTATATGTATGTATTTAACACTTAGTTGGCAAATAAATGAATATGAATATGAATATCAGAGTGTCTTTACACACTGTTTAGTAGCATCGCGACTCACGCAATGAACAGATTTTTGCATCGATGCAGACGCGCGATTCTATCATTCTTCAATTAAATTGGTGGGTCTTTAGCATCGCTACAGTTAAATGGCTAGCTTCTACATCGCGACTGCATCGATAACAAAGCGCGACAGCATCGCGACTGTATAAGAAGCGCAAGTGTTTTAACTATGAAAATTTGATCGATTCAAACTAGAAGTTGCAGTGTGAAATGGATCGTAAATCATAATAGTGTCAAATACTTATAGTATCATTTTATTCACACTGCTCTCTTGGCTATTTATTTCAGCTCTACGTACACAAGGTTTTTTAATAACGCAAACCAAGCATTAAACAAAGTTATATTATTGTAGCAAAGTCAATGTCTTCTTCGTACGTCTAAGGTGTGTTTATTCTGAGTATTTACTACATAAGCCAGCGATCTCTGAGTTGTTAGGTACTTTAGCAAATAACCCAGTTTTCAAGAAAGGCTGTTTGCTATGCCTCCCGCATAGCCTCGAGTTTGTTTAGGCCACGTTTATGCTTTCCGGTAAGAATTTTCCGGATCTCGGAAAATCTGTGGAAATATCCACGCAATTCTACCACCGAAAAAATAATACGGAAACGTATCCCAATGACGGATGACTGAGCTCTTTTCAATTCGGGACTTTTCAGCTTAGTAGGTATCGGTTACATAAAAGTATGAGGAACATAATAATGAGGAACATTTAAGTCAAGATTCTACAGAGGATACCTACGTTTTTTCCCTAACCTGGTCGTAGTAATTTAAAATGTTTGAACTCGGAGATATAGTACTCCAAAATTGTAATGCTTAATCAATGTACAACGAAGTAGCAAAGTCGTTGTAGTAAATGACAATGTTGAGTTCTGAACTGAATGAATGTCTGAACAAATTAGTTGAGAAGGTTGGTATCAAAAACGGTCAAATCCAAAAATAAGAATTTCTGAACGAAATATGCATTAAATTTTAATACAAGCCAAAAAATATATTTTTCATTTCACAACCGGTCAAATCCACGTAGTTCTCTAGGAAATTAATGCACAAAATCGACATTGGTATCAAATTTGATCAAATCCATTGACATTTTAAATCGAAATCGGACAAATCCATCGCAGCCAATCAGGTTCAAGTATTTTGTATGGCGGTGCGGCCATCTTGTTTTTCTTTCCGTTCGCCCGACTTGGATGTGCTAAACTGTTCGGATAGTTTTTTGCGAAAATAAATATAAAAAATGGATGAAGAAGCTGAAAAAATAGTGGAAACTGCTCCTGAAATGTCTAGAAAAAGGATACAACAAAAATCTAAATGGAAGTGCAATCAGAAAAAAGTTGATAGGTGAGTAAAGTTTTCTGTACTTTATACGGTCCAGTAAGAAACTTTTGACAGGCAGGGGTACTCAACATGGGTGCTTTTCAAATTAAACTTATGACATAAGAATAAATAATAATTTACTTTCAAATAAATATTTTGTATCGGAAATGCGTGTATTAATTTAAAATACAAATATTTTTACTCTCGAGCTACGTAGTAGAAAGAGAGTATTGTAATGGTGCAAAAATTCAATGTCGAGATTTTAATGAAAATCCACTCTAAAGCACTAATAGAATCTTAAAGAAAAAAATGTATGTGTGTATGTATGCGAAGTTCTATAATGCGTAATAGTCAGTGTAACTCTGGTTAAATTAAAATAGCTCATACCATATTTGAGCAAATAAAACACATGTTAAATATACCTAGGACATTAGCGAGAGAGTAGACCAAGGTGGCTTGGACCATTTATTCTAATTTAGTAAAGCTTTTGTTGAATTTTTTCGGAACGATAAAAAAATCACCTTGTATAATTTAATATAGTATGGGATAGTGAGTAGGTATGGAGTAAAAATCAATTATTAGTGTACTGAAGATTGACGACCCCTGACTGTCCCTGACCTAAGTAACAAAGTTAGACAAATCCCATTTGTTACATTCAAAATAAGCCAAATCCGAAACAGCGAAAAACAAAAACAGTCAAATCCATCCTTCATTTTCAAAATCAGCTAAATCCAAAATTGAAACTGTAATTTTCGAACGTAATTGTATGAGACTAAGGTTTATGATAGGATTAAAAGTTATAAAAAACTTATTTGAATTTACCGCCATTAGCTTGATTTTTAAAAGTGTTGCCATGTGTAATATTCAGTTTTTGTCATTTTGTGATACTTTACTAAGATGGGATTTGGCCGTTTTTGATACCAAACCACTCAGTTTGCAATACATTGCTGGTTCGATAAAAATCGTTTATATCGCATTAAAATAAATTAAAACCATTTTGAATGAATTACTAGGTACTTAATTTTTTTCTCGAATAACAGGCCACCGGTATGTAATGAATAAAAGACTGCTACTTATTACACTTAACATGAGTCTTGCCGCTTTTATTTATTTATACCATCCCCATAAAGTTATTATATAACTTATCCAAGCAGTTATATACTTTTAATGTTTCCATAAGAAAAAAAGGACCTTCTTACACAGACTAAGTGTCTAGTCAGTGATTTATGTACTAAACTTTAAACAACGACGTAAACAAACAATTCAAAACTTTCCTCATAATGAAACCACTTCTTCAGTTACGTCTTCCATTAATACTCGTAGTATCACTTCAAATTAATTCCTGAAATTTATCAGGAACAAGCTTAAGTAACCAACAAAGCTATTACGAACATTTCAAGTTATTAATTAGTTGGGAAATGAAGGCTCGTCTTGGAAGTTTTGAGTATACATAATTCAATTGAGATTGCGCCTTGAGCCAGTACTGTACCTTTGACATTTAGTAGCGGGTCGGGGAATGGAAGAGGGACCATTGAGGGTGTAATTTCACTCAAGTCTTTATATGATACAAAGCATAGGTAAGATAATGGTTTAGAACGTTTTTAACACTCACAGTGTCATATTTTATAAAGATCAAATAACAAACCAAAAATTTGCTGTAACGTCACGCGTAATGACGTATCCTTAAGAGACCACAAATATCGCAAGGTCGGACAGACAGCACGGTAGCTCGATTGATAGAGCGTTTGGCCCGGTTAGCCACGAAATTGCTGGTTCTAGTCCCGCCCGTGCAAAAAAAAATCGGTTTCTTATTTCATCTTTATGAATATTGATAAGCTACGTTGCCACACTAAGAAGCCATAAGGTTACTGCTTGCAGTAAATTGCATAATTTTTCTATTATTTTTAATCTCACTGGTTAGTCAATTTCATAACAATTACGTACGTGCAGTATAACAAAAGTTTCAGGATGCTGATTGGGTTGCAGCGATACGGCAGTGAATCAAGGATGTTTGCTGAAGACCGCGTAGATGGTTTCTCTGCAGTAATACAGTCGTAGGGTGCGGGAAAACGCCAATCGCATCCTGAACACCATAGCTTGAAGGTAGGATAGTCCGATTTTGAGACACCGAATCGTTACTCATTTATCCCCAGCTGCTCTGACTCGCAGTTCAAAAAAGCTCTAAAAGAAAAACTGTTATAAACTAGACTATATTCATTACTAACATAGTTTTAAGCCAATTGTTACTAACACATGTTATGGATTTTGTCCGTAATAAAAGGTTTTTTTAAAGACATTATCAAACAAAAGACAAACGAGTGTGCGCTGAATTCAGTGTTATAAGAGAAAAATCTAAAACTATTACTCATACCATGTTGTTCTCTCAGTGATATTTCTGCGTAGTTGATATTACTATATTTGGGTCATTTCAAAACTTCTAAAACTGTACTATTAATTATTTTTGGAATCACAGAAACTCCTACCTTATATTTATGGAATACTGATTGAGAAATAACTCTGCGAACTTTTAGTTAGTTAAATACATTTTCCTTTTACAAACCGAAGTAGAGCTTCCGGCTATAATTAGGGGAACTGTTTTTTGTAGATAACTTTATATTCATGGAAATGTGATGTGGGTGTTGAAACTCTATCATTACCATGGTAACTCAAATAACTTTCCAACGATTTATTGATTTCAATATAATAAAGTATCTTCAGGTAAATTAAGTTTTTATCTCGTATATTCTTCCCTAGTTTCAAATAATTGATGTTATTGTATGTTCTAAAAATGAGTTTTTTTAAATGTTATGTTATGTTATCATACGTTTTGACTGCTATGTATAAAACTCTTCTGAGTTGAATCTCTAAAATAGTGAGTTCATATTATCAGATGCATTTCAACACAATATTATTTTGAGACAAATCTCTACAATTAAGTAGAGTTTTCAACGTCTTGCTTCAAAAAGACAAGATTTGAGTTCCATGTAGGCTTATTGCAACATTTGCAACTGATGATAAGCAACACCCAGAGGAGCAACTTTAGCCTAGTTATACAAACTATGATGAGTTAATCTCACTTCCCAAGTAACAAGGCTCGAATTAGGCGGCAAGTCGTGGTTGAGATTATCGGTGATGCGTGGGCTGGGTGACGTCTGCGGCGTAGCCTGAAGGCTGTAGGTAGGTGCGTGCCCGGGCAGTGTCGGCGCGCAGCCTCAGACGCATGCGCTGTCACCATCGATCTACACCTCTCTCACCCCCCTCACATTCCTCTTACTTCCACTTCCATCCCGATCTTCCCGACACGTGTACCAGACGGGACAACAATTTCACTCGCCCAATTTTTCCATCCGCGCAAAAAATCAAAATGGCGGATTGGTAACCGAACTCAAGAGCGACCAGTTTTTGTTGACGCCCGGTCCAAAGCATAATACATCCATCAGTAACTCGCAAGCGACTCCAGCCACATGTCCGCTTCTCGCCCGATAAAATTAGAACGTGATTTATTGCGTACCTACATACCTATTTACGTAATGTAACCATCATGGCAACAATTCTGACTCAAAAGTTTGAACGGATTAAAAGCGTCTTCTGCGCTGAATGATGATTTTAACGATTAGATTAGATTCTTTAACATGATTACAAAAAGTGGAATAATAACCAGGAACATTTTATCAATAACACGATCCAGAATCCGAATAAAAGTTGCACAGTTCCATATCAATGATATCAACGCCAAGATTATTCGCAATGTTTACCACAACAATACTTTGGTCTTATTTATTGACACGAGTTGCAACGTATTAGATCATCACCGTAGATTAGTAAATAGAGCGTCACGCCACTAAAAATGGCGGCCCATAGGGATACTAAATTGAAAAAGGGAAAAGGGTGATCGCTTGCGCGGGCAGCGTTGACGGAAGGTTGGCGGGAGAGGGGCGGTGCAGCTGCCGCCCGCCGGTGCATCTCATCCCCCCCGAGGCCCGGTGCCCCCCACCCCGCGCGGCCCATTGCCAAGTTCAATGCCAAGGTCATGCGCGCCCGAGTGCGACTGCGCGCCGCAATGCAGGAGCGGCCGGCGGCAGGCGAGCCGTCAGTGCCTCACGGACGAGCGCGGAACACGCCGCATCGCGATTTTCCGCTAACGACGCGTCCTGCCGGGCCACTAGACAAATTCCCGCAGCCATGCCGCTCTTGATGGTCAAGCCCGCCTCTCGCCCTTCCGGTGGTGCCGACGCTTCCGCCGCGTGAAGGCATTCCGCCGGTGTACACATCATGCAAGTGTGATTCTGACGACGCCCTCAGCGCCGCACCAAGTATCAATTATGCAACATCACTTCAAATGTCACAGTTCAGTAAGTAATTTTTTGCTTCTTCCAAATTCATCTCGCAACCCCCCTCCACAGGGGCGTAGTTATGGCATTGTCAATCACACCCTTAGGATAATTTCTGATTTATTGTTACAAAAAAAAAACTGTTTATAAGCGTTCGGTTACGTGTGCCTAGTGCGGCCATGTTTGTTCTAGACATTAGACTGTCAACATTAACTAGGTACGTGTCCTCTATGTGACTCGGTCGGAACTGCTTCAGGTTTCTCTTATCACTAGCTTCAAGTATAATCAATTAACAATGGAATAATTCTGAAACAGTTGTAGTTTTCAGTGTTTTATTACATGCTATTTATACCTAGTTCATTTATATGTTTACTTCAAATGAAATTGCTTTGTGATTTCCGGACCGACGCATGATTAAATCCAGCGTCACAGTCCAGAAATTTGATTTCGGGTTTGCGATAGCAGATGCTAAAATGACTAATCCTCTTACTCGATGGGCGGTGGCTTCGATTTCTAAGAGGCATCAAGGGCATCAAGGTTTCAAGTAACCAGAAGGGCCCGGTGGCATGTATCCTGTTGTGGCTCGCAAAAAATGTCGATCGCTCGAGTTCAAGGCAATCCGGTGTTCCCCGCCGTCGCGTTTTTTTAGCACAAATGAATTCTTCGACTGATCATTGCTTAGGCGCATGTCCAGTGAGTTCCTGTTTTAAAGTACCTCCTGCTTTATTAGGTTTTAATCGAGGTCTTATTGAGCGGGTGGAAAAGGGTTGATGCGGGTGATTTGAAAGGTTACAGAATCACTATAGTCAAGACCTTGGATGATGTGCATCTTATTTAAAATTGATACTTATTTTATGGACTATTTTTAAAGCTTCAAACACACATTTTTATTTAGCTCAAGGAAGTATACAAACGAAATGGAAGAAAGAAACTTCAGTAAAAAGACTTCAGTAACATTTAAACTAATACTCAATTATGAATAAATGTAATACCAACAGTATAAGAACGACATAAGTAGGGTACTTTCTCAATCAATAAGCATGAATTGTTCTTAGAATGAAGAACTGAAAAACAAGTCTGCAAGGTAGGTACGAGAATGTAATTACTTCATCAGAGGTACCTACTCAAACTCGATATCATACTTACTCGAGTTTTTTTTTTAATTGGAATCGTACGCCGCTCACCATAACTTGATTCTTAATAAAGCATCGCATTATTTTATACAAATCATGTTGGATATTATTGGTTTAAAAATATACTTACCTATTTACAAACAAAAGACATACATTTTTCGTAAAGCGTGTCTTATTTTTATTTGATTTTTTAGCCTAATAAATTTATATAAATAGACATACGCATTTAGTTTAGAAGATATGTACTACATGAACATAGATTTAATTCATATTTCTTCTGATTTTATGTAAACAGAACACGTGTATGTTATTCATTAATAACTCATATCGCATAATTAAATATGTTGAATGAGTTATGGAAAACAAAATTATTGTTTACTTATATCCCTCACATGCTCGTGCAAAGTAAGATAAGTAGGCAAAATGCTTCTGCACATTTAGTTTATGGCACTCATTTTCCTCAACATGGAACAAGACAATAAATAGTTATTAATTATTTTTATCCTTCCTGACGTATTTCACACTACAGCTGAAATAGAAGAATGGAACAGCTGAAGTTAGAAACACGGTTTTCCACCAGCCACAAGGGAAAATCTGAAAGGATAATCCCAAGTAAACTCATGTTATCCGTAACATATCTTCTCCGGATTGGGTAATAAATACAAGTCAAGGATCTGAGGACAACGGATAGTAAATAAAGACAACAGATAGTATGTTAATTGTAGTCTGCTTTACCCCAAAAAAAATATATTTGCAGCCCGGTAACGGTAAAAACACGGTAATCCATGTGCCTGCAAAAAGCAGTACCATTGAGAGCCTGAGCTTTTCACGTATTCTTTCCAAAGTGAAAACTAAAATAGGCGGACTTCAAGTTACATTACGAAAATTAAAAATTCGTCTTTATATTAGTTAGATTAACAAACGTGATATCTTTTTCAAAATTGAAATTAGTGCGCCAACTTTTGCAGTAAGTTGTCGATAATAGTCTAGTATTTTTTCCAGTACAGTAAATTGAAGTTGGGGCTTGCAATAATTTGGAATTTACGGCTAAAAGCTTATAAATGTCTTAAAATAAAAACAAAGATAGTAGCTGTGTTAAAATTTGAAACTAATGTTGACAGAAGGGCAATTCTCCTGCCATCCTTGCCATCCTTGGCACTATATAATAACTGAAAAATTAAAGATCCAAAGTCCATCACTTGAGAAGAACATAGGTTGGAACTTTTATATATTATTTTTCTGGTAACTATCATACATCATCCGGTTTCGGCTTGACCTTGACTTTTATGGACTATCTATCTGTTTTATAGATAATCGTTTATTACTTTGTCGTGTAAATATTGTGAGTTTTTCTTCACATTAACGCTTTCCATTTCTTTGTCTCATGAAATTAGGATCCAAATATTCAGTATCATGCGGAGCATCTGTAGGTACTCTATAACTATATCAGGCCTGTGCCTCCCACGTCACATACCGTGTGTCATACCCTTGAACTCAACCAACCAGTTAACAATACCGATACAATGCCTGTCTTCTCGACCATAACTCATAATAAACATTTACATAATACCCATACGTGGATAGCACTCGATGGATTAAATCAAGCAACGATTTATTTTTAAGTGATCAAGTTTGACTAGATTTAGTGGCAGTGGCTATGCTTCTATTTTCGTTTAGAATAGGTTTGCTTTTGACTCTATTAAACAAAGCGAACCACGGCATAGTCAAGCGCGAAACCTATTTACCTTACCTTAGTGCATCATTTTTTTATTATTACCTTATTCTTTTAAAAAAAGATATTTAAAGACTTATGCTTTGAGAGATGAACTTTGGGCATGCTTTGGGCAGAATTTGAATCACGCGCATTCTTCTCGGAATGAAACTTACGAGACCACCGGGAAATCGGACTCTAAATTCTTTGTCAAATAGGATATCATATTATGTGAGAGCAAGCTTTTTTTACAATCCAATACCTAGGTAAAAAATGCCCATATTGAATACTAAACTGACTTGACTTCTTGGCATAATGAACTCATTATATTTTATATTTTGAGAAATTATTACTGTAGTAATAAATTCAAAGTTCTCTCCGAAAAATATATTTTCTACAAAACAACTCACTGGTGAGTAATGTTAGTATTGAACACTCATACACCCAATACCTGGATTCTTGGGCCAAAACAAACTCGAAACGTGCTATTCTCTTATAAACCGGTGTTGTGGATCTAAAACTGGATCTGCAGCGATCAGACGCATGACGAGTGTTGGATTTCGCCTTTCTCGATACAGCATCCGCTGTATGTTTACCATTCGAAATTCGAAATCTGATTCATGATTGCGGTTCGAAAAGTTTGCATTCGGCCAGTGTTTTCAAATTTTACGTGTTGCATTGCATGCCATGCCATTTGTATTCGGCCAGTGTTTTTTTGTTGTTGTCCAAAATAATATATACCTATATTGGGAAACATTGGGCTTATTGTATCCTATAAATATCTCTAATTATATATCTGAAACTTTTTTGAAACTTTTAATAAGAGGAGGTTCCAAGTACACGGGAATTTTGAAAATTTTTACCCTTACTGACAAGAATTTGTTATAATTTGTGTAATGGTTATATTTACAAGTAAAATTGTTCTGTGTTTTGAGTTAAATTCTAAAAAAAGAGTGGAAATACTAAAAGGTATAGTCGCAAATTCGCAATGCGATAGGCGTACACAATCGCTATTTATGTTTATGTGTTTCCTTACCGCTATCAGCTGACGGCGCGTCAAACTGACAGCGTCACCAACATGGACGCCAAAATGGCCGCCCGTTTGTTTATTTACAATTGTTATACTTGCCTAGCAAGGTTGAATCTTTTAACCGGTTTATCTTTTTTGACCTTGTGCATAATTTCGACTGAAATTCCGAATAGTTCGTATCACTATGTTTTAATAAAGACTCGTACAATGTAGTAACACACGGGTGGAAAACTGAAGCACGTGTAGCTGGTGTGATAGCACCACACCGGTAATAAATAAACAATGCGTTCTGCCAAGGCATGTATGTATGTCCCCACGTGCCACCATGTCGTCATTAATGCATTAAAATGAACAATTGGAATATTTATTTATTTTATGACAGATGAAAACAACATTATTTATGTCTTGTACCTCAACATCATTTTTTTTAAATGGCTTGAATTGACAAACTAAGGTAATACTTACAGTACGTTGTATTTCGAATAACAGCAGATAAATTTAATCCTGCTTAACTCCAGATAGTTTAATTGGTCCATTTAAAGATGCAAACGTGTAGAAACACCTATGAAACTCGTCTATTCGTTGCTCATACTCGTAAATATAAATAAATTCTCAGCGCTACATATATAACTGGTGTGTGCAATGCAAACAAACTTGTTTTGATAGCTGAAACGTGTTTACTCATCGTTACCACAAATTAGTGATAAGGAGAACTACTCGCGTGCTGTTTTATTACCGAAATTTTATTTGTTGCTGAGACGAGACCATATCACAGTGCCAAAAAGACTTTACAGTCACACCCTAGCTCTACGTGCCCTAAAACTGTTCGTACATATAAGCCTTTTCAAAAATCTATAGCTTAACAATATGTGGCTTGGTACTTGGTACAATATGTTGTAAAGTTAGCCTGTAACATCCCACTGCTGGGCAAAGGCCTTACCTCAACTATGAGGTAGTTCGAGCCATACTCCACCACGCGGGCTCAGTGCGGGTTGGTGGAGGGGTGTTTGCAAGGCAAGCGACTAACCCTGCTGTCAGATGTTATCAAGCCGCCCATAAGGCCTCTGACTGGGCTTAACGACTAATATCAACCGATATTAGCCGAGACCAACGGCTTAACGTGCCTTCTGAAGCACGGAGATGCTCGTAATGTACGTCGCTTATATGGTCGGAATGGTCACCCAACCAAACACGACCGCGCCGTGGGTTGCTTCACTTTGGTATCACTACCAAAGCGCTGCTACCTCTGCGCTACGAGCACCACCACAATATGTTGACTGTACAATATTCTGCTGATATACGGAATCAATTTAACTGATTAGATTTCAATCGAATCACTTAATTATGTTCTCGTTAAATTGGAACGCAATAATATTTACAGCATTACAAATTTATAAATTCTGTGAAGATTAATACAAGTTCAGGTCATAAATTTATGCGTGTATATAATTTTTTGGCATAAACCCAATCCATTACGTGAGGCGCCTGCTGTGCAGCAGTAAGATAAATGCATTCACATCATTTTAACGTATTGAGTACTGTGAACAGCTGAAATTAACAATTAAAATCTTATATTCTATACTATAGTCGAGTTTTGAAATAATGTGTAGTCGGAAACGGATGTTAGTTACCTGCTAAGCCATTAAAATCATGAACACTGTCATCATCATCATCACCATTTTAAACCAAAGGACATCCACTGCTGAACATTTAATCGATATTTTCTATATTGTCTCGGGTCTGGGTGTTGTGGTACTACCGTTGTGCCTGATTTCCGTAACACAAGTACATTAGCTACTTACTTTGAGATCAGAGCAATGTATGTGATTTGTGTCCAAAATTGCATAGGCTTCCCCAACGATTTTCCAAAGCAACCGATCACAAGCGGTCTGCATCCAATGCAGTTTGTTCCTGCATTTGTTCTTGTCAGTGGACGTCCTACGCTGCATACTGTAATAAAATTATAATTCAAGTAGTTCCATTTCCAGTGACGGGTGGAAATCTGATAAATTCGTGATTCGTCACGGTAGATTTTAAGTTATTTTTGTATGTTGCATGTCTCAGTATTATTTTTATTTACTTACTCATTCTTTATTTGCAAGTTCCGTGCCAACTTTAACTGAATTAGGGATCCACTTACTTCCACTTAACCAATATGACGCAATATTTTGTTAACAGCAAATTTAACTTTGTTTTTGATAAAGTTATATTTGCGGCTATTGAAAATGTACTCTATACTAAAAACTACTAGTTCGATCTAGTTCAAACTTATTTTCGTTGAAAGTCTTTGTCAAGATCTACATCATGTTTTTTTTTAAAAATAATTGAGGGAACGCCCATTTTACCTTCTACCTTGGAAGCGTCTATCTCGCAAACGTTTGGTTTAAGAAACCTTGATGTCATTTTAAAAGACCTATCTATGGGGGTTTCTGTCTGCTTACTACACGCATAATTTGACAAAAATCATTTCTTAGGTTTTAGTTTTATGAATGGGAGCCTCCTTATATATTTTTTTATTTTTAGTATGAGAATCGTAAAGCGGTTAACAGAATACATCTACCTACTAAGTTTTACTGTTTTATACTAATAGTTTCAGAATAAAGTGGCTGTGACATTGGGATGGACAGACAGACAGACGTGACGAAACTATAAGAGTTCTTTTTTTTGCCATTCGGCTACGGAACCCTAAAATGGCGTACTTGCTGCCTTAAGGGGCTATCCGGATTTTTAGCGCACTTACTAGCGCCACTTTAGTAAAAAAAACATAACTCGTTAAATAAAAGACCAATCAAAAATCTGGTAGATACGATTGTAGTACAGGTTCTATAGTTTATTTAGTACGTTTAAATTGTTTCTAAAGTAGTTAACTGTAGTTAGAGTTAGAAAAACTGCTAAATATGGCCACTTTTAGCATTTTTGCTTACTGTAACTGCAGATAACTGTGTTTAATTGAACTTAAACATTGTGTCTAAACCACATAATCAGAGCTACAATCGTATCTACCAGATTTTTGATTGGTCTTTTATTTAACGAGTTATGATTTTTCTAGTAAAGTGGCGCTAGTGTGCGCGGTAAAAATCCAGGTAGCGCCTTAAAGCATTTTCTACCGGTTAACTTTGGGTGACGTAGGCACAACGCACAACAAAAATGCACTTAAAAGCTTGTTTCCAGCAACATATTCATAGAACATAGTATAATTGAAAAACCTTGGGAGGTTTTACATAATATACCTATCAAAACATTTATTTGCTAAAAATACAATTTACAAAACAATATCTTAAAATTATAGTAGTGAGTGTATTCCGCCTGCACGCAGGCATGCAAATATTATAATTTATCTTTATTTAAATACAAGTGTTATATCATTAATAAAAAATCTACTTCCAGTCAAAATAGTCCTTAAGGCTGCAGAAACAAATAGCCAATTAACTATTTTTTTTAAATAATATTCCGTCAAGAAGTTCCAAATCGTCAGGCAATTTATTATTAATTTCGATTGACATATTAAATATATTTTTCTTATAAATATCCTTATGTCTAGGAGGTTGATACAATACGTTCTTATTTTTTTCTCCTGTTTTGACGAGGTATATAAATATCTAATATCATAGCTCTACCGCATCTCTGTGCATTGTCTCCCTGATCAATGCGCTACACATGCTTCTTAAATAGATGTTACATGCCAGTCTACTACGATGTAGTCTTGTTATGCGGTGTTTCATGCATGTTACGCGTCATTTCGTGCACTATTGCATCATGTATGCGACGCGACGCTAGGCAGTAAAGAGAGGGTCTAAAACACTATCTTATTGTTAGAGCAAAATTGCAAAGATACTAACAACATAATAGTGCGTTATACGGTCAAATACATTTCCGTCCTTCTGACGCAGACGGGTAATTAATAAAAATATACACTTAAGTATGTCAGTAAGTTCTTCCGAACTTATGAGTCACCGATTGAGTTACCTTTTGAGTTTTTATGAAATACATGTAAGATAACACAGTATTATATTATCTGGGATAACACATAATACGATACTAATGACGTCATAGTGTCAACACAGATACGATAATATGGGAGTAATTTTCCTGTTTAGCCAAAACCATGCGCTGCTTTTTTTTATTTATTGTTGTATTCTTTTTTGTGTGTTGTGTCATTTGACAAAAGTTTGGAAGTTCCAAAAGTTCAAAAATAATGTACATTATTTTCTACTTGTTGTTCGTGAATCTTAACTTTTGGAACCTAAGCTTGTGTAATTTTAAAATGCAGCTGGAACTCCACTGGTGAATATTCATACGAGCCTTTTTCCTCATGTGGCCTGACTTATCCCTTGGTATAGATGCTTAGCAAATAAAAAATAATACCTAACACTAATCTTAAATTTTAATTAATACACGATATATTACTCATTAGTGGAATGACAGCCAATTTCAATTTATCTACGGAGTGGCAAGTTACAGCATTACACAAAAAGTCATGTAAAAACTTTTGAGGATACTTGAATAATTATCATGTACCAAAAAGATTAGCAACTCGCCATTGCTGAGCGCTTTTGACCCGTTTGTCATTTGTCTAGTTTAATATGTATAAATAATAATGATGAATACTATTTTTTACCGTTGAAGAGTTACTTAGTTAAGTAGGTACTTGGATATTTATACTGATCGCTGTCAGTTTTGTGTCTGTATTCTTTGCACTGATTACAAAAGTAACTGAAATATAACAAAAATACATCTATTAGCTACGAAAATGCTACGAAGTTCGTAGCACACTTTTTTCTTTAAGTTCGTTTACCACTAGCTAGAATCTTGTGACAATCTTTTCATTCAGTTAATTTTCATTTTTTATGTCCTTATGAACTATCGATTTATCATGACCACACATAATAACATAGACTAAGCGTCCTTTTCATTGAAACTGTTGTCAAGTCAATTGTAGGTACGTTAACTAAAAAGCCATTAGCTTCTCAGCCTTTACCACTTCACGACTGCATTACATCAAACAATCATCTATTGACAGGGCAAATCTTTACTCTAAAGCTGAAGACACGCATTATGCATGGTACGAATGTCACGTACTAGCAGCGGCAGATTCCACTTTTAGTCCAAACCAAACGATGCACATGCTTATGTACAGTGATAATTCATTAATAAATCAACGTGTGCGTAAACACACCCACACATTGACGTGCACCCTTGCTACGCTTACACGTTTTGAGGGAACCAAACGTGTCCGATTTTTTGGTACTTTTATTTTATTAAAAGGTAAGTTTAGGTTTAATATGAATGCACAAATTACCATATTCAACCAAGAAAATACTCGTAAAGCCAAGGGGCTGACCACATTAACTAATGTGCTTAAAAATTGCAATAACTAAGTATTTATTAGTATTTGTTACTTATAATTTTGGGTTTTTGGCATAATAATAATCTTAATATGTAGCGTTAGCCAAAAATAAGGTCATGAAATACTAGATTTATGTAAGTACTCCACAGTCACAATTATATATTTTTAAATCGAAGTAACAAAGTTACATCACATTCCCTAATTCAAGACGTAAAGTCGCAATAACATTGCAGCGATTACACGCGTCAGTCCCTCGCAACCACACTATGCGGACACCCTACACGTGTGCAAAGACTTGGTTGTGTGCGTGCGTGTGCCTGTGTGCGTTTGGCGAATGCATCTTGCACATGCGCGGTAGTGGGGAGAGGCACGGCCACGGTCGCGCGGGCCTTGAAACCGCCTAGCAACAGCACGACCACTCATTTATTTCTGTTTCTCGTCTCCGCAGGGCTGCCATAGGCCGGATGTGTACAATTTTTCGGCGGGAAATTACTATGCTTTGGCGTTCGGGCGGCCATTGTTGTTGGCTGAGTGTAATAAAAAATTGACAACTTAATTTGTGGGATGTAATCTTGTTTCGTCTATTACTGAAACAATGTGTGCAAAGCGATTCGTTATTGTTTGCTATACTCTTAGCGGATTTAAGTTCATAAAATATTATTATTCAATGTTGTTTTAGGAAGCAGTTGCCGTTACTTGTCTAATTTATTATTTTTGCTTAATTACATTTCACTTTAGCCGTATAACATTTAAACAGTACCCAGTTCAAACCATGTTTAGTTATTTGTGGTTAGGCCGTCAGACTTCACACGCAGTTTTTTGTAAGAGTAAAGTACTACTGATTCCTTATGGCATCCTTAGGGTTATATTATAATACATCGTGTTTCATCAAATTGATTGATCAAGCTATGATGACTGTATCACATTAATTGTGAACAAATATAAAGCAAAGCAAAAGTAAGTTACAGTCATATAAAATTTGTGTAGCGACCCTAGGACTTTCGTCCTTCAAGAATCCGGCAGATCCTATATTTCATAAACCTGTTTCTTACAGGTATCTTATTGGAAGAAGCTAGTTAGGCCTGAAGTTAGCTCATCAAATGTTTCTTTTTCGATTGGAACAATTTTGATTTAAACAAATGATCCGCAATTTAACAGCTGCTCTGTAATTTATTTTTGGATTATACCCAGTAGCCCCCACCGACATCGCACCCACTGCAACATGTACAGTTATACGGCAACTGGGAATTTGTAAAGTATGTGTCCTAGTTGCCACCGGTGCCACTCTTCGAGGGGGCATCTGGGAATGAAATATCCCAGTCTCCCACTTGAGATGTTGCCGTATCCCGATATCAGGACGAATATGATAGCATAGATGAAAAAAACATCAGAACTACTTAGCTCTACAACAACAACAACATAAAGCTTTAAATCGAAATTCCCAGTTGCCCCCACGGGCGGCACTGGTGGCAACCGGGCATAACCCTTCTTTTTATGCTCGAATCCATGTGGTTTGACTAGTGAAAAAGACAGAAAAACTACACTAGCTCATGTTGGTGTTTTTCTCTGTCAGATCACTAGTTGTATTCATTTTATTTAAGTCATGATGTTAGTTACACCACTTTATAACTCGAGAATGGGTCAGCCGATTTTTATAACTGTTATTTTACTTTGACTCGATATGGATAATATTAATAAAGAAACGAAGTTCGCTGCGACCGCCAGTAGATAATATAAACTTCAATTTTAGTTATGGCAGGGTACATCTACGCCAATAAAATCCTTAAAATTTTGATGATTTATAGAAATATTTTTTTATTCAAGTGTTAGAAGACGGCCCTACAGCTAGACTTGTAGTTAATTTTAAGCAGGGCTTAATGAAGCCGTAATGGCGTCGGCTAGTATGCGACCTTTGCATCCAGGTGGATGCAAACCTGAAATTGTTTTTCATCTTTGTTTATCTTCACGAGCAGGCTTGACTTCATGCCAGCTAGCTCTTGTCACTATTCATAACCAACAATTTTCTCCATTTTATGTTTTAACCCCTAATTTTGTTGACGTAAAAACTATTTAGAACAAAATAAGGCAAGGAGATACCTTGCCTTGTTAAAATAAAATAGTTTTTAAATAACCCATTGTTACATTTTCCACGTGATAATGAAAGATTTTGTTGGCTATTTAAACCTTCTTACGACACTGAATAGTTAGTTATACTAGACCCCATACAATAGAATGTAAATAAATACTACTTTAACCCTCTGCGGCTGAGCTGAAATTATTGTATACATTCGACTGAGGTGGTGTCGTCTGACAGACGACACCACGATTTTAAAAAGACGTCTGACAGACAGACGTCTTTTTAAAATGTAAATATCTAATAAGTTTAAATAGATATATACTTTTTTATATTTAAATTACTTTATGTGTTTAATATAGAAGCAAAAAATAAAATAAATTGTTTGATAAAATTAAATTATTATAGTTATAAAGAGTCTTTATTAAGATCAAAAACTCGGTCTTAAGGTAAGTAGGTATTATAATATATATTCTTTTCTTAATTAACAAAATCAACTTTAAAAAACTTAACATTTCTTCTACTAGTCATTAACCTAATAAACTTTACTAAAAAAGTCAACAAGATCGTATGATACGTTTAGGCATAAATCAGTCTCAAAGTTACGGTACTTTTTTTCTCAAATTTGCAATCTTCGCAGTTTTGAGCCGAACATTGCAGACAGATTGGCTTATTACAGGCACAGCAGGCAAATCAAGTCTAACGTTTCAATTTGCTTGGACAAATGCTGCATAATTTTCTAGGTGGAGGTCCAGGTAAAAATACTGGTTCTTCCAACTTTAGACTTTGACCACATGAATCCATTTTTGCCTGTGAAATGTGAATTAGTTTGGTTTCTTATGCGGTATGCAAGCAAGTTAAGCGGCTCATTATCGTCACTCTCACTCTGTTCTTCTTTTCTCTCACAAGCTTCTTCTTCTGCACATTCTTCAGGTTCACTTTCATTCTTAATTTTTGATTCTTCTGGTCCCTGTTTTTTTTTAACTTCAAAATCAGGATCTTCGGCTGATCAATCAATTTACATGAAGGTTTGTGAATAAAAATTTAAAACGGCATTAAATAAAACTTTCACTGTCAAATGACTATCGTCAAGCCGCAATGTGTGTTTTGAATCTACACAAAAATGTGTCACATTTTTTTATTTTTTCTCATCTTTAAAGTTGAAACGTTTCTTGGAACACTTCCAAGTGTACACGTGGCGATGTGACGACGAGTGGAATGAAAAAAGAAATAAATAAGTTTATGCCAGCCATAGACATTTTATTACACAAACAACGGCTCTGTGAAGCAGGCTTGGTTTGATATTAAATATCCAAGAAAAATCGACAAGTGATAATTTAGTAGGTTTTATTAAAAAATCGCGTAAATTTTTATATGTATAGCCGTTCGATACCAGTAGCGTTAATGTTCCTGAGTTCATAAGAAGCCCAATACAGGATTTAACAAAATTATCCGCATTCTTTCTCGGTAGTGATTCTGTTGTTGAATTCAGTATACAATCTAGCATCAGCTGATCGGCCCTCTAATGTGGAAAAATATTATAGACTATTATTATTCCAAAGTCTCAAACTCTACATAAGCTCATCAAAAGCTTTGCCATTAAAAACTTTGCAAAAAACTGAAATACATTAAGTATGTTAATCGTGTTGCATATACTTCTGTAATTACCACCACATGAAAAATCTACAATAAATATCAAATCTTTTAGCTTATACTCAGAAGCATTATGACGAAATTAAATATCCGTTTATTAAATCCTGTCGCAATTTTTCGAAGACCTAATTGTTTTTTTTTCTACAAAATATATGTTACTCGAACAAGTGCAAGAGTTTATCGGTGAATTTATTATTAGCGCTTACTGCACTTGTAGACATGTTATGCATTCGTTAGCAATTATTCATTGAAATAATCAGGCACATGTGCAATAATGTCGTCTGTTGACAGCCACGTGAGAACAACTAGGTTAAATTCCATAATGTAAACTTTTACAAAACTAATTTAGTTATGAAATAGTTTCAGTAAGGTGAGGGGAGTAAGAATATTTAGAACCACGAGAAAACACAATAATATCGGTTAATTGACCTAATTTACCTTACAAATTTTTCCACCAGACTTCTTTTTTTTTAAATGGCTTACAATTGAGTTGATCTATCATTCATAATTTGGGTACTTTTGGGTACATGCTGATAATGTGCTTTCAATTTCGGAGGGTAGTCCTACACTTATATCAATCAATGTAATTATGCAGATATTGTATAATTATAGGTAATTTTGATTTTACAATAGATCTTACTGTATGTTACATTGGACAAACTATAACTAAACTACACATGTTATTACAGCTTGCTTGTTCTCGCTTTACATACGTCTATTTACCAAAGTGCAACACATTGTTTCAAGGTTAAGACATGCACGTAGCGCCAAATCGAGCGATATCGCTGCATCGCTGCGCGTTTTGCATACAAATTGCGAACAACTCGACAGCGGCCATGCGTCTGAGTCGCAATCGTACCCATCAATGTAAAACGCATTTTAAATGAACCTTCTTTGTGGGAATACGACTAATTTTAAATATTTTTTATTAAAATGCTAGAATGTATGTTTGTGTAGCGCTTTTGCGAGAAGATAACGTCTTGGTCTGAAGCTTTATTCTTATTTAGGTAATTGTTGTTTTTGTAATTTTTTTAGGTAAATAAGTATCAGGCGTAAAGTCGCATCTAACCGCAAACAGTCGCGATGCGCAAAAGTTCATATAAAAATTATAACAGATCAGATGCATAACGTTGACTTACTAAGCTGGTGGGGTAATAATAAGTAAATTAATGAGAAATCACTTTCGTAGCAGCTAAAAGTGCTAACTGTACTGTCTCAACGAAGCTTCTTTACTGTCACCAATTCTGTCAAATATTGCACAACATCTCAACATTACATAGGTAGGTATGTTATGTTATGTTATATGTTACCTTTTTAGCCGACTGCAAAAAAAGAGGAGATCTGTCGACTTCATGTTTTTAGATATATTTACCTCATATCACAGTCATTTGTGGACCGATATAAAAAAATATTTTGCCTACCTAGAGGTATACCTTCTTATACTTTCCTTATACCTTCTAGTTGCTCCTATTGTCGCCAAGTCGGGATCTTGGTGCAAACGAACGAGGGAAACCTGTAAATTTTTGAGGCACGTAAGTATAGTGTTTTTGTACTAGAATCTTAATGTTGACATGTTCTTAAGTCTGATAGTCAACACTGTCTAGCTGAGCTGATGGTGGAACTCCTGAACGCCTAGGTGGTCAGTAATTTTAATGGCAAAACTTATGTTTATTAAAGAACAGAGCCAAATATCAAATAAAATAATCTTTTACAAAAAAAATGGATCAAAAAAATGGATTCATTTCCTTTAGTGAGTTAAGAGTTTATCGAATACATTTATTGCATTATAGTTTTGAAGTGGGTTTCTACTAAATTATGGAAAAAATATTTCATAACATCTCAATTACTTGACTCCATACAATCTGTAATAACCAAACTTTAACTATTACGGCCGAGTTACAGGCATGATGATGTCCTTAAGTCAACTTTTTTAATGTTACCTATTCATTTAAACATTGCATAAGATCACAATGAATAAGCTCATGCAATTATCAATATCCTACATCACGTTATTAATACCCCATTTACGACCGAGTTACAGTGCAGGCATGACGTCCTTCCATCTGACCGCAAGTCCCTAGGTGTCGGGTGTCCATTGCCACTCATCTCGAGTTATTAATTACACACAATTGACTTACACACAATGTAATGTCAAGCTAATTCCTAGCTTGTTTGTGCGAGTGATGTGTTTAATTGAAAAAAGAGTTGTTAGATTTTTTCAGAAAAAACATCTGGACACCGCTTAGGAACAAATAAACTTTATTAACATGTCCAAATAGTTATTAAAACTTCTTGAAAAGCTTATGAACTAACGCAATTTTGATTCTTTATCTATACTCTCTATAAAAAGTATCGTAAATAATGACCGTCAATTTTTGAGTTTAACTCTACTATTCTAAAAAGCTGAAGAGTTTGTTTGTTTTAACGCGCTAATCTCAGAACTACTGGACCGATTAGAGATACATTTTTGTGTCGGTTAGGTTATTTATCGAGGAACGCTTTGCGATATAAGACATCACGCTGCGATGTGAGGGGAAGTAGGAAATTTAAAACGAGCGGGCGCAGTCAAGGGAGACCGCTAGTAGGCAAATAAATAAAAATATCCTTTGTGAAAATGCACATTCACATTCACTTAAGTGGCCAAAAAGCGGGCCATATTTTCATACACGACTAAAAAAATGATTTTTTTATATTTCATTTTTATATTAATTATTATGTCTGCTGTTAGGTAAGTATATAATAAAAAAAATGCAATGAACTTTTGCAAAGATCTGTAAGCAACATAAATTCATCTATTTTCAGCTGACAGCCCTGAAGATTACTTCCGTGTTGCATATTGTGGTTGCATCGTATGACAAAAATGTTACGATCACTTTGTATTCTTAAATTGCATATCTTTTGTATTCCATATAAAAGTAAGTAATTATATTCCATATAAAAGTTTTGCTGATGAGCATACAAAAAATGAGATAGTGCATGAGAAAATGCCTTTCAATAGGTATATGTATAGTGCCTATGTGATTGTTAGTGGTATTTTATTTGCGGAAAAAGAAGTCAAACTATCTGCTTTATATTTTTCTTCGATAATATCTTATACATATACTACTTTTCTGAATACCAATTTTCATTTTCGCTGTATTAAGTAAACAGCAGCAACAGCATAGGCAGTAAATAAATAACCTAACTGGAGATAAGCATAAACGGCGACCCACATTCGCCGGTCCTTTAAATCAATTTTGCTGGGCTGTATATCCTAGGCATCCAGGCTTCCCGGGTTGCCCTTTGACATTATTCCGCGTAGGCGACGTCGCGCATGCGCAAACTCCCCACCTCCCCACTTCTCCCCTCCCTTTAACCTTCACGGGGAGAACCTCCCCGCGTAGGCAGATGACGCAAATCTTGGTCCTCGCGGTCGCAAGTGCTATTTTTAGATCGAGTATTTGCTTACAGCCGGGAATAATAAATGGGATACTTCCCGTCCCACCAGAATTAGACATTTACAATCTGCGATGGCTTATCGCTTACAATGATGTAGCGTGTAAGTTGTAGTAAAGTCACTGTTTTATCTTGATGATAAACTCATTCATGTAAATAAGAATGTTTTAGGAACGGATTTGGAAATGGGGTAGCTTACGTGAATCATCGTCTACCTCTTATTATGCCCACTCTCTGAGGTACTGTGATGTATGTAGATAAATTTCATCACTAATTTTACATGGATGGACATCTACCGCAGAATCTAGTCAATGATTCAGTACTCAACAAACGTTGCCACCCAAAGCCAGCTTTTGTATCTATTTGAATGTCTAATAAAAGCGTCTGATCTTTACTCAATAATTTATCAAATATTCTGAGTCTATCAATTTATTATGCTCCGATTGGTGTGCGAAGATACGGAAGGGTCTCAGATTGAGTTTGTTTTCAAAATCAATTAACAATGTTGACATAAAAATAAATCTTCCATTTGAAATAGGCACAAAATTTCAAAATAGCAACCTAATTTCATACGCTCCATTTGTTTATCCTCTTATTTTTCATCGGCCAACATATGACCTCTATCTTTATAAAGCCTCCATTATGTAACAGTATCATTACGAGCCTTTGGGCAGGTGAGCAAAACATGTTTGTCATTTTTTTTGCCACAAATAATTCTCGTTGAAGCCGGTAAGGTTACACCGATAGCAAGGTTTTTCCACCGAGGCATGTTGACGTCAAGTTATACCTACTTATTGATAAACTATTGAGTGTTTTGCATACATACTATTACGTAACGTTTGAGAACAAATAGGGACCGGAATTCATATTGAGAAGTTTCATCCCCGTTACAATACTTAAATATTGTTTAAATACTTTTCTTTTTTTTTCGTCAACAATTTGCCTTCATAATAGAAGATAAACTTGAACACAACTTACTAACGAGCAAATAGACGCCTCCGTGGTGTTGTTATCCGTACTTACATGTATATATTTGACCATATTTTACTTAAATTCATGCACGTTACTACAATTTTAATACCAATTAAATCCGCCCACAGACTTAGCATTACAAGTTGCATCATCCACGTCACAAGAACATCATAAAAAGTCCAAAACGCGTGAAGGCCTACTCTGTTAAATATTCACATTTTTAGCTCGCCCCATCACGTTCACACACGTGCATTAGCCAAGTGAGTGATGGAGACGTTTAGTTGAAAATACACCACATCTTTACATAGTAGGGACTATGACGTCAGACCTCGTGACTCAGACCCAGTTTTCCGCTGGAGATCAACTCAAGGACTTCTGCTTAACACACATGCTATTGTTTGTTGGTTGTTACCTACGAAGGCCTGTGTTACTGAACGCTTATTGTGATGAAGTTATGTGATATTGACAGTACAACATGGCAGGTAAACTAGTTTACTCAGGGCCTGTTTCACCTTTACAAATAAACACTAAGATTTATTTAACTAATAATTCAAGTTTGGAAGAAGTAGACAGAATACGTTAACGAACTTTTTCAGACAATGTGAACAGAGGCTACGATCGCGATAGTGCACTCATAGAAAGTTGGTTTATGATAAAAGTAGCAGTTCCCCCGCGACTGCATCTGTGCGTTTAAAATTTGCTCCCTCCTCTCCCGTCACAGTGTGATGTTCATGAAGCCTAAAGCCTTTCCCGATAAATAAGCTATCCAATACAGAGCTAATTTTTCAAATGAGATAAGCGCGTTCAAACAAACTCTTCAGCTCAATAATATTAATAATTATTACTTTTTAAACATTATCATCTAGCTACCAACTTATCCAACATTTCGACGGATTCTAGTTTTTACCGACTTCAAAAAAGTTGTTAATCAATTCGATCTGTTTGTATCATTCTCGTTTTCTATGTATATCATTTACAAACAAAGTATTTAAGTATTATATCCGTTGTCTGGCACCCATAAATCAAGCTTTGAGTAGCTTACTTTGGGACTAGATGGCGATGTGTGGGAATGTCCAAAGGATATTTATTTATTTATTCTCACTCTTTAATAGACGTTCTATACCTAGAAGTTCTCAAACTATGTATGTGAAATGAACATGTTACGTAATTCATATATTTTAGATCCATCCAACGTAATTCGAATAAATTCACTATGCATGCAATAAATTGATTACTTAATTACTCTATACTCATATCTCGTTTTCTCTTTTCAGATACCATACAAGAAATCGGCTTCTGAAGTTGACGCCACTCCACATCTCGAGTGGTAAGTTTTACCATGCTATTTTACCCGACTGCATCAGTAGGAGGGTTATGTTTTATCTGCTGTATTTACGGTTGTAAACAAAATAGTTTTACAAACATGCCCTATAATGTAACATAATCTTCACACTGATACGGTACCATGACATGACATTTGAGTCAACGAGTGCTGTTAGATGGGATATCGTCTCCGATAGTATTTCCTGGCTGATAACAGTGATAAACAGTTAATATAATGCTAGTAGATAGCTAGACGATAAGGGTATTGCAATTTTAATTAACTACACCATTTCCTTGCGGCAAGGAGGCTATGATGCTGGCTGCGTTGCCGCGTTGGATAGCTATGCTGATTCTTTGAGCTAAGAACCAGCCAGCTTTATTATTGGCTGTTAAAGAATTTAATTTTGGCGCAATTTTTCTAAACAGCAATTTAGCAGAGGGTCCCCACGGCCCAAATGTTTTTCGTTTTTGAATAGGTAGATATTAAGTTATTTTTTATGTTGTATGTCTTAGTTTAATTTTTTCTTGTTTGTTAATAAATAAACATTAACTACTATTTAATCTCGTGTGTAGTTAATGCATACGACTCGGGAATCAAATTTCGAAATTTGATGAGAAATACATAGGGTCTATCAATACAAATTGCATGCCTCCTTAAGGCTGAATATAATGCACAAATACAACAACTTTTTGTACGGGACCAACATTGTAATCCCAAAGAAATGTTTCAATTTCTCATACTAGAGTGCCGATCAGCTGATGCTAGTTTGTATGGAGAAGTCTAAATGTTGTCACATACAAAAAGTGGTTGTGTTGTAGCAACAGAATCACCACCGGGAAGGAATGCAGTTAACTTTGTTAATACCTGTCTACTTGAGTATAATAGTATTGTGTGACGTCACAGTCGTTTAATTAGTTTTAGGTTTTTGTATCTCAGTAGAAAATGCTAGTCAAGATGAGGTAACTCTTAAAAACGTAGGAAAGAATACATAAGGAAACAACTACCTACTCTTCAAAGAAGTGCTTGTATCAAATACAAAAAAAAACACGTAAGATTGTCAGACATACTTATGCTAAAATCCGATGGGCTATAATTGCAAGTGGAAGCACTCTCCACATATTAATAACTTCTATTATACAAATATAAATATGAATTATAAGTAAAATTCTATATAAGACCAACACACCGCTAGGGACATTTTTTAATCAGATTTCCGATCCCAATTTATTAAGACTTAATATTTCTGTGTCGATTTCACCGACGCTAGATAAGGAATATTCGTCGAATATAATAAAGAACGCGTAATTTGTAAACGTGACAGCAATCATATATGCAAATGTCATTTTTAAATCGATCGTTTTTTACTTATTCACTCGGATAGTCTTATCTGACGTTAATAAAGTTGACCCTAAAAAATTAAAAGTGTGACTGAAGCTGTCATTCTGGTCTATTTAATTAGAAATCAGAGTACAATATCTTTATCGAGATAACATTTACGTAGGCGTTTATTATAATAAGCCTGAACTTTGATAATGCTTTTTGTACCTATCAGATTAATTCTGTTTGTGAACATAAAAAAATAAATAAAATTCGTGATTAATCAACTCGTGCACGTTCATAAATTATTCTACATTACTTAATTTCTTACAGCTGATTGCAATAATCACGCCCTCAGTTATTAATTGACGTCAAAGGACGGTGTTTTATTTAAACCTATTTGTTGGAAGTAATTGTGATTGCACGGTTGGTGACGCTATAATTCCTAGAACATAACCTTGACTGTTATCGAAGTACCTACCTATGCACCTATTTTAAACATATTATATTTTGTACCATTTTCAGTCACACTTTGTATTTTTTTATCATACGTAGTTCCGGAACAAAAAGACCCTAATTCTCATTAGAAATTCAAAAAACACAAACTTTTTAAATAAAATACCTTCTTTTTTGAGGAATTCTATCGCTTATTATTTAATTTTGATGATTTCGTAGTTAACAATGAGGGGGTGGGTAGATGTAAGGATGTCACGTTTAAGTGGGGCTTTTCTGATGGTACCGATCTAACCTGCATCTGCGTTTTCATCCCACAAGACATGCTCCACCTTCTGTCTTGTCCTGCGTGCCCTAATTCTTGCTCTTTGGAGGACCTCATGTGTGCAAATGACAAGGCAATCCGCGTCGCCAATTACTGGGCATAACACATTTAAGTCGCTTTTACCATCGACACGCTAAGAAGAGGAATGAGTTTTAGTTTTTTAACCGACTTCAAAAAAGGAGGAGGTTATTATTGTTTGTTATATCAATTTATATTTAAAATATTTATAAATGCAACGTATGAAAAAGAGCTTGCACTAATAAAACTTGCTTGAAGTTAAACAGTAGTCCATTTTACTAAACTGTATAAATAAAGCTCTTGTTATCACATATATATTAAAAAAAAAACAACCCATTACCTACATCAATGGGTAGGAGCAAAAAGCTGTCGCGTGCAGACAAAGCTCAAAGCTAGAAGCTCGCATGCCAGCTGGGGAAGGCAAGGTCGAGGTCGAGGCGGGTGGCGACCAACCCCATGCTTAGCGCTAGGCTAGGGCTGCCACATACGGAATTATAGAACCTTTCTAAAATGTTCAACATTCAGACAATCAGCCCCAGCGTTCTAGACTAGCCACGCTTAGTATGTTAGTTTTTATATTGAGGAAGATATGTAAAAAAAATACTTAAATGCCTCTTCGTTGTCTTCTTTCCAAATCATCATTAGGTGTCATGTTTTTATCATAATGAAAATAATAATATGTAAAAGAATAGTTGAGTTGGTATCTAATAACATAGTATAGCGTATAAACTATTAAACAACAAAACTACCTCTAATCACTCGTTTTTAATTAATTAAAACAACCCCAAAGTAAAACCTCCATCGCGTGTATACAAAGCTTAAAGTACATACAAGGTTCAGGACAATGCGTAATAAGCAATCATGAGTCAAACATATTTAACGTGATTAGAGGTTAAAAGGGCGAAGGGTGCATTGTTTATCAGTTTCATGTTTACTTACTTTATTTATTAACAAAACATTATTGAGCGTTTGCTTGTGCAAGTTTACACACGTTTATTCGGCCAGTAACTAGTTATTGATGTAAAAAAGTACCTACCTATTATTTACCTACATTTATGTATTACCGAATACTGACACTGGTCTAAAAGTAGACCATGCTAAATAGAGCACCCTCTAAATTTTAAATTAGGCAAATAAATAAAAATCAATATTAAATATTACAAGTTATCTACATCCTGACTAAGGGTTTTTCCTCGAGTCTAATACATTTTTATTTGCCAACAACCAAGAATGCATATGTGGTTGCCAGTGCCATCTATCGACGGCTCTTGAAACGCAATACGAACGTTCCCTCAGAAACATTCATTAGTTGCTTGTTATAGCGTGCAGCTAAGAGTTTGAGCGTTGCACCACAGATGGCTCTTAGTACTCTCAACAGATACAGGGCTAGGTAGGAAGGATGCAAGTAGAAATAATAAACCTAGGGCTTATCAAGTAGGTGGGCGTGGTGGGTGACATTAATGTATAAAGTGTAATTGTGTATCTGTTTTGACTGATTCTCAACTTAAATCTTGTAAGCTCTTCTCAAATGGGATTACTAATAGTCGTAAGTATATTTAATTTAATCAGCTGTTATTATTATTATTTTAGCTTACATCCGCCAAACCCCAACGACATAATTACAGAACGCAATAACAGTTGATTGGCTAGTTACTAGTACTACAATCGTTAAATAATCTTTTAGGGCAAACGACATCATGCGACTACTCCTGCTAATTGATGAAGAAACACTTTTTTTTAATAAATAAATATTTGAAAACATCACATACATTGCTCCGATCCCAAGCTAAGTAGCTAAAGCACTTGTGTTATGGAAATCGGAAACAATGGTGGTACAACAACACCCAGACCCGAGACAATATTGAAAATATCGTTTTCTACATTGACCCGACCGCAAATCGAACCCGGAACCTCACGAGATGGCGACGCTTGAAACCAGCGTGCTAGCCACTCGACCACGGAGGTCTTCATTCGACATTCAAGTATTTCCATGCTTACCTGCGAGTAAATTGAAGAAAAAAACACGTCACCAAGAATAAATGAGCCCAAGCTGAACGTGAATCAACAACTGTCAAAAATCAAACCGAAGATCAATCGCATGACCGCAACTATTGAAGCAGGAGGAAGGAATAATCAAGAACGTGGAAGAAAGAAGATCGGGCTATCGAACGACCGGGTGCCACGCTGTGCTCTCTCGGGAATTGGTGCGAGTGAACACAGCTGGTGGTATCTCAGTTGTTCCCTAGTTCTCCCACTCATCTGTTCTGCAGACGGCTTACAAGAGACCAGCGAAGTTAAGTTATCATCGTGAAGGAGAGAAAGAGACGAAAAGAGAAATCAGCACCTTGCTGGCGTATTTTTTTTTGGGTACACATAAATACCTGGTGTATCCGAGTTTATAAGATCCATAGGATCTTTGATGAATTGATTGAAGCTACTTTGATTTAATTTACAAAATATTTATGTAATTTTAGGTATACCATAAAATTCTGAAGAACTTTTGTAACATGTTACACCGAAATCGCATTTAGTAAGAAAATTTATTTGCATTTGAAATTTTGTTTGTATTAGAATAAATGCAGGCTGCAGTTTGTTATTGACGATTTATTAATTTTGTTTTTAATCGGCATTATGTTAATTTACATCGTGTTTATGTATTATGATCGGTTAATCGGATGCATATTTACCTTAAGTTTATTTTAGGCTAAGATATTATGGAGGCTACTTAAAAAATACATTTTTCTAGAATCAAATTCTAGAATGAGAAACTAGTCTGTAACATCATGGTAAAGAAACGATGTCTTTAACATGTAGTATTAAATTTAAAAAAAAGGACTCCGGGATTACAAACTATTAATGTTTATAAGTTAATGTAAAGCTCTCTATCAATTTATGAGTATGATGAGTATAATAAGAGCTGTAGACAGTACATACAGACACAATAGTTCTACACTCGATTTAGTTATATAAAAAAAACACAAGATTTTTCATTTAAAAATTCCGGAATTTTTTACATGTAAAAATGCATTCCATAAAAGCCAACGCCTTAAAAATAAGTTAAAATACCTTCAACTGATTTTATTCTATAGGAAAAAAAAACAATTTTGGCTATAAAGCAACCCGGAATTTTCCGATTCAAAAGTGCACTCCATAAAAGCCAACACCTCTAAACTTTAGGTAAATATGCATCCGATTATCCGATCACTCATAATGAGGCACTCATGAACGATGACGAAATAATTATTACTGAATAACAATGTTTTACGAATTCATAGATCATGTTTATCTTTCTTTTATTTATTGAGTACTGCCGCGTGTATAAATTTGTTAAAAAAATTAAGGTCAATAAAAAAGGTTAACTTTATACAACATGCTCTTTATGTTTTTCGGAAAGTTATACTAAGTCAACGTCAAACAAACTGACCGAGACAGAATGATGATTTAATCCAGAATAAGCGTAATCATAGGTTAAATCATCATACGCAAGGGGACCAACTGAAGTATAAAGCAGGAGTAAGATTGTTTTTTAAATCAGTTCATCATAATTTGCTTTAAGTGATTTTACTACAACTGTGAATCGTCAGCAAAAAAAGGCACAAACGAACATACTTTGTTATTATTTGGTAAGTGTTTTTTTGGTTTAGTTATTTGTTACTGCTCATAATGAGCAGTTTTCACCCATCATTTACTTACACTTAATGGTACTAGGGTAATCTTAAGGAACTTTTTAAGGTGAAATTTTTTAAAATACTTTAGATACTTATTTATTCATATTTTAGTCATCTTAAGCATCATCTTTTGCTTTAAGTATGTGCGAATTATTGTGATTTTTTTATAACTTACGTTGGCGAAAAGCAATGACCCTCTGGCATTAGCACCTCAATAAAGTTTCAAAAGTTTTTTCCCAAAATTACACCGGCGCCATCTCTTGATGATAGAAAATCATGTAATGACAAGAAAACAGCTTATCGTGAATGTGTCATTTCGTGACGATGGAGTACACCTATCCTTTAAGCTGATATATTTAAGGATTGCGTTCGGTGTGCATTGACAAAGAGGCGCACACTTTGAAATGTTTTTAGATTAAATTTTACTGATAATTATCGCATGATTTAATTTTTGACCTGTAAAATATCATTGATAATGCAAAATGAAATAGAAACTTTTACGATTGATTTATTGTTTCAATCCATCAATGATGTGTTGCTTGACCTGTTAATTATATCACAAACCTAGCCTACCATTCCAACCGCCAAAACTTTTATTGGTTAAATAACCGTTAGAAGTCAGCCATAACTTAGGTAGGACTCAAAAGCTTTTTTTTGCTGACCGTACTAGAACGCATTTTCCTACTATTTATCCGGACACACTACTGCAAAGTGTTTATTAAATTATTTTGTATAAATTCGAAGAAACATAAAAAACCAGCCAAGTGCGAGTCGGACTCGGGCACTGAGGGTTCCGTGCCAACGTTAACTGAATTAGGGAAACCACTGACTACCACCTTGTTCCACTTAGCTAAAATACCAAAATTTTTTTGTCGACAGCAAATATAACTTTGTTTTTCATAGTGTTTGTATGAAGAACAAAGTTATGTTTGCGGTTGTTGAAAATATGCTATATCAAAAATCTTCTCGTTCGATATCGTCCCAACCAATTTTCGTTGAAAGCATTTGTTAAGATCTACATTATATATATTTTTCAAAATTTACACTCGCTTAGTTTAGAAATTAGATGGGGACGCCCATTTTACCACTTTGGAAGAGTCTAGCTGTGAAACGTTAGATTTTAAAAGAAAATGGTTGTAGGAACTTCTATGTCATTTTGAAAGACCTATCCATAGACACCCACACACATAGGTTTGACTAAAAAATTTTTTTTTTTCAGTTTTAGTTTCATGTATGGGAGCTCCCCCTTAAATATCATTATTTTTTATTTTTTGTATAGGAACCGAAAAGCGGTTAATAGGATACATCTTCCTTTGGTAGGAAGATGTATCCTATTAACCGCTTTTCGGTTTCAAAAGTGTGATGCTTATAGTTACAGAATAAAGTGGCTGTGACATACGGACGGACGGACAGACAGACAGACAGACTTGAGGAAACTATAAGGGTTCCGTTTTTTGCTATTCGAGTACAGAACTCTAAAAATGCTAATATTTTTTTTTAACTTTTAATAAGACCTTTACTTATACAATCTGATTTAAATCTTAAATATCTCTTAAAAAAAAGAACACATTGTATAACCCTAGAACTATTATATTCACTATCTAAAACGACTTCAGAACCAATGAATTTTAATAAACAATTTATTTATTTATTTATTTTATTTATTTATTACTTTAATTGAACTCAAAATAACTGCATATTGCTATGACTCAATAATTTCTCAAGTTCTTTGTTTCACTGACAAATTAAATTTTAACCTATAAAACGAGAGATGCGAAAATCTTTCTATAATATCACATAGAGTCCTTAGCATAATTTTATCAAGCGAACTCAGTTGTCAACTTTTGTTTTTATAAAGTTGGCCATAAAACTTATGTAATTCTAAAACATTTCTGTATAAAATGTTTCGAATTACTTACACACTCAAATCCAATGCCACCAATCTTTAGCTACAGCAATGAGCAGTTTTCTTGTCGTAAGATGTTTATATCGTCGATAGATGGCGCTAGCGTCACTTTAGGAAATAATTTTTAAAACTTTATTTCAGTATTACAGCAGAGGGTAATTGCTTTTCGCTAATGTAAATAATAATCAGTTAAACAATATTAATGTTTACCTATAGTAAATACAGGACTTTATAATAATTAAATTATCTATCTTAATAATGCTTAAGGTCTATGAAGCATTTAACAATATTTTGTCTATAGTTTCCCGCCAACAAGAAAAAATATATGTTCCTAAAGCTATCCCAATGCCACCTAGTGAAAACTATGAAGCAATGGGTGAAAACTGCTAATTTTCAGGGTTATGTAGCCAATGGCAAAAAACGGAACCCTTATAGTTTCGTCAAGTCTGTCTGTCTGTCTGTATGTCTGTCTGTCTGTCTGTCTGTCCGTCCGTATGTCTCAGCCATTTTATTCTGTTACTATAAGCATCACACTGTTGAAATTTAGTAGAAAAATGTATCCTGTTAACCGCTTTACGATTCTTATACAAAAAAATAAAAATAATGATATTTAAGGTGGGGCTTGGCTCCCATTCATGAAACTGAAAAAAAAATTTTTTTAGTCTAACCTACGCGTGTGGAGTGTCTATGGATCGGTCTTTTAATTCAGTTAGAGTTGGCACGGAACCCTCAGTGGGCGAGTCCGACTCGCACTTAGCCGGTTTTTGACTCTAAAACGACGGATGTTGTAGCGTCTACCAAATTTCATTAATAATGCACCAAAACCTTTTTTTATGTCCGTTAATAAATCAAATGACATTCGTGCATCTTACATTAAACACAATTTAATAATATTATCATTATTACAGGCCTGCTTAGGCTTTAAAAGTGTTTGAATATAATATACATATTAGCAGGTGGTCCGGAATACGAGTCTGTGGTAACTTTCACCGCAAAACTCATTCATAAGTGTTTAACCCAAGTTGATAAACCAGTTCCGCAGCAAACTGCTAAGAAACGAGTATACCTCAGTTGAAATATTAAAAGGAAAAGCAACATCATACGACTTTATGTGAAGTGCATAATTTTCTTCCGCGAATCTTTGTGCCTCGTCCTCTTAAAGGTTTTATGTATTTACTTGCTAAAAAAAATCTGTTTATGTACTGTTATCATATAATCTTTTGTAACTTGGCAATTAATGTTTGATTAATATGGAGAGCGAGGATTTCTACCACAAGTATTTATTTACTTAAAAGAAATCCTCGAACGCAAGAAGGAAATGTAATATCACCTGCTATTGAATAAAGGGTTTGGCCGCATTCGGTCAATATTATATTGTCCCGATCGCAGACCCTAATCCCTTAATAAATTTTTATTTATATTAATTGTACAGTGGCCAGCACGTTAGGTTAGGCCACTTTTGTTGCAAACTAGCCCTTATTGCAAATGTATAAGATACCGCAGTGTTTACCTTGACGTGCTTTTGTTCGTACATATATACTTTTGTACGAGATACCTAATGGCTTTGAAGACATGCTAGTACACGGCAATAACCGGTTTATACATTATCAACTAGTCAACTACTTTCAGAATTTAGTTAAATGATCTAATAGTTAAAATTCATTGCTTAATCATTATTATTATTATTTAGTAGTAAATTTATTTAAAATAATAGTAATCAGTTAATCAAATCAAAATGTTCTACTTTATTAAAAGTGTCTGTACTTAGATTTTTAGCTCCTAATACAGGTTGCACCCTGTATGTAAATAAATAAAATTCTAATCCAAGCTAAGTATCATTATTGTACATATTTTAAATGTTTACTATGTTGAAAGAGAAACTAATAAAATAAGACTTGATTGCAACGTCTGCCAAATAAATTTTGTAGCGTCTCGCAAAAAATAATAATGTTCCATGTGGGTGGTTACGAGTGTGAAATAAGCAATTCTTATAAAAAAAAAAACTTTTAAAATTATGTTAGTTATGCATAGGGTTGATATTAGGTAAATTTTAAAACTACATTTTTTATAACGCCGCATACTTAAAAGTAGAGTTAAACTTTTTCTGTGGATTAAGAAGATCCCTTTTTGGACAAGTTCGCCTCATTTCTACTTAAAATCCAATAGACTTTATTATTTGGCCTTGGTACCCAATTATGTGTTAAAATAGCCACAATTACTTATTCTTTTTAAAAAAAATGTTTTAAAAAAAAGGGTCAAGACAGGACTCAACTTTAAAGTTCTATGGATTACACTACAATATTTTTTAATAATTACTATTTATTTCATGCTTACGTACCGTACGTGCGTACCGTATTCTTTCGATAGTTTATACTTCAACACTGTAAATCATTGTAAAAATGATTTGTCGCTATTATTACTGTAAATAATGTTGACAACCTTACGAAGTGCATTACTTAGTTTATTTACAACCGCACTGAATACAGTTATACGTTCACTTTCTTTTGTTACTGCAAATATACGTGTGCTGATGTGGTAATCACAAGTGTAGCAGCTGGCTTTATGAGCAAACTGCAGCTTTCGAATTGAAGAAATGGTCCTCATGACGAAGAAAGATCAGGGCGACTATTTTGAATATGACGTGTGATTATCTTTCGTAAACTAATTCAAATTCAAATGGAAATCAAGCAAAATGTAGACGTCAGTACTTAAAAAAAACAGGTATCTTTTTTAAAATCACTCGCGTGTGAAATAATACTAATATTAAATGGAAAATCGGTCAATCAATTAATACCACACGCCATCTTGACGCGAGTAATTCAAAAATAGTGTCTCTGGGAGTAAATTTCAATCCGTGTAGTACTTACAGATGTTATTGTATACCTTACACTGATGACGAATCACAGAAAAATACTTTAAACGATTGGAATCTACTCCTTGTATGGTAGGTTTTATTAAGCAATCTTATAAAAACTTAGGTCTAGTCTCAAGCTTTTGGTGTGATACATTCAAATCCAGCATTCCATCTCCATTTGGGGAATCGGTAAGATCATTATTTTGAGAGACAATACGTGGAAACCTTACTGAAGAAAAAATACTAAAACAGATACAAACAAAAATTTAAAACCGTATTTTTCAGAAGGTAACCATGGTCGCCTCAATTAAGATAGCTCAGATTCTCCCGTATACCTCACCTAAAAATTAGAATAACTCCTTTAAAAATACGCACAATAATGCACATCTACAACACGCGCAGGAGGTCCAATAAATAACAACGTGAAGTGTGAACATCTCACAGTTCGCCAAGTCGAGCAAGGTTGCGGGTTCGGTGCCCGGCCTCGGCAGCCTCCCGGGAATACCTGGCGGATGACCCAATTTGTTGGTGCAACGAGGACGCTGTAATGCCCACTGATCTGCGTATGCAGTTTTTTTTTTCATACAAAAAAATGCTATTCTGTTAGTAACGCCGCTTTTGAAATTCGCCAGCTAGTCCAGCTCCAGATATGAATACCTATAAGTTTGTCTTTGAAACTAAACTAATCACGGTTTATTTTTTGAGTTTTTTTGTAGGAAAAACTACACAATATTTCAACACATTAAAGATAGTGCTTATGGTGCTAAAAAAATATCTCAATGTTTAAATCTTTTGAACAGGTCATTTGGAAATTGTCTTGAAAATAAATATATCAAAAACAGCGACAATCCACTTTTATTGTTATTTTTAAATCTTGGGCTGTATACGATTGCTTTTGTAAGTTTACATTTTATAGTTAAGGTATCTCCGACCTCCTAGCACCACATGACCTTCTCTCAAAGCCCAGGTCACCTGGAACGATTCCCTAGTTACACGGCCCTGACCGGGGAATAGCCCGATGCCCCATTTACCCGGATACAATCAGAATCCGACCAACAGATTCAAAATGGCTTACAGTAAACGATAGAAACGTGGTTCAGGTAGAAGTCTGAGATTATAATTTTCGTTCTTTACTCTCTCAGATACATAATGTCATAAAAACATTTTGTTCCGATTGTGAAATCCCCAGAAATACCTCCTTATGAAATCAAATTAATTTCAAAGTAATCTTATATACTAGGTACCTTAAATAAAAGAGCCATTGGAATTGTAGAAACCCTATAAAATCAAATCAAACAAATTCTTTGAAAGTAGGCTATTAAAGTATGATGTTTGAAAAATAACGACGGAAATATTTTATTTAATATAATGCTAACATCTAATGCGGACTGTTTGTCTGTTTAAGAGCCGATTTTTCAATGGTCAGATAAAACTTATCGGACTGAAAAATATAAAGCGACATATTTAAAAAAAATACAGAATTACGTATGATTGCTGACAATTAGGTGACGTTTTCAAATTAGCCATATTGTATTTTGTTCGACGAATATTTCTTATCTGATTATTGAAAAATCAGCCCTAAATGGAATAAAAGTAGGGAAAACTACATAAATATGTCAAAAATTAATTATATGAGTACATACGATCGTAGATCAGCCACCGCCTTGCTAGTCAACTGCCCATTGTAAACCTTTAATGCATTTTGGTAATACTGAAAACTGTAGCATTAATTGATCTGTTGTAAATCGTCAAAAATAAGCTCCAATATCGCACTACAAATACAAATTGATTACAAACCTATATTCCTGCAAAAAACTGTATCGATTTAATTTCTAATTCTCGATCGCAATCGAAGATATCCGCTTACACAAGGAAAAGTGTAGAGCCGCTAGCGCAATATAACATTACTACACGCGGAAAAACAGATTCCTACTCTATGCATTTCTGTATAATTACTCGCATTCAATATCAGCTTTGCGTTGAAATAATGATCGGTTTCGCTGCCTATTTTGCAAGTGGCATACTAATGAACTCTTGTTGTAATTAACTGAATTAGTACCACACGTTGTCGACGGATGAAAAAGAAATTGATTATTGCAGTGTTAAAAACAAATTTAACTTGTTTTATGAATATTAACGCAAGTAAGAAAATGTCTATCGAATAGTATAAGTAGTCACAGAACTAGACAAAAGATCAGTAAGCAAAAAATTTGGATCCTGAAAGAAACTTAATCTAGTAATTAAGACTTGAGAAATATACATTTTTGGGTGCTACGAAAACCGTAGCAAGATTCGTAGCAAGTTCGTAGCGATTTCGAATTGCTTATTTAATTTTTATTTCTGTTTTTTTTTATTTCCAGTTCCTGAATCAGTAACTAATTTATAGTTACTGATTCAGGAACCTTAAGTCAACGCCCAGTACTGTAGGTACTTATGTACAACCAGTAACAGAGAAAACATTTCAACGTCCGCACATTTTATTGCAAATATAAACTGCTTGCGTGACTTCGTAATTTTAGTGCGTAGGCGTCCGTCGATTTTACCATTGCATTTTCACTCAGAACAGGCACTTGGCTATTCTAAAATTATTTATACAACTAGTTTTGTTCACAGCCTTTGATTGTATGGAATTTGCATTTTCACATAAAATGAACGCATCGCTTGAGAACATTTTAAATAAAAAGAGGATATGAGGAAGTCATGTAAAACAATACCTATTTCATACAGTAGTATGTTAAAACATGTCTCAGTATATCTCTCCCAAGACTCAAACTTTGGGAGAAATCTGTTTAACACAGTTACTTACGAGTAGTAACAAAAACAATATCCTATACACACGCTAATAGCTGACGCCATCTAACTTTCTTATTGAAAGGATACTCTATTTAATTATAATACCTCTAACCAATTTGGTAGCCATAATCTTCGTCCCACGTAACATGAAAGAAACATTCTTAAACAGTCTTAGTGAAAGTATTCTTCTGTATACCACTTATTATTCTGTGCTCGAAAATGTACAGAGACGTTATCTCTGGAAGTAAGTCGTGCGTATTTGTAACAGAAAGATTACTGTGCCGACGGAATACAAAAACTATTAATGAAATGTGTTCGTATAAATTAGCATGTAATTAAAAGTTTAGGCTGGTAGTGAAAGGGCAGAGTTATGTAAGTCGTTTCAGTTTTACTATGACTTTAATGAAAATAATCATGCAGATACACTTGATTTAAACCAATCATTTTATTGCTTTCTTAATTTCGCGATAAATACACGTAATTGTGAAGTACCTTTACTTTTGAAACTAGCAAATCAATAAATTACTCTCTACTCGACCCTAAGTGCTCTAAGGTCCTTCTCATAATCGTAAAGGTTTTTAGATACAATCAGAATATATCAGGTGTTTGGTACACAAATCAAAATTGCTTACAATGCGTCATCAGCTATAATTTTCTGCCTTGAAATTTATTTTTGGCTTCAGGTTTTTTTGTATTGATTTTTACTTGGTTTTTATGAAAAAAAAACCTTTGGCTTTGGCACTACACATGGTCTAGGGATATTTCAATTAGATATCTGATAATGAACTTTTAGGTACCTAAAGTTATTTTTTTATAAAAAACTAAGAAGAAGAGGAATAACTCAGATAAAATTGCAATCTTAACTTTATTTTTGAAACATAAAAACCTAAACAAAACAACATAAAAATTTAAGGAAATTTAAAATTAATAATTCGTGGATCCACCTGAGGACTCTCCTGACACATTTACAGCGGTTCTGCATACTTATAACAAGGGTATCAATGGCCTGTTGTGAAATACTGTCCCAAGTCCGGGACTCCCGGGCTCCCATACAAAAAAAATTGACAAGATTTACTAGGCAAAAGTAAAATAACAGTTTTTCTAATAAAAATATACTTAAAACTTTTGTATAAAATATATATTTTCGCTACTTTGCAAGTAAATAAAAAAAAACAAGATGGCTTCTGCATGTGATTTTGATGTTAGTAGAACCGAAAAATAATGCACAATAACATACAAAAATAATATGCAGAATACAATTAAAGTTTTAAAATATATATTTCTGTAATTATACTTGTCTCGACTTCATAAATGTATACATATAAAAAATTACCCGATCATTTAACTCAGAAACTAACAGCATCACTTTTAAAAAAACTGAAGCAACTACTTATTCCCAAGTGCTATTTCAGTACGTGTACATTATGGAGCAATAGTATTGAGTACTTCTAACCCGCTTCGAATACCTTTTTAGGGTTCCGTTGTCAAACATGGAACCCTTAAAGTTTCGCCATGTCCGCCTATCCGCAGCTCAAAGTAACTGTAATTTGGCATGGTTATGTATTCTAATCTCCCCGCCAATGTGGTAAAATATCATTTTGAAAAATATTAGTTTTTGGTACCGCTAACACAACCATCGTGAGTGGTGTCGTTGAATAGGTCTTTTAAAATGATTATAAATTTAATAATATATTTTTTGATAAAGTGGCCTGTTTTCGTTACATTCCGTTTTAAAGGGCTAATTTTTGTTAGAGTCCAATGGTCCCCACCTTCTCCCAACTAAACGTTAGCAGGTGGATACTTATCATATATGATGAATTTAGAAGAAAATTATCGTGGATATGATAAGTAACGAAATAGCAGTCCATAAAATTAAAGCAAAAAACCTTTCATGTAAATTTTGGTTAAAAAAATGTTGTGACACTGAAACTGTCTAGGCAAATATTGGTTTTGATTATCTCTTTTAGCTGTTAAAAAAAATCTAAATTATCAGCGTCATCAAAAGATATAACCGGTTTTGTCTCACGATTTCGGATTTTTTGATATTTTAAGGGAATCATTACCTTATAAGGCAATCTTAAACATGTTTTACAGGACATTATTAGGGCAAGATAAGTGCTTACATAGAAAGTAGATACGGACCCTTTGTCCGCGTGTCCGACTTGCACTTGGCTGGTTTTTAGTCATCATCTCGCTTGATTATAATATTAGGGTAGGTTAAAGGGTACATCGTCGATTGTTTCAACTGCATTCATTTGTTTCCTCTGCCCTTTGAAGGAAGGAAGCTTGGCATCTTCTCTCACACCTTCACCTTCTAAACCCGTTCATAACCACGACCTTGCTTTAAGTAGACAATGCTTTCCGAGACCGCGTCTTTGGCTGTTATCATGCAATTGAGAGCCAAAGGCTGGTGCCAGCGATTCTGGCTGTACCACTCTTGGATGGCAGGCAAGGGCAAGTGTCGTAACAAACTCAATCGACGTGGCATGCCAATTTATTAGCAGCAGACAGGTATTTGTTGTACTAATATGGTTAGACCAAAAAATTTAAACCAGGAATATGGTTTGTGGCAAAATTAAGGGTGTGATTGGTTTGATTGTTTCCTCTGGAGGGGAAAGGGGAGAGGGCGTTATAGGTTTAGTACAGTTGGCAATTGTGGTACCTTTATTCAGTTAAAGTACTTTTATTTAATTATGGTAATCTTTGAAATTTCGGCAACATTTTAACTGACTGATTCTTGTAAGAGTTCATCCAGATTAAGTGGAGTATTTAAGCATGTCCATTTATTTATTAGCTATAGTTTTTTTTAAAATAGTAAGCCCATGCAGGTTAGTTCTTCAAATGAGAATCAAACCCGGAAATTAAATCAACGAGCAACAGGCAATTTGCCAGTGCATCGATGCGCCAACGTTATCGGAATTTATTTCACATGAGGAACAAAATCGTTGAATGCAATTCCTATAATGTTTGTAATATACTCGTATCTAAAAGCCAGACTATAATCAGTACATTATTATAGCATAGTAACAAGTTAATGACGTCTTAAATAGCTGGCATTCATTCGGACAAAGACTAGACCTAGCAAAAAAGTGTACCGCAAAAAATATGCAGCAATCAGCAATGTTGCTAAGATAAAACTGCAAGTAAATGACAATATAACCACCTGTAACTGAAACCTAGAGGCAGGAAGCGTTTAATGTCGCATATTTTCCGGACGATCCTCGTTACTGTCGTTCCGCACGCGACCACACCCTGCCAGGTCCCAAGTTCACGGTCGCCTGGAGCCCAGAATCAACAGCTGGATCGATAGAGGGCTGCAACAGCGACCTGCAGCCATGACCTGGAGGGGGAGAGGGGTAAGGGGCGTGCATCGAGCGGCCCGGCTGCAACGAGCAGTTATTTCTGTGCAGGTGCCTAGTGCCAGTCGCTCCCCGCGCGCCGAGTCGCACGCGCGCCGCCTCATACGCTCAGCACCGCGCACCAACCACTTCTTAGTGCCGTGCCTCACCTGTTGCTCAAGCTGATTGCACTCTCGCGTGGTGAAACCGCGTGGAAAACTCTTTTCTCGGTAGCGGACGCGACTACTTTCACCGTTTACATTCCAGATATTGCGCCAAACCAGACTTCACAATCTTTTAATGTTTGTTGCGTGACGGGTTTAATGTAACTTATGTGAAGCGATTAGTTGCGACTGATTGGTTAGAGGACGCGGCGCTGTGGTAATATTAAATTGGTATTATTAGTATTAATTTGCGGACGGATCGATGTAGGGAGGGCTAGGGCAGGCATCGCCATGACAACGGTGCCCGGGAGAGCTAGGAAGCCTAGGTACCCCCGCCCCTGCGCGGTAGAGCCTCCAATTTGCGTAGGCTTCCGACGCAATAAATCAATGTTTGACACGGTAGCTCGGCCTGTTTATACGTACGCTTTATATGTGTTGCCTAGCTATATAAGTACTTTAGTGTACTGTATATAGATGTGTATTCATAATGTATCGTGTCTTAATGTACCTCTATGTACTTGCATTTGTTGCTACCTCATTTGTTAAAACAACTTTTCCTTTTCACACGCACTTTGCGAGCACACATTCAAGTGTTTTGATATGGAATTCGAGAACAATACAAAACACCACAATCTGAAAAGTGCACGTGAATAATTTTCTATAATTTCACCCAGTGGAACGGGTTATGAAATCAGTCATACACGTGTTTGATGTCAGGGATGTGTCAAATATGTTCCAAATACTTATCAGCATAAAGTCTAAGATCTAAGAGGAGTGAGGCGTGGTATGCAACAGCTGGCGTTAAGCCAAGGATGCATTCGCGAAGGTCGAGTGTGGGCGAGGGAGGGGAAAGGGAGGGGTAGCGAGCTTTCCAGGGGAGGGGGGGTGCAATTATTTACAAGCGCAACGCGCAAGTGCACCGGGTTTCAGGGACCCCGGGTGTCCCATCCCATCGGTATCGATCACTATTTCAATGTTAACTGCGACCAATACATTTCACTCGAGTCTCAATATTTGAAGTGTTATCAGTGCGGTGATAATGACTGTGATTCAACTACAATTATGTACACGTGGCACAGATTAAAAAAAACACATTGTTGTACTGTGTTAGATAATGGGGGAATAATATTTGTGGCAATTGTTTGTTTAAGTGTAGATAGCCTGATTGATAAAGCAATTTAACTTCCGAATGAATTACATATTTGGTATATAAAAAAATAATATTTGATGATAAATCACAATACTGAATAGATTATGTGAAATTACGCAACCTAGCTCACCTGTAAAGGTCATCGGATAAAATAGAAACCGCAACCATAGGGGTGGCGATTTCAGTTTCTCTTCTATTTTGTTTGTTAGGTCTGTGTGAAGTAATGAACGTATCATAAACGACGACCTCCGTGGTCGAGTGGCTAGCACGCTGGTTTCAAGCGTCGCCATCTCGTGAGGTCCCGGGTTCGATTCCCGGTCAGGTCAATGTAGAAAACGATCTTTTCTATATTGTCTCGGGTCTGGGTGTTGTGGTACCACCGTTGTGTCTGATTTCCATAACACAAGTGCATTGGCTACTTACTTTGGGATCAGAGCAATGTATGTGATTGGTGTCCAATATTTATTATTATTATTATAAACATGAAAACCATCGGCACTATGTTTTTGTATGTTTTTTATTCAAGCTCATTTAAAAAAGATTTTAGATTTGGAACTATTTCTAGAAAAGCGATTCTCATTACATTATTATTTCATTTTTTTTTAATCGTGTTCTGTCAATACTGCTTACTGCAGTACTGTTTATGTCGATTACCCGGGTTTTTTTTCTATTGACTTGGGTAAACAAACAATAGCAAACTTACAAATTAAACAGGAAGTATTTATCAAAACATAAATTGTCTTAATTGCCTACCAGCACCGTTTACCACAAACCCAATTTTACCCAATTTAGTCCGGAATTTCCCAAACTCGATCGCACAGCCCTGCGGCTATCACTTTCATCGTTGCGAAACATACGGTCCTCCACACACTAAACTTTCGCTGCCGAGTCCGTTGACCGTGGCTGCTTTCTAAAGCATGTCGTAACCGGCGATCGGCATTGTAATTCACGGCTCGACGCAACACGCGATGTCATTAGTACCGTTTTTTGTGGCGTTTTCGCAACCGTAGAAAGTTGGGAAGCGCTGCGCTGCCCTAATGTGTGCGCACCTGAAAATTGTTTCTGCTCGGAACTAACCTACCTTTACTTATAGGTAGTCTTATATTAACTAAGTAGCTACTGTTTTGTCTTGACGATGAAATAAATTACATAGATGCCAATGAACCTACTACGGTACAGTCACCTATTGGATTGGATTTTCCAGTTCCAAACTAGGACTACACATGAATCACAATAGTATAGATCTGAAAAGGCTTATATTATGCGCCTTGAATGCACTCTACAAAATATATTTCATTAAAGCCCTATTCTTGTATTTAAATCCTATTTCATAGGCTACGCTTTAACAACTATCATGGTACCAATGCCTACCCATCTTCCGCTCTTGTGCGCATTTTCCGCCCAAGCTTTTATTCTGAAAACCTCGCTCTATAATTCAACCAGTGCCATATTAATTCTAATACTTTCAGGGCTGAGCCTGGCTAACCCTGACCGCTGTGTCCTAGGTTGCCTAGCGCCCTTGGGCGCAATGCCAGCCTCCCCCGCCCTACCCGACCGCCCCTGACATATTACGGAAAATTTCCGAGCAATAATTGTGTAGTGATCGCACGGTCTATTGTTAAGCCGCATAAAGTTCGGGCGGATAATACGACAATTGCTGATTGGCCAATTTCAAAAGGTCTACTAATCTGATTACACATCTAATATGTATAATATTTGGATAAATGCGACAACACATTCAATTTAAAAGTTAAAAAATATTAACGAAATTAATATATGAAAATTAAAACGAGTAAAGTTATATTAAATTATCATTATTTAGTTACTGTGCTGGCGAAATATGATTTAAATTAAATAATCTTTAATCTGTTTTAAATAAATTCACTGAACAAAAATACGAATAATTTGCAATCAACGCACATCGTTTTCTATCGCTTTTTTAAAATACATAATAACCACAATAAAATGCGGATTATACCAATCGCGTTCAATAACAAATTATATTCATAACAATTTTATAAGAGTAGGACTCACTCAATAAAGCGTATTGTCACCAATGGGTACCATTAGAACTGAAATTGCCGGCTAGAAACTTATGAAGGTCGACATGTTTTGATATTGCTTTCAGAAGCGATAATTTATTCATGGGCGTAGATATAATACTTAGAGGCTTTCACACAAATTAGAAAACTTTTACAGTCCTTATTAATAAATTATGTAGTTTTCAGGGTCAGGTTGGTAGTTAAATTGGTTTCCATATCTTTATCACGTTCTAATTTGGCTAAGTATTTATTTGAATGTAGAAAAAAAACCGTATGTTCCGTTTTGCATTCTAAATGGTCGATTACCTACCTAGAATATTGCTTTTACTACATTAACGGGGTTATTGACAGTAGCAACAAATAATACTCGTATTATCACAGCGACACAATTCGAAAGTGCTCTTCAATCAGTCGCAAGTCGCAACTATTTACTTCGAAAACATATCTGAGAACTCGTCACCAACGCTCAAAATACATCGTCACTTGAGACCGCGCCGACGCTTTGTAGGCCTATGTTTGTCATCTGTACTTAAATAAACGTTCGTGGTGAAAATAATAAGTAGTAGCCAACACTGTAACTCGCATGTTTGTTTACCAAAGTTGCAAAGTGACAATAGAGTGTTTAAATAACTGCTCAGTCAGCCAAAACTGTTTTCTTCGAAAACATGTCACAGCTACCAGTCGCAGGTGCTCAAAATACATCATGTCAGTCCACCCGCCCCCGCGTGGTCGGTTCTCGTATCACTGTCCAATTAATTTTCGAGAGCTATTTTAGCGAACATAAAACCTTTTCCTAATTACGGCCTGTCTAATAACTTTGGCCATTCTCCCTCACGCGTAAACCTTCAAAAACATTAAGGTACTTGGGTAAATATTTTACAAACACTTTCAGAATACAACACACTTCGAAACCAACACAAAGTACAGCTTTAACGCATAAATAAGTAGAAAGAGAGCCTCATATCTTAAGATTATGTAAAGAAATATACATCTGTAAATTTTGTATAACAACAAAAGATATTAATTAATTCGTCTTTTATAATAAAGAATTTTCGCTCTGTTATTAGTATTGTGAATATTAATCATTTTCCTCGTTTTGAATGTTATAACTACATTAGAAGATAAATGAAAACATGATCAACGTATTTGAGATACGTTAAAGTAAACACATCTAGACATTAATTTCCTTTAGTTAGACCATTATTTCTCTTTAGTTTGATTAATGGATTCGTGTCACGCTCGAATATCTTGGAGATGAGGAAAATTTTCACAATATTTCAAATAAACACAGAATCGACAGAAGAGACTGGCATGACTTGTTCTTGAACTAAAAAATTAAGCTTTTTTTTAATTTCTCACAACACGACATCGTCACTCACTTGATTAATTTGTATGTCAGTAAAAGGCTCTAAATGAAGATTCCCATTAACCGTGCCACATTCTTTGAGGGTAAATTGTGGACAAGTGCCGAGAAAAAACAGCTCTTTTAAAATTTTCTTTTTGGGTAACTATGAGTGCTGCCACTTTTCATAATGCGGGAACGCGGGGAATTTAACTTCCAAAATATAATGTTAAAGCGAAGGTAAAACATATCGCCGTCGAAATAACTGTAGAAACGCGACGGTCTATAAGCGTGTCGTAAAAGTGAGCGCTGCCACTGATTTACGAAGATTGCGCGATAAACTGAATATCGTTAAAGTTTAATGTAGGTACACTTCACTTGCGTTTTTATTAACATGTTGTTTTTATATTTATAAAATAAAGCAGCAATTAATGACCCGGTATTTATTCACGTGGTCACATTGTTATGTCGTTTACATTACATACTCCACCTACACTTAACGTCTTGATAAAGTATTTTGGTTAATAAGTGTATAAATACGTTTCTTTATCATTCGTTCAGTGAACATATGTTATATGCAAGTTACATAATACTATTTATAGAATTTATTTTTAATTTCGCAACACGAGGTCAGTATACTAAATATCAGTCGGTCAAACCATCTGCATTTAGTCAAGGACAAGGCATACAGGTTTAGATGTATGCAGCTGTTCTGCTGTCACGTCTATGTGAGCACACGTGTGGATGAGTCACATTCGCAGCTCGCGGGAGTGCGCGTGATTCACGCGGCCTTGCCCACACTATAGCCGTAAACCAGCTAACACTCAAATATTATTTATTAGTTCACCGCCAGACTACGACAACGCCCGTGACTGATGAAAGGTTAACACTATCGCAATCTAATTTCAAATCTCGGAAAGTTGCGCGCAAGCTCAACTGTTGTTCTTTTGTTTTCATCAAAGGCGTATAAGCGAGTTCACGAGGATCACGAGCTCACGAGTTTTAGGCCTAACAATTTTGAACCTGGGCATAAAGTATAACAGTCTGCAATGTTTTCGCGTGTCGCCGTGAGTTGGCCGTCGAATTGGAGCGTCTATTTGTGGCTCGAGGCCCGTTCGCGACAATATTGTAACTGACACACGAAACTAATCGCTACGGTTAACGTCGGTTCGTGTTAACGCGTCCCACTGGGGTGTAACGTAACGCAGGGAAACCATATCGCTCGGTCGGTGTTTAGATTCTAAATACGTAGAGTGCAATCATGCAAACAGACGGCAGAGTGCGCGGTGGCCTAGTTACCGATGCATCTGGCGCGCGTTATCTATTACACGCGTGCCCCGCGGCTCAGTAATCCACTCCATACCCTCGCGAGTTGCGAGCCCGCTCTCTCGTCGCGTGGTCTCGGCCGGATAATGTGGAGCACAGATGCTGGATGAAAGCGAATAAGCAGGCGAAAGTGATATGCATGAAACGTCGTCGAAACGTGGGGGCCGGAGCGGCGTCAGGTGGCTCCCGACAGCGGGCGCATCTAGCCGCATGCGGGTTGCGTCAACTGCGGCCCCGTTGGCAGAGCGGGCGCGTATTTCAAGCCGAGACCCGCGCTGCACCGAGCCGTCCGACCGCTTTGCGAAACCGTCGGTTATGCAAGGCGTGCCGCTGCCAACAGTGCCAACTCGCCGCTCGCACCGCCGGAAGGAAAAGTGGAACGCGGCGCAGTGGAGCGGCCGCGCGCGCCGCCTCTGCACGCCCCGCGGACCAGTGAAGTGCCCAGTGTCGTGTAGTGTCCGCTTCTAGAACGTTGAAAATGTGTTGCGCAAGTCCTACGCCTAAAGCGGGATTATTTTAAACTAGATAACTAGCGGGCCACGACCACGGAGGCCCGGAGTCGCACCCCTACCATATGTACATAAGTTACCGCACGTGCTGCATCTGATGCTAATCACGTGCACCACCTGTATCTCCTGTGACTGTCGCTTGCATTCGTACGCTAACCCGATTAGAACTCCAACACTAATAAAGCTATCCCGGTTAACAGGCTTCGCTTGGCTTCTTCTAACTCTCAGACTTTCTCATTTCATGTTACTGGTGTGCAAACTTTATTATAAACTATCACACGACTCGACACTATCAAACGACAAATTTACGGTCGGTGTGAAAATAACCTTGCCAGTGTGGGAAAATCTCGGCTCGGCTGTCGGCTCGTTAAAATCGGTGATAATTTCCCCACCGCGTCGAGTGCTTTCGTTTTAGAAATGAAATCCGGGCCTGACGTGCCAGGCCGCGAGACTCGTGTGGCGAAATTCGTTTTCGCATTTCAATTAATTGTGTTTATGATCGTAATTGCCGTGTCCGGTGCGGAGTTGCCTCGAGAGGGAAAGCGTTCGGTGGACCGTGGTAGCTTCCCGTTCGACTCGTGCGCCTGCGCACGTTAGAGGCAGTAAAAGTAAAGGCTAGACGCGGCCCGACCGCTCACATTCCCGCGGTTCTCGCCCATGCGCCCAAGGACGTATTAATAGCGTGTACAATCAAGCGGACACATTTATCATGCGAGCCCCATACCGCATTGCACAATGCAGCTTATCTAGCGCATGAGAGCGATTTATTATTTGCCCCACTTTCTCACATCTCACGATTACATTGCTGCACTTTCGAGTCGCGATGGATTGTCGTGACGTAAACGACGTTCACTTCTGACTCTGAGATGAACATTCAAAGGGCGAAGGTTTGGGAGTTAGAACAGATTTGTGTGATAGATAGCGACAAACTCGACCGAAACATGCTAGTCTATCCTTAAATATTCGTTTTTACATTTACATTATAGTCAACAAGTTACGTATCTATCTAAAAATCTGTATGCAAGAAAAAGATATACATATTTTTGACTGCCCTTTTCCATCTATATGTAATGAAGTCTTACAAGTCAATACACTGACACACTTTCAGAGTTCAAGTAAAGTTAACTTTTGCATGCGTAATGTATTCTAGTATTGTAGCTAAATAAAAATATGTTACATAGTCTTACTAAAACCAATTAATATTTAATTATATCGATTTCTATTTCGCATTCAAATAACATCCGACCCTAATGCTCATCGGCGCTGAAACGTACCGATAATCGCCTGCAATCAACCCAAGTCCATCGTGTAAATACATAATTGCGAGTTATGATAGGTCCTTTTGCGCAATCGAGTAAAAAAAACGGCGAGTCCATTTACTAACGTAAAATGGGAAGCCCCAGTGTAATAACGAATGCAAAGTACAATACAATTTCATGCAGGGTTGTTAGCTCATAAAATTACAAAGTTTTATAAAGCTCATATAATTATCACTGATCAATTATGCTATGTTAAAGTCCACTCAAATAATTGGTCTAAATAAAATAAACTAGTTAAAAAGAATATCAACGAATCTTAAACTTCATCGTGGCAACCCTGAAACTAATGCAGCGAGACGACGCATGACGTCATGATGCAACGCGCAGTGGGCGTTGCGCTGCAGTAGCCGCCCACCGCTGATCTATGATACAGGGTGTCAATACAATGTCTTAGGACTTTGATTAAATATAGCAGCAATATCACTCTATATTTTGGTTATATGGAAATTTAACCTAATGAATATTATAACTCAGATTTTTTCATTTATAAGATATTTGTAAAATCACTGTTTTTTTTTAATAGGATAGCCTAATTATGTTGTTGTTGTAATAGTTCACTATGACTAATATAGGGATTGTCCCATTACAATATCAAGTGAAAAAGTCATGATTAATGACGTGAACTAATGATTTACCTATCAAACGCGTTAATCATATTTGTGTGTGATTAATATATCGACTGCAATATGAATTTAAAATTTATTTTGTTTGCTTCGCGACCTTAAGTACCTATGCCATATACAAAAAGAACAAAAGAAGGCTTTCATCATTTTATGCATAAGGTTAAATTGACAACCTTTTAGCTGGCTGAAAACAAAATGCTACGAAAAACAAATGAAATCGTTCGTGGTAGGCTAGTAGTGGACAGTCCCGTACAGACCGCGTAAGAAAAACAAAAAAAAAACCGCTAGTTGGAAATCAAACACGAACTTCAAATCGTGTGTGTAAAAAAAAACATCTCGAAACGTTCCAAAAATGAATCTAGTACTTAGCCAGAAGAAGCGGGTATTGTCTCCCGTGTCGTTTCGACGGATGGATCTAACTCGGTCTTTGCGCAAGGCCATGGATCTATAGGGCTGCCACTTTGTAACTGTGGGCCTATATACAGTCATGGTCACGTAATTAGGGACACCATCAAAAAATATACAAGGGCTTTCCTCAACACCGATAAAGGTTTTAAATCACGAAGCTTTGAAGTAATAATCACGAAGCTTTAAGGAATAAATAAAATTATTTGATATTTAAATGTAGAACGAGACAACCCTAACTGTGACCTACTTACTACCTTCGTCTCGCGTTAATGCCACGCTAAACTAAACTCTAACACCAACCAGTCATTCCTCAACAAATGAGCGATGTAATAAAAACGTCGATAACTCTGTAATATTCAGGTTATTAGTAAGCCAACTTAGTCATTAGCAAGTGCAGACCTAACACATTTCTACAGTAAAGTGTGTTAGATCATAATGACTAACCTTGAACACATTTATGTGAATAATATAATGACATCCTAGTATTGGAAACGGAAAATTCCGCTTAATTACGGAATGAAAATGCATATTTCATTTTAACTACAAGCAAGTAAAAGTAAACCATAAAATATATCATGAAATAATATATAAATTCTTGAAATTTAAATATTTTCATAGCAATGTATTATCAAAACATTTTTTTAAATATCGATGTAAAATAATTGCTAGATTGGCTAACTTTCAGCTCGTAGCAAAGTTTAGACATAGCTCTACCATCTGAAAAATCAACCCAAGGACTAGTACTGAACAACAATATAATATTACTGAAGAACAATGTAATATTTGCTTTCGAATCACTATTTGATAGAATTTTATTTTTCGAGAATAGTAAATTTCGAATAAAATTGTAGCCTCAAGGGGAAAATTAATGTCTCCTGGTATGTTGGACACAACAATCGTTACTTAGCTAGAAAAGTGCAATCCTCCAGTGGATTGCATCGCGGACATGCGTTTGCGACACTTGCGCCCGCGCAGCGCACATAGGGACTTAGTTATATATATGTTCATTAATAGTACACGTGTATGATGCACTGCATGTCTCCATTGTCACACGATAAATGCATTTTATGAACTAACAGTCATGCGCCATGCAATAAATTTCTTTTAACATTTACAAATTAACTAGATACTCAAATAATGATTAGAATCAGTCTCCTTCAATGGAAACCAAAAAACGGAATTTTACTCTTGCGTCACGTAAATCGGCTTGTTTTTCTTTTCATGAGCAAATCTAATATAACCTTTATTTAAAATGTTTACCGGTGTTTTGTAACCTTGAGACAAAAATACAGCGTCGGAATCATAGAATCATCTGCTAAAACGCGACAGGAAAATGCCAGAAGAAGGAAGCAGGCCCATGCGCACGCTGACTTTCAACTTAATATTTTACTTTTTCAAAGCGAAGATTTTAACGTCACTCTGGCACAAAACCAGTTATTTATTAAACGAAGCTCAACTAGCTGCATGAATGTTTGTCACAAATCTCACTTGATGTTCGGCAGACTTACGATGAAATAACATCGCGTGATGCAATGGAAACATTGTAGGGAGACAATCAGTCAGTATTACAACGATGATGTAGCATTTGTGTCAGTAAACGCGATACCATCTGCGCATAGTAAATTGGTCCCTCCTACGTACATAATTTTTAACCCATTTTTGATTGCTTAATATTGCATGAATAGATTTGGTGTTGTACTAACGTATTGTTATGTATATGTATTATTTATGTATGTATTTACTTGAATTCTATATCTTTTTATGTAATTTCACAAGATTATCATATTACCATGCTTTTTAACCTACACAACCTCATCCAAGTATAACGAAGTCAAAATCATCCGTTTCTTGTTTTTTTTGTTCGGCCGTCGTGGAAATAAGGTGGTAGTGGTACACAGACAATGTCATATTCGAGCTACTTTAACTACCATCATAACAACAGCACAAATTAATACCTACTAATCATACTAACAAAGCACACTACGCAGTCCACGTTTCGTAAAATATCAAAATCAAGTCAGTCCCATTTTTCCCAATGTCATGATTCCACTGGTATCCTTAAGTTTCTAACGTCTTTTTAGCTGTTTCATCAAACTCTACTTTCACTTGCTTTTGTATATAATGGATACTTTAATATTAACTTTCTGTTTTTGGATGATAATAATTGTTCATTAAAAACCGACTCACACTAATTTGGTATCAAATTTCGTGAGATCATTGTTTTTTTACGACTTTTTACTCGACCTTCATTTCTTTGAATGAGACGAGTCCGAAGTATTCCAAAACTTACTAATTCCATTGTCTGATTCAATGAACATCAGTGGAATGTAATTTGTTCAAAAATATTAAATATGTAGAATACCAGTAGCGTATAAGTATAATACAACACATAATCCATTTCCTATTACGCGATATGTATAATAAATATCGATATTGTTATTCATAACAGATATAATGCACAAGGCGCTAACATGATTATTTTCCACGCATCTTATCAAGAAACCTTGCACATCGGCATCCTTAACGTCAATCAAAACAAAAGGCTATGCTGTTGCTTAATAGAATAATGATTAGCCCTTTATAACCTCACCACGCGCTAGACCGCATTCCCTAACCTGGCTACTCATTTAAATACACCTGTAATGAAAAATAATCTGTTCGCACAATGCTTTACTAACATTCCGCAATAAAATAATATGCACACATTTTTGGGGTCAAACCATGAAACCCTATTTCGACGTAACTCAACCTATTGCAACGATTTGTCCTTCATAGTAAGATTGCGGTGTCTCACAGTTATCACTAACAGAACTATGCACTAAACCGATGCGCACTTGAAACACTAACGCTTTGCACTAACCCCGTGACAAGACAAGTGATGGTATAGGGATAGATATAGGGACTAGTGAATCGGCATAGACGCTCCGAAAGTGCACAGACTGTGTAGTGACTAGTGATGTCATCAACGTCAACTTTCGACGTTTTTACGCCCCGGAGGTCGTGCCAGGAGTGCGTTTGCAAAGCACGCTACAAGTTTGCGTCAAAGCAAAGTTGATGTAAATGCACTATCTGGTACGACACCCCGGGGTGTGTAGCGACGGTCGTCACCACGGAACGAGACAACATTATACCCAGAACTCGGTTCTGAAACTTACGAACTTTAAAACCAACTTACTTTTGCTTCTACTTTTATTTACGTGTATGTGTTTCATGCTCTAATATGAGATATTTCTTATGAAGCTCTAATTAAATAAGATACTCTCTTATGATAAGAGAAACATCTCATATTATTAATTTTATTTCAATAAGTGTACCTGCCCCTAATGTGCTTCTATATTTTTTGAATATTTTACTTTCGCAATGTACGACTTGTGTATTACGTTTAAGTACATATATGTTTGTTTAGATAAGTTTATCTACTTATATTTTTTTATAATATTTTTTGTATGAATGTGCAACTGTGATATGATTTTGTTTTATTATAGCTTTCTGTGAGATTATTTTGTTTCATTTCTGAACTTATATTTTATAGTAGCTTAGAAAACGCATGTATTTTGAGTATTTATTAAACAATAGCTGCTATAATTCTGAAGAGAGGCTGCGAAATTCTGAAGTAGATCTGCTAGTTTTTAAATGACAAATACGGTACCATTACGCAAACAAAGACAATGATAATGGTAGGAAGCCATTGTGAAGAGTTCCCTAGCTCAGCCTTCGACATTAATTATCGCTGGCTCTCGCCATCGCGACTGAATACCGACAAATGGGGACTTACCAGTTTTTATAACCACCATTTGCATCTAGACAACTCATGCTATGAAGTCAACTAGTTTTATTCACTTAGGTACATTGTAAGTACGGACGATAGCACGTCAAGATAAACACTGCGGAATCTTATGCAGTTGTGATAAGGACCAAGTTTCAGCAAAAATGTGTGACCTGATGTGCTGGCGACTGTACATTTACGTCAGCGCATAAAATGTCGCAATATTTTACATAAAATAGTACATACTAATGCATCCCTAGCTAATTTACGTCGTAGTATTAACAGTATTGTACAAAAAAAAAAACATATGCATGAGATCGACAACGAACGAATCTAGGTACTGAAAGTATATAGATATAAGTGCTAATTATTCTTTGTGTAGTCACGACGAAGAAAATAGTGCACGCACAAAAGTATTAGTACACACGATTTTATCAAATTATTTGCAGAATTACGAATTTGTACCCACTTCACACTATTTTAAGGTTGTAGGTGCAAAATACTAGAGCTCTTATTTAGCTGTCTGAACGCATTATTACAGCGATGCATGCACATTACATGCAAGACGAAAATAGCCCCTCAAGAAAATTTCTAAATGCACGAGCCTTGAACTAAAAACTTAAATTCCTAATGGCACAATTGTGGACTGGTTTACATTTGACATCTGTCAGCTGGTCACCCACCAGCTTCAGAACGAGTGTAACTCAAGTATAATTATAGTCAGGTCAAAATACCTACAAACAATGTTTGCCAGAAGTCCTACTTTGTTTGACGGTCATGTATTCTTCTGTAGCTGTCCGAGTCACACATTCCAGCAAAGCAATACGGGCGAATGCGACAGTTCGAGTCGGAAATACGGATAATGGCAATGGTAGGACCCCAGTATTAATACATACTTAGAAACACTATTCTAGCGCGGCCTTGTGTCTAGCTGCAGACTATTTGACTTCGCTGTTAGATAAAATATATAGAAATGGTATAATAGGTATTTAGATGATATTTGTTTACAGCTGGAACTACTTCGGAATCACGTAATTTATTAAACTGATGCTAGTTGCAGTGTTGAGGTGATCTAATACAATTTTCAGAAATTGTAATGCACCTACATTTAAAAGTATATGATACTATAGGTATACTGAGCAGATGAAATAAAATAATTGATTATTCTAGAAGTGTTTAAAAAATATATGTATATATGTAATATGACAATGGGTAGGTTCTACAAAAGATTGAAAACAGGACTTTAAAAAAACATGCACAAATTTAACGGCCTTATCACAAAAAATTAAACAAGCTTTGAACTACTATTTAAATGTAATGCCACTAAAGTCAAATGTATGTCACCCTTATGTCATTTGACTTGATTGACGTTGATTTTAAACTAGCCATATCATATCGAACCAGTTGTCCAAACCTAGTTTAATTACTTGTGGTAAGGCTGTTAGACTATCAAGCAAGCCATCGTTCATAATTATCCGATACTACTTACAAGTGCAATGAACTTTCTCAGTCGAGGATCTTTTAATCCGGTATCACTTCTTCATCATATTTTATATTTTTTTTTCAAAATTATCATACCTATTAACTGTAATCTATTTATTCCACTATTGAATATAAGCTAGTAGGTCAAGAGTGGGGTCCACATTTTCTGATGCAAGGAAGCCGTATGATCATGTAGCCTTGTGTGTAATCTCATTGGTCGTGGCGTCAACCGCTGAAGAGTATGTATTATTTTAAGATTGTGGTGAGCAGTTTTCCTGAAGGTATTATTATAAAAAGAAAAGGGGTCCAAAACGTAATGGGCAGTCTCTGGGACACTTAATAGATGAATCCTGATATATCCAGTATTTTATTTACTTAAATACCATAACAAGAACGATACAGTGGATTGTAATCTACCGAAAGGAAATATTCGTTCATTGTTATGACAAGAAATCACATTAAGTTGGTTTAACTTGCATTTTTAAAAATATTGTGTCAGCTACACTAAAACCCTGATAGTAAATAAACGCGTTGTAAGCATATAATCCCTTATAATATAATAGTATAATATATTAGCGTTGTAAGCAAATATATATAATATAATATATAATATAATCCCTTATGTCCCCATAATATGGAACAGGGACAATAAATTATTTACATGCCAAATTGGACATTGATATGCATTTATGAACTCGTAACGTGCAATTATCTAATATTGTATTTAAAAATACGATACGATACGGGACGAACTATCGGGGTTTTAGAGTAATATTTTGCTTTTCCATAATTATTATTTTCAATTTACTACTATATTAATACATTGCTTACTTTTTCATAACACATTTCTATTATCCTGTTATTTTGTTTTTGTCAATAAATGTTTTTTTTCCATGTTGTTTTTGTCTGTTATCCCATCTACAAACCTACATTTATTATTTTGTAGAAAATCATGTCATACTTACATCAAAATAGGAACAGTAGTCAAAGATCTTTACAAACTGCAAATGTGCATATTATATTTGCATAATTAATCTATAATGGAGGTAAAACTGATAACAGTATCTGAGTGCATAGGAAGCAAAGGCCGTACCATCGAATCATATATCATGATGTGTTATCTATTAATAATAAATGTAAACAAATATCGAAATGGATGGTTAATTTAAAAACCATTGATACATGGTGAATTATGGTATCGTCAAAATACGTACTTAGTAAAAGCTGAAATATAATAATAGTAGCAATAATTTAAATAAAACTACCAATCCACATGTCGAATTGTTAAGGAGTTAACAATTTATATCCATCGTGTTTACTCGAGGGTGTGGATTAGTATTTTTAGTTAAAATTAAGTTGTTAGAACAAATCTTGTAGCAGTTTAGACACAAAGATACCACCTAAACTTTTCCTTAAGTAACTTAGTAGAAATAACTAGTAAACGAACAATATATAATGCATAATTACATAAGCCTTGAACATTCTGTTACATGATATGGCATTACTGTTTTAATTTTACATCTAGGTAGACGTGTAGAATAGAATAATTATACAGCGGCTAGACAAAAAGTCTAAGAATTGTATTATTCTTTCGTGGGTTTGCTATGTCATAGTTGCCGATTCGTTATTACGATCCAACTTAATCCGTTTAATTTTCAGGCACTTCAATAACCACTCAGTGTAAACAAATATTAATAATAAAGAAATATTGCAATGGTTTGAATATAAATACTTCTTATTATATTATGATAATATTTTTAATATAATACGAAATCGAAATACGAATTGCTAATTTGAAGTAGAGCTGCCTAACTGTCAAAGCTGTATCGCAATACGTACCATGACATTACTATACGTAACTATTTATATTCTATGAAAACTAAAAACAATACTTAATATACATATACCGAATAGTTCGTTTGATAGTTGATAATTTGAATGCAATCGGTTGCAATGAGTTTGCAAACTCATGATAGGTCCAAGGCTGACTAGGGTCCACACAGTGTGCGATTCATTTGAATATTCCATCTCATGCATATCTCAAAACTTGTGTCCTTTAACAACTTGATGCGCGTGCGCAATTTAATACGAGTAGGTTCGAGTACGTGATAAAGTAAATTGAATTTGAATCACTAAAAAAAGTCTGTCTAGTATGGTGTAGGTAGAGCAACTCGTACTAGAATAATTTATAAAAATGCATCTAAATAACCTTAAAAATCCTTTTAAGTACCGTACTTGGCTTACCTAGTTCTAAAACCTGGTGAAGGTAATCAGAAATTTGATAAAACCTCCTGGGACCTTTATCTTCAATGGAATAAGGCCTCTTTTCACCATTCGGCGTCGATACTTTCGAAAATCTTTAAAAATTGTGATTACAGTAATCTAGTATCTTCTATTTATAATTTATCAACAGGTTAACTAGCACAATGATATGTAGAGCTCATGCTTCATTCCAGAAAAGGGTAGAGCTAGGAAAATGTAAGACCTGTCATAAGCATCACTCCTTCTGATTATACCGTGCACTCGTATCATAAAATAGTGCCTACCAAGTCACATTTTCAAATCACTACGACTAAATACATAATTTAATACTACGCGTAGGCGGATTTTACATGCATCATAAAGCTCAAGCTTGAAACAAAGTTCTTATGTGCAAGGCTGCAATAAACTTAAAAAGGAAAATACTGTTTTAAAACTAAACACAACTATTTGGATGATCAAACGAAATTACCTTATGTAAAGTTCGATCCAAATTGTCCGGACTTCGGAAGAGATGTAATTGACCATGTAATTAATGTATTGAAAAAAAGTCTTTAGGGAAGCCTAATAAGTATTTAAATATCTATAAGATATATAAGATGGCAAATTATTTTTAAACCACTCGTAAGTAACACAGCAAATCTCTATGCAACATCAGCAAATGCATAACGCATTACATTCGCTCTGAAACGTTCGTTGTATAAATAGTAGTTTCCTCATCGGTGCATCATTCGTCCGCTAGTTCCGTCGAGGCTGAATTCCTATGCTCACGGCCATGGAAATACCTGTAAATTTAACCCACACGGGTATTTGTCGACAGGGCATAAATCATCACTATGCTGATGACATTGAAACTCGTGCTAGATGATCTGACTTATAATTTTCCCTGAAACGACCTGTCCTTGGAAATAAATTAGATCAAATGAGTGTTGAATTTAAGGAATGATACCTCGGATTTTATCTTCTTTCACATAAATCAAGGAGACTATGACATGAATCATGTGACATGATAGTTTTAATATTTCATACGTGCCAAATAATAACTAAGCTTTCTAGGATTGAGAACTTATTATGGTGTATCCAAACCACCCGGTGACATTGCCGGCGGCATATACGTTAATTATCTGTCAGGTACTATGGAAAATGCCGCTGCAGCATAAGCGTTATAGCCGCCATTGCATGCCGCCGGGCGGTGTCGATACACCATTATAGGTATCAAGTAGATCACTGTAGGCAGGAAGGCAAGTCTGTATTGGTCCTGAACATTTCTTTATCTAATTTACCACCGACTGGATCATTGAGATAAAAAAAAACACTGGTCTGGCGAGACCGGTGCAGTCTTCTTCTACCCGAAATGAGACCTTCCTAATTGATAACAGTTTTGTACCACGTAAAGTACTACGATTAAGCCTACTCATTACCTTTTCATTAAACTTACCCTACTTACGTGAAGCAGGAGAGATGCAGCAGTTACCACTAATGGATATTAAATGATGATGGTAATAAAAGCGTGAGAAATAAATTGAATAAGCAAAATAGGTGATTTAAGTCATATTGCAGTACGTTAGTAACATCAAAAACAGTAATCTTACTTATTATTTACAAGAAATGTACAATAACATATCGCTTTAAGTTTTGCTTTTTGAACCTGAAATTAATAAGCAAATTTATAAATAGACTCAAATAAAAAGGGCAAGACTCTATAAAAGAGAATGTAAGAGGAGATATCTACCATTACTCAGAATATTGCATTGTATTTGTCACCGTTATATTGTAAAAACGTACGTGGTTAAATTTGTTAAATTGAAATCTGACAATTTATTCTGAACCGCACGGAACTTTATAATTATAAAGTAAAATGAAATGAGGAATCACAGGGCAAAGATGTGGGTCAGGGTAGGTGAAGGATAAAAAGGGGTGGGCGAAGCGAATCCCCGCTTATCATTCGTGTTAGGTTGACATGTAAGAACCAAAAAAGCATAAAAACCTTCTCGAGCTTGTTCATAATAAATCGACAGATTACAATCTAAGAAAAATCATGCGGTATTCACAATATTACGGGGATATATCATATCTCTGCAGAAAGGTACTCTTGTGTCGTCTCTACGCCCTAAACGGAATGAATCTCGTTTGTAAGGTTGTAAGGTACCCATTCAAACCTACTAGCAAATATTAACCGAAACTAAATCGGAATAACTGTATAACTTTAAAGCCAACGCAGCGAGTAAGTACCAAATACGGTATCGACATTTAATGATTAGCAACTTCCATAATAGGAAACCCGTTTTTGCATAAAAAAACCGCTTTTCAACTTTCACAAGTACTAAGATGCGATCATCAGAGGCTGGCTTACAACATCTCCTGAGTAACCCTTTACATTTCTCTATAGAAACAAAGTATCTCACTGTCTAGCTAAATAAGAATAGTATCGAAACATAGATTGGTAAATAATAATTTCTTTAGCACTGCACTTTTAATCCAGGAACTACGAGCACAGAGTTTTAAAGGCTAGCGTGTCTCTTTTTCTATCTGTGCATAAAAATACCCAATCAACGGATATCGCAATAAAGCTGTTGAACCAAAGAATTGTCTATTCGGTGATTGCACCACTCCCTAAGTATCTAACTCTAACTGCAAATTAATAAATTTAGGTTTAAAAAATACCTAATAAGATTAGTGAGTGTGTGTGACAAATCGTTTCACTGCTAGGTTTTATAACAGCCTTATTAATTTTGCAGTTTGCTATGTAACTCATTTTATTGTTTTTTTCATTTTCAGTTGTTGCAAGAAGCTGCTGAAACTCAGGATGACCCAAGCTGGATTCAAGAATTGAAGAAGCTACTTCAAAAATAAAGTCTAGTGTGTTTATCATTTCAAGAACCTATCTATCTCTGTCCCATGTTTTTGCCTGAATCGATTAACCGCTAACAATAACAATAACACCATCCACCTTTTATTTTTAACTCAAGGAACGAAAAAGCCTTCTTGGAACTATTTAACCTTCTGCGTGGTCATAACCATATGTAATTGTAGTGAATAGTATAAAATGACCCGTATTGGCAACACATTCGTCGTAATAAGCCAACGAGAAGACGAAATTCGGCGAATTAGAATTAACTTGTAGTAAAGAACAGATAGATCAACGAAATAGTAACAATGAGAATGCATAAGAGACAGTCAAACAGAAATAGTGATTGTTTCGAATCCTAAAATCTAAATTTCGATCCGGACAATGTTTGTTACCCTTAACATTTCTAACACCTTTTTGTAACAGTTATTTTTCAATTAAGCTCAATCAAGCTATACAAGAACCGAGAGTGGAAGAGAAGAGAAGAGAAGATCAGAAGCAAGAAGATCATAGGGTAGACCGCGTTGGCAGTGTGGTTAGCTGGTTGTTTAGTCAGTATAACAGCCACTAACGACACTGCTCCTGCGTACACCCTGGACACAGCGACCCTCGCACGCGCAGACAAGAAGAGCGCAAAAGATGAAGAACGCCTCTCCTTCTTCTATTTATCCTAATTTTGACTACACATCACATTTTTTCTTTCTTTTTAGACAGCTTTCTATACGAAGGTACAGTTTAAGGTGTTTGATTGAATGTAAACTATAAATCGATATCGTCTTCTGTTTACTGAAATATAACTTTACTAGCGGTTATCCGAGACCGTCCGCGCGATTTTGAGTTTGCTTCCTCCCCTCCCGTCGCAACGTGCTGTTTCATAGCCTAAAGCCTAGGTACTCTCAATAAATAGGGAACCTAACACAAAAAAATTTTTAATCAGTCCTGTAGATCCTGATATTAGCGCGTTGAACGCGCTTATTTCAGGATTTACAGACAAACAAACAAACTCTTTAGCTTTATAATATTACTATAGATTCCATCATTTTGTAAGTTCTTAATATTTTATGTTAAAAAGAACGCCATTGAATGCAGATTACTTTCAGAAGTATTAAAGATCGGACATAACTAACATCTGAACACGTAATATTGTTATCTCACAAACCTGTTTTAGTTATACCTATTTACTTACTTTTAACTATTTTATATTGCACACCGTTTTAACCTTGTTGCATAACATGAATCACTTAAAATTCATGCAGAGTAATTTTACAATGTATACAGTACTTCTATAACCGTGTCATGTGTAATAAAATAAATACTTTGCTCCGAAGTTACCTAGTAGTTTTATTGCGCCAATGAACTTATTGCAACCATAGATTTATATAGAGGTCGTTGATTGCAACGAACATAATAGGGATGGAGTCACTAGTCTCACAATAAAACCCCTAGATTCTTTTGTAAGTCACATAAAACAAAAATCTCATTCTTACAACCATCTGTTATGTAAGACGGATTAGTCACTGCTTGATGCCCATTTTGATGAACATACCTACATTTGGTTCTTAGGCCTTAATAACATTTGAGATTGCAGTAATTGCAGTAAAGTTGCATTTTTGATATGTTATTTGGGTCCATCTGGATAGTATTCACCGATTTGCAGCTCTTTAAAAATGTAAGCGCTCTAAATAATCGCCGAAATAGCTAAACTTTTTTTTTAGTTTTGTGCAAATAAAGCGATCAAGAAAGGCTCTGAAGAGAAAGGTCACTATGAAGTTATTAAAGATCACATTATTTCTAATCGTTTGAACCCTTACATAACTTTGTAGGTCTTATAGCTACTAAGATACAGGGCTCCCAATGTTCTCTTTTTTCCTTAAATATGAAAAATTTAAAGGCGAAAAGCATTGACCGGGCATGAAACAAATAGTGCCTGCAAGGCATGGAAGTACTCCTCATATTTTTAAAGGTACACTTACAAAAGTTAAAATAAACAAAACATTTTTTGACTTACAAAATTGAATAGACTTCAAAAAGAAGGCGTTTTTAAATGTATACGATATCTTCGCCAAATGTGCACATACTTTGAAATAATTTTAATGTCTAAAATAATTAGAATATTTAGAGGTATACCTATAATAACCACGAAACGATATGCTCATGCAAACTTAGGATAATTGAGGGAAACTCTTGAATTTTATACACATTCCGCCGTCTCAGTCGCAGTTTTGATTTTACTTCTTTTCTATATGTTATAACTTGATGGTTTATAGCTAATAGTAATCCTTGATAAACAAGCTATCTAACACAATAAGAACTTTTGAAATCAAATCAGTACCTAGTTCTTAGGGTAAGCGCATTTGCCCAAACAAGCATAGCTTATGAAGAAAATATTCGTTAAAGAGTATTTTCTCTGGAACTACGGACTTGCGGCAGATAGCTTGTTTGTTAGATCCTCTTACTCTTCGAAAAATAGAGAATAGAAATGCCTCTTGACCTAGGCAACATTTATTATATGTCAGTTCAATGTTTTTCACCTTTTCCGTTATTTCACTTATAAAGTTACAATAAGGGCTAGAACATACGATAAGAGCTCAAACGATCGACGAGTGTCGACGAGAATTTTGTAAACTTCAAAAACCTTATGTGCTCTTTCTCGTCAGAGCCTTCTTTGCCACATTTTTGAACAAAACTAAAAAACCGGCCAAGTGCGAGTCGGACTCGCGCACTGAGGGTTCCGTGCCAACATTAACTGAATTAGGGAATCCACTTACCTACTTAATAAAATACCACAATATTTTGTTGACTGCCAATATAACTTTGTTTTTCATAGTATTTGTATGAAGTAAAAAGTTATGTTTGCGGTTGTTAAAAATGTGCTATATCTAAAAAACTACTAGTTCGATCCCATCCAAACCAATTTTCGTTGAAAGTATTTGTTAAGATCTACATTACATATTTTTTCAAAATTTACACTTGCTTGGTTTAGAAGTTAGATGGGGGGACGCCCATTTTACCACTTTGAAAGCGTCTATGAAACGTTAGACTTAAAAAGAAAATGGTTTTAGAAACCTCAATGTCATTTTAAAAGACCTATCCATAGACACCCCACACGCATAGGTTTGACAAAAAAAAATTTTTTTGGTTTTAGTTTCATGTTTGGGAGCCCTCGTGAATGTCATTATTTCTTAATTTTTGTATGAGAATCGGTAAGCGGTTAACAGGATACATCTTCCTACTAAATTTCAACAGTGTAATGCTTATAGTTACAGAATAAAATGGCTGTGACATACGGACGGACAGACAGACAGACAGACTTGACGAAACTATAAGGGTTCCATTTTTTTGGCATTCGGCTACGGAACCCTAAAACCGTCTATTTTTTTTCGGTTTTCCTGCAATAACTCGAAGCGCTTACATTTAAGAGAGCTGCAACTCTGCAGATGGACCAAAACAACATTAAAATTAAAGTATACCGTAAAAATTTTAACCTTAGTGGTTCAATATGACTAGCCTATTTGTGAGATACACAAAGAGAAGCAAAATTTTAAGCCATGCTTTCAGGCAAAGGAACAAATCAAGCTTAGAACATGAAAACCCTAACCTCTTAATCTGCTGCACCAAGCATTGTTCCTCTCATCATCATGAACATTATTCAGGTTCGAATCCTGCTTCTATTTCGGAAAGATCGCGACGGTAAAGCATGCCATAAATCCTGTATGTAAATTGTAATAATAATGTGCAAGTCAATATGGAAAATTTAAATCATGAAAATACAATGCGTTATCCGCTATTGTGAATTGAGGCTACTGCACATTTCACACGTACATAGAGGTGCAAGTATGTTTGCATCACTTGCAGGTCTCTCTCACCGGACTGAAATAAAATTATGCATTGCCTACATTCAAATGCATCGGGAGCACTGCCAACGACGTGTCTTGTAGCACGTGAACACATGAATAAATATAGTGTTTAATTATATTCAAATTTTATTTTTTGGTTTGATGCCAATTAATTAAGCAATCTATAAGGCTACGACTAGGTAGAAGAAAATAGATTTCCTGGATGGCAAAAATAAACATTTTATACTTCTCTCTTCATACAGAGTAATCAATACGCCAGAAACTAGTCAGCAGTACCTACTTACATAAATACTATCAAGTTTTTTTTTATTTTATCTCAAAGTAAAAACACCAATAAGAAATTTTAAAAGTTAAATCTTACTACTGCGTCTGCGCGTTGAGTTGGCTTACTTCCTTCTCGTCGCAGCGTGATGATTTATAGTCTATAGCCTTCCTCAATAAATAAGCTCCAACACAAAATCTAATCGATCCAGCAATTCCTGATCGTAAGATTATCGCGTTCAAACAAACTCTCAGCTTTATAATATTAGTTAAGATACTATTAGCATCACGGGAGGGGAGGGAGCAAACTTAAACGCGCGGGTGCAGACGTGGGGGACCGCTAGTGCTGATATAAACAAAAATAAGAGTCAAAATTTCTTCATGTTTATTTCACTTTTTAACATCATCATGTTACACGCATTGGACAGTAAACTGTGAACAATTTCAGGCATTCAAAGAGGTAGCAGTTTTCTAAATTATTTGACACGTTACTAGCAGACGTCGAGTTAGTTCATTCTGCGAAACTTAATGATTTGGCGAAATACTAAAATATTTTATACATACCGGTCGCTTGGCAGAATGAACTAACAGAGTCGCTGGCAACAATCATTTCTGTTACAATGTTACTTATGTTCCACATCTCACAAACTGCTAAAACACCAAAGCTTACTTTCAACCCTTTATTTATTCGCCTACATTTCAACACAGTCCAAACCATTTGCAAAATATTACGAGCGATGGAAGCAGCAATGTAAAGCTATCATAAGACTGACAATTGGGTTTAAAATGCAAGTATCAATAGTCACTATGTTATTCGGGTTGAGTGATAGATACTTGAATAGTAGAACTATCAGCTACGTATAGTGCCACCAACTTATCAGGAGAATGACAGAATGGCGCCACGATCGAAAAGAGTTGCCTTTTTTCTCATTAATATACATTTAAAGCTAGAAACTTCTTAAAACTCATCGTAATACACGATAAAAATTAAATCAAGTGTTTATTAAAACTTTATTGCACAACCAAAGGTCGAATGAACGCCGTTAGCATTCTCTACCATCTGTACTTAAGGGCTTCAGAAAATTTTAATGTAGGCTATTTTAGTGATCGCCTTTTTGCTCGCTATAATATATGAGCTAAAAATAATATGGAAAACCTAAAAATGAGCTAACATAATACAAAGTATGTGCTGCCGATAATTTACAAATATCAATAATGACTTGTACAGTCGCCGTCAGATATATTGGAGCAGACAAAGTGACCAAATACCTCTGAACAGTTTAAAATTCCAATAAGTTCCAAACACTACAAGTTACCATTAATATCAGAACATTCATTACTTCATTAATATCTGAGCAGAAGCAGTCAATAACTTCTATAAACACAACTAACCAATAATATCTGAACACATATACCGTCAAATGTATTTACGCAGTTGGTCCTAAATATCTGAGCAATCGAGGAAAATTGCAGAAGGAAGTGCTTCCAACATCACTATTAATATTTTTTTTAAATAGGAACTCTTTTCATAGTTTATATTATAGTAAGATGACGCTGGCTGGCAGTTTGTAACGCTTTGTAGTTTTCAGTATTGTCATCACTGTCATGAAATTGTCATGCAATAAATAAATTCAGGCAAGTGAGTGATCATATATTATTGGTTAGTTGTGTGAATAGAAGTTATTGACTAACTTCTGCTCAGATATTAATGAAGTAATGAATGTTCTGATATTAATGGTAACCTGAAGTGTATGGAACTATTGACATTTTAAACTGTTCAGAAGTATTTGGTCACTTTGTCTGCTCCAATATATCTGACGGCGACTGTACCGGCAGCAATGACGTTTTTCAAGTGACAACTGCAGTTTCATTTTTGGTCATTCTTCAGATAAGTTAGTGGCATTTTATCACATTTGAATAACTATTGAGTCTACTGATACAAGTGAAATATTGCCCGATATACTACAGTGTATCGAGTGTTGTTGTAGTGAGTGAGTAACATAAAAGAAAAAAGTCGCCCTAATATGCTAATCGCAAACTGGTAAAGTTACATTTGCACCTCAATTTCATAAACGTATAAGTATTTGAGAATAAGAATAGCAATAAACTGTCCCTTTAGTCTGAATGTTTATAAACTATCAATTTAAAGGCAAGGTTATTAATATTGAAGAATTCCTAAGAAGATTTACCCTATGTCACCAAAACTAACACGTTTATGAAATAGCCACATTATATTATCTCCCGTTGCCGAACTCATTCCATTCATTCGGTTATCATTCGTAACATTTTTTTAAAATAAATAAATGAAAATATACGGTAAAACTTATGAACGGTATGAAATAGTAGTAAATCCTTAAACCAAACATGATATTGCATCATACAAATAAAGAAGATATCTCGGTGAAAAATCGATTTAAAGGGACTTCCAAACCTTCTATCTTAGGTAATTTGGCCAAAAGTACAAAATTATGGTATGATGTGCATATTATTGTACAGAACGTCAAAATTCACTGCAAAAGTGATTGATGATAAAATTTCGCATTTCAACACGGGGCATGTATGCGTCATTAGAGAACCTATAAAAAGCACCGACTCCTTTATTTCTATAATGCAACAGTAAAGGCTAATGCCAGGACATACTGATGACGCAATCACTCACGCATCTCGATCCCAATCAGACGAAACGATAAAACCTTAAACTATGGGTGCGATCACTTACAATATATGTTAATCTCCTAAACGCAGTCAATTCGAATTGATCTACAAAAGTATAAACAATAAATAACTAGCACATAAAAAATACATACATACATTTATTACAAGTTCATATCATTATCGTAGTTTGTATATTGTTAAAAAACGAAAGTGCAGGTACCGCATATGGAGAATTAAGCGTATCCGATATTTTACACCTACAACACTATTTTGAATTGGGGGCGCCACTGTCTCACGAGAATACTGAATAAGCTTTTGTAACTTAATATGCCAAACAGCCAATTAATTATCCAAATCTGTAAAAATGTCCTCAATAGGCTAGTTTCCACTAAGAGCAAATTATAATTTTGCTAGTTTTTAGTGATCATTATGGAGATAACAAAAAACGAACTCATATTACACTTTAAATAAGGGTTATTAATATTTTAGTTTATTAAGTTTGTCCAAAACACACATTTAGTCAGGTGATTGTAAACGCCCATGCGAGTGTGACGTCACTCCTTGTACGATGGCAGCCTTTACTATCGTCGTAAAAAACTCTCCAAAGTTTAGCTGTCAAAAAGACTTCCGACTTAAGCAGTGACGTCCGTTTTAGAGGCCCATTTTTTCAGTCACAAATATATCATGTAAATGATGAATAATTTTTAAAATAACAAGGTGTTTTTATTAGTATATTTACTAAAGGATCATCTGGTTTTTGTAATTTGGTTAACTAGCCTATTACATAGATGGGACTTAAGTAAATTAAATTTTGGCTGAAATCTAAATGCAGAAATTAACAGATTACGCTAGACTTATATATTATAAATCATCATCAAATACGCGATTTATTTTCTTGAGATTGGAAAACAAAATGCATATTAACGTTATCTGACGATAAAGGGTAGCATTTATAGCTCCCAGAGACTTCTCGATTCTACTCTAAGCGAATCAAATTATTTATAATCGAGCGTACAATAGGGCAGTTATGCGTTAAATAAAAACATTTTGCTTAAAGCCAACCACATTATTTAAAAAATGCAGCAACTGTTGTTTTTATTCTACTGCCGATTAACAGACAGTCATCTGCACAATGGCAAATAACAGCGGCGCCATCGGTTACATACAAATTCACATTTTATTCTACAACTAGCGAATGATATAACCGAAGAATAACACTTACAAATATGTATACTTCAGATATTATACTATTTTATCGCGTGGATATTCGTTTTACAATGGATATTCATAACGTTAATTGTCACATACATGTTGATAGGATTAATATATAAAACTAAAATTACTTTCCAGTTTTGGTTCAGGGTAAACTAAACTTCGACAAAGCAGTTGCCTATCGGCAAAAGGGACCCTTACGTCTATGTACTTTGAAATATTAAAATAAATAACCGAAAGTTATAAAAATACCAATAGTTAGAAAACTAGAAAAAATATTTTAACTCACTCAGCCACAAATAATCACAAAACATCCGTTTTAGGAACATAAAATTTACAAAAATAATTTTATTCGGATTTTGTATACAACAAGCTTGGGAGTGCCTAAAAACAGAATCGCTACAAACAATTAATTTTCTCAAAAGACTACACTCAAAAGCAAAGCAGTCTATTCGAGTACCGTTTTTTATATTTTTAAATATGCTGCTATCTCGGTTTGGCTATTTCTTTTTCGTATTCACGCAGTCCATACATTTTCATAAGTATATAGGCTGACATTTTTATCAGTCTCTAAATTATTTGTAGAGTTATTGCCAAAAAAAATTGGAGACTGATAAAAATGACACTCTGTATAGATGGGTACGATCCTGAAACTATCTAGGCACATATTGCTACTTCATTAGAATATTGCCTGTGCATCTCGGTAACAAAACTAGAAACAAATGATAGTGAGGATATAAATGTAGCCCAAAATTTATCCAAGTAAACATTCACAAAATAAAGTTTGTTATGGTCTTATTACTAACCAATTTAGTAAAATTTTAGAGACTGATGCAGAGGGATCACGTAAGGCGAAGTTTTAAGGGGCGACAAAATCAAATATACTTCGTTAGATTTGGCTATAATACCGATTCATACATCAATTTCTGTTTTGAAACCGAGATTACCGCACAGACAAGTCATTATAAGGCATCTGTATTTTAATCAACAACAATTAATTGGTGTTTCGTTAGACACATCAACGACATTTAATTTTAACTGAACAATAACCGTATCCGAAAAGGAAAACATCAAAATCTTGCGAGTCACCAATGTATGAACATGAGGCACTGTTATTTCATTTCTTTTGCTGAGACTACAACATACAATTTAAAGCGTTAATATTCTGAGTAAACATGGTTTGTTCTGTGTACACGTTATGCGCTTTTATACAATAAAAAATATCACAGATTGCTAAACAAAATTTTGTCACAGTAAACTTTATATTATTTATTTTCGACTTGAAACCGACTGAAAATACTGTTATTAATTTCAATAATAACCTATACGGATAAATCGAAACATTTGTCAGTAGTATTCAATAAAATATATCACAAGTGGACATTATTTTTTTTAGATACACGTGACAAACTCTTATTTAGCAACTTGCAATACACAATACGTTTTGCAGATATACAGTAAATACAATAATAATGATACAACTAGTTACTAGTTATTGCTCATTTACACTATCGACATTGCAACATCATTTCGATCAGAAACTATTCAGGCGGCATACTCAAAAACTTTTATTCGAGATCGATCATGCAAAATTATCTGCCCATAGATTCCCGAATGAACAAAGTCAAACTTTCTAGTGAATGCAAGTAAAATGCTACAAACCCATCCACACGTTGAATACAGCAATGCCTATTACAAACAGAGACAAGGAAGCAATTAAATTGGTATTTGTATTACGTAGTAAAACGTACTAGTCACGCAATAATTGATAAAAACTGCGATCAGAAATTATTATTTGACGTGAAATCAACCGTCAGTTTTAGTTAATACTGATTTTAAGTGTTTGCGATTGTTTTAAGAATAGTGATGAGAATATAAAAAAAATAGTTCTATGTAATGATAAATAGACAGAGATTTCATTGTTTTATACAGAACAATTAAATAGGCAACATGGATGGCGAATACTTCCGTTTTACGGGGAGACAAGTTTGCAACATCCTACGATCGATCACATCGACCACAAAGGAGGAAAAGGTACAAAGGCTATCTGCACGAATATAACCCAACGAACTGCTTTCTTTAACCGCGGTTCTTCTGTTTTTTTTTCTGTAAACGTTAGTGTGTTCATATTCAAACAGATTAAGATCATGCAACCTTTTGACCTTTGCCCTCTCTTCTGTAAGATCGCTATGTAAATTGTGAATGCATCAAGCGGGACACAAAATCTGTTTCGACTTGCCTAAAATCATTTTTCGTTCGCAACACATCGCGGCAGCAGCAAACAGTATCGCGTGTAAATGCTTGAAACTTTCCACAATGAACGACGCCCGCCTTCACTACAGGAATCTCTTACGATGTTCGTGTATTAATTATTATATTAAAACATTCCGAAAATTGTAAGATCGTATTT